>CM052357.1:1794190-2394190 GCA_028551475.1 Casuarina equisetifolia | reverse complement strand
TTTAAGAGGTTTGGAATATCATAATGTTCTACATCCCCTGTAATCTCTTATTAGATTTTTTCATACTTTTCCTTTCATCAAATAGGTATTTCATGGATTCTCTCATAAACTAGAATCCATGAGATGAGTTCTTTCTAACAACTAGTCCCAAGCAGACTTTTTCTGTTTGCCCACTAGGTTTCTCTATATTTTTCTTATTTATAGAAAATCCTAAATAAATCATAATCGAATACTATTAGAAAAACCTATTACTGTAAGAGGATGAAAATCCTAGTAAGATATTATTAGAAAAATCCACTACAACAAGAAGATAACCCCAAGGTCCATAATTATAATCAAATCCTTTAACTTAATTGTTCCATCAATCCTAACAATTGCCCCCTTGGAACAATTAGTGCAACATCTTTGTACTACAAGAAAGTATAGAAAATCTCTTTAAATATATCAACTATATAAACACAATCTTTGGAATGAGAAATATTAGAGAAACTCCCTTCAACTTTTACAACTATAGTCTTTGGATAGAGAAAAATCGAGAAACTCTCTTCAACTTTCATAGCTACAGTCTTTGAATAGAAAGACTGGAAAAATTCTTTTCAACCACAATTTTTTTATGAGAAAGATTGAAAAACTCTTTTCAAATTTTGCAACCACAGTCTCTTTGATAGATAAAGACTATATAAACTTTCCTCAAAACAAGCCCTCATCAATTTTGCTATCCTTGCCTTTTCTTAAATCATGCCTTTCTCAAGTCGTACCCTTTTAGGTACTTTTGCTGTAGTCTTTTCCAAGTTACACATTTTATAGGTTGTGTTATCTCTAGGCATCTGCACATCATCATGGGCTTCTTCCATCTAAGCACCTTTTTCAGCATGTGGCCATCAATAATAGTAAGAATTTTAGGTTTTCCATAACAATTGAGATCTCTTTTTGAAATCCACCCATCGAAGAGTCCATCTCCTATCCAAAATTGTTGTGCTTTTCTAGAATTGACCATTAGAGCCTTGCACACCTTTTCTAGATATCGACAAACTTGAAAATCTCACAATTTTACTTCATTAACCACATCAACATAGGAGCATCACAAGCTCCCCTTCAATCATCAACTCATCTTCAAACACAAATAACTTCATCATTCTTTGCCATATAATGCCATAGTTTGATCGAAAGATTCACATGACCACCATAAACAAGTTGATCAACCTGATCTTCAATTCAATAACTTTGAAAATACTGATCGTTTGCAAAATGTTGTGCACTTCAACAAAAAATCTTTAATTTGGCTTATAAATGCTCATATCTAAATAGAGAGACATAAATTTGCACTTCATAGATCTTAATCCACAACTGAAACAATATATACTTATTAATCTGCATTAACATCATCTAAAATCAAACTAAATTTATGGAAAGAGAAAATCTCACCTTTAAATATCTATCTACTTTTTAATTGCATTCATTATGTTTGATCCATCATCTATGGTCCCAATCTTCCATGTTCCACTCTCATTGCACCACTTATAGGGGATCCAACTTGTTTCTGATACCATTTGTTGGGGAAATTCAACTAAGTGTATCATCTACATAGAGATTGAGCACATAATCATAAGAAAGCACATACCTAAACATAACAGATTTAAGAGGTACAGAATATCATAATGTCCTACATCTCCTGTAGTATTTTCTCATTAGATTTTCTCGTACTTTCCCTTTCATCAAATAGGTATAAACTAGAATCCATGAAATAAATTCTTTTCAATAATTAGCCCCTAAGGAGACTCTTTATGCTCGTCTACTAGGTTTCTCTACAGTTCCCATACTTATAAAGAAACCCTAAATAAATCCTAAGTGAATATTATTAGGAAAACCTACTCTAACAAGAAGATAATCCCAAGGTCCATAATTATAATCATATCCCCTAACCTAATTGTTCCATTAATCTTAGCATTTTATTCATGTTGGTGAACTCATATTTACTTAAAAAGCATGGAGAGTTTGATATAGAGATAAATCTCATCTTAACATTGTAAGATGTGGCTAAAAGGTTTGGGAATCTTTTGATTACTTGGGTAAGCATCCATCTTGTTAAATGTAACAGAAATGGCATTGGGTACATTTGTTGCAACTCAATCATGTTCGGAATTTAGGAATGATTTCATGTTGGGAACATTGTTGCATCTAACTCCCATTTTTGACTTCTTAAAATAATTTGGCAACTCATGTAGATTTCATTGTCAAATATCCAACTACATATCATTTCTACAAAATTTGAGTGTCATCAGCCATTTTGTTATGGGAGCTATTGTCTAAATTGGTGTTGGACTTAGCAGTATCTATGCTTTAATTCAAAGTTTTGTTTTTCTTTTGGCACAAACAAGTTTTGTGGCTTGTTGAATAAAAGTCTATGTGGAAATTTTTGAACTAAGTATTTCATTTTGGCATAATTTTGAAGCAACATCACTATTTTTTTTAAAAAAAGCATCACCTTAATCTATTGTAAGATGGCAATGAACTCTTATTTAGGGGTTTGATTATACTTGTTCTACCTTATGAGACAAAATCCAAACCAAGATTAGATGTCAACGACCAAAAATTTGATTTGAACTTAGATTTTCCTTTTACAAAATGGAATTTGTTGGTTTATTGACATCTAAGTGTTATCCTCTTCTACACTAACATTTAGCTTCATATAGTGGCCTTGAAGATGGAAATATGCATGCATTATGTAGTTGACTATTTATATTGTTGCTTTGATATTGTTTTAATTTCTCTAGTTTTGGATGTGATTTCATGCTTGAATGGATTGTTTGACATACTAAATGGACAAAGAAATGCAAGAGCAAGCTAACAACCACCTAAGAACCGTAAAGGTTTGTACGGATATAAATGCATTTGTTAATTATTTTCAATGTAGATAACCATGACCCTTGATTTATTGGTTTTGCCTCTTTTTGCAAAAAGAGCATGAACGGTAATGGTTTGTTGTTTAGTCAACATTGACCATGTGCTTTTGTTAGGTCTCTCTTATGTTCTCCTTAGGAAATTGTAATTCTAATACAAACTGTAAATCATTGTGCTACTAGAATTTGAAATTCCCTTGAATTTTTTTTGGAATTGCACATTTTAATTTTTCCCTCCTAATTAAGGATATTTAAAGATTGATTTCAACTAATAAAAGTTACTTACTTAAGTGTGTGATAATTCAATAATTTTTCTTTCACTAGTTTAAATACTCTTGATTTCTTGAGTTTATCAGCAACATTCTTGATGTTTTGTTTTTTCTTACTATTGCTCTTTATTTAAGAAGAATTACTATTTATGGTAGTGTGCCTTTTGATTCTCTATCTAATGGTAAACTTTGGTTTGATAGTTATCTCCAAAAGTGGTGCTAGACAAATGGACACTGACATTGGATACACCATATTAGTTTTGTGAATATTTTTTATATTTGTAATGAATAGGGTTACTTAACACAAAAGAAAATACCAACTAATTTGTGATTACATGTCATTAACTTTGTATGATGATTCTTAAATATCAATTATCACCCATGATACTATTTGTTGGCAAGAAAAGGTAATTTTTGAAGCTTAAGCCACACGATACATCTATGTCTATAGTTAAACAAATTTCCTCCAATCTGTTCATTCTAGTTATCTTTTTTTTTAAAATTTTTTTTAATTTATTTTATCTTCTTATACCTATTTTTATTTTCCATGTTGTTACTTTTTATGTTTTCTTTTTCTTTCCTAAGGTTTAATGTGATTATATTTTGATTTTCCTTTATTCTTACTGTAGAATTGTGGCCATAGCACTCACTTCTATTGGCCATACGTTTGTTTACATACTTAGATCTAGACTTTATATGATTCCCTTGATGTCATATTCTGTTGAATATATGTTAAGTTGTTTTGCTAATATGCGAAGTTGTGAAGAGTATGTCTTTTTAGTTGGCATGATTCATGAGTTTAATCATCCAAGAGCAACTTGGAATTGCGCGCGCGCGCGACATAGCGTTAATATATTAGCGTCTGACGTTAACGCATTCATAACTCAGAAGCGACGTGGAATTTCCTCGCAGTAATGTTTCCTAAGTAACTAGGACGCTACACATCCGCCTCATCATAGATACCAAGATGAACTCACAATGTTTCCTCAATTTTCGAGGTGAAGATATACGCAAGGGTTTTACGGGCCATCTGTATTCTGCTATGAATTTGAATTAGATTATTAAAAAACAAGTTACTTTAGCATGATAACTTGAAAGATTTGCACTTAAGAGAACAGAAATTGACGTCTTTCTCTTGTTTAGTTTTTAGGAGGCACGGATGGAAACTGAGGTTGCTTGGGGCCATGCGTCGGGATCTGAGATTCTAGGATGGTTCAACCAAGGAAGCACAAGTTTTCTTGGAATAGGTGAAAATCATTTTCATTATATGAAGCATTTGAAGTTGTGGGGATGTGCTCTAGTTATTGTTTATGAAGTCCATGAACTCGACAGCTATCAAAATGAAAGAAGAAAACGAAACGTTGTTGATTCACAGCATGGGAGTCGGAATTCTGGTATATTTGATTGGAATAATCTTTCTTGTCCTCAGTTTGTTTGCCAATTGCGATTTGATTATAATCCATCAAAGGTCGTTCTGGATGATAAGCCTTTACTCCCAAAAACAGCTGACCTTTACTTTTGTGCCCTAAAAGTCTACCCTGTTGGGTTGAATTTAGTTTGGATGTTTATAAGTTTTAAATGTTTTCAACAAGTGAATCCTGTATGTTCTGAACATGACATCCTTAGAGCTTTAATTAGAACATGCAATGAGAACGAAGAGGTGAAAGAATGTGGGGCACGTCTGGAATATGAAGATGATGTTTCAGACTTCCTTAATGTTCTTAGCAGCATTTCTTCTCCCGGCTTTGATTCAAAAAGTCTTTTAAGAAATTTTTTTCTGAGCCTCCAATTGTACAGGTATAACATAACGCTTTTGCATACAATGTTGTCGTATCTGGCTTCATTGGTTGAAGCAATACAGATGTATTAGCAAAAGACAACATTGCCAAATCCATTTTATATAACAGTACGAGTCGTGGAAGGGAATGATAATAAAATGCTTTTCTCATTTTCTCTCTTTAGTTTGTTGTCATAATTACTTTACCATAAGTTGCACAGCATTAGGTTGTTATTATTAACTTTTAAGTGCTAGTGAATTGCCCGATATAATGGAGTCCGTTTGTAATAAAACACCGAAAATCATTAAATTTAGTCTTTATTTGTTGCAAATCCATCAAGAGCTTTTTACCAACTTGATCAATTAACAACACTATAGCTAGTTCCTTTATAAGAGTTTTCTACATATGTTATGGTATTGCTATCAAAATTATGAGTTGAATTTGTTTGATTTGAGATTAATGTTTCAAAAGAGAAAGATTTTCAGTTCTTTGTGATTCCAAAAAGAATGAAATTTTTGTAGACATGACATAAATTCGGTTGAAATATTAGTAAATGACTAATGAAAAAATCGGACTCTATTATGAATTACAATAATAAAAGTAAGACATCTAAATAAGGTA
This sequence comes from Casuarina equisetifolia, assembly GCA_028551475.1. Classification (NCBI taxonomy): domain Eukaryota; kingdom Viridiplantae; phylum Streptophyta; class Magnoliopsida; order Fagales; family Casuarinaceae; genus Casuarina; species Casuarina equisetifolia. The sequence continues at coordinate 2,388,622 of CM052357.1, read as the reverse complement.
ACTGGATTTGGGTTCATTAACCTTAGCGTTTGAAATATGCTTCGATCTAATTTACTGTTTCAGTCTTGTGAAAGAATATCAAACTTTAAAACTTAAAGGTGAGAATAGTATTTGCTTATTTTGGACCTCGAAAAACATAATCAATCTTCAAATGGTTTCACTTTAAGCTTAGCAAGGGGGAAAAAAGAAAAAGCAAATCAAGATTCTATTTTATTTTCTTTTAGTTAGATTCATAGTTATTGGAAGAAAATGAAGTTTGATGATGAGAAAAATTAAATCATGTTCAAATGTTAGGAATAGTTTATATTTTTAAATGATAAGAAGAAAATAAAAAGTAATTCCATCGAATGATTTGTTAAATTTTCACGAAGTATATTTTAAGCAAAGAGTTCATTTTTTGCTTTTTAAGAGTGAGAGTTGTCCTTGTCTTTTTTTCTTTCAAAAATATGGATGAGACAAAGGATGTCCCCTACTCATTTTCAGAAAGAGATAATTTTTCCTCTTCCCGGCCCAAGTCGCTAGTTTTGTAAAGAACGTCACCTATTTTACATTTTCACCCACAAGAAATTGCCTGTCTCTTCCTCCCTGGTTGTTTTTCTAGTGGATGTCACATACTCCTCATATCCACCATGAGAAAATTCTCGTCCCAACACTTGCTTGTTTTCTAGAGATGGGAAGAAAATAGGAAAGCCGTATCATCTCGTCGGTCCAGTCAAAGGCCATGATTTTTAATATATGTCCCAACAAACTACGTTTCTCCGATATCAGATTTTCCACGGCACAATCTAAACATGAGAGGCTAGTTGGCCCTATTGGTGACCTAAAAACCGAGGCTGGAAAAGTTTGAATTTTCCGACGTTGGAAACGGACATAATTTAATAAAGGGAATAAACGTGTACGGCGCGTTGTCACGCTAATATATTAACGCTAGGTTTCTTCACTTCTTCAGGCATTATTGGCAGGTCACGTTGAAAGGCTCCAAAGGGTACTCCTTTTTCATCATTTCTATGCACAACAATGAGGCTTTGAAACGAGCAAAAAAACCAAGATCTTCTCTAGCTTCATCATACTTAACCTCCTGTTAATGCATGAAAAGTTTACAGTATTGGAAGCCCAAAAGTTGCATAGCTTGAGGATTCAGTCGTGTACAAAATCTGGGTCATATTTCCATTTGTGTTTCTAACCCATAAATGAAACATGAGAGAGAATTTCATGTTTAATTTTCATATAAGACTTTGTTCAGATGCCAGTACTTCAAAATTATATACATGAGCTTGAAGGGACGATACCTTTAGCCAATTCATTTGCATCTATTTGTTTTTCTTATTTTCTAAACAATAGAAATTGAACCACTCTTTTTTCTTCCTCTCTCTTTACACTTAATGTAGTCAATTATAATAAGTTAGTGCAAATTATGTCGCACCATATGAACAGAAACATTTCTTGCATAAATGGCTATGGAAGAATTTTAGGCAGTCTTACCAAATAACAAAATTCATACAAGTATTTCCGCCCAATCAATGCATGGAAAGACAAAGAACAATCCAAGACCATTTTCCTCATCTAGTGGATTTTGTAGATAATAAAGAAGACGATCATTTATTTCATTAAAGTTGCTTCAAGCATTAGATTCACTTGCTTTCTTTTATTTTTATTTTTTAATTTGACATTACTTGCAAATCGACTCTCTCTTATCACTATCAAATCGTAAGTTTTATTGTGTTATAAAATATACGAATATACTTGACATTTTATGTTAAAATTATAGACCAACTACAACATAAAATTTTTGTTATTGTCACGTAAATTTACGATGCATAATATAATCCATAATATCATATAAATAAAGCACATTATATAACTCATGAAGAGATTTGACAGCTTGTCAATACTTAAAATATAGACCAATGGTAATGAAAATATATTTATGTTACTTCTAAAGTATTCTTTAAAAAAAAAACAATTGATTATAACAAACTTGACAGTTCCTTTAATGTGAAGAATATGTATCAATAACAACATAAAGTAAAAAGCTTTTTTTATTTCTATAAATATGTGAGTTTATGCATCGAAGAATAAGAAAATATAAAAGTTTAGGAACATACTCCAACATTACAATTCATCAAAGAGAAAATAGAATTTGAAATTCTCTAATTATAATACAATAAAACATTTGCCTGAGAGAGTTTAATGTTCCTAAATAGAGATACTTTTCCATGAACTATTTTCCTTATTATATCCAACAAAATTGGTATACCAATAGTTTTATTTTGAAAATAACTATGATTACATTCAAACCATATACAATAAAGACATGCTAAAAAAGAAAGTTTAAGAAGCTTTGCAGCCAAATCCTTGCTCTTAGTTGCTTTAATTATCTATTGCAATTTAGAATTTCAATCGTTAGTGTCCTTACGAAGGCCTTGTTATGCTAGAATACTTCTCCAAATTTGACTAGTCCAAGTACATTAAAAAAACAAGTTTGACCTACTTTCATAGTGAGAGCCACAAAAATTACAATACATATCAATTGAGGGGAGCCATCGAGAAATCACTTTTGTTGTAGGAAGTTTATCCCTACATATGAGCCAACCAATGAAGTTATGTTTACTTATTCCTTTTGACTATATCAAATTATACCATTCAACCTCAGTATTCACTTGGCGCAATTCCTTATATATTTCTTTACAATAATAACAAAGTTTGGAAAGTATAGAGGTGAGAATTTGTTGTAACTTTAGAATACCTCTCCAACTCCATGCTATATTTCCTTTGATGTCAAAATGCATAATTGAAGTTCTCCTTCATTTAATACTATGAATCCATTTACTCTATAAGGATGAACTTGGACAATTGATAAGATTCCAAAGTGATTGCCCTAACAAAACCTTATTCCATACTTTAAGGTCTAGTAGTCCAAGCTTTCCTTCCTTTTTAGGTGAACAAACAACTTGCCAAACAACCTAAGGAGTTTTATGGTCTTCTAAATTTCCTACCCATAAAAAGTGCTTAACCTTCTTCTCAATCTCATAAATGGTATGTTTTGGGAGAAGGAACATTTGTATCCAAAAGGTATAGATAGAAGTAAGAACTAATTTTACCAATTGTAACCGTCTGACATAGCTTAGATGTCTCATTCCCTATCCATCAATTTTTGTCATGATTTTTTGTATCAAAACCTTACAATTAGTGTAAGTAAGCCTTTTTGTAATAAGAGGAATACCAAGGTACCTAATAGGGAGTTTTTCTTTGGAGAATGGAGTGTAATATGGTATCAACAACTTTTCTTGTTTAGTGAGCCCTGAAAAAAATATTTGACATTTGTTGGGATTAAAATGTAAACCTGTGAGTGTTGTAAAGCCCTCCAAAGCATCAGTGAGACATAATACTAAATTAATATCCCCACGTGTAAACAAAAATAAGTCATTAGCAAAACAAAGGTGAGTGATTTTCTCTTTCTTGCAATGCCAATGATATTTGAAAGTAGAAGTAGAAGTTTTCTCAATAATTATCTTATTAAGAATCTCCATGACAAGGACAAACAAATAAGGAAACAAAGGATCTCCTTGCCTTAACCCATTAGTGCCTTCAAAATAACCAACATGCTCACCATTAAAGTTCGCAGAGAATCTAGTAGTAGTAATGCATTGGCTAATCATATCAAGTAAAGTTTGAGGAGTATGAATAGCTTGAAAAACACCTAATACTACATCCCATTTAACCATGTCATAAGCTTTCATGAGATCAATCTTAATGGTAACATACTTACCTTTATCTCCTTTGTGATAGTTATGAAGCAATTCTTAATAGAGCATAACATTTTTAGAAATTTGACAACCCCTGATAAAAGCAGTTTGGTTTTGGCTAATCATCACAAGGAGAATGAGGCTTATCCTTTCTACAAGTAGTTTAAAGATCACTTTATATAAAACATTACAACAAGCAATTGGCCGAAAATTCTTCATGCAACCTAGATTAGAGATTTTAGGAACTAGGCATAACAAAGTAGCATTAATAGCTTTCAATAACTTCTTGGATGAGAAAAAATCTAACACTGCAACTTCTACGTCATGACCGATAATAGGCCAAACTTTCTTATAAACTAGATTGTTGTAACCATCAGTACCAGGAGCTTTGAAATCATGAAATCCCTAAACAACTCTTACCACATTTGATCGTTCAAAAGTAAGTAAATTCAACAAGAAGTGGGTCAAGTCATCGTTGGTGCAGCCACCAGTGAGCTTGAGTTCAGCGATGGCCTGTTGAAGGCCAAAACGTTAGGTGTTGGAGATTTTTTCAAACGAATCACGCAAAAGAGACCAAGCTTTTGCGACTGTCGGCTGATGAAGGATCATGCTCTTCAGGGATGAATCGATGAAATTAATCAACCAGGTCTTGACAACAGTGTGACATTGGTCCCAATGCTGCACATCGCCACCGTCACCTTCTGGTTGCTACAGACATCCATTGAGAAAGCCTAATTTATTCTGGGTGAGAAAGATGATGCGGATTTGATCCACCCAAAGATGGTAGTCGCTTTCACCAACTAAGCAGCGAGAAATGATGCTACCGGTTTGCAAATCAGCAACGGTGAGGAGATAAGGGTCATGAAACACGGGAGAAGAAGCATTTCCGGCGACAGAATTGGCCATGGTGCAGCGGCTAGGATTTGGGTGGTGATTTCGTGAATTCAAAAAGGGAAAAGGTCAAAACGGTAAAAAGGGAGGACAAATGGGTAAGGTGAAACTGCAACAAATTCTACACCACTTGGATGAGAAAAAAAAAAATTGTGTGGAAGCAAAAAACGGAGCATAGAAACGTCAGGCTCTAGATACCATATCAGAAAAGAGAAAACAACGAGTGAGAATTTTTTGTATTATTGATATTGCAGTGCCTCATTACATATCTCTAACATGCTTATATACAAGACTAGACCTACCTATGCATGGAAAATCTAATTATTGGGATATATTCAGAATATAATTACATTAAATCGCAATATTCTCTATTATTGGCAACATTGATATTTTGGCAATGTAACATTCTCACTAACACCGAAAGATGTCTATCGTAATAAGCTGGAAGCAACTTGGAAATTTATTCGTGGCGGCGGGACATAGGCAGTGATGTGAACGTCTCTGCTTTATATGGAAATTGGGAGTTTCGAAATGATGTGAACATGACGGCGAGAGGTGTATGAGTTGCAGGACGGAGAGGTCGAGCAGACCACATGAAGCAATTCGCCAAAAGTTGTCAAAGAAAACAAGGAAGAAAAACAAAGCTAGTTATATGATATGATACATAAACAGGGTCGACAGGTACTTTGAATTGATAAATGCATGAGTAGAAAGTTTAGCGTGAAGTGTCATCTGGCACGTTTGTCTTCGAAGGGAAAAGGAAATCATTGAGTGCTCCCCGGGAAACCAGTTTCTCGTGAAGGCTACGGACTCTGGCAAATCAATGAAGGGATACTATACGTTCTAGTCCTTTATCTGGTCATACATCAGTTATGTTAATAGAAGTATAAAAAATTTGGGATCCATTTTTATTACATTTTTTCACATAGAACCAATATGAGAGAATTTAAGCTGGGCATTTGTTAAAAGTTGCTAATTTCCTGTGACTAATCCAAATTAATTTGGATTTCTTTTGGGAGTCTCAATGAGTAATATACTTCAAAAATTTTAGTAATTCAACCCGTTATAAGAAAATGAGTTCAAAGAAATTTCTAAGACTTTGATTCTTGTGCAAATAAATGATAAGTAAGAAAGTAATAAGAAGAGATTGTGAAATTGATTCACTCATATTGGTTAAGTTTAATTTTATAAAAGAAAAAATTTGACTGTTTTGCATTAATCTCTGAAGGGCAAAAAAAAAAAAAGAACTCATAAGTGGCTTATAAATGTTCAAGGTACTAAGAAAAAGAAATAGATTCAACATTATGTGCAGCTTTAGTTCATTGCCAACTACAATTGTAATGTTCCATTTATGGTTGAAAACATGAAAGAAAATGTGTCCCAAATTTTCGTCCTATCTGACCATTTAGAACATCTATGTGAGACTTAAAACAAAGAATGTGGATACTTTGAAACATGGAGTCAAAAAAAAAAAACTATGGAGGATCATGCACAAACAGGATATTTATGTTCAATTGAGTTTTACATGATATTTGATCTCATCCTATTTTTTTTTGTTTTACTTTTTTGGAAGTTTATCATGAATGAGCAGCAACACTTGAGGGAAAGGCCATCAAAGAGTCATGATTTTTCAGACATAATATTTTTTATTCATATTTATTGCTCAAAGTCACTCTGTTTTTCCTGGTTAGTAAGGCTTCCTGGGTAACAAGCTTCCCAGAAATTTCCAAACACTGACAACTGAGGGGCAGCGATGTGAACTCCTCTCTGCTTTGCACCGAAAATTTGGGTTTTGCCAAAGACCCAAGGCAATGAAGCAAAGAAAAAATGATATTCGAGGGGCTAACTATAACAAGGAACCAAAACTCTTGGATGGGATAGTTCATCAGAAGATGTTTGAGTTTAATGTAATCATGTACCTTTTATTCTTGTACACTCTTATCTTCTTGATGAAGCTAACATTTCTTTTGTAAAACCATACCTTATATCATACTAACGTGAAAGTCATATTATTATATAGGTTATTATTATTATTATTTGCATCGTTTGTGTAAGTAATTTATTTCTTCAGCACATAATTGAATAAAATCAATATAATCTTTTTCTTTTTTTTCTTGCTTCCTCTTTCAAAAAAAGCAATTCTTTAACATAGTTTCAAATTTTATTATAATGTATGATTTAAATACATGATATTTTTTATAATATTATTCATAAAACCTATTATTTCACTTCATAATAATTATATTGTTAGAATATGTAAGACTTGTCCACACGACAAATTCTCTAGGTCAATAGTTCACCTATCATGAACAAGTGTCTCTACTTTTTAAGAAAGTAACTTGAAAATTTGATGGAAATTTCATCTTGTTTTAATCAAATTTGAAGGCCAAAGAATTGCTTGTACAACCTCAAGTAAATCCTTTTTACCTAAGACGTTAGTTTTCTATAGCGTGAATACTGTTACGGAAACTTTCTTCCTAAAGCATTTGAATGTTCATACAACTTGTACATAATGCAAAATATCTTTTTGCATTGTCTATCTAAGATTAGAAAGGATTAAATTTATTTTAGAGACCTAACCTCATGGAATTCTAGAATAAAAAGTATCTTGAAATGATACTATTGTTTTCTTTTTGTTCTTTTTTTTTTTTGGTCTGTCTAGAATTTCTAATACTTGGACTATATGGAGTTTTGTTTAATTCAATTATGAAGGCTTAATGAAAGAAAACTGCACAATTCCCCTTTATCTCCATGCACGATCATCACTGCTTTGATGAAAAAGCAAAAGGAAAATTCGTCCCATGACCCACTCGTGGAAAGAGGGACAATGGCTTGCATGTGCCATCACCTCAATCTACAAACTTCATTGCTAAACAAGCTTGTGGATTCTTCAATGGCGTTGTTGTTGGCACACCTCCTAATGTAACAAGATAAGATAAGGTTTACATGATACATCTTTGGCTTGACATGTTTTTCAAGGTCATCAAATGTAACCATACGTGGCTGGCTCATGGCTTGTGCATGCAGTGAGAAGGAGTGATGCTGGAGGTGGCGAGTTCTAGTGGAGAAGCTGGTATGTGTGCTGTCAAGTACTCATAGCCCTTTCTCTAACACATCCATTATTGTGGGTGGAATTACGAGGACCCGCCGACCAACCAGTTTCCGAGATAACATTTTGGCGTATACCATTTTTTCCCAATCAAAGCCGGAGAATTTCATTGCCCAAACCTAGCAAGCCTTGTTACGAAACAATCTTCCCAGGCTCAAATGGCAGCCGGGAGCAGTCGAATAGCATCTCCATCTTCGAAGCCACGGCGGACATACGACGTTTTTCTTAGTTTTCGTGGTGAAGACACCCGGTACAATTTTGTAGATCATTTATATGCTGCTTTGACCCGAAACGGGTTCCTTGTCTTTAAAGATGAAGAGAAGTTGGAAAGAGGAAATTCTATTTCTGTAAAGCTCTTCAAAGCAATAAAGAATCTGAATATGCTATCGTTGTGATCTCACAACAATATGCTTCCTCTAAATGGTGCTTGAAGGAGCTAGCTAAAATTGTGGAATGTAAGAAAAAGGGATGGCTTAAGGTGTTACCCATTCTATACCATGTAGATCCTCCCAATGTCCGAAAGCATGAGGGTATTTTCTCTGTAGCTTTCTCTAAGCTTGTAACGGCCCAGATTGACGAAGAGCAGCTGAACGTGTGGCGAGATGCCTTAGAAGAAGTGGCTAATCTCGCTGGATGGGATGCACGGAATAGGTATTATTATTACACTAAATCTATCCGACACTTTCATAGGTTACCGTTAAGAGTTTTTATTTACTTCTTGAGTTAAATTCAACTTGAATTTTCTTTTTTTAGGCCTGAATAAAAAATTCTTGAAGAAATATGTACAGAAATAGGGAATGGATTGAGTCGTAATTTATCAAACATTACAAAGAATCTTTTTGGTGTAGAATCCCGTGTAAATGAGATGATGACTTTGCTTTGTATGGAACGCGAAGAAGTTCGTTATGTAGGGATTTGTGCCATGGGCGAAGCAGGGAAGACAACACTAGCGGATGTCATTTTTGACAGTTTCTTTTTGATTTGATAGCAGTTGTTTTGTTGCTGATGTTAGAGAAAGCTCTAGAAATCTGGTTGGTTTACAGCAGCAAATACTTTACGAGATTCTTAAGGAAGATAGGAAAATTTTCCGAATTTGTGAGGGTGCCAAGGAGATAGCGTCCAGATTAAGAACCAAAAGGGGTTTTATTGTTCTTGACGATTTGGATGAAAAGGAAAAATTTGAGGCCTTAGCTAGGGAATATAATCGGTTTGGTTTAGGAAGTAGAATTCTTGTAACTAGTAGAGATGAGTGTTTGTTGAAGAAATATATGGATGAGATTTATGATATTAGAGGTTTGGATTTCAATGATGCTTTACAACTCTTTAGTTGGAATGCATTTAGGAAAACCTATCCACAAGAATGTTATAAGGTGATGTCAAGGAATATGGTAAATTATGCCAAGGGACTTCCTTTAGCTCTTAAAGTTTTTGGCTCTTTTCTATTTGAAGCTTCAATAGATGCATGGGAAAGTGTGTTGCGTCGAATTAAAAAAAAAATCCAAATGCTAAGATATTAGATAGACTTCGAATAAGTTACGATGGATTGGAAAAATTGCAACAAGAGTTATTTTTAGATGTTGCTTGTTTTTTTAAAGGAGAGTTTATAGATAATGTTTTATCTAAATTAAAGGCTCTTGGTCACTTTAGTATTGATATTGATGTTCTTGTAAGTAAGTCTCTTGTAGAGGTTTCACATTATGGAAAGTTTGAGATGCATGATTTGTTAGAAGAAATGGGTCACCAAGTAGTCTACCAAGAGTCTCCATACAAGCCTGGCATGCGAAGTAGATTGTGGCATCATGAAGATGTTTTTTTTGTATTGAATAATAATACAATATGTGTTTTTAAACAAAAATTAACTTTAATATACAGATTGGAACTAGTCACTCTGATAAGACATCCCCATCAAAAAATCTAAATTAGATTTTTGTAGTTTCACAAACAATGAGCTTATATATAACATTTGATTTATCCAATATGTGACAATTCATTTGCTCTTTGTGTATATAACATCCCTTATAGTTTTGTACGATTGATATTTAATTCTCTACATATGCTTCTAAACTTTTCTGTCACTCTATTCTCCTACAATTGTAATTCCATTGGCAATCGTAGTAGCTATTAGTGTACGGCATTTATTCTTATTGCTAATCTAATTATTAATGGTTGATCAAGTTGGAGATAACAATGATATAATTCTTCTCACATTATTCTTTAGCTTTTATGACCGTGAAGTCCCTTATGTTTTGTCCAATTCAATAGGGGTACTTATGAATGCCCAATTTTCCAGGATATTGTTGATTGATTTGCATGATTGGCCCTAAGTTGTCTTTCTTTCTTGTTGATGGCCCTATTAAGAAAATGTTGGTGGCATCTAAGTTGTCTAGTTGAATCAATGTAGAAGAATATGTTTTTGTCTTATGTGCTGACATGACGAAGTGAAATATAAACAAACAATATAATGTTGTTTTACCCTTTTTTCTGTTATTATGATTTATCATTTCGTTGTTAGTTTTTAGGTGAGACATATTTTCAAATAATTAGTTCTTCAATGCTTGGAAGTAACCCAATGACCTGTAGGTACTACAACCGTCTTCCTCCACATTATATTCTCGGCTTACTCAGGATATACCAAGTCTTGCTGGCCCAATCGTTTTGTTTCTTTTTTTGATCAGTTGTTAAGAGTAAAATGCATCATATGTTTGATGTATCTTGAGCGTACCTTTTTGGTATGATATTTCTTAGAAAAGGAAACTGTTGCTCACTTTTGCTTGGCCAGAATATCTCGAGTTGTATGTATCAATTGGTCCGTTCGACAAATTCACGGCATTTTTTTCAGCTAAAATCGAGCCAATTGAGGACAGAAAGCCGTCCAATTTCAAATAGTTTCAAAACGCCTCTACAATGCTCTCTCGGTCATCCAGCAGCCCACTTGAAAATCTGTGTAATCCTAGATACAGTTTACTTGTTATTTTCTAAGCTTTAATCTTGCTTTCTTCTGTAAATAGTGCAAGCTTTCTTTATTGATTTGAAAGATTAATTTTAGGGTTTGAGGGGCAAATCCCTAATTGTGAAACCAAGCTTGTAATTTGGGATATAAGAGGATTTCCATTAATTTGCACTAGTTGAGACTAGTGATGGATTCAGCTTCTTAGTTTTGAGAAGACAGTGTTTATGTTGTAAGGATTTTATTGTGTATGAACACTTCAATATGAAAGGAACCTTTTTAGTATTTGGCAAAGGGGTTAAAAAGAGGAGTGGTGCACCTTAAGATGAGAGAAAGAATTTGGAGACTTTGAAGCTTTGTAGGGTGGAATGACAACAATTCAATGTAGAAAGATCAACCTAGGACCCAAGAAATTTTTGAGGAAAAAGAATCTACAATTACCATCACGTTTAAAAATATGAGTTGGTCGCAAGAATAATGTTAGATCTCATTGTAACTAAAGATTTAAATTTGTTGAGTTTGTATTCTGTTGGATAAAAATTCAAATCCGTGAGCATTGATCTTATCCCATGTAACTAAAATGACCTCCTAAGGTTGATAATAAGCTGGACGCAACCTGGAAGTTTCCTCGAGTTGATCGTGTGGTGGTGGCGTGAAAGCATGTTTACTATCTGTGGCTTTGATGATGTAGACAGCATAGCAAATTGATAATTTTGAGCAATAACTGTAAATGATTAAATTTAATTACTAAGTTTCCATACACGTTTTAATGAAATATTATATTATAGCTTGATTTTAATATCAATTATTAAATAAATAAATAAAATAATATATCAAACTAGAATTTATCTACAAAATATGAATAATTCGATCGAATCCATATTTCTAACAACTTTATTGCCACTTCACAATTGATTGTATGATACAATCGAACTACTCACAAACCATCTATAAATTTTTCTGTCTCCAACTGACACAATCACTTTCATCATTAATTGTAGAATTAAAGCAACCACTAAATGTTTCAATTAATGGCGGTGTCTGCGCATCCCCATGCTCGTGAGAGTACTCAAGAAACAGGGATGGAACCTCGATACGATGTCTGCAAATGTATCATTGAAAAATATGAGATGCTGTCTTCCAATTGTAAGGTAATATTTGCAATATATAAGTAAACAAACTATCTACTTTTTACGAATTGATTTTTAAAAAGTAGAGTTTTTGAAAGGTCATGAGTGACTTTTTCACATAAGGTTTGCATGATATTCTACAAAACAAAAAGTTAAAATTTTTCTTAGAAATTGACAATAGAAGAAAAAGAAGGAGCTTCCGGTCTATCTCGGGGATACATAGTTCCCTTCCCCAAATTCTGATTCACTTTTCTTTTGAATGTTCTAACAAATAGAAACAGGCGTTTTCTTCCTGTGGGTTCCATCCTTCTAGAATCAGTCAAAGCACGAGACTTAATCGCTTTTTATTTTCAAACTTCTCCTTCTCTTTGTCTCAGGGAAGAAGCCAAAGAAGAGCTGCAAGTCGCCATGACCAAATCGAGTTCAGCTTTTGCAGTGGAAGGTTCTCGTTACGCTCTTTTCATACGCTTTCTTCAAAATCTGTTAGTTGATCTATGTTGCCCATTCTTGTTGGTCAAAAAAAGGCAAAAGCTGTAAGCTTACTTTTCAAAGACTGGAAAATTCTCTTCACAACACTTGCTTGTTTTTAAAGAATGGAAGAAGATAGGCAAACCAAGGGACCCATCTCAGAGAGAGATATCTTCATGTTGGTCCAGTCAAAGGCCTAGCTTTTGAATATACGTCCCAACAAACAAAGTTTCTCCGATATCGGAGTTTCCACGGTACAGTCTAAAACATGAGAGAGTTGTTGGTTCACACAAGAGGGTTTAAGGTGGAACAGTTAGGATTTTCCAACGTTGGAAAGGAACATTTTTAGAAAAGTTAGGCCCAGCAGATCGCGTGAAGCAATGCAAAGAAGAAAACAAAACCAATGAAATTATACTAGGCACGACTCCGCGTTACAGACAAAATTGTCTTCGTCTTTTAGGCAACCGTGTTGACCTACCACGTTAATTATTTTTTTTTTACAACGAAAAAAATATTATAATGTTCAGTTATTTCATAAACTTGTTATAAATCAAAATAAATCAGTTCCAAAATCTATCTATTATTCCAAATTTTTATTTTTCTTTTGTACTCAAACTGATTTTGAATGTAGAAATAAAATTTTAAACTAGTATTAAATAACACAGTATTCTCGATATTAGTACCCGAACTGTTGCAAAGTTCATTTAGTCCATCTAATAAACCAAGTCAAATGAGTTCAAAAGCAATAGAAATGGAACGCTACTTGAAGCAGCCCTTATTTTATATGCACAATTCACAAGGAAATAAAAGGTTACTAGAGACATCAAAGACCAGGCAATTTATATTATGGATATTATCTCAATTGAATGTTTTTAGAAATTAAATATTGAAAATAAGATATACAAAAGAAGTATCATTATTTTTAACACACTATTTATCTCGAATTATCAAACATTTTTGGGTTATAACTATAGGTGAAGTTAAGTCTGAAAGATTCAATACATATGCTAAAAAAAGATAATATGTAAACTCCTAAGAAATTTCGTTACGGGGACGACGGGTGGGCAATGATGTGAATTCTGATGGGAATTCAGGATTTCAACCTCACTTTTGTCGATATACCAGCGAAGCAAAATCATGCGGAGCAGCGTGCCAAAACTTGTGGATCATAATAAGCCAGAAAGGACTTGAAAATTTCTCCTTGGTGATGATAATTTTCAATAGTAGCATAATAATTACTTTCACGAAAACAACCACCCTTAATTATTGCTCGTACTCGCGTCACGTGTGTTGCCTAAACTTTGTTCTGTTATTAGTAATTTGAGATTTTTAAACTCTGTTAAACTTTATAAATATTTCTTTGGAAATTCTAGGATTATACAAGTCTTAGAAACTACCTGTTTAGCTTTTCCTTTGGCAACTGTTACTTGCATATAACAATATCTCATATTGTTAAGATTGACCGGGCAACACCAACAAAAAGTGTCCATTTTGGCCGCATTTGGTCTTGATAAATGGTCCCAACACTGACAATCAATTTTTAATTTACTCTTTATAGTTCGATCATGTTGACAACTAGGTCTGAGTTGCACTTCGTCTAGCAAGTTCGTTTCATGAATGGAGCTTAGCAATAAACTATGGAAAAATGGGACTGAATTATTGTGTGGTACTATGCTCAAAGTAAGTTATTTGCTTGTCTCATGTTAAAGCTGCTTCCTTTTCCACATACCGTAGATCTGCATACACCCTTTTATGTGTCGTGCTTCTCAAGAATACTCTTCTTATGCATTAAGCTCAACCTATATTGGCCTCCAAATTTCTGAATGGCAAACGTCTAGACCTAAGCTAAGCTCAGATGCGTCTTCGCGGGGACGACCGGTGGACAGTGAGGTGAATGCACCTCGGCTTTCGGTGGGAATTTGGTTTTCAACATAACTTCTGTCGATTAGACCAGTCAAGCAAAATCATGTGGCGAAACGCGCCAGAAGTTGTCAATCATTATCAGCTGGAAGCAACTTACAAATTTCTTCGTGGTTACGACGTTAGGTTGTGATGTGAACGTCCCTGCTTTCCTTGGTAATTCTCAATTACAGCAATAATTATTTCCGGGAAGGCAACCAATCCTAATTATTCCACAACGCGGGATTCTTCAATCCCGCTTCGATGTCGACTTTCCACACAAAAGCATCTCTGCATTGATGCCACTTCTCCACAGGACGGTCCTCCCGGTAATGCCCTTACGCCGACTGACACCCGCAATCGTCTCTCCTTGTAATCAAGACATCCCGAAAAGTTCATCCAGTGGACCCCATCTACCTGGCGTGGAAATAACCCAATCTACCAAGTCTTGCTAGGAACCCAACTTGTGAACTTTCAATAGCTTCCATGAACACACACAGACTCTTCATCCTCAATGTCTTGATAGACATTTTTCCCATTTTTGCGTGATGAGAAATGAAGTCAAACGATGCAAAAGACGTAGTTTTTGAAGCCCCGGTTTGGAAGAAGGGGTTGGAAAAAAAAAGACGTCGTTTCTGAAACAGTTGTAAATTATAAATATCTTATTTTAAAAATTTAGGATGCAAAAGAAAAGATCAGGATTTGATGAAAATTAATTTGAAATAAGTTAATCAAATAACCCTTATTAGTAGTAATGGTTATCATGATTAACTAGGACTTAGACAATAATGGTGTGACATTAAGGTTTCAGATAGAAAAAGTGAGCAGACAGAAGACTCAGGGAGGGCTCAAAAGATTCTTTGGAAAAAAGAAAGAAGGAAAAAAAAAAAGACAAAAAAAAAGTCTTCGAATGAGTTGGCAATGGATCGGAAGGTTGTCAAGGAGAATTAAAATAATGGAATCGACCGTATCGTGCAATTTGCCTTCAAAACATAACGTGAAACCTAGAAATTTCTGCTTTCTCGTGGAAGCTGGAGGCAACCGGGAATTTTCTTAAGCCACTTCTTCACATAGCTTGAACCGGAATAATCGCTTGTATTTGCCAATAACCCCCCTTACCAAGCCTCCGGGAAAACGAGTTTGTGGGTCGATGGTGGGCGAGAGTAGTCAGTCAGCCGCTTCATCCTCAGCGGTTCGATGGACACACGATGTTTTCCTAAGCTTCTACGGCCAAGACACCCGCACAAGTTTCACAGACCATCTCTTTACTGCTCTGAGAGACAGAGGCATTAAAGTATTCAGAGATAATGAAAGACTGGAGTATGGGGAAGATATTTGGAAGGAGCTCGTGAAAGCGATACATGAATCCGAACACGCGATTGTCGTAATGTCGCAGAATTACGCCGACTCCAAATGGTGCCTGAAAGAGCTAACGGAGATAGTGGACCGCCACAGAGAGAAACGGCTGAAAGTTTTTCCGGTTTTCTACTATGTGAAACCTTCCGCCGTACGAAAGATGGAGGGGACTTTTGGAGTTCGTTTCGCTAGACACACAGAAATCTCCGAGGTTGAGAGAGAGCGGTGGAGGAGTTGTTTGGAAGAAGTAGCTGACCTCCGTGGATGGGATGTAGAGGGCAGGTATCATGATTGGGATTTACTATATTTAGCAATAAACGTTTTATTTTGCTGCTTGTTTGACCTGAATAAGATCAACTCTCAGTTTATTTTGACTTTTCCTAAATTAATGTTCCTTTTACAGGTACGAAACAAAAATTCTTGAAGAAATCTGTTCAACAATATATCATAGATTGAGCCGTAACTTCTCAAGCGTTCTAAAGAATCTCATTGGATTCGAACCCCGAGTAAAGAGGATGATGGACTTACTTGATCTGGAGTGCGACGATACTCGTTTTATTGGAATTTGTGGGATGGGTGGGATTGGTAAGTCCACTCTAGCTCAAGTAATTTTTGGTAGTCTTTCTTCTACATTTAAAGATAAATGTTTTATCGAAGATGTCAGAGAAAGTTCCAACAATCTGGTTAATTTACAGAAGAAACTTCTTTTTGGTACTCTTTCGTCAGAACCACTTGACAAAAGAATTGAGAAACTATCGAGTACTTATGAGGGAAAAGTATTGATACGGGACAGCCTCCATGCAAAAAAAGTTTTGGTTATTCTGGACAACGTGGATAAAGAAGAACAAGTAGATGCATTAGCAGGAGATCATGAGTGGTTTGGTCCCGGAACTAGAATTCTTATAACATCTAGAGATAGTCGGATCTTGAAGAGATATATGGGCATGAACACGGACAAGGTTTATGACGTTGAATTGTTGAATGATAAACAGGCCTTGGAACTTTTTTGTTGGAAAGCATTTAATAAATGTCATCCTGAAGAACATTACGTGGAGTTATCTAAGGAGATTGTGAATTGTGCCAATGGCCTTCCTCTGGCTATCGAAGTTTTTGGTCGCCACTTATTTAGGAAACCAATAGATGTGTGGAAAGATGCTCGAGATGAATTAACAAAACATTAAGAGATTCTTGATAAACTTAAAATTAGCTATAAAGGACTGGAGGATAGGCAAAAGAACTTATTCTTAGATATAGCATGTTTCTTCAATGGAACCTACAAAGATACTATTCTCTATAAACTTAAAGTTCTTGGTCACTATTCTGAATTCAATATTGATGTTCTTGAGAGCAAATCCCTTCTAAAGATCTCTGAAGGCAAAATTCAAATGCATGATTTGTTAGTAACAATTGGTCAAGAAATAGTTCATAAGGAATCCTCAAAGCTTGGTCAATGCAGCAAATTGTGGTATCATGATGATGTTATTAATGTATTGAAGAACGATTTAGTAAGTTTATTAGTTTGAAAATTCAAAAATATTTTTTATACCATTTGTTTTTAGTCTTTGATAAAAAATTTCACCATACTAATTTTGAATTTGTTATTTTTATGAATACACTTGAAATAAGCTTTGAAGGATTGCATAATTGTTAACAAAGCTTGTTTTTGGATATTTCATATTTTTTCAAAGGAAAGTCGATGAATACCAATACTTATAAAGTAGAAACTTGATATTCTAGATCTTGTGAATAAATCTTTTATAACGATCTCCCACTATGACATAATTGAGATGCATGATTTGTTACAACAAATGTGTCATCATATAACCCATAAGTCACAAAAGAAACCTAGTAAACAAGGTAGAACATGGCATTACAAGGATATCATTCATATGTTGAAGAATAAAGTTGTAAGTGTATTCTACTTGACATGAACTATAAGAAGTATTTTTTTTTTCAATCAACTCTTATGAGAATTAGTTAAAAGTTTAGCAATAATAAAGTAGGCAATGACAACAATAAAAAGTCTTGGTCACTATGTACAGAGTGACATTGAAGCTTTTGTAAACAAATATTTGTTAAAGATTTTAGGAGTCCAATTTTATATACATGACTTATTTTAACAATGGATAAGCAAATAGTTTTTGTGCACATCAACCGGAGCTTGGTGAACATAGAAAATTGTAGTGTAATACATATATTTTTGAAGTGTTGAAGAATAATACCATGAGTGTATTAGAGTAAATGTAAGTATGTAGAAACATTTTTTTTTATACCAATTCCTCTTAGTGTTTGTCAAATATTTCTACTAAATTGACTTTATTTTTCTTGGTTTCTAGGGAAATGATGCAATTGAAAGTATGGTTTTGAAGATTCCTTTCCAAGGTTGTCCACAACTAAATTTGGGATCCTTCTCAAAAATGAATAATTTAAAAATGCTTGAGATTTTTCCAAAATATTATAGTTTTGGACATTTAAACATAGAATGGAAGGGAAATCTTTAGAATTCCAACTGAGCAATAAGTTACGTACTATCAATTGGTGGAGATATCCTTTAAAATATTTCCCAAGAAGTTTTCAATTGGATAATCTTGTTGTGCTCTCATTGCCTAACAGTGAGATTGAACTATTGTTCAATGGACAAAAGGTATGATTTTAACTTATGCAAACTGATATTTCTCTTCTTTTGGTTCCTCTTTACTGTACATAGTAATTATGCATTAATATATAAAGTCTTTAGAAATTGAAATATGTTAAGTTAAGGAAGTCATCAAGTTTGATGAAGACTCCTGATTTTAGTGGAGTCTTAAATCTTAAGAAGTTTAAACCTTCATAGTGCACAATTTTGCTTGGAAACCCATTTATCCATTGGATTTTTTAGATAACTAAAGGTTTTGAAGTTTATAGGTTGTAAAATTCTTGAGAGACTTCTAGATGAGATAGACTTGTCATCTCTTCAAAGTCTTGATCTTTCTAAATGTTTTATACTTGAGGCATTTTCATATATCATAGCACCGTCTCTTCAAGATCTTGATCTTTTTGGATGTTCAAGACTTGAGGCATTTCCAAATATCACGACACCATCTCTTTAGAGTCTTGATCTTTTTGGATGTTCAAGACTTAAGGCATTTCCAAATATCACAGTACCATCTCTTCAGAGTCTTGATCTTTTTGGATGTTCAAGACTTGAGGCATTTCCTAATATCACAGCACCATCTCTTCAAAATCTTTATCTTTCTGAATGTTCAAGACTTAAGGCATTTCCAAATATCACGACACCATCTCTTTAAAATCTTGATCTTTCTGGATGTTCAAGACTTAAGACATTTCCAAATATCACGGCACCATCTCTTCAAAATCTTTGTCTTTATGGATGTTCAAGACTTGAGGCATTTCCAAATATCACGGTACCATCTCTTCAAAATCTTTATCTTTCTAGATGTTCAAGACTTAAGGCATTTCCAAATATCACAGCACCATTTCTTCAAAATCTTAATCTTTTTGGATGTTCAAGACTTGAGGCATTTCCAAATATCACGGCACCATCTCTTCAAAATCTTTATCTTTCTGGATATTCAAGACTTGAGGCATTTCCAAATGTTATGGCACCATTTCTTCAAAGTCTTTATATTTCTGGATGTTCAAGACTTGATATATTTGCAAATATCACAGCACCATCTTTTCAAAGTTTGAAAAATCTAGAGCTAGATGAATACCCAACTTGACGAGAGAAGGATAAGGATAAAACTTGTTTTATTAACACAAGCAAATCTCACGAGAGACAACAATGGTGTTCTCAAACTCCCTTACAACTCAATCAAAAGAATAGAAACTAAATACAATTATATTCTAGGGAAAAGCAAATCCTAAAGAAAATTATGCCTTATTTACTTCAT
This sequence comes from Casuarina equisetifolia, assembly GCA_028551475.1. Lineage (NCBI taxonomy): Eukaryota > Viridiplantae > Streptophyta > Magnoliopsida > Fagales > Casuarinaceae > Casuarina > Casuarina equisetifolia. The sequence continues at coordinate 2,369,183 of CM052357.1, read as the reverse complement.
CCATGCGGTATTACATGGTAAAGAGACCATACAAGGGATGACATGGAAAAGTTAAACATGGAAGTTGACAAAGAACATTCATATTCAAACAAAGTCTTTATCTCTTAAAAAATTTGAGTCATTTTTAAGTATCACGTTTTCATCTTTTCAAAGTCTTAATCTTTTTGCATGTCCAAGACTTAAGACATTTTCAATTATTATGACACAATCTCTTCGTGACCTTTATTTTTCTGGATGTTCAAGAAAGCTCCCATTCGGCTTAAAGGATTTGTACCACCTAGTACGTCCAACTGGACCATTTGACAATGAAGAGGACATGTGGGCTTCAACTGATATTTTGTTGAGTGATGATTGCTCCGTTTTGGCCGTCTATTTCGCTTCTGACGGCAAACTTTATCAAACAGTACATATGGGTCCAAGAATTTTATTTTTCAGCTTTAAGGTGAGTTTCTTCTTCTTTGTTAATGCAGTTATTAGATCCATCATAAGTTTCTTACTCTTTTCTTAAATTTAAATTTTTAACAGAGTAGTTTGTGTTCGAATGCAATGGCATGGGGCCCGACGTTGGGGTTTGAAATCCCAGCGTGGTTCAAACATAAAAGCATTGGATTCTTTGGATCGATTCAAAGTGGTGTCAATGTGGAATTGGATGATGATTTAAGAGAGTGGGAGTTGGATTGGGAGTTAGAGTGGGACTGGAAGTTGGAAGGATATGCTCTGTTTATAGTATATGAAGTCCACGAGTCTAACAATTATCAAAGAAGCAAAAGGCACAAACTCGATGAGCATGGGAATTCAAATTCTAGAACATTCGATGGGAATGATCCTAATTTTCCCATGTTTCTTTGCTAGTTGCAAGTCAATGAAGGAGGTCCAAGATTTCCCATAGTCTTCTCTGTTCCTGAAGTTCCTCGTTATAGGTTGAATGGAGTTTGGATGTTTATAAAGGCTGGGCTTTTCCAAAGTTTGCGGAAATGGCCAGATAGATGGAGCTACATGGGGCTTCAATTGTGACAAGGGACTCAAATGTGGAGGTGAAAGAGTGTGGGGCACGTCTAGTACATTCATCTAAACTTGCAGAATTCTGTGAAGTCGTAAAAGGCATTTCTCCAGTTGGTTTAGATGGGGACCATGGTGTCACGGACTTAGCCGTCCGTGAGGCGCCTAGTCTCAGCAGAGATCTGGGCCAGCCGCTCCTAGCCCTTAGTTAGGCAACTGAAGGTCTCTATGGGACGATTATGGTCCGTCCCGGGACAGTTTCTAGGGGATTGGGCAGTATAGGACGGGTCACGGAGACAGGTACGTCCATATCGAGCCGAAGAGTCCTTACAGTGACTTGCGACAAGGTAAGCCGATTACCAGCTTCTAAACCGAGACTCTCCGAACCGGATAAGACGACCTTCGACATATGTGGGTCAACTCTTTCAAACACCATCGCAGCGGAAAACTACTATAGAATAAGACTACTATCTTTCACAGCTTAAACGTAAAATTAAGGCACCACCGAGTGGATAGCCCAACACAAGGAAACCGCAAGTCAGCTGGGTGCTAATCGCCCGACCAAGGCCACAGGCAGACCGCGTCCCAAACCGCCTTATCCGTATTGTCTCGACCTGCACTTGCCAGGTCGGGACAAACTCCCCCACCTAATCTAGCGACGCCCTCGTCGCTACACGGAAAACAAACAAGTAAGCTACATCCTTCATCGGCTGGTCTCTCGGCTCGTACTTCCAGTCTAGGACAGTCTCCCCCACCTGATTCAGCGACACTCTTGTCACTCCAAGGCCACGAGGGTGAGGTTCATTGAGCGTCGTACTTGGCTCACCTGACCTCAACGACTCCCGACTCGTACTTCCAGCCGCCCTTATACCGATGAAGTGCCTGATACTACAACTCTTACTACACATTTACAAAACACTCCCCGCTCGGCAGGCTTGTCCATTCGGCAAGGAACTGTCGGCGTGTATGGGTTCGCTTCTTGCTAAGTAAGTGATCAATCAAGATTTCCACCACACCTTCGTCAAAAGACTTCGCTATCGTTAAAAGGGGGAGACTACTTGGACTGCCTTGTCTTACTTCCACCTTAACTCCGTGGAGGGGTTTCAACACGCTCTACTTGTAGAAACTGAATAACTTTTGGGGTTCAAGGTCTAGCTGATCAGCCGCCTTGTTCATTCCGTCACGAACTTACAAGTTCCTGTTTTGATATCAATACGCGCCTTCGCAAAGAGGTTTGTACGCTTTGTGTTGGGAAGGAAGACACTTCGCCAACACCTCATCTCTCATGGTTTTAGCCAACCATCTCCACTTTTGTCGGTCGGCTCTTTCTTTCTCTTGGTAACCTTATAGGGTCAGATCACTCCCGCATGTAACTCTCACAAGGACATCGATCCAACGGCGCCATAACACCGGCTCGACAGTTTGGATTTCGTAATCATGGGGTGGGGCTTTACCCCTATTCCTACCGAACTCCTATGAGTCGGTTTAATGCGGACGGTAGGAATGAGAAGAGCTAAGGTGTATTATAGCTCCGCCCAATTCCTTCAGCCCACGATAACAACACATTACAAGTACATCTTCATTAGTTTCTCAACTACTCCATTGATCCATTTGTCACTGGATAGACGTTAACAGTCAATCGTGGTCTTGAGACCAAGGGGTCAAACTATTCTTCCCAAAGTCGGCTACTGAGCCGTAGTCACAATCATCCTTGATTCACCAAGGCAACTCTTAACCATTCTACAACATGTTCTCGGAGATGATTTGTCGTAACTTCTGTCACACGCCTTATGGGACTTAGTGAGAGAATCCCATATTTGGGAGCCGACCTATCATAACCAACATCCCCAACATCGAGCTGTCCGCATCGCCCTTCGGTGGCTTATATCGAAGTCCATGAAGGTGTTCTCCCCGTAAACACTCTGAAGTTGGTAGAGGCACCAACAATTTCCACCTCTCCATCAAAGGATGCTAGCATAGCGGGAGGAATCCGCTTAGACTCATATCTCTGTGGTTCCGTCTCGTCGGCATGGAACGGCTTCAACATGCTGACGTGGAAAACTGGGTAAATTCTAAGTGTGGCTGGGAGGAGTAGCCGGTAAGCCGCCTTCCCAACCTTCGCCATAATCTCAAACGGTCCGACATACTTTCTCACCAAACCCTCATGGAGAGGTCGGTAAGCCTTGTACTGGTAGGGCAGAAATTTTACTAGAACTTGATCCACAATGTTATAAGCAGCTGGCCTCCGCTTCACGTCGGCCCACTACTTCATTCTTTTAGCCGCCTTGTTTATGTACGACTTCGCCAAGTCTGAGTTCCTACTCCAAGATCTCGCAATCACATGGGCGCTGTAGCATCGCTTAGACGCTTTGGCCTCTATAGACGGCGGGTCAGGGGCTGCTGCCCTGTTACTAACTCAAAGGAGCTTCTGTTGGTCGACTCACTCGTCTTACAAGCAATGTAAGTCTCCACTAACAACGCTTACTTGAGCCTGTATGTCGGCTAAAATAACTCAAGGCTCCTAAGGGAACCTTCAACTTCTATTGTTCTGGGTTCTTACCCACATACCATCCTTGTGCTCGCCAATGAGTCCACGGCGCAGGTTCTGCCACTAAGGAATGTAGTGATGCCAATCCTTAAAATAGATCACGCCATCTTCCCACCAGAATAGGTTGGTCTTTTCTACCTTTACCAACTGTATAACTTGCTCAGCCGTTGAATCACGGCTCGGCCATCCCTTCCTAAGAGGTGGTACATTACTCGTCACCTTACCCGCCACAGTCAACTCCTCTTCTAGCTAAGGGCACCAGCCGCCACGTTGCTCTATTTGGCTGGTACGTTAGATGTAGTTGGACTTAGCTAGACGGTTTAACCATTTAGCTTACTTAGACAACAACTTCCTCTGTGTCGGGGCGAAGTTCGTGGTCACATTAACTATCTGGATCATCATTGGGGACCCAGTAAATAGTGGCGCCATGTTCTGACACGATGAGCAATTGTTGTCATTTCCCTTTTTTTTTTTTTTTTTTTTTTTTTTTTCTGCACTGTGTCCTGGTGTTACCCTTCGTTTAATTTCCGTCTTTCAAGGGTGACGGGGTGCCGTCGTTGCACGAGTACTATGATGGCCTTTATCAGTAGCATTAGGGTACATTTTGAATGGCCTTGCCATACACACCTCTGTATGAACCTAGGGATTAGATTTCTCTAGCACATCCGTCAAATAGGGATTGCCCTTACGAGGAATCCTTAGCAGAAGACCACCCTACTTGGACTGTCTTAAGGCCATCATGTCGTATGGGGTCCTTTTGCTGAACGTATGCATCTCGCGTCTATTAGCGACCCCGGCTGTTCCCTAAGTTCTGTAAACTTAAGTAACGCTAACAGGCTTGAGACCTTAGCGAACGGTTTCGCCCCGGGTCTGAACTCGGTCATATGATACACTACCCACCTGCAAGGTAACTGTTCCACCAATGCATGGGCATTCCGCTCCATTCTCTACTAGGAGTTTAGTCGAATGGCAGGGGCTTTGTCGTATCACGCAGACGTTTGGGGTTAGCACAAGGCGAACCTAACATATTTACTGCCACCAACCACCTGAGTACCTCGAGCCGAACCTGGCTCTGATACCACTTGTCACGGACTTAGCCGTCCGTGAGGCGCCTAGTCTCAGCAGAGATCTGGGCCAGCCGCTCCTAGCCCTCAGTTAGGCAACTGAAGGTCTCTATGGGACGATTATGGTCCGTCCCGGGACAGTTTCTAGGGGATTGGGCAGTATAGGACGGGTCACGGAGACAAGTACGTCCATATCGAGCCGAAGAGTCCTTACAATGACTTGCGACAAGGTAAGCCGATTACCAGCTTCTAAACCGAGACTCTCCGAACCGGATAAGACGACCTTCGACATATGTGGGTCCACTCTTTCAAACACCATCGCAGCGGAAAACTACTATAGAATAAGACTACTATCTTTCACAGCTTAAACGTAAAATTAAGGCACCACCGAGTGGATAGCCCAACACAAGGAAACCGCAAGTCGGCTGGGTGCTAATCGCCCGGCCAAGGCCACAGGCAGACCGCGTCCCAAATCGCCTTATCCGTATTGTCTCGACCTGCACTTGCCAGGTCGGGATAATGGTCTCCAAGAGTTGTTTTGTGATTCAGTCTTTCATAATGATACTAGTAAGAGATGGAATATCTCAAGCTTTCCTCGTGAAGGAGAAGCTATCGGTGAAGGAAACGGAGACCGTTCCTTTAGAGAAGATGAAGTTGACGGAGACCTTTCCACTAGAGAAGATGACGGAGACCGTTTCTTCGGAGAAGACGGAGTTGACGGAGACAGTTCCTTTGTGATTGTTCACCCGAAACAGAGAGATCCGAATGACCCCGGGCAGATCCGGATTTTCGGGCTTTGGTGAAGCGCACATTTTGTATTGTGTCTTTTAATTGTATAGGTTATGGGCCATATTTGTAATAGTTGCGGGCTCAGTTTTAAGAATCTGCAAGCTGTCAATCTGAATGGCAGCATTTTTGGGATATTCTACAAAAATCTCCGTTTCAAAACAATGGGTTTGGCATTGGAGGTGTGCGTCTTCCTTGGACGAGACAGAGGTTCAAGTCTCTCTATTAGACCAAGCCATCTTCGTAAGCTCTCTCTAATTTCTTAGACTTGTGTTGGTTTTTGTTGTATCTTGAACTGAAGGTTGAAGCCAGAGCTTGTGTTTTCCTTAAATCTCACTTGTTGGTTAGTTGTAATGGATGGTTATGGTATTGAATCTGGATGTTTAACGTTGAAATCGGAATTGAATAGCGTGTGCCAATTCATTGTGGCTTTGTTGGTTGGCGAATGTAAAAGTCGGCTTGGGTAAGTGTGAGTTGGGAAGTTTAAAATGGGTGCATGTGAGGTGCTTGAAGAAAGGCTTGAGAAGGGCTTGAAGGAAGTGGAGTGGGCAGAATTTATTTTGGGGTCGTTAATGAAGTGAATTTGTGCTAATTAAAGTAGATTATCGGAACATACAAGCATAAGAGTGAGGCCCGGATTGGGCTCTACAAACAGAAAGCCCTTTTGCGAGATTGCAGGCCCACATCGAACCATTTGGAGCTTTGGGTTTCCGTTTGGGCGACTTCTCTTTCTTTGTGGGACCTTGTAAGTACCTTCTTTTATGGATTTTTCTTTTCCTCCTTAAATTTAGAAGTCTTTTGTTTCAGCTAAGTTATGTTTTTATTCCTTTTTAATTATTTTTTCTTGTTGTTTTCAATATTTGATTAAGTTGAATCCCTCCCAATATTTAAATAAATAATGCTAAAGGTGTCAAATTCTAACCAAAAATAAATATTTGGAGCAGCATTTGAGTAAAACCCAACTCTCTGGGTTCATAAATGAGTACATTGATTTTAACTTGTGTCTTCTGATCTTGGGGTGGTTTGAATTAAATAACAAGTTGACATGACCTTGAAGTAACTTATCCCAAGGTACAGCCTTTTGTGAGCGTTTGGGCAAGAAGTTGGGACTCAAATCTATTAATGAAAAAGATAGGCTCATTACAGATCCATTCCATATCTAGCACCATAGGTTCACTGCTGCTTAGTTTCAGAGAGTTATGGGAGGGGATTGACAAGCATTGCCTTGGAAGTAAAATAAAAAGCATTTATGGAAGTTTTACACAGACAGTTACAGGTTTGAAAGAAGAGAGGGGGATTGGGCTAGATTGGGTTTTGCAAATTCTACAAACCTATATAATAGACTTACAACCCAACTATAACTCAGAGCTTAATTTTCTATTTGAACTTGGCAAAAACCGATTGAATTTGATTGGTTTCGGTTGGTTGGATCAGGTAATTGAGATTTTTAACTCACTTCATAGGGTCTACTATGTGTTTCATTGTTAAGTTAGTTACTCTAGAACACCAAATTCTTTGCATTCAACATGATACCTTATGTAACAGACACTAATTTTTCTTAAATATGACAATACTTTTATCCAGATCCTTGATTATTTTAAAACTAATTTATTCTTGTCATTTGCCTTTCTTAAACATTTGCTTATGTTCATGGCATTGCTCACATGAAGAATATTTTGTACTGCAATTTAACTACTATTTGAAATTGCTTGCATTCAAGATTGTTGACAAATCACAACTTTAAAATCCACATGCTTGAATGAGACTACTTGTAGGTTTGTGTATGTTCTTTTCCATATTTGTTTAAGATTCTTTTCCTTATATCATTATATGTTAATTAAACCTAATTTTCTATTTCAACTATGGAACGTATTCATCAACTTTTCTGCTACTTGTTTGTCCCAATTTCGTTACTAATCTATAATACCTTTTGTGATTCTTGTCTTTGCTTTTGGAAGTTGCTATGGTGTTGGGTGTTGACGACTCTACAAACGTGATCCAATGGGCCATTTCTTTGATCACAAGGTATTTGCAAATTTTCTCCTTGAACCAGCACAAGAACTTTCAAACACTATCTACCTAAGTTTATGTTTGCAATCATTTTTCTAGAGTACATGTATATATTCCTAACTTATTGCTAAATTTTCATGATGCTTCAACTATCCGTAACTAGGTAGTTGTATGTAACCAAGTAAAAAAATATAAAGGATTATACTTGTCATGGTTAATTGCAGGATCTGGCCATGTAACTTATTATAGGCAGTTGTCACTTTAATCAGTTGTTTTGGCTTCCAATCTTCAGTTTATTTGATTTTAGTAAGGACTTGTTATAATAATAGCATGTATTTTTTTGGATTTAATGGCTTATATATTGGTTTATTAAGAAAAGGTAACTAGTGTTCCATGAGTAGAGTGCCTATGAATTGCATAATCACATAATCTATCTAATGGAGTCCTACCTTTTGCTATCTAATAAACCAGACCTAGAAACGATTGGAAAGTGTTCATCTTGTAATATTTACTTTTACACAGTTAGTGAGATGAATGCCTTTTCTTGCTCTTTTGTGCATGTTGTTATTTGTGGCCTTGTAAAAGCATTATTGGTTCCTAATTGTTTCAATTGGACTTACCATTCACCTTTACTTTGCCTATTAGTATGAGATTGAGTTTGAACCTATAAGATCCCCACGATATGCATTTTATAGGTTACAAGTGCTGGATTGAAAGAGTTGGTGGTAATTAACTTGGAGAAGAAAATAAAGAATGATGTTGCATTTACCTACAAGGAGAAAGTACAAGTAAATGCTATGTGTTTTTTTTAATCATAGGATGACTCAAGCAATATCCCCTATGTTTTTCTCTCCCTAATCCATTGTGAGAGTCAAATTGGGTGCAAAAGATGGTGTTTACAATGGAGTCTATACAATTGTCTAGTTATTTGAAATTGAACTTGTTTGATTTAGGTTGGTGAGGACACAAATTACAAGTTAGTGAAATTTATGTGCCTATCATAAATTGACTAGGATTTCCATATTTCTTCTGTCAACAACTTTTTAGAAGACGTGCTTATTAGATTTCTTTGCATTGGTAACAATTTTGCCAAAAACATATATCCATTAATAATTTGGATAGGATTCTTAATAGTTTTATCCTTGATAAGATATATCTATAAAAAAAGGTATAATAAATCTCACAGCAACACAAAGCGGTAAATTCTTTGGTATAATATCTTTTTTATGCTTTTGGTAAAGAAGATATAATCCAAATTCTTTGAAAATCAACAGTTTTTCAATTTTTTTGTGTTTCTTTGGCCTTGAGTGCTTCATTTTATCAAGGCTTATTTTTATTCTTACTCAGTGAATTGTATTTGAGAATCAGAGGTTAATATCTTTCTTGTTAGAGGTTGGTTCAATTTGTTTTTATAACAATTCTTTTTAGCTACTGAGAAAATGTTAGGGAAATTAAAGGGTGCCCCTCAAATGTGTTCAAATAAAGGCATGAAGTTCCAACTTTTCCTTTTCTTTTCTTCTTACGTTTTCTCGGTAACCAAGCAAGAAATCGGTGTTGATTTAGTTTGTGGGTGCATATATTTACATAGTTAAGAACTTTTGGTTTAGTTTGTGGGTCACTGAAGATTACATTGAAGTTGAAGGGTTTCATATAACATATCATCTAATTTTCGTTTAAAATTTGATATTGGGTGAAACTTTTACACACTTGAATAAGTTCTATCTATTGATAGTTTTGCTAGTCTATTTCTTTGATGGCACAAAAATTAGATCTTTAGTGTTAATCAATGGACCTGAACAAACTCTTTCCTCCAGAGTTTTCTTTCATCATGTCTTACAATTGAGCCCATTAAAGATGGTGGAAGCCGAAAGTAGTATTGCTTCTAAGGGTTCAGTCTAACTAGATAAACAAAAAAAGATAAAAAAAAAAGATAAAGATAAACATTACTTTTACTTCAAAATTCTTAGTATTCCTTTCATTATTAAAGCATGATATGCTTTTTAAGAGAAAAGTTGAGCCTATAGTTTTTTGTGGTGCACAATTTTCTTTATTGTTTATCATTGAGGATTATGCAAGGTAAAAAAAATTATTTTTGTTGATCAAAATTTAAGTGTATACCTTTGTCATTCTCTTTGGTTTTATGGATAGATGTCTAGAAAAATTAAAAATATCATTAAGATCTAGAAATTTTATTTTTGTTTAACTCTTATTGTTTCTCTTCATATTTAAAAGAAAAGGTTTTGTTTCAAAAGTTGTTAGTTGTCTTTAACATTTCATAAATATTGGTAATTTTTAATTAGAAAAGAATTCTTTAAATAACAAAGGATCTTATGACTTTCTATAATTCTTAATTATTCATGATCAGTCAAATAGGCCTCAAGGAATTCATCCTGTCTTTGCATTGTTGCATCAACAATTAACTTAAGTTTGGGATCGGTCCAACCATAAACAAAATTAAGAAGTTGAAACATGTGCCAAATCCTTCCTAATTTTTTCTTGCCTAGTTTTTATTTGTGTACATAAAAGACTGAGGTAGTTGTTGGTCACCTCAAGTTGAAAGGAAGGCTTGACTTTGAAGTTAAATCAAATATTCAATTTTTAAAGAAGGTGCATTGAATTTACTAATATATTTTCTCTTTCGTGTTGGAAATATTTTGTCTTTTTTTTTCTATCTCCTTATACATATTAATTGAAAAATAATGAAAAGCTTGAAATTCGTTGAATTATTGGTCTAAGAGTTTCCTTATTCTTTCATGTCCCTGAAATCTCTCTTAATGGGAAAAACTGAGTATGGGTGTTTATAAATGAATCTTCTCTCATTAAACTTCTCTGTTCGCAGATTGAATGAGGAGATGATGTTGCCCGCTCTTGTTGGCCAGAGAAAGGCAGAAGCTGTGAGCGAACTTTTTAAAGACTGGAAAATTCTCTTTCCCGCACTCGCTTGTTTTATAAAGATTGGAAGAATATGGGAAAACCAAGGGGACCCATATCAGAGAGCTATATCTTCATGTCGGTCCACTCAAAGACACAATCTAAACATGAGAGACTTGTTGGCCGTGAGTTCATACAAGGGGGTTCTAAGAACTGAAGCTGGAAAACTTTGAATTTTCTGACATTGGAAAGGGACATTTTAGAAAAGGAAATATGCGTATCCGGTGCAGGTTTCTACAAGCCTTTAGGCTTTATTAACAATTTCACGTTGAAAGGCTCTAAAATGTCCTCATTTTCATCATTTCTATGCATGGCAAGAAAGAGCCCTTTAAAAGCAGCAAAAAACCAAGATCTTCCCTAGCTTCACCATAGTTAACGTCCTGTTAGTGCATGGAAAGTTCACAATATTGGAAGAACAAATTTGCATAGCTTAAGCGAGGATTCAGTATTTCGTCTTTAAAGAGGTACGGCAATAATTTGCGCAAAATCTGGGATGCGTTTTCATCTATTTTTCTAACCCATAAATGAAACAGGGGAAAGAATTTTGTGTTTAATTTGCACAGAAAACTTTGTTAAGATACCATTGCTTCAAAATATATACATAGGTTTTAGAGAGATGACACCTTTAACCATTGCATTTGCATCTATTTTTTCTCATTCTCAAAATGTTAAAACAATACAAATGGATCTACTTATTTTCTTTAATATAGTCAATCATATCAAGTTAGTCTAAATTAGATTTCATCTTATAAACAGTAACATTTCTTGCATAAGGAATGGCTTTGGAGGAATTTCAAGCAGTCTTAACTTAATTACAAAATCCATACAAGTATTTCACCTACTCCGATGTTAAGAAATAAATTTTTATATTTTTTCCTCGCCAAGACAAAAATTTGAGACATGTTAGGTTACATTAATTTTTTCTCCTTTGTTTAACAATGACAAACCCATTTAGACGTTCATTCGTGAGGGTTATGGGAGGAAGAATAAGTCTTTTTCCTAGTTTGGATAAGGAAAAGAGTACGATCATGTCCTAATATTTCACTAACTTCTTGTGATCTGAATCAATTTGGTTGCAAATCCCAGTTTCATCATACTTAGCCTCCAATTAATGGCTGAAATATTCACAATATTGCAAGCCCAAACTTGCATAGCTTAAGTGAGGGTTCAATCGTTCATCTTAAAAGATGTACAACAATAATTTGCACAATATCTATTTTCTATTAATTGCAGTGGTTATCAATGATTAACATTAATGTTAAAATCCCACAAAACATTCAAAGTTGTCATATTACATCAAATTATTGGAATAAAAACAAGTTAAGATGAGAAAAAGAGTTAGGAGACCTCCAAACTTTGACGAAGGATTTTATAATTTCTTAATATGGGAGTAGGTGATATCGTTTGTGTTTACCTTCTTTTAGGTTCTCGAACTAGTTTTTAAATACAATTATAAAATTCGTGACCCTTTTGATTATTCCCGTGCTTTGGTCTCAAACACCAAGCTAATTGTTAAGCAATAGTATAAAATTAAATCAGTCATTCTAATGGGCTGATATGCATTAACTTAAACACATTTAAAAATGCAATAACAAGTCGAAAGGTATCAACAACCTTCACTCAATATTCACATAAATAAGAAGATGGAAGGTTGTGAATTAAAAGACTAAGTTTGAAACGGTCCTTTTTGTCCCCTATTCATCGATGACAATGCTCATATTGTTTTTAATATTAGTTGTAGTTATCATCAGTGACTAGTAATGATGTTAAAATCTCACCAGACATTCAAAGCTGGTGGGCTGGCAAAGCTTTGATGATTTTACTTAAAAATAAAAAACAGAGAGAGAAAGCAATTGACAACTTTCTATGATAGAAAAATAAACTTGACAGTTTCTTTGATGTTTCTAAGCGATTAATCAAAGTTAAGTCCATCGAGCATTTAGTTTATGAATAATTGAAATCGGTAGTCTTTACGTCTCGTTGTTTAAACAATCTCTCAATAAACAAAATGGAACCTCGAAGCAACCTGGAAGTTTTCTTTTGTTGACGACCACAAACTGATGCGATGATTCTGGGTTTAACCGACAACAATGAAGCCATGTCACATTGTGACTCACATGAAGCCGCTACAAACTAATGCAAAGTTTAAGTGTCACTGCATCAACTTTCCACCCAAAAGGTGTTACTTCATTTCTCCATTGATCTCGTTAAACTCTGCTGGCCAGGTTTTTGCTGTCAAAAGAGTGAGTTGGATTCCAATTAATAAAAACACAAATTTCCACCACAGTATGAAATTTCGAAGTGTCTTCTTTACTTCGTGGCCAACAAGATGAAATTTTCAGCTTTATTTCTCCGATGGGACGGAGGAAAGCTCATCGCTGACACGTTTCTGACGAAGGAGTTAAAGCATGATCAAACCATACACGCGTGTCTGGCTGTTGCCGCTCCTACGCTGATACGCCACTCACACGCGTCCCCACTTCCTAATTCGAACAGCTTGGACGCGGGAGCGTGAGAAGTTGCGTCTGACATTAAGGCGTTTACGACTTAAAAGCAACTTGAAAATTTCCTCGCATTAACGGCATTTTGACGCCTGAAATCCGAAGAATCATTTTGTGTTCCAGTCGTCGGCGAACAAGCCTTCAATGGCAGCTGAGAGCAGTCAGAGAGCTTCTTCATCTTCAAGATCCGGATGGAGATACGACGTTTTCCTCAGTTTCCGGGGCGAAACCCGCTTGGGCTTTACAGACCATCTACATTCTGCTTTGCAGTCGAAAGGTTTAATCGTCTTCAGAGATGAAGAAAAGCTAGAGCGAGGAGAAAATATTCGACCACCGCTCTGGAAAGCATACAAGAATCCGAATACAAGGTCATTATAATCTCGAAAAATTATGCTTTCTCAACGTGGTGCTTAGATGAGCTAATCGAGATCGTCAAATGCAAGGGAGGAAAAGTTTTGCTTGTTTTCTACGACGTGGATCCTTCTCATGTGCGAAAGCAAATGGACAGTTTTGCAAAAGCATTTGCTGAGCATACGAAAAATGGAGTTGATGAAAAGCAGATGAACATGTGGAGAGGTGCTTTGAAAGAAGTTTGTAAACTTGCCGGATGGGATGTTCGTGGCAGGTATCTTCGTTCTCATAAATCTCTTGACTGTCCATGAGTTAGTGTCGCATATTTTATTCCGTTTGTTATTTGAATTAAATAATTATTTTGTTATAGGCACGAATTAGAAGTTGTTAAAGAAATTTGTAGAAAGATATTTTACGGATTGAGTCGGCCGTTATTAGACATCAAGGATGATCTTGTTGGAATAGAGTTTCAAATTACGGAATTGATGACCTTGCTTCATATGAGAGAGGAAGATGAAAATGTTTGTACAAGAGATGAAGATGTTCCATTGATAGGAATTTGGGGGATGGGTGGGATTGGTAAAACAACCCTTGCAAAAGTTATTTATAATAGAATTTCTTACCAATTTGATGGTAAGTGCTTTATTTAAGATGTTAGAGAAAAAGACTTGCTTGGTTTACAACAACAACTCATTTCTCAAATCCTCGATGAAAAAGAGTCACTAATATGTAAAAAGATACAAATCACCTCTTAGGGACGGAACACAATTGCAAACACATTTCAAAACAAACAGGTACTTATTGTACTTGATGATGTGGATAAAGAAGTCCAACTCAAAGAATTGGCAGGGAAATTGATTGGTTTGGTAAAGGAAGTAGAATCCTTATAATAAGTAGAGATAATAGTGTGTTAAAGAGACATATGAATGAGAACATGATTTATGAGGTCAAGATGCTCTTTGACCATGATGCGTTACAACTTTTTCTTTTGAAAGCCTTCAACAAGCCTTGTCATGAAGGAAGTTATGTGGAATTGGCAAAAGATATTAAGTATGCAGAAGGGCTTCCTTTAGCCCTTAAAGTTTTTGGATCATTCCTATTTGATAGCACAATAGAGGCATGGAAATGTGCTATAGATAGATTAAAAGCATATCCTGATTCTGCTATTTTGGATAGGTTTCCAATAAGTTACGATGGGTTGGAAAATCTTCAAAAAAAGTTGTTTCTAGATCTTACTTGTTTCTTTAAGGGAGATTTTTATATGATATTACCCATACACTAGAAGTTCTTGGTCACTTTCCAAAAATTGATATTCCAATTCTTGAAAAGAAATCTCTCATAAGAATTTCTGAGTTCTACAAAATTGAGATACACTATTTGTTACAAGAAATGGGTCGCCGGTTAGCCTATCTTGAGTCATCAGAGGAGCTTGGTGAGCATAGTAGATTGTGGTATTATGAAAATATCATTCATGTATTAAACAATAATACTGTAAGTATATTATTATTAAAATAATTTTTTAAATAATTTTTTAAACTAATTTTCATGAAAATTTGTTAAAAATTAGTCATACTAACATTTTTTCTTTTTTTTTCTAGGGAACTAATGCAATTGAAGTGATTTTCCTAATTTTACCCTTACCAAAACCAATGGAACTTAGTTTAAAAGGTTTCTCAAAAATGAAAAAGTTGAGAATACTTGTAATTCGTCCCAAAAATTGGAGTAATTATTGTATAGGCAATGATAAAACTATTGAAGTTTTAAACATAGTGAAGTGGTGTAGAAATTCTTCAAAATTTATGCTAAGTAATAAGTTATGTGTTTTAGTATGGTGGAGATATCTTTTAGAATACTTATCAACTAATTTTGAGCCCGACAACCTTATTGAGTTTAAAATGCCAATGAGCAAGATCATAAAGCTATGGGATGCAACAAAGATAAGAATTTAGTTTATGCAAGTTTATGTTCTTTTTCTTCTCACATTATTTTATTTATTTATTTAGATAACATTTTGTTAATTGTTTACAGAATTTTGAGAAATTAAAATACATTAATTTAAAGGATTCTAAAAATTTAACCGAGATGCCAAACTTGGGAGGAATTCCAAATATTGAAGAACTTGACATAATTGGAACTGCAGTATCACAATTGTCATCTTCCATTGTACCTATGGAGAAATTTCATGTCTTGCGCGCTGGTGGTGGTTTTTCAAGGCCTGTAACATTTTGGCCCCATGATTTGCCCTTAGGTTTGAGGTTTCTACGAGAATTAGAATTGAGTTATTGCAATCTATTGGATGGAGCATTCCTTAATGAAATTAGTTATTTATCCTTACTTGAAAAATTGTATCTGTCGGGAAACAATTTTACTGAAATGGCTAGTATCACTCGACTTTCAAAACTTGAAGTACTTGGGTTGAACGATTGTCGCCTGCTTAAAGCCTTACCGCCAAAGTTGCCATTGAACTTAATTAGCATTAAGCTAAAAGATTGTCCATCGCTAACTCCATTTTCTGACCCCGAAGACTTACTCACTTCCAGTGAAATGTTGGTGGCCGGTGGTATCTCTGTTAATGCCCATTATTTTGGGTCTAATCACAAACGTGACGGGGCCAGGCATGTCGCTCAACCATTTATAAACGACATTGTGAGTCTCTTACTATCCTTTATAACATAAAAGTATCGTCTTGTTGAATTAAACATAAATTTATAGTTGCCTTATAGCTTAAAAGAACTACTAGTCATATCTTTTTGTTTGTGTTTTCTATTTCTTTTTCCTTGTTTCTTCTTGTAGGACGATGAAATGTAAGCGACAATATCATGGGGCCCTACATTGACATCTGATATCCCGGAATGGTTCAACCAGACAGGCATTAGTCTACCTGACATTTCTGGAACATTCCGGTTTGAATTCCATGTGAACGTCCAGTTATTGTATGAGCCTTTGTATTTGTTTTCGTATACGGATTCAGATTCAGATTCAGATTCGGATTCAGATTCGGATTTGGATTTAGTTGCCACAAACTTTTATGATGAGGCTCCTCCTAATGATAGTGGCGAAAGGTGGATCTATAGTTGTTGGGGATATACGCTATTTATTGTTTATGAAGTCCTCGAACTTAGCAGCTGTCAAAGGAATTTGGATTCAACTACAACTCCTGTGTTTGGTTGTGAATTGGAAGTGAATAATGAAGATGATCAAAAGGTTCCCAAGAAGTGTCGCGGGACTGCCCCAAAAGTCCCCCTAGCCTTTCGTGTTCCTGAGAACCCTTCCCCTGGTAGAAACGGAATTTGGGTCTATTTAAATTATGGATGCTTCGTAAACGTTATTGCAGAAATGTGGCGCTATGTTGGGTCGTGTTCAATTACAATAAGCAGCCCAATCCCGAACGTCGAAGTGAAGGAGTGTGGGGGCCGTCTTGTACTCAAGCACGATCGTTTAGAGTTCAGTGAAATTATCAGGAGCATTTCTACACATGGCTCAGAGTGCTATGACTTTATGAGAAGCATTTCTCCAGGCTTTGGACTAGAAATTTATCCACTCGCTGACAATTTTTCTTGCGAGGGCCCCATTCGAGCGGAATATTCAACCAGGGAATGGAAAGATGTAAAGTGCGATTTCAATGGAAAACAGCCGTATTGAGAGAAAGACGCTGGACAAGTGAATTGCTAAAAGAATGGGAATATTTGGGAAGGCAAGCGAGGAAAGTGGAAGGATGCGTTGAAATTTGTGAAGAAAGGCCATTACAAAGTGTTAGAATCTGTGAAGAAAGCAAAGAGGAAAGCGAAGAAGAAGAAGGCATTGAAACCTCTGAAAAAAGGAAAAGAGCAAGAAGGAGTTGAAATCTGTGAAAACGGAGAAGAGGAGGAATATGAAATTGAAATATGTTGTGTTTCTTATTTATGGAAGTCTTTCTTTTTTATTTGGTTTTGAAAGAAAAAATAAGTTTCTAAGAATGGAAGCTGATGAAGAAGAAGAGGAAGGGGAGGAAGAAGAAAAGCAAAACTAGGCAAATGGAGAAAAGGAAGTCACAGAATTAATGAAAAACCAACGAAAAACATGTGGATTGAACTCTTGGCATGGAAAGACAGAACCATCAGCTAAGAGAAAGATCTTGAAGACTTCAAAAAAGTCAGGTAATTGAACTAAGGCGCTCAAGCACTGGAACAAGAAAGGTTTGTAGTTTTACTTTTACCCTTCACCACTGAGTAGTTCCACATCTTTCTTGATTGTTGTGTATGTCTTCGCATCTTGATGCTTTGATATTGAATATAGCTAATGTGTGGAGAATGTTATGTCTGTTTAGGTCTCCTATTTGTTAGCAAGTGTAAAGTGTTTATATATCTCACAATTCACACCTACGTATAAGCATCTAGCATGGTAAGTAATATTTAGTTCTTATTTTGGGTTTGTATCTACTGTTATAAATATAGACACGATCATCCCAATATGTAGTATATACAATATGGACATGTTTATGTATTTTGGTATATGTGTTAGATTGTCTTGCCTTCCTTTTTTTCTTCATGGTGGTGAACTCATATTTACTACAAATGCATGGAGAATTTGATATTGAGATAAATACCATCTTAACATCCCAAGGTTTGGGGATCTTCTAATTACTAGGGTGATCGTCCATCTTGTTGGATGTAACAAAAATGGCATTGGGTACATTTGTTACAAGTAAATCACATTCCAATTTTCGGAATGATTTCATGGTAGGAACATTTGTTGCATCTAACTCCCATTTTTGACTTCTTAGAATAATTTGACCACTCATGCAGATGTCATTGTCAATTACCCAACTAAATATCATTTCTGCAAAATTTGAGTATCATTAGCCATTTTGTTGTAGAAGGTATCATCCAAACTGGTCTTGGACTTTGAGGGATCTAAGATTTAATTCTAAGTTTTGTTTTTCTTTTGGCACAAACAAATTTAGTGGCTTGTTGAAATAAAAGTCTGAAAATTTTTGAACTAAATATTTCACTTTAGCAAAATTCTCAAGTCGGATCACTAACTTTGTTTGTAGAAGCAGCACCCTAATTGATTGAGGATGGTAGTAGACTCTTATTTAGGGGCTTGATTACACTTGTTATACTTTTTGGGACAAAATTCAAACGAACGTTGGACTTCAAGAACCAAAAATTTGATTAAAACTTAGATTTTCATTTTACAAAATGGAATTTGGTGGTTTATTGACACATAAGTATTATCCTCTTTTGCTCTAACATTTAGCTTAAAATAGTTGGCATTCTCTATACTGTAGATTTCTTACCACCTTGAAGATAGAAATATGCACGCATTATGTAGTTGCCTGTTCATATTGTTGCTTTGATTCTGTTTTAATTCCTTTGGTTTTGGATGTGATTTCTTGCTTGAAGGGGGCCACTTTTCACATCGTGATTATCCGTTCACAACGTACTACGCACGAGTCTCTCCGCTTTCGATGAAGGCAAGTGCAACCATCGGCCGAGAGCTGGAGAGCGACTTGCATGCAGCGACAACCCAACCTACCAATCTTTGTTGGCAAACAACCTCGGGATCTTTAATGGCGTCCTCAAGCACATAGAACATGAAAAATAATTCTTGTATTTTATTTATAAATAAAAGCAACTTCTCAGACCTCGTCAGTGAACAAGTCTGAGTCTTCAACGGCATTCTCTATACCTCGTCAGGGAAGTGATGCAGTGGAAGCAATCTTCCTAAAATTAATTTTACCAAAACTCATGAATCTTAATTTTGAAAGCCTCTCAAAAACGAAAAAGTTAATAATACTTATGACTTGTCCCATAGTTTCCATAAATACTACATAGTCAAAGATAAAACTTTTAAATCTTTAAGCAAAGTAAACTAGTATGGAAATTCTTTAGAATTTGTAACAAGCAATAGGTTACATGTTTTAGAATGATGGAATATCTTTTGGAATACTTACCAATTAATTTTGAACCTAACAATCTTGTTTAACTTCAAATGCCTATGAGCAGCATCCAATGGTTAGGGGATGCAACAAAGGTAAAATTTTAGCTTAGATGACTTAATTTTCTTTTTCTTGTTTTGTTTTATTTTATTAACAATTCATTAATTTATTGCAGAATTTTGAAAATTAAAGTACGTTGATTTGAGTGACTCATGAAATTCATTCAAGATGCTAGACTTTAGTATAGTTCTAGACCTTGAAGAATTATGTGGTGGCAACAGTTTTTTAAGGCCTATTACCATTTCACTCCCTGATTTGTCTTTATTCTCAAAGTCTCTAGTGAAATTAAAGTTGGTTTATTGCAATTTATTTGATGAAGCATTACCTAGTGACCTTGGTTATTTATCCTTGCTTAAGCATTTGAATTTAGAGTAAAACAATTTTACAAGAATAGATGGTCTCTCACAACTCTAAGCTTGAATACCTTGAGTTGAATGATTGTAATAGGCTTAAAGAATTGCCACCAAAGTTTTCATTGAGCTTATTTGTTGTTGGTATGAGAGATTGTCCATCGTTGGAAACATTTTCTAACCCAGGGAATAATAGATGGACTTCAAATGAAGTATTGGTGGCCGGTGTTTTTTCTGTTGCGGCCAACGAAAATGGGAGAAATATTCCCATAGTCATTCGTGTGCCTGAAGTCCCTTCCGTTGGGAGAAATGGAGTTTGGGTAATTATAGATCGCCAAAGCTACCACAGGAGGGACATTCGGTCATGTTCAATTACAATAAGTAGCCCGAATGTGCAGGTAATGGAGTGCAGGGGCCATGCAATTCGGTTTGGGCGTTCAAAGTGCTATGAAATAATTAAAAGCATTTCTCCACATGATCAGAACAGCGGAAGAATCAATTCTTTGACTCGAGTCTTTTTGTTGATGGCCCTATCAACAGGCCCACTGGCGCAAGAAAGATGTAAGTTAGAAGTTCAATAACATTATTTTTATTTTATCCTGGCTGTCAGATTAAGCGAGGGCACAGCAACCGTTGGATCGGCACGACTACCGAAGCGGCAAACTTCGGTTTCCATCCCCACTGCCCATTGAGTGGCATGTAACTCCCTTCAATGGTACGAAGCAATCAATGACTCTTAGTCAGCGAGACGTTGCATGGCTCCAAAATTTTTAAATGAAATTTCACAAAATCCAAACAGCTCGTCCCACGGCGGAATCAAATGGCTATTTTCTGTGAGCAGAAATGTAGGAGAAGGGGAAGAGGACGAGGGTTAACATGGGCTTATTTGATTGGGATGACGTGGAAGTTAAAAAGGGAGGTGAAATTTGATCAAACAACAAAATGTTGCCCCAGCTTGCTCTCTTTGTTTGTCGACCTTATATTGTGATTGTTAGCACTTAAATGGAGAGTAAAAATTTCTTTTTTGATTCCTTAGAGGTCATGGGTATCCCAATTAGCAACATATGAACTGGACTTTTCACACAAGCAAAGAAAAAGCATTAGCTGAGAGCAAGATCTTAAATATATTAACAAAGTCAGGGAAACTGGACTTAGGCACCCAAGGGTTGCAATAAGAAATCCCCGCATCACTGCCTAAAGATGTAAACTTTGAAGAAGCAGAAGATACAGCTATCATGAAGAAACATGGAGCGAGAAAACTGTGGAGGACCATATGCTAATTTGATGCACAAACTCGATGCATGATTTTGGAAGACAGCAACCAGAGGGAAGGAAATAAGGAGAGCACAACGATCTTAAATGATAGAGTTTTGGGTTCATATAGAGTTTTGAGTACATTGCATTGTAAGCGTTGCCACCAAAACTGCCATTGGGCTTTAAAGAAATTGCACTAAAGAATTGTCCGTCGTTGGATCCATTCTATAACCCAGTGGATGCGTGGATGTTTCAGCATTTAGATGATAAGGATATAGATCAGTTGGATATAATGGAAGGAATCAAACATGCCAGTGAGCCTTTTACTGAATTTTTGGACGCGACATCATGGGAAAAGTTGGCGACAGTAGGCAATATTAAAATGGACACAAGTTATTGTTGTTTTATAACCTTAAAGAATTACAATTCATGTAGGTATTATCCTCGTTTTATATGGTTTTTGAGAACGTTTGTGAGGGAATAACGTGGGGCCGTGCACGAGAATCTGAAATCCCATGGTGGTTTAAGGAGTGAAGCACCTATGATGAGTGATAGGACTTTCGTCTTGTAGAATTCTCGTTGGAAATTCCTTCAAACGGATATAGTAGCAAAATATTATTGTTATTTTTAATTATAGTGGCTTTTTCTTCCACTTTCCTTTTCTGTAGTATAATTATTACTGATATAAGGAAATTCTTATGGACAGGTAATATAGATATGTATCATCCTCACAAAGTAACTTGGCAAACTGTTTGTTTATCGAAGAAGGAAGGTACTTTGGAATCTCATTAATCTCCCAGAAGGCTCATTATGAAGTAAATGAATTCATAATACAAAGTGTAAAAGAATCTAAGTAATGCAGTTGGACATAAAAGGTACCATGACTTGGAGTTGACGGGGTCTTCTTAAGTTAATGTCCACACTTACCTTTGTTCTCTCAAGTCCTACATATTATTGCTAAAAGATTTATAATGATCTTCGGCAAGTTGGAGAAACGGTGGATTGGTATAATTTAATTTGGACAGATGGCATTAACGAACATAATTTCATTAGATGGCTTGTTTGTAGGGACAAACTTTCTACAGCAACAGAAATTGTACAATGACTTCCTTCGGTAAACATAAATTATGATTTTTGTCAATCTCATTTAGAAAATAGAAGTCATCTCTTTTTTAAATGTGCATGGACAAGGATGATTTGAAAAAGTATTCTTGCTCAGAATAGAATCCGTAGGATGAAATGAAAAATTACAATAGATAATCAAAGCAATAAAAGGAAGGAATTTACCTGTCAAACTTTTCAAAATATCTTTCTTAACTTGTATTTATTGTATATGGGTTGAACGAAATAGAAGACGTTTTCAGGGGAAAACAATGGATATCCTTATTTTCTTAGTGAAAATAAAGAAGATAGTACGAAGGAGAGTTTATTTGTTTAGAAATATAAAATCTTCTCAATGCAATGTTATTTTGAGTGAGATTTGAAGGCTTTCAACTTCCATCTTTTCATAAATATGGTGATTTTTGTAATTCTGGGATATGCCTCTATGCTTTTGCACTTTAATATATATTAATACAATTTACCTTTCCACAAAAAAAAAATTATTACTAACATAATTAGTTCTAATGGTGATCAATGATTAACTTGGATCAAGAAAATAATAATTTGTGAAGTCCAATTAGATATTCAAGCCAATGGACTAGTCAACTGACGTTGAAAAAGTGAAGCGACTTCAAAGCTTAGAAGCTGGGACTAGTATTAGATGCAGAACAAAAGATCGACAAGAGCAAGATTGAATTAATCAACAATATGCGTGACGGTCCCCTGACTTTGAGAACATGGTGTGGTAGTAAGTGTAAATTGTGAGGCAAATGTGCTAAAACTAGCGTGATTATCTGTATAATCCAAAGTTTGTTTAGTATTTTTTTAAATGAAAAAATGTTCTCTCTTTATAAATTAATGCTAAACATAAAATATGTTATTTAATATAATATTAGAACTCAAAGTTTTGAAAATTTTCAAATGTAATTTTTTGAGTTTAGATAATGATGTTGTAATTAAATAATTTTCTAATCCAATTAGAGATACAAAATACTTAAAATTTCATCTAAATAATAAAAATAATAATAGAACTCAAGAGGCAACACACGGTATACAAAATTCAAAATGTATAAATGATACATTACCTCTAACACAGATCTTACATATCATGCTAGATTGTGAAAAGACATGAAAAACACATGGATTGTTTTTGTTGTCTAAACTTTAATACAATATTTATATCTTCTTCCAAATCAATTTTATAGAAAATAAACTTTGTATCGAAAGATCAAGCCCGCCGAATAAACTTACTTCCCTGATGGATATTGGAATCAGAACGAGCAGTGAACTTAACATAGTTGAACTAAGCAAGCGGTGTAATTATCAATGGCTGTTGCGTGACATTACTCTTTCTTGTTCTGAGTAAACAAGAAGGAATCCTAGAAAACAATGAACTCCGTGCTGTATAAAACAAGAGTCTGCTTTTTACGCCGCTTTCCATGTCGGGAATTCTCATTCACCCCATGACTCCGAGCAACGACAGACGAGGGTGTCTGCCTTCGATGAAAGCAACGTCGAATCTTGTCCCACAACGCAACCTACCAACCTTTGCTAGCAAACAAGCTTCTGAATCTTCAATTCTGTTCTTGAACACTCAGATCATGAAATTCTATGCGGGGAAAGAAAAAGAAAAACCAATGTGGCCCATGCTTATAGAAAAGAAAAAGAAAAGTTCATTGAGTACTGTTGTTAAAATCAATTTGAGCACGCTAACTGTTGTTTAAAAAAAAAAACGTATTAATATTCCTAAATAATACATAAATGGACAAATTAAAGTTTAACTGCACGGAGTTTGTAGTTTATTGGAAGGATAATTAAAATCTAAGGGAGCATCGATGTTATCTTAGTAGAGTTAAACCAACCAGCAAACTTCGTAATTATTTCTCATGACTAAGCTGTCCTACGACGCACATGCATGTCCGCCAGATGCTCAAAGTTTCCGCATGTTGAACAAGTGTGGGTGGTGGTGTAGAAGCTGATCTGTTTTCGTGGTTTGGATGTTGCAAACAACACGACAAATCAATAATTCTGGGTTTTACTAGCATTTTGAAGCTATAGTTTCTTTTTCTTTTTCTTTTTCCCTTCTTTTTCTCCGATGTCCAGATCCGTTAAGCTGTCAAAGATGTTAATCCATCCAAGTAACATCGACTAACGTGTTCAATGTTTTCTTTTTTCTTTTTTTCTGTCACTTTTTTTTTCTCATATTTTCAATAACTTTTATCCAAGTTGCTTCTTGAGAATAATGAAAATGACACTCATACGCTCGATTTATTTTAACTTTGCAATTTGCTTCGGTATTTAACTCCGGAATGGCATACGTTGTTGGGTTGGTCCAGCCCATATTCGGGGACTTATTATTGGATCTAATTAGGGTAGTGTGGTCCTAAGGTTTAAAAGAAAAAATATAGGGTTTTTTCTTTAAGAGAAGAGGTGAATGGCCATAAAAAAAAAAGAGAAAAAAAAAAAGAAAAGAGTAGAATTTCGCAGCAGTTGATCAAACATCTGATCAAGGTCAATCCATGGTCCGATTGAGCTGATTTTTTGTCAGCAGGTTCGGGATTGGGTGTTCTTCATTGTGAACAGTTGGATCGTCGTTTGGAGCTCTTGGAGTCAGTAGATTGTGGTCGAAAATCTAGGTGATATTTCTCTAACTTTTCTTGGTTAAGTTGTTTACAACTTGTTCTTCACTATTTATTGGTGATTCTATTGTTGTTAAATCAGTAAATCTTTATCCTGTTGCTATTGTTAAGGACTTGATTGGGTTGTATCCTAACGATTGATATAGTGGAGATTTGGATGGATTTCGTAATCGGTCCCGTGATTTTTTATCCTTCATATTAGAGGAGTTTTTCCACGTAGAAATTCTTTTGTGTTGATTGTGATTTGCTTATTTTACTTGTGATTCGAATACATCGTTGGTGTTTTTAGTATTTCCTTATAGGTTCAATCAAAGTAAAAAACTTTATACGTCATTTTTCCCATCATACGTCAACAGTGATATTTAAAAATGAAAAAAGTTGCAATTTGCTTATAATTTTAGTAAATATACGTATCGACGAAAGCATTGTTGGCGTCCGGTATCATTTCACCCATTTGGTCATGAATTATTTATATTAGTACATCTTATACTATCATAAAAAGTTAAATCACCATCTCAAACCTCCTTCTTCTCCAGGTTAAAAAGGGGGCATTGGGGGGTGGGGGTGGAGGAGGGGGAGACAAAATTAATACGTTGATTAATAATTTTTATTAGTAAACTACTATTTGACTCAAATTGACACAAATAAGTCCGTCTCAAAAGCTGGAATAATCACTCTACGATTCTCATTTCAAATGTTACCTAAAATCAAATTTAAAAAGATTTCGCACTTTCCATACACGGATTCTTTCCTCGTGCCGCATCTTGGAAATTTGGTCCTCTGGACCACTTCTCCACAGTTGGCATAAAATTTTAATTTTATTTCTAAAATGATAAATTGTATTAATAAAAATTAAAATACAAATGTACAAGAGTATATCTTAGTATTACAAAATTTATTACATCTATAAAAAGATAAAAATTAAAAGCCTTCAAATCTCATTTAACATAACATTACTTTAGAATGATTTTATATTTTTAAATAAAGAATATTTTTCTCATATTACTTTATTTACTTTGTCAAAAAATAATAATATCTGTTATTTTCTCTTAAAATCATCTACTATTTCATTTAGTCCAAATACAATAAATGTAAACTAAGAAAGATATCTTAAGAATTTTTTTTTTGTTGTTATTTTGATCATTCATTATAGTTCTTCATTTTATCCTCTAATGTTGTATTTGATTTTATTCTAAGTAAGAATACTTCTCCAAATTATTCTTGTTTATGCACATTAAAAAAAATGACTTTTATTTTCTACTTGGAGCTAACAAAAGTCACAATTTTAATTTATCTAATATGTTGATTAAAATTGCATCTATTTTTCTTTCACGTTTGTTTACTAACAAGGTTTGATAGGTTAGACTATCGCCATACGCCCATTTCCACTTAATTTCCGCGTATGCAAGGTGGGAATATCAAGGAATTTCCTTGTATTGACCACCATTTCACAAAGCTCGAAGCCGAAGAATCGCTTGCATAAAAGCGATACCGTGACTTACAAAACGTTGCAAGTAAATAAAGCTTACGAATATTCAATGGGGTCGGCGAGCAGCAAGACAACTTCGAGGAGCTTGACAGCTTCTTCATCTTCTTTGGCACCAGGGTGGCATGGTGATTTCCTTACTTTTCGTGACAACGAAACTTACTTCCCCCCCTCGATGGACATATGATGCTTTCCTTGGATTTTGCGGTAGCTATACCTGCACGGGTTTTACAGACCACCTATATACTGCAATGGAGTGGAAATGCTTTATTGTCTTTTGAGACGATGAAAAATTGAAGTGAGGAGATTATATTTCTGAAAATCTTTTGAAGGCAACGCAAGAATCTAAGTATGCTGTCATGTTATAAGCTACCTCGAAGAAAATTAGGTGGAAATATGAAAGGAAATTGTAAGTTATGCACAATATCTTCCTTTGGCTCTTGTAGTTTTTGATTCCTTCTTATTTGGTCAATAGCCTCATGGGAAAGTGCTTCAGATCGACTAAAAGGGAGCCTATCACTGAAATTTTCAATAAGATTCAAATAAGTTTTGGTGGATTGGAAGATTGTAAAAGAAAATTGTTTTTAGATATTACATGTTTCTTCAAAGGAAAATTAGTAAGACATTTCATGTAAAAATTCTCGATCACTTTCTACATAATATTATTCCAATTCTTATGCACAAATCACTCATAAAGATCTCAAATTATTAAACTTTGTGATGTATGACTTATTATAAGAAATGACTTATCACATAGTTCATGATAAGTTCTCAAGAGAATCTGTTAAATGGAGTAAATTGTGGAGATATAATGATATTATTGACATGTTAAGTAATGATACTATATGTGTTGGCGTATGCCATTTCGGAATAAAAATGCACCTATGTGTATACAAATCCTTTATAGAAGAATCTAGGAAAGTTACAACGGCCATTCGAGAATCGTGCTGATCGAGAGGACGGCGGTCGCTTGTTTTGTGCAGAACACAGGGATGCAGGAGAACCCAGCGAAGCGGGCGTAAGTGCTCGGCTAGCGGTGCATGTACGCTGCTGACGTGGCAGTGTGCAAGGCGCCAGCTACCAAGAAAGTCAACTTGTGTTCGTCCCTCGTGGAGGTAATGAGTTGATTTATGATTTATCTTTTGTTCGGCTTAAATTGTTTCTAGAAGTATCTTTTAAATTTGGAAAGCCTAAGGGCAAGCTTTTTTTAAAGGAGATGATATGTCAAGGCTCCAATAATGGGGCTTAAATAAGAACTCTTAAACTAAAATTATATTTTAAAACTAAAACTAACAATGAAGACTATAATCAAAACTACCTCTCTTCATAGAGAATAAACTCTAATGAGTTTACTAACCCCACTTAATTAACTTCAAACTTGATCCATAAGCCCAGACCCATAATGAAATTATAGAGAAATTAAGTCGAACAAATTAGGAAAGGTTTCCAGTAGTAGGTGCCGTCGAGAAAGTCGGATGAACATGAGGAATGCAATCGCGGGTCGCTTGGGTTGTGCGACTCCGCTAGAGTTAGGACTGACGTGGTGTCACGTCTGACATGGCTGCTGTGTTGGCCGCCGACGTTGCTCAAGTGGCTGGCGTGGCTGCTGAGTCCGTTCACACTAGAGATATTCTATACTACCGATCTTGATAATACCAACGAGAAGAAGGTATAGAGTCACCCGTCGACCGTAAGGGAGAGTTCAAGGCCAGCGAGTTTGTCTTTTGTTGGATAGATAATTTAAATCTCCTGGAGTGTAGATCTCATCTCTACCAAAGCAAATGAAACAGTGAATGGTTTAGTACAGGAAGCAGGATCCTCGTAACAAGCAGAAATAGGTTAGACAAACACGAGAACGAGATTTGTGAGGTTTCGAGCAGTTATAGATGTCCTGAGATTTATGAAATTCCCGAAAGCACCTCCCTAACTGTTTTGGATTCAACAAGCCTTGAGGAAGCGGTGTCTTCCAATAACGATCGTAGTCGGAGTAAGACCCGGCGACGTCTGAGTCGGAAAAGCACCTCCAAAAACGATCAAGGAGGGAGTCAGAGTCTTCGACGTCGGAGGGGCCAGAGAAATAAAAGCAACTCCCCAGTTTTTTCCCATCCAGGGAGTCCTGAGGTAGCGATTAACGATCGCAGACGGCATCGGCGTCGGGATCTGAGTGGGGAACATATTTCGAATGTAAGACGCCAAAGTTTGAGTCGTGGGAAGGAACTGGGTCGGGGTCGGAGTCGGAGTGGGAGTTGGAGCGGGAGTCCGAGTGGTGGGGAACAGATTTCAAATGTACGTCCGACCTTTGATCAGTTTTTGAGTCTTGGGAAGGAACTAGGTCGGAGTCGGAGTGGGAGTCGGAGCGGGAGTACGAGTGGAAGTTGGGGACTGCGTCTGAGTTTGAGTATGGATTTCAGTTGGACAATGAGTTCGAGTCCGGGAGCGACTCCGAGTTCGAGTCAGACAGCGTCTCCCAAAACGAGTCGCAGACAGACCCCGAGTACGAGTCAGAATCCGAGTCCAATTACGAGTCGAAATCCGAGTCCGAGTACGAGTCGAAATCCGAGTCCAGGTGCACCCCGGCGAACCGGTACGCCCCGGCGAAGGAGTCCTGGTGCGCCCCGCAGACGGAGTCGGCATTCAAGTCCAACTCCGAGTCGGATCCAGGGCTGCAGTCGGTGTCAGATACTTTAATATTGGGCCTTCTCTAGTCTTTGGATATTGGCCCAACCTTTGAGGCCCATTATAATATTTACTCATTCAGATAATCGCTTTTACATCTTGTAAAGGGTTTGAGTGTAAATGAAGAGAAAGCCTTTGGGCATACCCATCTAGCTGTCTCTTCTAGGTTAGTTAGTGTGGCTGCCTTCAGCTCACACAATTCTATCTTGAAGGTCTTAACAGAGTCTCCGAGCGAAACCAAGGCATTTATAGAGTGGAAGAGGGTACATCTTCATTGCTGCCTAAGAATGAAAACTATGAAGAAGCCAAGGATGTGGGTATCCTGAAACAAATGCTGAAGAAAAAACTAGAATGCCATTATGCCAATTTGATGCACAGACTAGAGGAGGTTGTTACGGGCCAAATATAGGCCCAAGTACAAGTTATTCGAAATCTGTACCATCTGTTCCGGCTGACCCATATCAGAACGGTAACAGAGGTACGTTGGACTCTCTAGAGCTTTCTTTATGTGCAATTGAATTCTCATGATATTGAATATTGTTCTGGTTTTTACTCCTTTAAGTGTATCATGAGTGAGAAATATCATTGAGCCATGATTTTTTAGAGACAAAATTTTTGTTTCATACTAATTAGTGAACAGTTACTTGCTTTTCCTCATAAGTGAAGACATAAATAGTATGCTAAGTTTCTTCCTACCCATTTGGTCTTAGATTGAGAATAAAATGACTTAAGTAATTCCTTGATTTGGCTGGCTGTTGAAACTAATTATTGAAAGTTAATTCATGTTGAGACCTTTTATAGTGTTGTAATCATGTTGTTAACGTGGATAGAAGATCTAGTTTTTCAAGGGAATGATAGAAAGTTATGACACTTTGTTTCTTTCATTTATTCATGGAATGTTTTATTTTTGTACAACTTCCATACCTAAACAAAGATGGATCACCATATAAAGTTCTCTTTTTTTAGGGATAAAAAAAAGGAAAATAGATTAATGATATATTGATGAAAATGCTGCATATGCTATTTTGAAAGCTTGAATATTCACTCTATAGTACTTTCTCAGAAATTTTAACTAGAAAAATTCTCATCCTTCTCATTTGACAAACCTTAAAGGAAAAAGGTATACAAAAAAGAATTTCCTCACACCAAAAATTATACCAAATACTATATGAATGAATATGTGGATTAAAAAAAATTAGAAACTTGGTTTTAGGACATAACCCTCTCTTTAGTTGATTATAAATTTGACATTTAACTTTTGGGAATCAATTAATGGTGGGAACATTTGTTGCATCTAACTCCCACTTTTGGCTTCTTAGAATAATCTGACAACTCATATTGTCAATTATTCAACTAAATTTCATTTCTACAAAATTTGAGCCTCATCAGCCCTTTTGTCATGAAAGTTATTAGCCAAACTAGTGTTGAACTTTATGGACCTAAGATTATCCACACTTTTATTTTGCTTTTGGCACAAACAAGTTTGGTGGCTTGTTGAATAAAGTCTATGTGGAAAGTTTTCAACAACAAATTTTTCCACCAATTCCATTTCATTTTAGCAAAATTTTGAAGTAGCATAGAAGCTTTGTTTGTGCAAGCATCACCCTAATTATTGTACAATGGAAATAAAATCTTTTTTAGGGACTTGGCCACACTTGTTTCACTTTGGGGGACAAGTGGATTAAAAATTTACCTTAGACTTGGATTTTCTTTTTACAGAATGGAATTTATTGGTTTATTGACCTATAAGTGTCATCCTCTTCAACATTGCATTTAGCTTACCATAGTTGGTATATTCTATGCTGTAGATTTCTTATCACCCTAAAGATAGAAATGTGCTTGGTGTATGTAGCTAACAATCCATATTGCTACTTTGGCATTGTTTGAGGTCATAAATATGATTTCATTTTTGAATGGATTATTTGACACAATAAATGAATGCAAAAACGCAAGGATTCATTTATAGCCTGATGTCAGCTTCTACGGCATAAGCTTTAAAGAAGAGAGCTT
The DNA here is from genome assembly GCA_028551475.1 of Casuarina equisetifolia. Classification (NCBI taxonomy): domain Eukaryota; kingdom Viridiplantae; phylum Streptophyta; class Magnoliopsida; order Fagales; family Casuarinaceae; genus Casuarina; species Casuarina equisetifolia. Next base: position 2,338,497 of record CM052357.1, on the reverse strand, counting down.
GATTGTCTAATAATAATAAAGATTTCATAATCAAATCCATTATTTTTGGTGAAATTTTTAACTGTTCCTCTTCCGAAAGAGAAATTAAATGAGTGTACCAAACAATCATTGACCCATAAACCATCCATAAGTTTATGGACAAAAAATCATTGAGTAACTTTTTGAAATTAGTACTAGATATTTTTTTTAAAAAAGGAGTTATTTCTAGCAACAATTACACAATAAATGAGTGTACCAAACAATTCAACTACCTATAAACCATCCATAAACTCTTTGTCAAAATTTTATCCTACTCTTATGCTCCTTCTTAGTTCCCTATTCCATTGGCATTTTAACGTATTAAAATAAGAATCGTTAAACAATTAAGTGGTCTTGCGCTCCACTTCCTTCCCTTTGTGAATGATAGTACAATTATTGTTTTCATTATTGGCTCTAAGGGTTACACGACCCTTCAATGTTTTAAAAAATTTGACCTTGCCTACCAAGTATAGAGTGTGCCAGAAGCTCTTGCTGCCCTCCACCTAAATGAAAATGAGAATAAAGATTGGGCTGTAGATTTGGGTGCCAACGCTTATGTGGTGAATGTTGTGGGTAAGTTAACGTCTTTGACTTATGTACAAAATCCATTGTTCTTCTAGTTGGTGATTCTAAGGCAATGCCAATCACTCATATGGGTTTTGTAGTTCTATTTAATATATCACAAAATCTGCTCTTTGTTTTGAAGTTGATAGGTGACTTTAATTGTTTGGTTGTGTTTGAAAATGATAGATTTTATTATGTTAAGAACTTACGGAGTCGTAGAATCTTGTTGAAGGGAGTTAAACTAGGAGGAGATCTTTATCTTCTAGCAAATTTACCTGACAAGGCATTCTTCTCTTTATGACAACAAGGAGTAGATACTTTTGATTGGCATTGCAAATTAGGTGACTTGCCTGAAGGGAGAATTAAAGAACCACCAAAAATCAGTTTAATTATTCAGAGTGCTATGAAATTATAAGAAGCATTTCTCTACATGATTTGGCAGAATATCGTGGGAGTATCTATTTTCTTGTCAAAGGCCCTATCTACGGTAAAGAGCGGGAAGAGGAAGACCAGCTGGAGGCGGAACTGACCAATTAAATCCCTGAACCCATATTTTTCTATATTAAAATGCCTGTAAGAGGATTTAAGTTAGAAAGGGCTATTGGTATAAGAAGGTTTTTTTTTTTTTTTTTTTTTTAAATCCTGGTCGTTGGATCAAGCTAGGGCAGAGCAACGGTTGGATCGGCACGCTTTCTGAAGCTCTAACCAATTAATGAATCTTATCCTTCGAACTCCTCGTTCGTTTGTAGGAAGAGAGAAAATGAGGGAGAAGGTGATAATTTGGGAAAAAATATTTGATTGCATCAAATGACGGAGAATCATGACACTATGCCAGCTCAAGGGACTGACGCGGTGCTCAGGAAGATTTCAGAATATGCCCCTGCCAGCACCTCACCCCACCGCAAAGGGGCCAATTTATGCTCCCGCCAATAGTGATACGCCGAGTCCCTACGAAGGATAGAAAAGATTCTTTTATGTACAATGTAAGTAAACATTTTGTAGCAAATTTTTCCCTTGTAACAATGCAAGACGTTCTCCTCTCTTTGCGTTTTGTAAACTTTCTCTCAATCAATGAAAACCGAAGAATGTTTTCACAAGTTCTTGAATCTTGCATTATTTCTTGAATCTTTTCAAATTGTAATATTTTATCTTGACCTATTGTATAATAGGCCAATTTATAATATAAGTAGTTCTATATATATTTAGAAAGGATAATATAAAATAATTATTTCCTATTCTACACAATAATTACTTTCCTCAAATATTCTATACACTAGGAAACACGGAAGCATTAGCTGAGAGCAAGATCCTAGACATGTTAAGAAAGTCAGGGAACTGAACTAAGGCACTATGATTGGAATAAAGAACTTTTGCATCGCTGCCTAAAGAAGAAAACTTTGACGAAGCAGAGTTTATGGCTATCTTAAAGAAACATGGAGCCAAAAAACTATGGAAGACCATAAGCCGATTTGATGCAGATCCGACGTGGGATTTTGGAGTACAAAATCGGAGGGAAGGAAATAAGGAGAACACAACAATCTTGAATGATAGAGTTGTGGGTGGCAAAGACTAAAAGAGTGGAATGTAGTGGAAAACTCCCCCAAGCCATTAATAAGCATAGGTAATCTAGAGCTAGTGTGAGATTATATAATTTTTAACGTACCCACTTTGGAAGGTCACATGCTAAAGTGGGACCAAACCCAACTTTGGAAATTGACATTCAAGTCCTATATGGGGAAGTTAAACCCAGGTAGCTTGACAGCCCGACAGCCCACCCAAATGTAACCTAGCTCTTGATACCAATATTAAAATCAAAGCCCACACTCAAAACATATCTTCAAATGTAGATTATCTTAGGCCATTAATAAGGCCACAAAATAGGTCATCTAGAATTGGTGTGCGACTAAATAATTCCCAATAGTAACGTCATTAAAGGACCTTTCTGGAGACCTCTTCTACAGTTAAACTTCCTGAGAATTTCATCCTGTGGACCACTTTCACACAGCAGGGGAAAGGTGCAGAATTGCTTGCCTATGGAAATAACCGAACCCCCGAAGCCTTGCCAGTAAACTACATTGTGAACCTTCAATGGGATACATGAGCATGGAGAGCCTCTTCATCTTCAATGTCCTTATGGACGTTTTTTCTCGGTTTCCAATAGCTAGACAAGGAGTATTTCATTAGTAAGTAACTTGGGAATGTTTTACTTCCATTCATTTGCCACGCCACAGAGTATCCATCTACGCCATTACAACAACTTTCCAACTAAAAGCGTTTTTGCATTGGAAAGAATATGAAAATTGTCTTGTGATTTACCTTTTACTCAATTATGTCGAATTACCTCTCAAAAACATCTAGTTCCACCCCACTTCATTACCTTTCACTTTTCCATAATGCACACTCTTCATTAATGTTATCACCTTAACTTTCTACATAAAAATATTCTTACATTCATGCCACTTTTTCACAACATGAATATTTTTAAAATATTATAACTATAGATAGAATCAATCCTATTAAAAACTTTAAATTAAATCTTTAGGATAAATCTTTCTTATCATGAATAAGTCTCTATATTTTTGCATAGGTGACTTATCTCTCAAGTACATAATTGAATAAAATCAATAGTATTTTTATTTTTATTTTTATTTTTCTCTTTATTTACTCTTTGAGGAAAATTAAAAAAATTCTTTAACGTAGTTTAAGAATTTATGAATAGATAAATAAACTTCATATTGTATTCTATGATTTAATATAGGATTTTTTTTAATATTATTATTCATAAAACCTATTATATCACTTTGTAATAATTATATTGGGAGAATATGTAAGAATGCATCTCATGATCTATCTTGAGAAAAAAAAAAAACCCGTAGGTTTTTGTCTTGTGGAAGACTTTTCCACACCATGGATTCTCTGTTTAGGTCAATAGGCTGACTAACCATGGACAAGCATTTTTAAGAAAGCAACTTGAAAATTTCTTTTCCACGACTCCGCTTGTCACAGACAATATATGTTTTTGAGCCACTTCCTACGTCGGTATTCTCCGTTACAAGCATCTCTGCTTTAAGAAAGCAACCTGAAATTGCTTTTTTTCCACGACACATCTTATTACATACGAGAATATATGCTTTTGAGCCACTTCCTACATCGGAATTCTCCGTTCACTCTACGTATTCGATTCTCCATTCACTTCACAACACCCACCTATCGCACACGGGAGTCCATGTTGGGGTTCTGATTCTCCATTCACTCCACTACGCCAGCCTGCCATTGACAAGCGTCTCTACTATGGGTGAGAGCAAGGAAATTTCGTCCTGCTCATACTAAAAAATTTATAGTTATTTCTCGAAAAAAGGAATTATTTTTCTATAAGTCCATACTTTAAAGATGAGTACACGAAGAATTTTTTATAATTGATCTATCCTACAAATACAAAGTAATCGCTCTAATAAATTGATCATATCCTTGTCAAAAGAATCAAATTCCCCAGAAGTATATTTTTGGATAAATGATTTTCATACCAAAAATCAAATCTTTAGAGTTATTATTCGTATATTAAAAAATACATTTTTATTGATGTGATTTGTAATCATACATGGAAGTTAGTTAATATGATTTGAAACTCCATTTGATATATGTCGTTATTAATTAGACCTTACATGGGTGATATTATTTTATGTTGTCAGTGCAATTAAGCATCATGTGGATACTGTCTTCTCTAAGTATTATGTTGTTATTATTAGGTATTGTTAGAACTTTAAACATCACTTGTATGTATTGAACAACAATTAAGTTTCTTATATGATTGAATAGAAAATAGAATATGTACTCTAACACAATTGACCTCAATTTTCTTTTAGTTTTCTATTTATAAAATCATTCTATTTTCAATATAGAATCAAAACATAATCTGTAATTCATGTTCAACTTTTAACATTTTCTTTGAACATAATCTTTGATAATCTATATTCCAAATCTAATTTTCCAACACAACTGAGAATACCTTATTTAACGTACCCAATTCACATAAGTGAAAAAAATGTAAGCTTGTTGGTCGTAAAATAAATAAATTATAGACAAGATAGTTGTATACGATGAAAAGTAATCTCAATTTATTAACTTTTACAACTCAAGTACCAACCATTTTACAACTTCACAATCAATGAGCTTTTGTAAATTGTATGACAATTCATACATGCAACTGTCCATGTTTTCGACATTAATTTTCTATTCAACACTACAGTTAATAATGTGATGAAAACTCAAGTCGACCGATTTTGCTTTCCGGGTGAACAAGATATTTAATGATCAAATCGGAACAAAGCAGCGTCTGACTAACGCGTCTATCAGTGTGTTACAGAAAAGAAGCATCTTTGTTCTTCTGCGCCATTTTCCACAAAAGCGGATTCTTCATCCACTGCGTTTTCTGTTCAGATGTCCCGATATTCATTCATCTCAACGAGAGATTCTCCGTTGATAGGAAGGAAAGCACACTTTGTTCTTTTGATAAAGAGGTTATTCAATAGTGGATGTGGCCAGATTGGAATTCTTGAGAGGGGAATCTGTTTTGCGTAAAAGAAGCGTCTGTTTTGCAGCCGAAAGTCTCTCCACTTGTTGAAAGTAGTCTGGAAATTCTATTCGCCTGCCCGACCATTATTACAAAGAAGGATTCTCCATCGAGTAGTTCGTCAGCTACCCGGTAATAGGTGTCAATACATCAATTTCTTTTTTTTTTTTAATGTAAAATGAAAGGATTCTTCTTGTGTTAATAACCATTCACTTTGCTTTTCAATTTTTTTTCCAGGTTATTGAAGAAAAAATCCTTTCACTTTGCTTTTCAAATTCAGGTTATTCATGTCCTCACCTCAACTTTCTTCCCAGAGGTGTCTCTACGTTCACACCACTTCTTCACAACATAAATTTCTTTAATCTAAGAATATTAAAAATGAAATCAATTCTATTAAAAAATTTATATAGTTTATATAAGCGATTGATTTATTTTCTTTTTTTAAATGATTCATTTCTTTTAAACACATAAGTTTTCAATACAATCAATAGTCTTCCTTTTCTCTTTTTTCTTTTTTTTTTTTTCTTTCTCCTTGTTTCATCTTTTAAAAAAAACAATCAGATAAATAATTTTATAATTCTTTTATTTGAATACAAGATATTTCTGATGATATTATTCATAAAGCCGATTACTTCACAATACAATAATTGAATTGTGGAAATATATAAGAATGCGTCGCACCACCTAAAAACTTTTTGACATGTCTAACTTTCTCAGCCATAGCGTCTTTGCATTTAGTTAAAATAGACCCGGAAGTTTCGTCCGATGTGGAAGACTTCTCCACCTCACGGATTCTCGATTGACGCCAATAGGTCAACCTACCATCTATAGGCATCTCTCCTTTTGTGAAAGGAACCTAAAATTTCTTTTCTCATGATGCGGCTTGTCAAAAATAGGAGCGTCCCTACTTTCAATGAAAATTTCATTCTATTTTCTACAACCTCAAACGCCAAAGAACCGCTTGCACAACCTCAAGTCCAACATTTACGCATGAAAGTAATTAATCAATTAATCAAACAATTAATGCCACTACTTGGATTTTTAACACAAAAAACATTACTTTTTCATAGCATATATTCTTCATTCATGTCATTACCTCAACTTTCTTACTAACACATCTCGAAATTCTCACCACTTCTGCATAGTGCAGAATCTCTTTTTGCTTTGTTTATCTAAGATTATAAAGTATCAAATCTATTTTCGAGAGCTAACATAAAATTCTAAGATAAAAAGTGTCTTGAAATGATATTATTATTTTCTTCTTCTTTTTTTCTGTCTAAAATTCTTTGGTCTAATATTTATAATCGTTGGACTGTATGGAGATTTGTTTACGTCCAATTGGGTTCTATATGATGTCAGATTGTGTTCCATTGTTTAAGAAACTTCTCTAAATGTTTCTTGTAAGTGAAAGAGTTTTGGGTTTGAGCAAGAAACTGTTTAATAAGTGACGGCCATATTAGCAATTTTCGTACAATTAGACAAGTAATGAGCTAATGTTAGTCATTTTTTACTTTCTCATTAGAGTATTTGAGAATTTACTACTCCACAAATTTTAAACCTTCTCTTTTGTCCTACTTTTTCTATTGATAGTATAATACTATTTTAATTTTAGTTGTAGTGCCTTTTCCTTCCTTTTCTTTTAAACAATCCTTATTTTCATTAGTAATCCCGACATAAAGCTGTGGGAAAAGGAAAAAAAAATTAATTGGCTCTACACCAAGAAATGTAAGTTGGTAGGTGTAAATTGTTAGACAAATTTATCAAGAACGGTGTTGTCATCTGTATAGACCAAATTCTGCGTTTTAAGTCCTACGGGGAGATTTTCAGAAAAAGTGTGGGCTCATTACGCGGATTATCAAGCAGAGTGCCCTTTATTTCCACTCCGCCCGAGCTGCCCACGCACAATCATCAACGCTTTTTGAAAAAGCAGAAGGAAATTTCGTCTCATGACCCACTTTTGGAGAGAGAGACAATGGCTTGCATGTGCCACACGACTCAACCTCCAACCTCTAGTAGTAAACAAGCATGTGAATCTTCAATGGCGTTCACGGAGACTCGAAAGATAAAAATTCATCCCGTTTTACTCACGGATGGAACATGAAATGAAAAATATATGAGAGTAAATCTATTCAAATATCTGGAGTAACAAAATTTATCTTATACATATTTGCCTTGCCAATGACCCTTAGTCTCACCAATGATATAATAACACTTGGCGTGACTTTTCTTCCAAATTTTTTCGAGAAGATCATAAACTTCTCCGTCGACGGTCTTCACTGTCGTAAGAGTGAGTTGGATTCCAATTAATAAAAACACTAATTTCCACCACAATATGGAATTTCGAGGTGCCTTCTTTACATGTGGCCAACAAGAAGAAAAATTTCAGCTTTATTTCTCAATAAACTTTATATAATTTATATAAATGATTTATTCTTTTAAACACATAATTTTTTAATAAAATGAATATTGTCTTCTTTTATTGTGAAATAAAGCTAAAATTTTTCCCCCTGCTATGCCGATGCACCACTCACACGCGTCCCCCGCCTTCATCACGACTAACTTGGACGCGGGCGCGTGACAAGTTGCTTCTGACGTTAACGCGTTTACGACTTTAGAAGCTACTTCGAAATATTCTGGCATTGACTATATTTTCGTGACGCCTGAAATCTGGAGAATCCTTTGCTCAAGTCAGTAGTAACCCCAACCTTCTCCAGCCTCGTGGGCAAACAACCTTCTGAACCTTCAATGGCAGCTGAGAGCAGTCGGAGAGTTACTTCATCTTTAAGACCCGGATGGAGATACGACGTTTTCCTCAGTTTCCGGGGCGAAACCCGCTTGGGCTTTACGGATCATTTGCATTCCGCTTTGCAGTCAAAAGGTTTAATCGTCTTCAGAGATGAGGAAAAGCTGGGGCGAGGAAAAAATGTTCGACCATGGCTTTGGAAAGCAATACAAGAATCCGAATACAAGGTTATTGTAATCTCAAAAAATTATGCTTCTTCAACATGGTGTTTAGATGAGCTAATTGAGATTTTGAAGTGTAAGGGAGAAAAAATTTTGCCCATTTTCTATGATGTGGATCCTTCCCATGTGCGAAAGCAGATGGACAGTTTTGCAATAGCATTTGCTGAGCATACAAAAAAGAAGGTTGATGACGAGAAGATGACATTGTGGAGAGATGCTTTGAGAGAAGTTTGTGAATATGCTGGATGGGATGTTCGTGGCAGGTATCTTCATTCTTCTAAATCTCTTGACCGTCCATAAGTTACTGTCGCATATTTTATTTCGTTTCTTATTTGCATTAAATAATTCTTTTGTTATAGGCACGAATCAGAAGTTGTTAAAAAGATTTGCTCAAAGATATTTTCTGGATTGAGTAGGGCGTTATTAGATATAGATGATGATCTTGTTGGAATAGAATCTCAAATAAAGGAATTGATGACCTTACTTCATGTGAGAGAGGAGGATGAAGGTGTTTGTATTAGAGATGAAGATATTTGTATAAGAGATGAAGATGTTCGATATGTAGGAATTTGGGGGATGGGTGGAGTTGGTAAAACAACAATTGCAGAAGTCATTTATAATAGAGTTTCTCACCGATTTGATGCTAGGTGCTTTATTTCAAATGTTAAAGAGAAATCTGGAGACTTAATTTCTTTACAACAACTACTCATTTCTCGTATCCTTGGCGAAGAAGAGTGGTTGATACGCAACAAGATATGTACTATCTCTGAAGGTCGGAGGACAATAGCTAGAATGTTCAAAAATAAAAAGGTATTTATTGTCCTGGACAACGTTGATAAAGAAGACCAACTTGAAGCATTGGCAAGAAAACCTAACTGGTTCGGTAAAGGAAGTAGGATTCTTGTAACAAGTAGAGATAGCCAATTGCTTAAGAGATATGTGAACGAAAAAGGGATTTATGAGGTTAAAAGGCTCTCTCACCATGATGCTTTACAACTTTTTCTTTTGAAAGCCTTCAACAAGCCTTGTTATGAGAACATTTATGTGGAATTGGCAAAAGATATCGTGGAGTATGCAGGAGGGCTACCTTTAGCTCTTAAAATTTTTGGTTCATTCTTATTTAATAGCACATTAGAGGCATGGGAACGTGCTCTAGATCACTTAAAAGTAGATCCTGATTCTATTATTTTGGATAAACTTCAAATAAGTTTAGAGGGATTAGGAAATCTTCAAAAAAAGTTATTTTTAGATATTGCTTGCTTCTATAAAGGAGAGTATGTGGCTGATATTACCTATAAACTAGAAGCTCTTGGTCACTTTCCAAAAATTGACATTCCAATTCTTGAGAGCAAATCTCTTATAAAGATTTCAAGTAACAAACTTGAGATGCATGATTTGTTACAAGAAATGGGTCATCGAATAGTCCATTTTGAGTCATTAAGGGAGCCTGGGGAACGCAGTAGATTGTGGTATTATAAAGATGTCATTCATGTGTTGAACAATAATACGGTAAGTATATTCTTATTGACATGAATTTTTAGAAGCATTTTTTTTATGCCAATTCTCATGAATATTTGTCAAAATTTTTAACTATATCTTTTTTTCTTTTTTTCTCAGGGAACTAATGTTGTTGAAGCAATCATCCTAAAATTACCTTTACCAAAACTAATGAAACTTAATTTTGAAGGTTTATCAAAAATGAAAAATTTGAGAATGCTTGTGATTCATCCCATAAATCATGATTATGAAGGCAATGATAAAATTCTTGAAGATTTAAGTACAGTGAAGTGGTATGGAAACCTTTCAAAATTTATGATGAGCAATGAATTACGCATTCTAGAGTGGTGGGGATATCCTTTAAAATACATGCCAACTAATTTTGAGCCTAATGACCTTGTAGAGTTTAAAATGCCTATGAGCAACATCATAAAGCTATGGGATGAAACAAAGGTAAGATTTTAGCTTATATAAGTTTATTTTCTTTTTCTTCTCTTTTCATTTTCTTTTGACAACATTTTGTCAATTTATTGCAGAACTTTGAAAAATTAAAATACATTAATTTGAGGGACTCATCAAAGTTGGTCGAGATGCCAGACTTGAGAAGAATCTCAAATATTGAAGAACTTGATATAAAAGGAACGGGAGTAACACAGTTGTTATCTTCTATTATACTTCCGGAGAAACTCAAGGTCCTATGCGTTGGTGGTGGCTTTTCAAGGCCTGTGCCTTTTTTGCTCCGTGATTTGCCCTTACGCTTGAGGTTTTTAAGAGAATTAAATTTGAGTTATTGCAATATATGGGATGCGGCATTACTTAATGAAATGAGTTGTTTACCGTCACTTGAGGTTTTGGATTTGTCGGGAAACAATTTTACTAAAGTAGGTAGTATCTCTCAACTTTTGAAACTTAGAGAACTTAGGCTGAGCAATTGTAGCAAACTTGAAGCCTTACCACCAAAGTTGCAGTCGAACTTAGGTTTCGTTGATCTAGAAAATTGTCCATCTTTCACTCCATTTTCTGATCCGAAGGACTTACTCAGTTCTAGTGAAATGCTGGTGGCCAGTGGCATAGCTGTTATTGCCAAATATTTTGGTTCCGACGGCAAACGTGACGGTGCCTATCATATCGCTAAACCATTGAGAAAGATGGACCCGCCGGTGAGTCTCTTACCATCCTTTATAAAGTATCATGTTGTTGTCTTATGGCTTAAGAGAACTACAATTCATGTCTTTTTTTTTTTTTTCTTGTATTTGTTCTCCTTATTTCTCCTTGAAGGTGAAGACAATTTGGGCGACAATATCATGGGGCCCTACGTTGACATCTGACATCCCGAAATGGTTCAACCAGAGAAGTACTAGCTCATCTAACATCTCTGGAAAGTTCCGGTTTGATTTCGATGCGAACGGCCATTTCTCACCTTTTACATATGGATTGTCGGATCAGTTTGTGGTTCCCTCCTCGGATACGGGTTCTGGCTTGGACAGCGACTGGGTTTCGGATAGCGGCGGTTGGGTTTCACATCAGGATATGTTTGCAACAGACTTTTATGATGAGCTTCCCATTGCTGATCGGAGTCATGTCTACAGCTGTTGGGGATTCGCGCTGTTTATTATTTATGAAGTCCCTGAACCTAGTGGCTGTCAAAGGAATTCTAATTCTATTTCTTTTCCCGTGTTTGTTTGCGATTTGCAAGTCAATAATGACAATGATGAAAAAGCCCCCAAGGAGTGTCGCGGGTCTTCCCCAAAAGCTCCCCTAGCTTTTCGTGTTCCTGAAATCCCTTCCGTTGGGAGTAACGGAATTTGGGTATTTATAAATTCTGAATGCTTCAATAACGTTGTTTCGGAAACGGAGTGGCTCGATATTAGTTCGTGTTCAATTACAATAAGCAGCCCAAACGTGGAGGTGAAGGACTGTGAGGGCCGCCTTGTACTTAATAATGATCGTTCAGAGTTTTGTGACGTTATTAGGACAATTTCTACACATGGTTCCGAGTGCTACGATGGCATTAGAAGCATTTATCCACTGGGACCAGAACCATCGTGGACGACCGCTTTCCTGTACAATTGTCCCTTTTTACCTGTACCAGGCCCACGGACAAGGATCAATCGACTACACTGGTCATCGCGTCGACTAAACTGGCCAACAGTCTGGACAAGCGAAAATAGATGAAGACGACGGCTAGAAAGGAGAAGCAAAAATCAAGCAAGGAAAGACGAAGAAGGTGTTGAAATCTGTGGGGAAAGTGAAAAGGAAGAAGGTGTTGAAATCTGCGAAGAAATCGAAGAGGAAAGGGAAGAGGAAGGTGTTGAATTCTGTAAAAAGCGGAAGAGGAAGAGGGATTTGAAATCTGTGAAGAAAGGAAAGAGGAAGAAGGGGTTGAAATCAGCTCTCTTTCTTAAATCTGCAAGTGTTTTTCGTTTTCATAGGTTCGTTACAAAAAGAAAAAGGAGAAGTTTCTGTAAACGGAAGCTAAGGAAGAAGAAGTGGAGAAAGGGTAAGAAGAAGAAAATGAAGACCAGGCGAAAGGAGAGAAGTAAGAGGGGGAACTATTTTGTTGAGCGGTAGAGCTGATAGCTACTGGAAATCCAATGAACAACATCTGTACTGGACTTTTCAAAAGGAAAGACAGAACCATTAGTTGAGAGAAAGATCTTGAAGATTTAAACAAAGTTAGGGAACTGAACCAAGGTACTCAAGTGCTGGAATTGAAAACTTCAGAATCGTTGGCTAAAGATAAATAATTTGAAGCAGAGTATGTGGCAACCTTGAAGAAATTTGGTGTCAAAAGAAATGTTGGGGACCATTATGCTTATTTGATGCGCAGATTTGATGTGGGATTTTGGAAGACAGCAACCGAAGGGATCAAATGGGAGATCTAGTGAGTACATGAGGGTACACAGTGTTTAAGTACCTACTTTCTTCTTGATATAGGAATGTAATTGTTTTTTTCCTTTTCAAGTTGAAAGTGCTTTTCTGAACATGGATTTATCTTTGTACTTCATTTTTTCGTCTTAGAATGATTATAGAATTAAGGTGGACACGAAATAGTTGAATGTGAGCATAGAATATGTAGTCCTTGCATCTGTTTTGGTCTGGAAACGTTTTTTCATCACATGAATTAGTATAGTTTTCGGCCTTCTTTTCTTATCAATTTGGAGTAACGTTTTTCATGTTTTGTACTCTTTCGGCTTTCGCTTTCTCTAATTGAGTTGAATATGTTGTTGGGTTTTGAACAGTTTTGGAGAAATTGTCGAGTGGATGGATTGGGAGCCCTTTAAGGCATAGTGATTTCACTATATTGATGGTACATCCACTGTTGTGCTGGCATTATTTTCAGCAACCTTTGTGATTTGCTGAATTTAATGTGGGATTTTGCAAATTACCAAGAAGAGTAAGATGAGAAATAAGTGAAATGGTTGTTTTATAATATTTTTTAGCTTCTGCGTTGTTTACCTCAGTGAAACCACCTTTTTGAATCACTGCAGTGATATTACTAACAAGGGGTATTTTTTTGGACTTTATTCTTATTATTGTTGAATAGTCCTGGAGTTGGTGCTTTTCAGTAACCTACCAGTGCTTATCATAAATAATTTAAAACTGATATAAAGCTCATGCTTATTTTGTTCTGCCTTTGGCTTATAATCTAAATGGTTAATTATGTCATCACATCTGCTGTCTTGCATGAGCATTTTTGACGAATTTAATCATAATTTTGTTTTTCAGGTTCATACGGAAGTATTTTTCTTGATGGTTCTATCCTAAGATGTTGCAATACAAAGGAAGTGATTGAAAAATACTTACAAGCTACTGGTGGAAAGGTTTTAACTCGCTTTCCTCCTGAACCAAATGGCTATCTACATGTTGGTCATGCCAAGGTAGATGCATTGTTAAGCTAGATTAGCTGTTTGTTTAGATTGTGGTTTTTCCTCATTGTGGTTGTGTAATTGTTACTCAGGCGATTTTTGTTGACTTTGGCCTAGCAAAAGAAGGAGGTGGAGGCTGCTATCTCAGGTGAGAATTTTACACTTTTGTTTTTTTGGGTATTCTCTATTCTATGTAACTAGTCCTCTTTTAAAAGGTAAAAGCTTCAAGAAACAAATCAATAAAATGCTTTTCACCTGCTTGCTCTATACTAGTTTCCAAATTCATCCCCATTCTCTTCTATTTTAATCTTAAACTAGAGAGTACATTGATGAATTTGTTATTAGTGTGAAAGTAACTTTGTTTTAAAAAACATGTGAAATATCTATTTGTCTTTGGAACATGTGCAAAGATTTTAGGTTTTTTTGTGAAAGGAAATATGGAACTATATGGAATTGAGGAAGGATATTTTTGGTGCTATATATTATTTTATTCAATGTTTAGTCACCTGTCTTTTGAGTTTTTCAAATTTAGTTTAATTTGACTACGAAAACGTGTCCCAAATTTAAGTACTTTCTTGCCTTTAGATTTGTGGTGGCACATATATGCGAGCCAATTTATTCAAATTGCTGAAGCAACAAAAATGCTTGAGATCCAGAGAATCGCTTGCTAAAGGCAGTAACCCAACTTTCCAAACCTTGTAGGTGAACAAGCTGGAGTCTTCTATGGCGAAGAAGAGCAGTCAGATTCCACATGAAGAGTGACGCTTCGATGTTTTTCTAGTTTTCGGGGCGCAAGGCTTCATAAATTGTAGTAAACATCTTTAATTTATTTTTTTATTTATCGGGGAGGGGAGCTGTCGAATCCATAAATTGTAGTGACATCATTTAATTTTTTTCTTTTTTACTTATTAGAAAGGGGGAGAGGCGCTAAGCTACCAACTGGTCTACCAAGTGATCAACAGCATTTATTAATTTCTAAATTTGTTAAATGTGTGTTTGAGCTCATAATTTTTTGTGAAATACAATTATTACGTATTTAGTTTTAGTGTAATATTTGTCAATATTAGAACATTTAATCAATTGAAGTGTGGTAGAATTGAGTGACAAAGATGTTAAGTATTATAAGATGAATAAATGTCCCAAAATAATTTATGTTTTTCTAACCTCCCTAAAGACTATCACGGAAATTTTGAAAATTTATGATTCAGTCTTCTTGTTTCGGGTTTAGTAAAACTTACAACCTAAAAGTCTTGATATTTTTGTGTACTAAGAATTGCACTCTAACATTATTTTCACAATTAATCCAAGTCTTTCATTGCAAGAATATCTTACTAACATTTTTATGCATTTAAAGAAAATTCTCCCTCACAAAATGGCAAGGGGAAACCCCGTTATCTTGAGAGAGAGAGAGTGAGAGAGAGAGTGAGAGAGAGAGCATGCCTTTTTGTTTTTAACCAATGCAGCTCATGATGTACTTAAGCTACCTAGGGTCTGTTTTGACAGAGGCCCATGACTAAGCAAGAAAGCATTAGTGAAGTCGGACAACCAAATACACCAGATTGGTTTCCCATTAAGCTTGACAGAAATAAGTGAGCTAATCAAATAACTTTCAAAGTTATTATGTAAATTACATTTTGCATTGAAGTTTTTAAGTTAGATTGATAATTATTTGAAGAAAAGGAAGAAAAGGAAGTTTTCTTGATGTTCAAAAACTGTCATGAACCAACTAAGCAAGTATTAAGTCTTCAAATTTTTGAAAGCTCAAATGTACAAAAGGCTTCAAAATTTTTTTTATGAAGTTGTACGAGAATGAGCTCATTTACAAAACCCCTGATTAAATGGGTCAATTTTAAACAAGTTCAGGTACAATACCTAGTACAAAACCCATGAAACTTGAGGATTTTAAGCCCGAGCTGAGGAGCCCTGAGGAAATACGCCAAAAAATGGTCTGACCCAAATCCAGAAGAACCAGGTAAGACCCGTCTCTCTTGGTTAGAAAATTGATCTCTCCGGTCTAAGATCGTAGTCTACTAGATAGAGAGATAGAACGAGGTTGCCGGTGATTTCGTCGGAAGCAGAGAGGGAGAGAGAACGGCTGCAAGGCAAACCGGCAAGAGGAGCAAGAAAGTTAAAAGATTTTGAACTTTTCTCTCGTTCAATTTATCTCAAGAATGTAAATGGCAGCTATATGTATATAAATCCTTTACAAAAGAATCTAAGAAATTTACAACCGCCATCCCAGAATCATGCTGATCGAGAGGACGGTAGTCACTGGTCTTGTGCAGAGAAGAGGGATGTAGGAGAACCCAGCGAAGTAGGCGTGCGTGCTCGGCTAGCGGTGCACTGTATGCCAGCTTGCGCGCGCATGGTAGTAATGGCTGAATCGGTAAAGAGCAAATATTCCTTTCTAGCCACTCCTATTCATGGCGGTGATGGATAATTTCCGGCTACATATCGGCAGTAACGGACGTCGGTTGCGGAACGTGCCGACGAGATGCCAACAAGGCTTGAGGAGTTCTTCCTTCGAGAGTGGCCGTATCCATTGTGCTGTGGGCATATTGCGGCAGATCACTCAAGCCCATTACAGATGTTGGAAGCCCAACGTTGCTTAAGTTTTGGTTCAGTCCAATTATAAACAAAATTAGGTAGGAAGGAATAAGGTATGCAGATCCTTTTCTTTCTTTCTTTCTTTACTTAGTTTTTATTTATACGCATAGAAAATAGGATAAAGGTCACACACACACACACACACACACACACAAAAACAATATATATATTGTGTGTCAAAGGATGCCACCTACTCCGACGTTAAGAAATATATATAATATATAGACAAAGGATGCCATTTGTTTAACCATGACAAGCCCATTTAGACGTTCATTCTTGAGGGTTATGAGATGAAGAATAAGTTACTTTTCCTAGTTTGGATAAGGATAAGATGATCATGTTCAAATATTTCACAAACTTGTTTTGATCTAAATTAATTTAGTTCTCCTTTTTTTTTTATTGCTACTCTCTTCTTTTCTCTCTTAATCCAAGAATAGGGTAACACCACTTCTAAAAGACCCAACATAAGGCCCAAATTCGAGCCGAACAGAAGAAGCTGCAGAATACTTACAAGTCGCCATGACCAAATTGAGTTTAACTTTTCCAATGGAAGGTTCGCGTTACCCACTTCTCATATGCTCCTTTGATTAATTTGGAGAGGCAGGAGCTATCCAGAACGAAGAATAGGATACCAAAAAGATTATAACATGCTTTATCCCTTCAACAATGGCGTCCGGTATCATTTCACTCATCTATAAGTTCATTAGTTTATGTTTGTACATCTTCCACAGGGAAACAAAATTAAACACCATATCAAATCTCCTTCTTCTCCAAGAAAAATAGAAAAGAAAAAGAGAGTAAAAAATAATATATCAATAATAAAATTTATTGATAAACTGCTAATTGACTGATATAAATAAATCTAACTTAAAAGCTAGAAGATTCTCCTTACTCCCATAAATCTAAGACTATAACTTTTATAAATAATTATTTTCATTATTAGTTGTAGAATAATTAAAGCAACCACTAAACTTTGCAATTAATGATGATATCTGCGCGTCACCATACTTAGGAGAGCACTCAAGAAATAATGAAGGTCTTTTTCCTCCAACCGAGAGAACGGATTTCAACAAATCTCTTATTAAGATTGTTTTTTAATATCTCCGTAACCTGCCTTTTTTTTTTTTTTTAATTTGAAGTGGGGAGGGAGGGGACAAAGGCCGCCACCTACTCGGATATTAAGAAATATATATATATTTTATATGATCATCACTTGCTTTTTTTTCCCATCTAATTGAGACAAAGAATTTCACCTACTCCCATGTTAACAAAAAATCTTTTTTTTAGTATATCCATGGATTGATTTTTTTCGTTTTCCCCTCTAACAAGGACAAAGGATTTCAGCTACTCCTATATTAACAAATAATTTTTTTAATGCATCCATCGCTTGATTTTTTTTTTCCCCCTAACCAGTACAAAGGATTTCACCTACTGCCATATTAAAGAATAATTCAAGACAAAGGATGTCACCTACTCCCAGATTAAGAAGAATTTTTACATATCTATCACTTGCCTCTTTTTTTTTTTTCCATAGAACCGAGACAAAGGATGTCACAATTACATATAAAAGATAATTTTTTTCTTCTCATGAATGGAAGCAAGGATGTGACTACTCTACTCTCGAATGGACAGTTTTTTTTTTTTTCTTCCCTTCTAGCCTATTGGTCACTGTTCTTAAATATTTCATAAACCTCTTTTGAACCCAACTAATTCGGTTCCAAAACCTAGTTTTTGTGTAAACGTTATTTTAAGTTCTACAATTAGTTTTTAAGTACAATTATAAAATTCGTGACCCTTTTGATTATGCCGGTGGTCTGGTCACAAACACCAAGCTAATTTTTAAGCTGTAGATAAATTTAAATCTCTCATTCTAATAGGCCAATATATATTAACTTAAACAAATTTAAAAATGCAACAACAAGTTGAAAGGTATCTAACAACCTTTGCTCCATATTCACATGAATAAGAAGATGGAAGGTTGTGAATTAAAAGTCTGCGTTTGAAACGGTCCTTTTTCTCCATTACTCATCAATGACAATGCTCATATTGTTTTTAGTATTATTTATAGTTATCATCAGTGACTGGTAATGATGTTGAAATCTCACCAGACATTCAAAGCTGGTGGGTTGTAACTTTTTTAAAAAGAAAAAAGAAAAACAGAAAGAGAGAAAGTAATTGACTACTTTCTATGATGCAAAAATAAACTTGGTAGTCTCTTTGATGTTTCTAAGCGATTGTAATAAAAGTTAAATCCATCGGGTATTTTAGTTTATAAATAATTGAAATCCGTGGTCTTCACGTCTCGTTATTCAAACAATGTTTCAATAAACAAAATGGAACCTCGAAGCAACTTGGAAGTTTTTCTTGTTGACCACAACAAACTATCCATAAATTTTTATGATGCAATTATTTTCATTTTTAGTTGTAGAATAATTAAAGCAATCAATAAAAGTCAATCCCCTCCCTCCTCCCCGGGTGTGTGTAAAAATAAAAAATAAAAAATAAAAAAATAAAAAAATCACTAAACGTCACAACACTTCCCCTCCCCCGGGTGCATGCATATAAGGGGGGCAAAAAACTTACTAAACTTCACAATTAATGGTGATCTCTGCACGTTAGCGAACTCGGGAGAGCACTCAGGAAATAGCGAAAGTTCTTTTCCTCTGACCGAGACAAAGGATTTCAACAAATCTCTTATTATGATTTATATATATATATATATCTCGTCACCTGCCTTTTTTATTTGGGGGACAAAGGATGCCATCTACTCAGATTTTAAGAAATAATATTTTTTATATCTCCGTCACTTGCTTTCCCCCCTTCTAATTAGGACAAAGGATTTCACTTGTTCCCATATTAACAAATAATTTTTTTAATATATCCATTATGTGGTTTTTTCTTCTTTGTTTTTTTCCTCTAACCAAGACAAAGGATTTCTCCTGCTCCCATATTAAGAAATAGTTTCTTTTTTGATATCTACGTCACTTGTTTTTTTTTCCCTCAACCAAGACAGAGGATGTCACCTACTCCCACAGTAAGAATAATTTTATAAATATCCATCACTTGCCTTTTGTTTTTTTCCCTATAACCAAGACAAAGGATGTCACCTACTACATTTGAAAAGATAATTATAAAATTAGGAGACTCAATCCAACTATTATGTGAAAGATGACGATATTTGTCTCAAATTACATAAGAGTAAGGACATTTTGGAATTTATAAGTGGCTTAACAAAATTATCAAATAAATTAAACTTTAGATTGAAATTCAAGTTGGTAAGAAAATAGCATTAGAGCAACCTTATTCTAATTTTAGTGGTTGGCTAACCACCCCTGATTTGGTTGGGTCAAAAAAGAAGCCCTTGAATGGGGGAAGCGGAGGCCCAACTACCAAGGCAGGGTAGTCACGTTTGGAGAAGCACCTTCACGAGGGTAAGTCGAGTTTCCACACAAGCATCCCTCCGTTCACATCACTTTTCAACAAGGCAATCTTTCCACAAAACTTTTATAAAGCATCCTGAAATTTTCCACAATGCATTTTCTGGCGCTACTTCGTCGACTTTCCACCCAAAAGCATCACTGCACTTATTGAAAGCAAACTGGGAATTTCATCTTGAGGACTACTTTTCCACAACGCTGGATTCTCCATTCACGCTTCTATGTCCACTTTCCATGAAAAAGCGTCAAGCGTCAAGCGTTGACGCCACTTCTCCATTCAGGCTTCTATGCCACTAGGCCGACCAGCCACTCGCAAGCGTCCCTCCTTATAATTGAAACGTCCCGGAAATTTCGTCCACAGGCCCACTTTTGTGGTCCTATTTATTAAAAAAAAAAAAGCGTAGAATTGCGTAGTACCATTATATATATTTTTAAAAAAAAAGACAGAATTGCTTGTGTGTAGAAATAACCCAACCTACCAGGCCCCATCTACTTATCCATCAACGCTATTACGTCAACTTTCCATATAAAAACGTCTTTGCATTAGAAAGCAATATGAAAATTTCCTCTTTGTAATTATGCCCTTCATGCTATTACTTATCTTTCACTTTTTCATAATGTGAATTCTCCATTCATGTATTCACCTTAACTTTTTTCACAACAGTGTATCTATATTCACACCATATTTCTACAATATAAATCTCTTTGATCCATAATTATTGCATATCAAATTAACCCTACTAAACACTTTAAATTAAAACTTAGATGAAATCTATCTTGCTAGAAATAAGCTTTTACATAGTTTGTATAAATGGTTTATTTCTTAAGTACATAATTGAATTAAATCAATGGTCTTTTTGTTTTCTCTTGTTTTCACTTTTATGTAGTCTTGAATTTATGATTAGATAAATAAATTTTATTACTATTATGATTTAAATACAGGATATTTTTATAATATCATTTGTAAAACTACCTAATAATTGTATTGAGAGGATAAGTAAGAATGTATGACATGATCTTTAGCTTCTTTACACGTCGACTTTCCAAATAAAAGAGTCTTGGCATTTAGTTAAAGCTCACTTGCAAGTTTTATCCTATGGAAAACTTCTCCACACCACGGATTCTCCATCTAGGTCAGTAGGCCGACCTACCATGGACATGCATCTCTGCCTTCAAGAAAGCAACCTGATAATTTCTTTTCCAGACGGCTTCTCATAACCTATTTTCAATGAAAATTTCATCCTACTTTACACAACCTTGAATGCGCTTGCACATGACAATACCAAGTCTTGCTCGTGAAATTTCATCCAACTTACCAAGTGTTGCTTTTCACGACACTTTGCACAACGCGTTTCCACCATTAACACCAACAGGCCGGCCGGTCTGCTTTTAATGAAAGCAGTCAGAAAATGTTGTCCGGAGGCTACTTTTCCACAACCACTGGTCAAGGGAAGTTCGGAACTCTTATCTTTTTCCCTTTTTTTTTTTTCCTTAACAATCTTTATTAAAAAATGAAAATATGTTATGTCTATAAAGATTAATTTTAAAGATGAAACAATTTTTTAATAGACTATCATAATTCAATTCAAAAGTTAACAAATTGTATATAATGTGTGTAATTTATAATAATTTTCAAGAGAATACATTACCTTTTACATATACCTTCCATCCAACCGTAATTGTGGAAGAGAAGGATTTTTTCTATAGTTTAAGTTTCATTTAAATTTTTTCTAGATTTATACCTTCTACTTCCAAATTAATTATTTAGATAAAAAAAAATTAAACTCCTACAAAAAGCCCGCTGAGTGCGTCTTTAGATGAGTAACTGAACCTGATGGAAAAGTGGAATCCAAGGACGGGCAAGTCACAAAGCAGCTTTTGACATCCGCGTCAATCCGCGTTGCAAAAAGCAAAAGTCCTCTGCTTTTCTCCCCACTTTCGACGT
Organism: Casuarina equisetifolia; assembly: GCA_028551475.1. NCBI lineage: Eukaryota > Viridiplantae > Streptophyta > Magnoliopsida > Fagales > Casuarinaceae > Casuarina > Casuarina equisetifolia. The sequence goes on along the minus strand of CM052357.1, from coordinate 2,317,026 downwards.
CGAGGATTCACCATTCATTCCATTACGTCGAGCTGTCCACCCACAGTCGTCGCTGCTTTCGATGAAAGCAAAAGGAAATTTCGTCCCATAACCCACTTGTGGAAAGAGGGAGAATGGCTTGCATGTGCCGACAACCCAACCTACCAACCCTTGCGGAATGGCATTCACGAAGACTCGAAGCATAAAAATCCATCATGTTCCATTTATGGATGAAACGTGAAGTGAAAACGTATTCCAAATTTAAGTCCTATCTGATCATTTAGATTTGTAATGAAACATATATGCGAGCTCATCTATTCAAATATCTAAAATTAAAAAAAAATTTATTTTATACATGTTTGTATTGCCAACTATCATTGGCCCTACCAATGATATAGTAACCTTAGCGTAACTTTTGAATTTTTTTTTTGAAAAGATCATAAACTTTTAATGAATGCAGGAAGCTTAAAGCCCTCGACAAGGGAGCACAAGACTTAGAATTATATAATGTTTTAACACATTTTTTTTACTACATTTTTGAGAATTATGCCAAAAATGTTTGGAACATGTTGTATGTATGTTATGTTGTGCATCCCTCCAGCCCAAACAAATAAATTTAAATAAAATTCCTCTTTAAACTAAAAAATGAATTAATAATTCCCAAATGTTTGCAATGATAACAATAAGTTCTGTCCGCCCAAAACTCTGCTGGGGGCTTTTCGCCGTCAAAAGAGTGGGTTGGATTCCAATCAATTAATAAAAGCACAAATTTCCACTACAATATGAAATTTCGAGGTGTCTTCTTTACACGTGGCCAACAAGATAAAATTCTCAGCTTTTTTTCTCAATAAACCAGGTGGAACCCCCCCGATGGGACGGAGGAGTTAAACAATACAGGCGCGTCTCGGCTGTTCCCGTCGACACGCCACTCACGCGCGTCCCGGGTCGCGGGCGCGTGACTAGTTGCTCCTGACGTTAGCGCGTCAAGGACTTTCGAAGCGACTTCGAAATATCCTGGCATTGACTATATTTTGGTGACGCCTGAAGTCCGGAGAATCGTTTACGCAAGACAGGAGTAATCCAACTTCTCAAACTTTGTCGGCGAACAAGCTTCTGATTCTTCAATGGCAGCTGAGATCAGTCAGAGAGCTACTTCATCTTCAATATCCGGATGGAGATACGACGTCTTCCTCAGTTTCCGGGGTGAAACCCGCTTGGGCTTTACAGACCATCTACATTCTGCTTTGCAATCGAAAGGTTTAATCGTCTTCAGAGACGAAGAAAAGCTGGAGCGCGGAGAAAATATTCGACCATCGCTCTGGAAAGCAATACAAGAATCAGAATATAAGGTCATTGTATTCTCTAAAAATTATGCTTCTTCAACGTGGTGCTTAGATGAGCTAATCGAGATTGAGAAATGCAAGGGAGAAAAAGTTTTGCCCGTTTTCTATGACGTGGATCCATCCCATGTGCGAAAGCAGATGGACAGTTTTGCAACAGCATTTACTAAGCATACAGAAAACGGAGTTGATAAAGAGAAGATGAACATGTGGAAAGATGCTTTGAAAGAAGTTTGTGATCTTGCCGGATGGAATGTGCGTGACAGGTATCTTCGTTCTCCTAAATCTCTTGACCGTCCATGAGTTAGCGTCCCACATTTTATTCTGCTTCTTATTTAAATTAAATAATTATTTTGTTGTAGGCACGAATCAGAAGTTATTAAAGAGATTTGCTCAAAGATATTTTATGGATTGGATCGGCCATTATTAGAAATTAACGATGATCTTATTGGAATAGAACCTCAAATAAAGGAATTAATGACCTTGCTTCACATGAGAGAGGAAGATGAAAACTTTTGTACAACATATGAAGATGTTCGATTTTTAGGGATTTGGGGAATCGGTGGAGTTGGTAAAACAACCCTTGCTGAGGTCATTTATAATAGAATTTCTCACCGATTTGATGATAGATGCTTTATTTCAAATGTTAAAGAGAAATCTGGAGATTTGATTTGTTTACAGCAACAACTCATTTCTCATGTCTTTGGTGAAGAAGAGTTGTTGATACGCAAAAAGATATGTAATATTTCTGAAGGTCAAATGATGATAGCAAGAATGTTTAAAAATAGAAAAGTATTTATTGTACTCGACAATGTAGATAAAGTAGACCAACTTGAAGCATTGGCAGGAAAATCTAATTGGTTTGGTAAAGGAAGTAGGATTCTTGTAACAAGTAGAGATAGCAAAGTGCTTAATAGGCATGTGAACAAAAATGAGATCTATGAGGTTAAGGGGCTTTCTTACGAGGATGCTTTACAACTTTTTCTTTTGAAAGCCTTCAACCAGCCTTGTCATGAAAGAAGTTATGTGGAATTGGCAAAGGATATTGTGAGGTATGCAGGAGGGCTTCCTTTAGCTCTTAAAATTTTTGGTTCATTTTTATTTGATAGCACAATAGAGGCGTGGAAAAGTGCTTTACATCGACTAAAAGCATATCCTAATCCTACTATTTGGGACAGGCTTCAAATAAGTTTTGAGAAGTTGGAAAATCTTCAAAAAAAGTTGTTTTTAGATATTGCTTGTTTCTACAAGGGAGAATGTGTAGATGATGTTATCTATAAACTAAAAGCTCTAGGTCACTTTCCAGAAAATGATATTCCAATTCTTGAGAGCAAATGTCTTATAAAGATTTCAAGTAACAACAAATTTGAAATGCATGATTTGTTACAAGAAATGGGTCATCAAATAGTCTATCTTGAATCATTAGGAGATCCTGGCAAGCGTAGTAGATTATGGCATCATGAGGATATCATTCAAGTGTTGAATAATAATACTGTAAGTATATTTTTATTAACATGAATTCTAATAAGTATTTTTTAGTACCAATGGTGATGAAAATTTGTTAAAATTTATAAGCATACTAACTTTGTTTCTTTTTTTTTTGTGTTTTTAGGGAACTGATGCAGTTGAAGTCATTTTCCTAAAGTTGCCTTTACCAAAACCAATAAAACTTAGTTTTGATGGTTTTTCAAAAATGAAAAATTTAAGGATGCTTGTGATTCGTCCCATAAATTTTGATGAATATTACACAGGCAATACAGAAATTTCTAAGTATTTAAGTACAGTGAAATGGTATGGAAATTCTTTTGAATTTTTTATAAGCAATAAGTTGCGTATTCTAGAATGGTGGGGATATCCTTTGGAACGCTTGCCAGCTAATTTTGAATCTCACAATCTTGTTGACCTTAAAATGCCTATGAGCAACATCACAGAGCTATGGGATGCAAGAAAGGCAAGATTTTGGCTTGTGTAGGTTTAGTTTCTTTTTTCTTCTTATTTTATTTTATTTATATTATTAACCTTTTGTTAATTTGTTTCAGAATTTTGAGAAATTAAAATGCATTGATATGAGAGACTCACCAAATTTGGTGAAGATGCCAGACTTGAGGGGAATTTTGAGCCTTGAAGAACTTAATATAGATGGAAGTGCCATAACACAATTGTCATCTTCCATTGCACTTCCAAAGAAACTAAATGTTTTGCACATTGGTGGTAGTTTTTCAAGGCCTGTTACTTTTCTGCCTTATGATTTGCCCTTACAATTGAAGTACTTGAAAAAATTAAATTTGAGTAATTGCAATTTATCCGATGGAGCATTACTTAATGACATTGGTTGTCTATCCTTGCTTGAGTATTTGGATCTATCAGGAAATAATTTTACTCGAATGGGCAGTATCTCCCTACTTTTGAAACTTAAAGACCTTAGGTTGAGAAATTGTAGCAATCTTGAAATCTTGCCACCAAAGTTGCAATCGAGCTTAAGCTTCATTGACCTAGGATATTGTCCGTCGTTGACTCTATTTTCTGACCCAAGTGACTTGCTCACTTCTAGTGAAGTGCTGGTGGCCGGTGGTATAGCTGTTAATGCCAGTTATTTTGGTTTCGGCGGCAAATGTGAGGGGGCTAGGCATGTCGCTCAAGCATGTATAAATGATGACTTTTACGTGAGTCTTTCTATACTTTATAACATAAAATTATCCTATTCTTGAATTAAATACAAATTTATTATTGCCTTATAGTTTAAAAGAGCAACTATTCACGTCTTTTTCTTTTTCTTGTTTCTTGTTTCTGTTTTGCTATTTTCCTTATTTGTTCGTGTAGGAGTCAAGCATTGATGCGATGGTATCATGGGGCCCTACGCTTGCATTTGATATCCCGGAATGGTTCAACCAGAAAAGCACTAGTCTACCCAACATTTCTGGAATGTTCCGGTTTGATTTCGATGTGAACGTGCATCTCTTACATTCGTATAGGAAATGGGAGTCGGATTCGGATGCAGCTTTGGCTGCAACAAATTTTTATGATGAGAGTCCAGTGGATGGTAAATCTAGATATTTTCAGAGCTGTTGGGGAGATCCCTTGTATTCGGATCCGGATCTGGATCGGGTTCCAATATCGGATATGGTCGCAACAAATTTTTACGATGAGGTACGTATTGGTGGGGATACATGGGTCTACAGCTGTTGGGGATATGCACTTTTCATTGTTTATGAAGTCCCTGAAGTTAATAGCTGTCAAAGGAATTCTAGTTCTACAGCATTTCCTATGTTTGTTTGCGAACTGCAAGTCAATAACGAAGATGATCAAAAGGTTCCCATGAAGTGTCGCGGGACTTCCCCAAAAATTCCCCTGGCCTTTCGTGTTCCTGAAATCCCTTCAGAAACGAGAAACGGAATTTGGGTCTTTTTGGATTATGGATGCTTTGTTAATGTTATTCCAAAAATGTGGTACTATGTTGGGTCGTGTTCAATTACAATAAGTAGCCTCAACATGAAGGTCAAGGAGTGTGGGGGCCGTCTTGTACTTAAACACAATCGTTCAGAGTTCTGTGGAATTATTGATAGCATTTCTACACATGGGTTAGAGTGCTATGATGTTATTGGAAGCATTTCTCCACGTTTGGGATCAAAATCTTATTGGGAGGCCTTCAGCAATGAATTTTGGTGCGGTGGCCCCGTTCGAAGAAAATTTGTATCAGGAAAAGTGGTAGGAAGCATCATTCCAACAAAATGGCGGACAAGCAAAGTGAAGCGGTGGCCCCGTTCGAAGAAAATTTGTATCAGGAAAAGTGGTAGGAAGCATCATTCCAACAAAATGGCGGACAAGCAAAGTGAAAGCAGTAACACAATTGATCAAGAAAGTCAATTTGTTGTTGGAATCTGCGATGCCAAACTTTAGCAGCATACTTCCAAACCTTAAAGCATTAAGTGGAGAATACTCATCACTTATAAGACCACAGGTCTATCCTCTCAGTTCCAATGTGGGACAATACTCACCTTCAACAGAACTTGGTATAACTGTTACTCCTCTGCTCTATGGTTTGCCCTTATGGCTTAAGTTCTTGAAAACATTAAATTTGAGTTATTGCAATTTATCTGATGGAGCATCACTTAATGTTATTGGTTGTCTATCCTTGCTTGAGTCTTTGGATCTATCAGGAAACAAGTTTACTCGAATGGATAGTATCTCTCTACTTTTCGAAGACCTTAGGTTGAGAAATTGTAGCAAGCTTCAAGCCTTACCACCAAAATTGCCATCCCGCTTAAGCTTCATTGACCTAGAAAATTGTCCATCGTTGACTCTATTTTCTGAACCAAGTGACTTGCTCACTTCTAGTGAAATGCTAGTGGCCGGTGGTATAGCTGTCAATGCCAGTTATTTTGGTTCCGACGGGGCCAGGCATGTCGCTCCAGCATATATACATGGCGACTTTTACGTGAGTCTCTTTCTATCTTTTATGACATAAAATTATTATATTGCTGAATTAAATACAAATTTATTCTTGCCTTATAGTTTAAATAACTCCGATTCATGTCTTTTTCTTTGTTTTTTTTTTTTTGAGGTTCTTTTTTGTTTTGTTTCCTTATTTGTTCGTGTAGGAGTCAAGCATTGATGCGGTGGTATCATGGGGCCCTACGCTTGCATTTGATATCCCGGAATGGTTCAACCAGAAAAGCCCCAGTCTACACGACATCTCTGGAATGTTCCGGTTTGATTTCGATGTGAACGTGCATCTCTTACATTCGTATAGGAAATGGGAGTCGGATTCGGATGCAGCTTTGGCTGCAACAAATTTTTATGATGAGAGTCCAGTGGATGGTAAATCTAGATATTTTCAGAGCTGTTGGGGAGATCCCTTGTATTCGGATCCGGATCTGGATCGGGTTCCAATATCGGATATGGTCGCAACAAATTTTTACGATGAGGTACGTATTGGTTGGGATACATGGGTCTACAGCTGTTGGGGATATGCACTTTTCATTGTTTATGAAGTCCCTGAAGTTAATAGCTGTCAAAGGAATTCTAGCTCTACAGCATTTCCTATGTTTGTTTGCGAACTGCAAGTCAATAACGAAGATGATCAAAAGGTTCCCATGAAGTGTCGCGGGACTTCCCCAAAAATTCCCCTGGCCTTTCGTGTTCCTGAAATCCCTTCAGATACGAGAAACGGAATTTGGGTCTTTTTGGATTATGGATGCTTTCTTAATGTTATTCCAAAAATGTGGTACTATGTTGGGTCGTGTTCAATTACAATAAGTAGCCTCAACATGAAGGTCAAGGAGTGTGGGGGCCGTCTTGTACTTAAACACAATCGTTCAGAGTTCTGTGGAATTATTGGGAGCATTTCTACACATGGGTCAGAGTGCTATGATGTTTTTGGAAGCATCTCCAGGTTTGGGTTCCTTCAGCATAGAATTTTGGTACGGTGGCCGCGTTCGAAGAAATTTTGTGCCACTAGCGGGGAGAGGAATCATCGTTCCAATCAAATCGCGAACAAACAAAGTGAAAGCATTCTCCTCAGAAGAAGATGTAAGTGTTAGGTTTGGAGTAAATTAGTAAGGGTAATTATGTAACTACCATATTTGTATTGTGGGTAGTTTATATGGGTTTCCCAGTCTTATTCTATTTAGGTCTCCTAGTCCTATTCTATTTGGGTTTCCTTGGTACTTGTATAAAAGGAAACCTTATGGGGAAACCTAGGTATGAAGTTGAGAGAGATTGAGAGAAAACAGAGGTTTTCTGTAAGCACTGTAAGCCCTCCTCATCATAGTGAAGAATTGCTCCTTAGGCCGGGGACGTAGGGATTATCCCGAACCTCGTAATTTCTGTGTGTTCTTTACTTGACTATTATTCTCTTTATGTGTGCGGTGAGATCTTGAGAGATTCCGTGAGTTTAGATTCACGGGTTTGTTTTCTAACAAACTGGTATCGGCGCCTAGGTTCCTAAATTAGGGCCAAGGCTCGTTTTTTGTCAGGCAGTTAGCGGAAGAACGACTGTTTTGGTGTGTATTTAGCACACCGCATACAAGAGGGAAGCTGTCAACAAAGGCTTTATTCAAAAAAGCCTTTTTGTCGAACACTTGGTGTGTAACGCACGAAGGGAGAAGCCAAAAATCGGTGTTTGAGGTACGGATTTTCTTTTCTAGCCTTTGTTTATGTGATTTCCGCCTTCTTTGTGGTCGGAAAATCGATTGGAGTATTGCGGGTTGCATTGAACCTGTAAGCCCGGAAAGGGAATTTGCGATTCCTCTTTCGTTTGAGCGTTTTGTGGAGCGATTTTGAGTTCTATAGACTCGTTGGAAGCCGATCTATTGATTGGTGTTCTTATTTCATCGGAAACCGCTTTGGAACGGCGGTAATCGGAGGAGAAACGCGGCTGCAGCAGCAAAAACGGGTTCTGTTGACCCGATTTTGACCCAGAGTTGACCCAATCAAAGTTTGATCCGTTGACCCGGTCAAAGTTTGACCTGCTGACCGTTGACCGTTGACCGGATCCGAAGACCCAGCCCAGCCCAGATCCAGACCCGATTCGTCAACCCAGTCCAGCTGTCCGTTGACCGTTGACCGGAGGATCGTTGACCGTTGACTGTTGACCGACCGTTGACCGTTGACTTTGACCGAACAGAATTTTCAGGTGATTTCTGTGCCGATTTTTGCAGTATTTTTCTGTGAATTTTTGGGAGATATTTGACTGTTTTTTGGGCATAATCAGAGGGGTATTTTGGTCAATTTGTTTGGCATTTGTTGAGGGTATTTTGGTAATTTTGCACTTTTGATTCCTATTTGAGGGGGAAGTCAAAGGAGAGTTCATTTTGTTATGATGGATGATATGAATACTTCTGGTAAAGGTATGACCATGTTAAATTCATCTAATTTCCAAACTTGGAAGCCGCGGATGGAAGATTACTTGATTAGTAGAGATTTGTATGATGCTGTGGAAGGAGATTCTGCCAGGCCTGAGAAGCTGACTAATAAAGAATGGGAGAAGTTAAATAAGAAAATTGTCTCTCAAATTAGACAATTTGTTGAGGATAGTATTTATCACCATATTGCACACGAGACTAAAGCTAGTGTGTTATGGAAGAAGCTTGAGGCTCTCTATGAACGCAAGACTCCTCAAAATAAGGTTTCCCTACTTAAGAGGTTAATTAACTTGAAATACAAGGTAGGACGGCCGATGACAGAGTTCTTGAGTGAGTTTAAGTCCTTGGTGAATCAGTTAGCGACGGTAAAAATTGTTCTAGAAGATGAATTGCAAGCAATGTTATTGTTGAGTAACTTACCTGATAGCTGGCAGACATTGGTAGTCACTCTCACCAACTCAGCTCCGGGCGGCATTCTGAGTATGAAGTCAGTCCATGAAGGTTTGCTTAATGAAGAAACTAGAATAATTGAGCAAGGAGCACATGGACATACAGAAGTATTGGTTACAGAAATGAGGGGGAGAAACAGATATGTAGACAGAAATAGAGACAGAAGCAAGAGTAGAGGTAGAAGCAAGAGTAGAGCACCAAATTCTGATAGATCACATGGAGTCTCACGTTCGAGGAAAGATGTCAAGTGTTATCATTGTGGTAAGTCTGGCCATTATAAGAGAGACTGCAGAATACTCAAAGGAGAAGAATCAAGAAATGGAGAAAAGGAAGTTGAAAAAGATACAGTGGCAACTACATCCGGTATTAGGGATATTATGATCTTTTGTGATTCTCATATCAACATCTCATGTCAGGTTTCGTCTTGGATTGTTGACACAGGTGCCTCTTTTCATGTTACCCCACATGAAAGGTTCTTCACATCTTATTCAGGTGGTGATTTTGGGTGTGTTAGCTTGGGAAATAATGCACAAGCAAAGATAGTTGGCATTGGAGATGTAGTCTTGGAGACTAGTGTTGGATGTAAGCTAGTTCTGAAGAATGTCAGACATGTCCCTGAGATTTGTTTCAACTTGATCTCTACTGGTGTCCTTGATGATAAGGGATATGATAACTACTTTGGTGGTGGTAAATGGAAACTTAGTAGAGGTTCTCTTATACTTGCAAAAGGACATAAGGTCAGTACTCTCTATAAGACTGAAGCTAGTATTTAGAAAAGCAAGGTAAATGTGGTGGAAGATAATCACATGGAGTTATGGCACAAGCGACTTGGACATCTCAGTGAGAAGGGACTTCAGCATTTGATAAAGAACAAAATCATATCAGGAGTCAATGGTGCTGATTTGCAGTTGAAGCCTTGTGATCATTGCTTGGCTGGAAAGCAACGTAGAGTCTCATTTCGGAGAGGACCCCCGTCTAGAAGAAAACATGTTCTTGATTTGATTCATTCAGATGTGTGTATGTTGAAGGTGAAAACTCTTGGTGGCGCTATGTATTTTGTTACCTTCATTGATGATCATTCTAGAAAGGTATGGGCTTATGCACTGAAGACTAAGGATCAGGTTTTGGAGGTCTTCAAACAGTTTCATGCTATGGTTGAGAGAGCAACTGGAAGGAAACTGAAGTGCGTCCGTGCAGATAATGGAGGTGAATACAGAGGGTCGTTTGAAGAATATTGTAAAACTCAGGGTATCAGGCTTGAGAAGACAGTTCCTAAAACTCCAGAGCATAATGGGGTTGCAGAACGGATGAATAGAACTATAGTTGAGAGGATCAGGTGTATGCTTTCACATTCTGGATTATCTCAGTCATTTTGGGGTGAAGCTATGTGTACTGCAGTAGATCTTATTAACTTGTCTCCTTCAGTTCCATTAGAAGGTGATCTACCTGAGAGAGTATGGACTGGTAAGGAGGTTTCTTTCAAGCACTTGAAAGTATTTGGCTGCAGGGTGTCTGTTCACATTCCTAAGGACGAAAGGAACAAGCTTGATGATAAAGCTCGAGATTGCATCTTCTTGGGCTATGGACATGATGCTTTTGGATACAGATTGTGGGATCCAACTGCAAAGAAACTGATTAGAAGCAGAGATGTTATTTTCTTTGAAGATCAGACTATTGAAAATCTTAAGAAAACTGAAAAACCAAGAGTTGTTAATGAAAGTCTTAAGGATATAATCCCACCTTCTTCTTCCCCAGTAAGTGCACATGAAGGGGGAACTACACTGGAAGAGCCACTTGAGGATGTAGCAAGTGAAGAAGTTCCTGAAACTCCAGTTGTTGAAGAATCTGAAGGACATGTTGATAATTATTCAGTTGAGCCATCAACCCAGCCCCCAGTGAGAAGATCTAATAGAGAGCGTCAAACTTCGATGAAATATCCACCACATGAGTACTTGATGCTAACTGATGGGGGAGAACCGCAATGCTATGAGGAAGCTAATGAATGTGAGCACAAGAAAGAGTGGAAGAAAGCTATGCGAGAGGAGATGAATTCCTTGTGGGAAAACCACACTTATGATCTTGCGTCGTTGCCTAAGGGTAGGAGAGCACTTAAAAATAAGTGGGTGTACAAGTTGAAGTCAGAAGAGAATAATCCACTACCAAGGTACAAGGCGCGGTTAGTTGTGAAGGGTTATGGTCAGAAGAAAGGTATTGACTTTGAGGAGATTTTCTCTCCTGTGGTGAGGATGTCTTCAATCAGAGTTATTCTTGGTTTGGCTGCTAGACTAAACTTAGAGGTAGAACAACTTGATGTGAAGACTGCATTCCTTCATGGAGACTTGGAGGAAGAGATTTATATGGAGCAACCTGAGGGCTTCATAGAGAAGGGTAAGGAGAATCTTGTATGTCGACTAAAGAAAAGCTTGTATGGTCTAAAACAAGCACCTCGTCAGTGGTACAAGAAGTTTGAGTCATCCATGTTACAACACGGTTATAACAAGACCAGCTCAGATCATTGTGTGTTTGTGAAGCACTTTCCAGGTGGTGATTTTGTCATCCTACTCCTATATGTTGATGATATGTTGATTGTTGGCCAGGACATTAAGAAGATTGCTGAGCTGAAGAAGGATTTAGGCAAATCTTTTGCGATGAAAGATTTGGGACTGGTAAAGCGAATCCTTGGTATGGAAGTTAAACGCGACAGAGAACATGGAAAGTTATGGCTATCTCAGGAGAAGTATATAGAGAAGATACTTCAGAGATTTGACATGGACAAGGCAAAAGTAGTAAGTACTCCATTTGCAAGTCATTTCAAGCTGAGTAAGGAGCAGAAGCCTGAAAGTAAGAGTGATGTTGAATATATGAAGAAAACACCTTACGCATCTGCGGTTGGTAGCTTGATGTATGCAACAGTAAGCACTAGACCAGATATTGCTCATGCAGTTGGAGTAGTTAGTCGTTTTCTTTCAGATCCTGGTAAAATGCATTGGGAAGCTGTGAAGTGGATACTCAGGTACCTTAAAGGAACTCCTAAGTTGTGTTTGTGTTTTGGTAATGATGAGCCTGTATTGGTTGGATACACAGATGCAGATATGGTTGGTGACCATGATGGGAGGAGATCTACAACAGGGTACATGCTCACCTTCACAGGGGGAGCAGTTTCATGGCAGTCTAGGCTACAGGATTGTGTTGCTTTGTCTACAACAGAAGCAGAGTATATAGCAATCACTGAGGGTGGAAAAGAAGTTCTATGGATGAAGACGTTTCTTCAAGAACTTGGTATAAAACAAGGGATGGTTATCCTTTATAGCAACAACCAAAGCTCCATCCGCCTCAGTAAGAACACGTCATCTCATTCAAGGTCTAAGCACATTGATGTCAGATATCATTGGATTAGAGATGTATTAGAATCCAAGCAGTTAGATCTTGTGAAGATTCACACTGATGATAATGGAGCAGACATGTTGACGAAGCCGTTGACAAGAGACAAGCTAGAGACTTGTCAGCGGGTTGCTGGAATGGACTCCAAGTAGAGTCAAGTCTAGGGAGCAATGTTCTTTCTCTTATGGTGCAGGGATGTTGCACTAATGTTACTCCAAAAGGGGGAAATTGTTAGGTTTGGAGTAAATTAGTAAGGGTAATTATGTAACTACCATATTTGTATTGTAGGTAGTTTATATGGGTTTCCCAGTCTTATTCTATTTAGGTCTCCTAGTCCTATTCTATTTGGGTTTCCTTGGTACTTGTATAAAAGGAAACCTTATGGGGAAACCTAGGTATGAGGTTGAGAGAGATTGAGAGAAAATAGAGGTTTTCTGTAAGCACTGTAAGCCCTCCTCATCATAGTGAAGAATTGCTTCTTAGGCCGGGGACGTAGGGATTATCCCGAACCTCGTAATTTCTGTGTGTTCTTTACTTGACTATTATTCTCTTTGTGTGTGCGGTGAGATCCTAAGAGATTCCGTGAGTTTAGATTCACGGGTTTGTTTTCTAACAGTAAGTACGGACGACTCCGATCACAGGAGCACAGGAAGCTTTTTGCCTCCATCTCTGAAGAGGAACGCCAAAAACAGCAGCTATAATCCATAGGTAAGCTTACAAAGAAACACATGTACACTAATCACTAGAATCGTATTATGTTTCACAACATTTCAACACAAAATACATATGCCCATCAAAACGAATGGGAACAAGTTATTTAGGATGCTAATTGCTCTATTGTTCTTAAAATCGATAATTCTGGTACTCGATGAATACTTTTAAATTTCGTGGAATAATATCACAATACTTCACACAAAATGCTCTGAGTTTAGGCTTTGATTCTTAACTGGGCGATTTTGGTTTTTGTTAGTGCTGCGCTGGCGTCGCTGACGAGGCAGAGGGGATCAAAGCTGGTGGAAGAAGACCCAGCAAGGAGGTAGACAATGTATACTATAATGATGAAGTGTTAGTATTATTTATGAATGCATAACTATTGAAAGAAAAAAAGAAGCATCCATCTTACCGTAGTAGCACACAATGCTCAGCTTCTGTGTTTATTAAGTTCTTCCTTTTGGGTGTTTATTAATGATATTTTCAGGAAATGGTGATTTATTTGCATGGTTGGCAGCAAGTCTGTCTATCCTTCTTTTCTGTTGATTGCGTTCTCATAAAGTGTGAAGTTGCAAGATCCGAGTTTTGTTTGGTTGAATCAATGTATGGGTATATTCTTTGTCTCATGTCTTGATATCATGATGTAAAATTTTATCAAACAATTAAATGTTGTTTAACATTTTGTTATTAGTCTCTAGGAGTAGTCCTGTGGCCTTAAGGCAGTCCTTCCCCAAATGTCATCCTCCATATTGCATCCTTAAGCATATAACAAATATGCCGACCTAGAGCCATTACCATTTCTGTTGTATTAGACATAACATTATATATTTTTTTTATTTTTACCCTCATTATTGTTGTTGTTCTCGTCCACAGTCTGTCCTCACCAATATTTGACTTGGTTGAATTTATCTCAGTCTTTGAAATCGAAAAAGCTAGAAGTGTCAAATTCTAAGAAAGAAACGTGGTTAAATTGATCCTTGCATTGGAGGGGATTTTACTAAATTCTCTATTTTTTATTAGATATAAGATTTTTCGTGTTCAGGGCAAGTTGTTAGGTCAATCACTTCCTTGATGTGCTGAACCAATTCTCTTCATGCGCTGAAACTCATAATTTTGTGGAAAATTCTATTATCAAGAGCATCCATGGATATTTGGTGAGAGCTTTTTTTTTGTGCTTTATTGAATTTTTATTGACTAACACTTTACTTTCATGATGCTTTCCCTTTGAGTTTTGATCCATAAATTTCTATTCTTTTAGAATGAGGATGGCAATAATGTCTTGTTTGTCGTCATCAATATTGATGTTATCATGTATCATTGACTTTTTCATTAGAATTGCTAAATTGTTCTTGGTAATACTTCATTGTCCTATCATTTAATACTCATATCAATTTTCTTCTAAGGCAATCAGCCTAATTTTTAATGGAATATTGTGATTCTTAATTTTAATTGAAAAAAAAAAAGAAACATTCAAAGATTTTAAGATTTTAATCATTGAAGTTTATTTTTCTTTTTCTTTTTTTTTTCTAGATCGTATGGTGTGAAGCATGGTTGAAGAGCTTTTGTGAGAAAAAGAGTTGCTAAATACAATTCTTGTAAGTTTAACTTCCATTTTACCTCGACGTCATGAATAGTTTTGCTTTACTTTTATGTAATCTCTTCACAAGAGGGACTAAAAGAACTCACAGCCATTAGTTTGAGTAACAAACCACAGAATATTAGGGTAATGGATATAAATTGGATTTAAGACACTTAAGGTCTATCCATATGTTATTTGCTTCTTTTTTTTTATGTAAAAAGATTTCTCCAACTAGAATTGAAAATATGAGAAAAAGGCAATCAGTAGATAAAATATAATAAAAAGTCATTAAATTGCTTACATTTTCCTTATTGTTTGCACAACCTAATAGCAAGGTTGTGTAGAAATTTACAATTTGAGAGAAGGGAGAAGGCAGCAACAGGAGAAATAGACAAGGTAAAAGAATTGGGGTACTGGAAATTTTATTTCTTCCATGAATAATATGCAAGCAATCTGAAAGTTTTTTTATACAATTCTCAGAGACAACTAGCCAGTCTATTGTATTATAGAGGATGATGGTTACCATGGTGCAGCACCATGCTGCGAGTGTAGGGGAGGCTGTAGCTCAAGTGCGGTGCCATGATACGGTTCAGCGCTGTGATAAGATGCAGGTGCCGTGATATGAGAGTTCCAACGAGGCAGTGACGCAGGCATTGAGATGTGCTTCAATGCAAGCGCCGTGATGGAAGTTCCAACAGAGACGACAACAACAATGAAGAAAACTTGGGAGGGAAGCAAGTGCTAGACTGGAGGACGAAGAGCTGTATGTAAATAAGTCCGCTTACGTGGCGTGGCATTTGACTCTTCAACGAAACCATTTCTCTAATAGGTAATTTCTTTTATAAATGTTTGCTAAAATATTACACATTGTTTATAAGTTGTTATGAAATTCAAGAAGTTGTCATTTGTTGGATAAAGTATTACTTGCTGATCTTATTTATTGTCTATCATCACTCAAAGAGGTTGAATCTCTCTAGAAGCAAATTTGCAGGAATTTTAAAGAAATGCCTTTCAACTTTCCAAGATTTTTCATCTTTTCTCATCAGATTGTAGGGAGTTTCAAGCGTAGCCAAAGCTACATAATTTTCCGTTGTTGGAGAGCTTTTCTCGTGTGCCAGAGGGATTCAACGACAAGTGGAGTGAGTGTTTATGGACTGATATTTGCTCTCTTGTGTCCGCCTAGTTTTGTGGTCTACTGGCAAAGCTTTTAAGACCCTTCTTATGACTTGATCAGATTTTGGTAGAGAGGTGAGTTTCTTGTTTTCATTTTTAACATATGTGAATTTCTTTTCTAAAACAAATGACAGCTTAAAAGAATTGAACTAGAAAAGTACTAAATTCTTTCTCTCTTTTTTCAACTTTTTATGTAGGCTTTTATTAAATCTGTGGTTGCTTGGGGACTTATGGTGGGATCTGAAATTTCAGAATGGTTCAACGCAAAAAAGCACAAGTTTCCTTGGAACAGTTCAAAGTCATTTTGATTTAAAGTTTATTGATTACAATGAGCAATTCAAGTTGAGGGGATATGCTCTATTTGTTGTTCATGAAGTGTATGAGCCTGCTGTTAACACAATAAGAAAACAAAAGGTTGATGACCATGGGAATTCTAATTCTGGTATATCCGATGGGTGTAATCTTATTTTTCTTGAGTTCATTTGCTGATTGCAGTTTAATCCACGTTCAACAGTCCACCTGTCTTTCGAATCCCTAGAGTCTCCCCTGTGGGCCTGAATTAGAGTTTGGATGCTTATAAATTCTGAATATTTTCAACAACTAAATCGTGTATCTTTTGAGTGTTACTTCCTTAGGACTCCAATTAGAACAAATAGTATGAGTGTGGGATACGTCCATTACTTAAAGTTAGTGTTTCAGTGTTCCTTAACATCCTTGGTAGCATTTTTCCTCATGGGTTAGATGCAGAAAGTTTTAAGAATCTCAAGCCTCTACTTGTTCTTACTAGCATCTCTCCTCGGCCGGTGGCCTTTGTTTGTTGAGGTCTATTCCGATTAAGGCCCAAGGTCGAGTGGAAAGGAATTCAAGCATTACTGAAAACAAAATTGATTTTCATCTTTCTTTGTAGCAAATCAATTGAGAACTTCTTTTCATCTTCATCAATTAACAACACTATATCTTTTCCTTACCAAATTGAAGGTGTTGAAACACAGCCAAATTGAAATAAAGCAGTGCCTGACTACCGCATCAATCTACGGTTTACGGAAAAGAATCTCTTTGTTCTTCACGCCATTTTCCAGGAAAGCGGATTCTTCATTGATGCCACTATGTGCGAAAGCATCTCTACATATATCCGAAGTAGCCTGGATATTGTCTGCCGGAAAACCATTTCCGCAGACAAGTGATTCCCCATTGAGCATCTCCGCTCTAACGCCATCACCTCTGCTTTTCTAGCCACTACGCTGACATATATATCACAAGCATCTATACTTTCACACTAAAATAATAAGCTGGAAGCAACTGGAAATCAAGTAATTAGAGCAAGTAGCACGCTGAATTATTGTTACTTCATGGAGAAAGAAAAGAAAATCAAATGGATTATTTTCCATTACAAGAAATGTACGTTAGTAGGTCTTCTATAGTAAGTCTAATGCTCTGTCTTATTGCTACCCAAAGTTAAGTCAGGCGGAAGCAAGTAGTCGTTCTCTGTAAACAGGATGGTCATCTATATCTTCAACCGTTGCTCTAAACCAGTGGGTATCATTTACTCTAAACTTGTTGTAGATATATTTTCTTTATCTTTGTTTGAACCTTTCTTCCATAGTGGGTATGAGTGGCTAAAATCAATGGTTTACAAAAGCAAACCTTGTACCTGCCTGCATTTGTTTCAATGAGGGGGTGCGCCTCCTTTTAGGATAAACCGTACGTAGCATTATTGAAATAATCACAATCATTATTACCATATAGCTTAAAATAACTTCAATTTACATCTCTCTGTAATCCATTTTGCATGGGGCCTACCTCGGAATCTAAAATCCCAAAGTAGTTTTACGGAAGGCCTACTAATTGGCTTGGGAAAGACTGACTTTGAATTTGGATGCTGCACTTTATCGGCATGGACAGTCTGTGCAGAGGTCTCCCAGTTCGTCGGAGGGCTTGTATTGGGAAGTAGTTCTGTTTATTGTCTACGAAATCCGTAAAAACAATCTGCTTGAGCATTGGAGTCCAACTTTTACAGTACTTGATGGGGAAAATTCTACCCATCCCGTGTTTCTCTGTGACATGGAAGCCAAACCTGGTCCAAGACTTCGCATTTCGTTTCGTGTCCCTGAAGTCCTTACCTTTGGGCTACATGGAGTTTGGGTATTTATGAGTGGCTTATCTCTAGAGGGGGATATAATTGACAGGTTAATATCTAAGGATCCAAGTGAAGACGAAACATCTAAGGATTCAAGAACATCTACCGTTTCAAACAATAAAATAAGCTCAAACGTGAAGGGGAAGGAGTGGGGGCGCGTGCTGTTCCTAGGGATTATCTTTCCGGTCTCACCGAAGTTCTTAATACACCCCTTCGCTTTTGGTAAGGAGCTTTAGAAATAAAGGAAGAGGGAGTAAAAGGAAAGGGGCAAAGATGGATTGATTTGCATGGAATGACGCAGTCTATTGACGATGTTCAAAGTGTGGCCTCCATCTAATGTACCGGAGTTTGAATTTATCATACAATAAAATGTTGCTTTGAGAGTCTTTATTTCCCTTATTATTAGTTCTTCGGTGTAATATAAACTTTTTTATTAGATCTGCCCTATTGGTAGTCTAATGGACTAATTATTGGAAGTCCTCTTCCGCAGTACAACCTTGGCGTATGTCAAATGGACCAGCTTGAGCATATTTTCTGAAGTATTTCTGTTTAAAACAACATCATTTAGCCATTCTTATCTCTTTTTTTGTTTTCATCTCTGATCTTTTTCTCCCTATTTTGGTTGTGTTTGCTTTAATTTAGTTGTATTTTATTTACTGGCTTTTATTTTTTATTGCCAATATGAACCAATGATGTATGTTTTTTCCATTAGAAAGAACATCTTATTATTTTTTTCACAATGCATAGTTTCCATTCAAGTGATTACCTTAACTTGCTCATAAGTGTCTATGCATTTATGACATTTTTTCACAATACATAGTCACTTGGAACATTGGAAATCTAAGATTATAAAAGATAAAATAAAGCCTGGTATTTTGGCTTAAAATGACATTATTGTTTACATTTTTTTCACCGGTCGGAGTACTAATTTTGGTCTAAAATTTATAGTCCTTGGGTTTTATGGAGTTTCACAAACGTCCAATTGGGTTCTCCTAGATGATGGATTTTGTTTTGTCTTTAATTTTTTTGCATTTTTTGTTATGAAAGGTCAAGTATTAAATATTACTAAAGAAAATACAATTATTCAATTACTAGCTTAAGAAAAAGAATTCTATTAAGATTCTTATAATTACTAGCTTTGTTTATCAAAATTAAATATTACAAACTTATTCATGTTAGAATACTAAGCTCTTTTTTTCTAAGTGCCATCATCTTGTTGTTATGACACAAGGACAAGTGTATTGACATGCATCTTTGGTTCAGAAAACACGAGCAGACTTCAAAAATCCCGGACTTATGTCAGGGAAGATCAAAAAGACCGAGAAGATCTGACAATCCAAAAATACATTCGATGTACCTCACTTGACACTTCTACACACTGAGAAATCAATCAGACAATAGAAAGTTTTTTATTAAAGAAGAAAAACAAGCAATCTGTTTCCTGCATGAGTGAATTCAAGCCTAAAAGCAAATCATGGAGTAGACAGAAAGTCTTTCATTCAACAAGATAGAAAAGGACAACAGACATAGAGACTAGAGCACCAAGCAATTTGTTTGCTGCATCAATCGAAGTGCTAGAAGCAACTTTGCAGCTTTGAAGTATGACAGATTACACTTTTTACGGTGATAAGAAGGACGGAAACGCAGTGATAAATTAATTGGGAATTAGACTATTATGGTTACTTAACTTAACGTTGCTGTTATTAAGCTTCTAGTGGGTAACGCGACTGAAATTGTGAAACGTTGCTGTTATATAGATAGAAATGTGTCTATCCTTATTTTACAATTTCAAAAAAATATACATAAAAGACTATTAATTTCTATAAAAATTATGCACTTTTCTTCCGTTTCTCCTTTTCATATAATTTACAATGATTAAGTCCCACTAGATGTTAAAAAGCCATTGTATTACGTCGAATTGCTCGACAGAAAGACAAGTGGCTGACTTGCATGTTAAGATTAGAGAAAAAAGTGAGGAGACTTTTAAGCGTCGAAGGTGGGACTTCAGATTCTCACGAAGAAGACGATGCTCACGCCGCCACTACGCTGACCTACCACTTGCTTGCGTTCTTACTTTTATTGCAAGCAACGTGGGATTACAAGGCGGAATCAGAAACAATGAGGTTATTATACATGATACTTCATTTCCTCAGCAGGAACCATCACCAGCATGCGTTACCGGAAATGATGGACGGGGATGTTGAAAATATAGAGTTACAGGAAACCTACCAAGCCTTGCTGGCAAATAAGCTTATGGATTTCAATGGCGTCCTTGAGCACTAATAGCATGAAATTCTCTTATGTTTCAGTGAAATATTCAATGAAAACGTGTCCTAAAATTAAGTCCTGTCTTGCCATTTAGATTTATTGTGAAACATGTATGTGAGCCAATTTATTAAAATTGCTGAAACAACGAAAATGTTTAAGTAGACTTTAAATTCGATTTTCTCTTAAATGAATTATAATATTAGGATATATTCTTAAATTTTTATATTCTTTTATTTTTAAATAAATAAACTCAAGTACTTGATAAAAAAAAATGCCTGTGGATGAGTAACCATACACGCGCTTCTTCTGTTGCCGCCTCTCTGCCGACCGAGCACATATGCATCCCTACTTTTAATGCAGAGCAACTTGGAATTAAGTGTGTGTGTGTGTGTGTGTGTGTGTGTGTGAAAACAACGATGTTTTTCTAGTTTTCAAGGTGCAATTAATTAGTTAGTTAATTACTTATTTATTTGGGAAGGGAGACGTCGAGCACATAAATTGTGGTAACATCTTTTAATTTATTTCTTTCTATTTTTTATTTATCAAGATGGGAGAATGGGATGGTCAAAACCTTGACAATTAGGTCAAGAATGCTGCTAGTTAACAACTGACTAACAACATCTTTTAATTTCAAAATTTGCTAAATGTATTGTTGAGATAAAAAAAATTGTAAAATATAATTATTGTGTACCTATTTGTTGTGTAATATTTGTCAATATTGGAACATTTAATTAGTTGAAGAATTGTAAGAATTGTAAGAATTGAGTGGCAAAAATGCTAAGTATTACAAGATGAATAAATGTTCCAAAAGAATTTATATTATTAGAATAACCTCCCTAAAGACTACAACGGAAGTTCTAAACATTTATCATGTAGTGTTCTAGGCTAGGATTTAGTTAATAAAACTTACAGCCTAAAAGTCTTGATCTTTTTGTGTACTAAGAATTGCATTCGAACATTAATTTAGCAATTAAACTAGGTCTTTCATTGCAAGAATACCCTACAAAACCTGATTAAATGAGTCGAATTAAAACAAGTTTGGGGATAATACTTCGTATAATAGCCATCAAACTTGAGGAGCTTGAGCCCCAGCAAAAGAGCCCAGAGGAATCTAGAAAAACCCAAGTCTAAATACGCCAAGATGGTCTAACCCAAATCCAAAAGAACTGGGTTAGACGTGACTATTGGAAGGAAATAGAAGCCCATTTTGTGACTCTTGCTTTCCCGAAATTTTCGTTGTTTTGTTGTGTCGTTCACCCGCGCAAGCATGGACGGGAAAGGAGCCTTATGATTTGTTTACTTAACTGGTAAGGGATCTGAAGATTCAACAGTAAGAGATCAAATTTTTTGTTCAAGAAGGACGGGGGTTTAACAAAGTCAAATATAGTTAACCAAATAAATTCCGAAATAATAACAAAGATTTTATTTTATGTAGAAGTCTTTAAGTTATTAAAACACTTAAATATATAAAAATTTATAAAATCGAAATTATAATAAAAGTACTAACAACCAAAAATTATTAATTCTGAAAATAATAATTACACAACAAATGAGTATGAAAGACAATTCCACAACCCATCAACCATTCATAAATTTTCTGTCTCTATGTCAATGTTTTTCCAACTCTTAGGCTCTTTCTCTTTCGTCATTCCTCAATGATGGTATAACTGTTGTCTTCGTTTCTAATTGTATAACTAAAGTATCCACCAAACGCCATAAGTATAGATGGCTCTTGCTCGTAAAATTACTCAGAAAACTGGGTGGAAGCCTGAAGTGACTGACATTGCGTGAACCACGGGTTGAAGGACGGGCCAGACTGGAATTTCAGAGGGGAGTCTGGAAAGAAGCGGCTCTGCTTTAACGCTGCCAATGCCTCTTCAGCAAGAAGCTTCCCGGAAATTTCCTTATGGTGACAACGAGGGGGCAGTGATATGAACCTGCGTCTGCTTTGCATGGGAAGTCATGGTATTGCCAGGACACAAAGACTGAACCAACGTACTACGCACATGTGGCTCTGCGTTCGCTTCATCAACTCATTATATGTGGTGAGTATTCCACGGGGCCGGGACAAGACAGCGCCTGGCGCAACTTTAGTACCTCTGCCTTTAGTTTATGTGGTGAATATACCCGATAACGACGACGTACTGTTTGTTGGAGATTCTCATATCTTCCTCTTCATTATTTCTTGATTCGATATGAAATACTTATCATATTTTTTTTAAATCAAATTGTTTGGTAAATTAACTTGTATGCAATAGAAAAATATTTTTTATCCTTTTCTATGTTTTTTTTTATAATAGTCGGATTATAATCTTAATTACAATCAAATTACACCCTAATTATTATTAAATTATAGTCTTGTATTATCAATAAAATAGTTTTCTTACCATTTTTGTAAGAAAGTAATACATAGAACATTTTTCAATTCCTAAACTTTCTTCCTTTTCATTTTGTATCACTATTGATTGATACTTCACTCCAAGCATTTGTAATTCTACTATTTCTATTATAATAAACCTGCAAGTAAAGGGACCTATTATAATGAATAACAAAACTCTAAGATGGAATAGTTCTTTTTAAGTTTAATGTAATCGTGCACTTTTATTCTTTTTCCCTCTCCTCTTTTCTATGAAGCTGACATTTCTTTTGTAAAAGAATGTTTTATCTTAAACTAATGTGGAAGCCATATTATTGCATAGGTGAATGGGTTTTTTTGTTTTTGCATCGTCTTGACTTAACACGTTAATATTATTCGTTGGATCAATATTTTTCTTTAAAATTAAAAAAATTTCTATGAAAACTCAATCCCATCCAATATTTATTTAAAAAATATAATTAAAATTTAAGGAGAATGAAAGTATAGTATGAATATTAAAAGTTTGTTTGTATTGAAAGTGATGTCTTTTACATGCACATAACAGCCCACATAGTCAGAGGCCCATCTAGGCCCGTGTAATAGTTAATTCTTTATTCTTATTACCTTGTATAAGAGCTAGCGTAGATGTTCCTTTTCGGTTGTTGTTCATATGTAAGAAACTCATATTCTCTCTCAATGATAAGCTGTTTTGAGTTTTTCAGCTTAAATTGGTTTCTTAACATGGTATCAAGAGCAGGGATGATCTTTCCTGTGCTCTCACACGTTTCCGCCTCTCCTTTCTAGATTTTTTTTCAGTCCCTTTCTCACCTCTTTTTTCGTCTGTTCCCCACTGGAACATTCTGTCAAACATTTGGTGTTCGTCTCATTATCTCTTCCTTATCTTTTTTTCTCCCCAATGTCTTTCGATAACTCTCCCAGCCCTGTTCGCGGTCGCCATGAACGTCGTCATCGGCGTCGCTCTCCTACCCGACACCGCTCCCGTGGCCTTTCTGGCAACCCCAATGATCCTTCCCAAGTCCAACCCGGCCACCCTCTTTATCTTCATCCCACTGAGCAAACAGGTATTTTGATTGTGTCTGAGAAGCTCCTTGGGATTGAAAATTTCGCTAGTTGGAGCCGCAACATGGACAATGCTCTTATGGGAAAAAATAAGCACGGTATTGTGGATCCCTCTGTCCCTCAACCCACCTCAGATTCACCTCTATATCCCTTATGGAAGCGCTGCAATGGGGTCATTCTCTCTTGGCTTCTCACTGCTCTAGCCCCAGAGATCTACCGCACATTCACCTATGCAACTGATGCTAGGGCTGTCTGGCTTCATCTTCAGAATCAATTCCAACGCGTGGGGATTCAAGAACTCTGCACTGTCCAACGCGATATGGCCACCATTGCTCAAAACGGTGAACCTGTAGACCATTATTCGTACCGGCTAGAACATCTCTGGAGCCAGTACGAGTCCTACATCGCCATTCTCTTTCCTGAACTCAAGAGTGTCAGTGCTTTTAGTCGTTTTCAAGATCGCATCAAACTTACCCAGTTCTTGAATGGGTTAGATGAAGATTTCTGCACTGCTCGGTCCCAGATCCACAATACTCGTCCTGTTCTGCAGCTCTCTGAAGCTATAGGCATGATTCGCGATGAAGAACGGCGTCTACATCGTGGTCGTTCACTCGGGACTGGCCCTCGGCTGGATTCCATGGTCTTTGCCGTCGATGCACAGCTCGGGAATCTCCAGCTCGGTGCGTGCGGCTCAGCCACTCAAGCTCCAGCTCACTCCATCGCACGGGTCGCTCCTGGTGTGGGCCTCCTTGCGCGGGCTCCAGCTGGGTTCACTCTCATTGACCCGCGGACCCAAGCCGCTGGGTTCTCTCTTACAGACCCACGCAACTTTTCCCAACTCACTCCTATGAGTTCCTTTGTCACCCAGCCCGCATACCTCCCGCAAGCACACTTAGGGTCCGTTAATCAGCAAGCTCCCTCTGAAAATTGCAAGCATTGTGGGCGCCGTGGTCACTCCATAGATGAATGCTTCCAACTCCATAAATGTGCTCACTGTGGCCGTTCTGGGCATTCTCAATCCAAGTGCTTCAAGCTACACGGTCATCCTCCTCCACCGAAAGGGAAAGGGAAGGCTACCAATAGACGATCTGCTCATAATGCCACTGCCACTGATGATGCTTCTGATGATGACACAGTTCTCACTAAAGAGGACCAAAAGGAAATTATTTCCTTTATCCGTAGGCAAAAGCAACCCCTTGCAAACTCCTCTACTGCTG
The DNA here is from genome assembly GCA_028551475.1 of Casuarina equisetifolia. Lineage (NCBI taxonomy): Eukaryota > Viridiplantae > Streptophyta > Magnoliopsida > Fagales > Casuarinaceae > Casuarina > Casuarina equisetifolia. The sequence goes on along the minus strand of CM052357.1, from coordinate 2,292,492 downwards.
GAAATTCTTCTCGGACCACTACCCATGTAGCAGGTATTTTCCCTAAACGCCGTTGTTTATCTCATTGGCTTGTAGACTCAGGGGCTAGTGAGCATATTACGGGTGATTTTCATTGCTTAATTTCTCCTCGGTCATGCATTCATGAATCTCGCACAGTCAAACTTCCCAATGGCAAACATATTCCCATTACCCATATTGGATCTGTCATTCTCCATAATAGATATTTTCTTTATGATGTGCTTTATGCCCCCGCTTTTACTGCCAATTTATTGTCCACCACTAAATACACTCATGACAATAATTGTGCTATTACCTTGCTCTCCAAATTCTGTGTTTTTCAGGATTTGCGGACTGGGACAGTGACGGGGGTTGGTAGAGTGAAACACGATCTCTATTTCCTTGTTTCTAATTTTGATGACGATGCATGTAATGATGTAATTTCTTCTTCTACAGTAGATTCTTTTGTATTCAAGGAGATAAACAATGTTCATGCTCCTTCTTTATCTACTTGTAACATCTTACATCAACGACTTGGACATCCTTCCTTTAATGCAATGCGTCATATCTTTGACATTCCCACTTCCTTTATGCATGATATTCAAGCATGTTCTATATGTCCACTTGCCAAGCATGCTAGATCATCCTTCCCACATAGGACCACAACCACTACTCAATCTTTTGAGTTATTACATGTTGATATATGGGGGCCTTATAGGGCTCCTTCCCACACCGGTGCACGGTATTGTCTCACCATTGTTGATGACCATACATGTGTCACTTGGACCTATCTCATGAAGCATAAGACTGAGACTCTCCACCATCTAAAATCATTTCTTTCTTTGGTATCAACTCAATTTGGGGCATTGATCAAACGTGTTCGTACTGATAATGCTCAAGATTTTTTTAGCACTTCTTGCACCACTTTCTTTGCTTCTCATGGGGTTATTCATGAAAGTTCTTGCCCTTATACTCCTCAACAAAATGGAGTGGTTGAGAGGAAACATCGACACCTCTTCAACGTGGCTAGGGCTCTTCGCTTTCAATCTCATTGCCCCATTCGTTTTTGGAGTGAATGTTTGCTTACTGCGACATATTTGATCAATCGCACCCCTAGTTTTGCCCTCAAAGGCCAAACACCATATGAACGCCTTTTTGGAAAATTGCCTAACCTTGATCATTTTCGTGTCTTTGGGTGTTTATGTTATGCTGCTAATGTGACCCAGAAGGATAAATTTGGTCACCGCTCCGTTCCATCTATCTTCATGGGGTACCCTTTTGGTCAAAAGGGTTACCGTCTACTTGATATTCAAACTGGCAAATTCCTTGTGAGTCGCGATGTTCTATTTCATGAATCTGTGTTTCCTTTTGCTCATGCATCTCATGATACACCTCTTGACATCCCAGTCACTCCCACATCACCCTCTCACATGCATCCATCACCCTCTGACACTACTTTGCAGGACCCTGATTCACTTGCCATTGTCCCCTACACTGGACCACTTCGAGAATCCCCTCCTTTGCCTTCTATTCCGCCTTCTCGTCGATCAAATAGGCTCACTAAACCTCCTATTTGGACTAAGGATTACGTAGGGACTCACATTGCAACCCCTTCCACAGCTCACCCTATATGTAATGCCATTTCCCATCATCGCCTTTCTAGCACTCATGACCATTTTATTTGTTCTATTTCTGCTATTGTTGAGCCCTCCACATATCGTGAAGCTATTTCTGACCCTCATTGGCGAGATGTTATGACCGAGGAAATTAGGGCTTTGGAATCAAACCATACATGGGAATTGGTTTCTTTGCTTGCAGGTCGCAAAGCCATAGGCAGCAAATGGGTGTACAAAGTGAAGTATAAGGCTGATGGTTCCGTTGACCGCTTTAAGGCACGCTTGGTAGCTAAAGGATATAGCCAGCGGCATGGGATTGACTATGAAGACACTTATGCTCCAGTAGGAAAGCTCGTGACTGTTCGGATTCTCACGGCTTTAGCTGCAATTCATAATTGGCATATACATCAAATGGATGTTCACAACGCCTTCCTACAAAGGGATTTGGACACTGAAATTTATATGCGTCTTCCAGAAGGATTTCAGCGCAAGAGGGGATCCAAAGTATGCAAGTTGAAGTCATTGTATGGGCTCAAGCAGGCTTCTCGACAATGGTACCAGAAATTCACAAATGCTTTTCTTCGCGCTGGATTTCATCACTCACAGTATGATTACTCTCTTTTCTTGAAATCAACACGTAAAGGTCTTCTTATTGTGTTCATATATGTTGATGACATGATCATCACTAGAGGTGATGAAGTAGAAATCCAGAACTTAAAGAAATATCTTTGTTCTACTTTTCATATGAAAGATCTAGGGTTAGTGAAATATTTTCTAGGCGTAGAGATGGCACGTTCTCTGATTGGAATCGTTATGAATCAGCGCAAGTATGCTCTTGAATTAATTTCAGAATATGGACTATCTGGTTGCAAGCCTGCTGATACCCCCATGGAGCAGAATGTGAAATACACTAGCCTTGAGTATGATGAGTTCTTGGATAAAGAGGGGGATTATCCTCTCAAGGACATCACCAAGTACCAACGCTTGGTTGGAAGATTAATTTATCTCACCGTGACTAGACCTGACATATGCTTTGCTGTTCGGCTCTTAAGTCAGTTTATGCATGCTCCCAAGGAGTCTCACTTTGATGCAGCCCTTCGGGTCATTCGATATGTTAAGAGATCTCCAGGTCAAGGGTTATTGATGAAATCTGATAATAGTTTTACACTGCATGCATACTGTGATGCCACATATGGATCATGCCCTATGGGACGCCGTTCCACCACTGGTTTTTGTATCATGCTTGGGGATTCACTGATTTCTTGGAAAAGTAAGAAACAATCCACAGTCTCTCGGTCTTCCACTGAATCTGAGTACCGCGCCATGGCCTCCACCACATGCGAGATCATCTGGCTTCTGGGACTCTTTCGAGATCTACAGGTACCTTTACTATCCCCTGTCAACCTATATTGTGATAATGAAGCTGCAATGACGATTGCTGCGAATCCCGTGTTGCATGAAAAAATCAAGCATATAGAGATTGATCACCATTTCATTCAAGAAAAGATTGCTGCACGAGTGATCCGGACGGCTCATATATCCACTCGCAACCAACCTGCAGATTTGTTGACAAAAGCTTTGAGCATACAACAACATCACTTTCTTCAAAGCAAGCTGGGTGTCTATGATTTGTATCGCCCACCAGCTTGAGGGGGGATATTGAAAGTGATGTCTTTTACATGCACATAACAGCCCACATAGTCAGAGGCCCATCTAGGCCCGTGTAATAGTTAATTCTTTATTCTTATTACCTTGTATAAGAGCTAGCGTAGATGTTCTTTTTCGGTTGTTGTTCATATGTAAGAAACTCATATTCTCTCTCAATGATAAGCTGTTTTGAGTTTTTCAGCTTAAATTGGTTTCTTAACAGTTTGAAACCTTTTTCAATTTTTTTTCTTTTCTTTTCTTTTATGATAATAAAAATATTAGTTTCATCTTTAATTATAGTGGTTATTAAAATTCGATTATTTGAAAATTTATACTTACTAACATTCCGTATTTTGATTATTAATGAGTGTCTCATACATTTCAACTTCCCACAAATCGTCCAATAGTTTTTTAGTCTCCGTCTGATAATTTCTCCTCTTGCGCTCCTTGTCCTTTTCTCTGTCAATGATAGTACAATTATTGTTTTCATTATTAATGGTGGAACTAAAGGAACCAACGAGAAAGGGGGATGAACCTTGCAGCGACCGACAGAAAAAGCAGCGTCAAAGAATGCCCCTTTGGTAAGAAGCTTCCCGGAAATTTCCTCATGGTGACAAAGAGGGAGAAGTGATGTGAACGCGTCTCTGCGTTGCATGGAAAAGTCTTAGTTTCGCCAAGATTCTAGGGCAGTGAAACAAAATCGTTACCCATCTGGTTCTGCTTTCGTCCCCTCACCCATTAACGTGGGGTGGGGGCTATAACAAATTTTGTTCTTTTGATAAAGAGGCTATTTTATGGAGGATGGTCAGACTCCAATTTTGACTCAGAACTCATTTTGACAAAAATTAGAAAATAATTTGAATTTGTGTTACAACATGTTTACGTTCATTTCATTCCATTATTAACACAAGAAAGATGTTTTTTCTTTTCTTTTCTTTTCTTTTCCAGGTTAATTACCCTTGACTTCCACTACACCCGACCCGCCCACGCATGATCATTTCTGCTTTTGATGAAAAAGTGAGGAAATTTCGTCCCGTGACTCCCTTGTGGAAAGAGGGGCAATGACTTTGCATGTGCCAACAACTCAACCTACAACCTTTATTGGTAAACAAGCCTGTGGGTCTTCAATAGCATTGATGAAGACTCGAAACATAAACATTCAGCACGTTACATATATTGATGGAACATGAAATGAATATGGATATCAAATTCAAGTCCTATCTTGTTGTTTAAATTTGTAATGAAACATATATGGCGTTAGTCTTTTCAAATATTTGAAATAACAAAATTTATTTTACACATACTATGTTGTGCATCTCCACCAGCCCCAAACAAATAAATTTAAAGAAATTTATTTTTGGATAAAAATTAATAATTCTCACCATACGTTATTTTATTATTAATTAGTAATTTTAATCACTAAATTTACTTTCTTTTGCTTTTCAATTTAAAAATACGGGCAGTTTGGTAAATTGCCAAGTACATCAATCTTTTGTTGCATGATGAAAAAAATATTATCATGTTCAGCAATTTCATAAACTTGTTATGAATTAAACTAAATAAGTTTCAAAATCTATACACTATTTCAAATTATCATTTTTTTGTACTCAAACTGATTTTGAGTGCAGAAATAAAATTTTAAACTAATATCAAATAACATAATATTATGGATATTAGTACTTAAATTGTTGCAAAGTTCATTCAATCATCTAATAAACAAAATCAAATGAGTCAAAAAGCAATAAGAAATGGAAAGCTGGTTGGAGCAGCCCTTATTTTGTGTGCACAATTCACAAGGGTATGAAAGGTTGTCGATAGAAAACTGAAGATATAAAAAACCGGCAACTTATATGATGGACATTATTTCAATTGATTTTCTTTTGAATTAAATATTAAAAAATAAGATATACATAGAAAAATCACTATTTTAACACACTTTTTATCTCGAGCATAACAAAATTATCAAGCACTTTGGGTTATAACTATAAGCGATGAAGTTAAGTAATACATATGTTAATAAAATATCGTATGTAAACTTCTAGGAAATTTTCTCATGGGGACGACTGGTGGGCAATGATGTGAATGCATCTCTGCCTTTGATAGGAATTCTGGGTTTCAACATCACTTTTGCCGATTAGACCAGCCAAGCAAAATCACGTGGAGCAGTGCCAAAAGATGTCAATCGTAATAAGCTGGAAGGAACTTGGAAATTTATTCGTGGTGGCGGGACATAGGCAGTGATGTGAACGTCTCTGCTTTTCAAAGTAATTGGGAGTTTCGCAATGATGTGATCATCACGGCGACATTTGTACGACTTGCAGGACGAAGAAGTCGAGCAGACCACACGAAGTAATTCGCCAAAAGTTGTCAAAGAAAACGAAGAAGAAAACAAAACTAGTTATATGATATGATCCATAAACAGGTACTTTGAAACAAATGCATGAGTAGAAAGTTTAGCGTGAAGTCTCATCTGGCACGTTTGTCTTCTAAGGGAAAAGAAAATTCATTGAGTGCTCTGGGGAAACCAGTTTCCCGTGAAGGCTACGGCCTCTGGCAAATCAATGAAGTGATGCAATACGTTCTAGTCCTTTATCTGGTCATACATCATTTATGTTAATAGAAGAATAAAAAATTTGGGATCCATTTTTATTACATTTTTCACATATAACTAAAATGTGAGAGAGAATTTAAGATGGACATTTGTTTAAAGTCGTTAATTTCCTGTGGCTAATCTAAACTAATTTGGATTTCTTTTAGGAGTCTCGATGACTAATATACTTCAAAAAATTTAGCAATTCAACCATTTATAAGAAAATGAGTTTAAAAAAATTTCTAAGACTTTGATTCTTATGCAAATAAATGATAAGCAAGAAAGTGATTAGAAGAGATTATGAAATTGATTCAGTAATTATTGGTTAAGTTTAATTTCATAAAGGAAAAAATTTGGTTGTTTTGCATTATTTTCTAAAGGAAAAAAAAAATTCATAAGTGGATTATAAATGTTTAAGGTACTAAGAAATAGGGATAAACTCAACATTATGTGCAGCTTTGATAAATTGCCAACCGCCAGTTGTAATGTTTCCATATATGGTTGAAGCCATGAAACAAAAAATGTGTCCCAAATTTTGGTTTTGTTTTACCATTTAGAACATCTATGTGAGACTTAAAATAAAGGATATGGTTCTCTTGAAACATGGAGTCAAAAAAACCATAGAGGGCCATGCACAAACACGATTTTTATGTGTAATTGAGTTTTACATGATATTTGATCTCGTTCTATTTTTTTACCTTTTTGGAAATTTATCATGAGTGAGTAATAGGACCTGAGGGAAAGGACATCCAAGAGTCATGGTTTTTTAGGCATAAGATTTTTTATTCATATTTATTGCTCAAAGTTACTCTGTTTTTCCTGGTTAGTAACCCTTCCGGGGTAACAAGCTTCCCAGGAATTTCCACACTGACAACTCGGGCAGCGATGTGAACTCTTGTCTGATTTGCACCAAAAATTTGGGTTTTGCCAAGACCCAAGGCAATGAATCAAGGAAAAAAGGTCTAAGTCCGTCACATGACTGAACCAACTACGGCGCACATGTGGCTCTGCTTTCGCCCATCTATCACGAATGTCGAGGGCATTTTCAAGGCTGGGACAAGGCAACGCTCGACACCACCCTGAAACTGGAGCAGTCAGTCAACTCATCGACTTTGGTACCCCTGCCCTTACTAGTTGCTACGGGAAAGATACGTGGTAAGCACGAGGTGCTGAAGTTTGATGCTTCACACCAAGCATTAGCACCAACTAATATTGTTAATGGTGAAAAATGTCACGTTAAAAAATATCCTATATCTAAATCGTTATTATAGTAAAATTTATTTATCTAAGCATAAATTCTAAAACTACGTTATAGAAGAAACAAAGAGAAAAACAAAAAGATTATTAATTTTATTTAGTTATATGCTTAAGAAATAAATCATTTATATAAAGTATGTAAATACTTATTTCTAGTAAGATATATTTTATCCATAGATTTAATTTAAAATGTTTAGTAAGATTGATTTTTATTTACAATAATCATAACTTAAAAAGATTCATATTGTGGCAATGCGACGTGATTGTACGGACATCTTTGTCAATATTACTTGGTGCTAATGCTTGGTGTGAAGCATCAAACATCAGTGCCTCGTCCTTACCACGTATCTTTCCCGTAGCAACTAGGAAAGGCAGGGGTACCAAAGTCGATGAGTTGACTGACTGCTCCAGTTTAAGGGTGGTGTCGAGCGTTGTCTTCCCGGAAACTTTTCTCACTGGGGAGACGCGTGGGCGGGGATTGTGAATGTTTCTCTTCTTTTCCTTGTAATTGTGGGTCTCTAGGTCATTTTCGTCGATCTGACGAGCCAAGCAAAGTTTAGGCAAACTTTGAAACTCAAAGGCAAGACTTTGTATGAATGCGGGGCAGAAAGGTCGAAAAGATCACATGAAGCAGTGCAAGCAAGAAAACAAAGCTAATGAAATTATATGAGGGTACGTCAATCTTATCTCTACCAAAGCAATGAAACGTAATTCTCGGGCACGAGTCCGCGTTGTAGACAGAATAGTCTTCGTCTTTCTCGCAATTGCGTTGACCTATAAATGAAGTGATATTACGCGTCTTACTCCTTTATTGCTCTCTGGGTATTCTCTTTCAAATTTCAGTACATAATTTATATTAATATAAGCCTATAAAAGAATTTAAGATGGGCATTTGTTTAAAATCGCTAATTTCCTGTGAACAATCCAAAATAATTTGGATTTTATATTTTATTTTTATGAAGCCAAGATAAGTAAATCACTTCATCGATTGTAGTAATAAAATTATCTATAAGATATTTTACTTTATTTTTAGTCTGAGATTCAGCCATCCCTAGATGTTAACGATCTAGAAGAAATTTTGACACATCTTTTAGCTACACTTTTGAAAATTAGACCGAAAATATTTGTGAAATGTTTCGTAATATTTCATACATCCCTACTGCCTAAAAAAATAAATTGAAAGGATTTCTTTTTTATATCAAAAGAGATGAACTAAAATTCTCATGGAGCTTAGTAGGTTAAAAGACAAGCAAGAAAGAACTAAGAAGGGATTGTGAAATTTATTTAATTATTATTGTATAAGTTTGGTTTCACAAAGGATAGAATTTGATTGTTTTGCATTAATTTGTAAAGATAAAAGGAAAAACTCATAGGTGTCTTGTAAATTTTTAAGGTATTGAGAAAAAGAGAGAGCTTCAATTTAAATGATATCTCTCCCAATTTATCTTTACAAAAAGAAAAAGAAACTTTATTTTATTCTTTTAGGATAAGTTCTATGTATTTAAAAATGATATTTGACTTCAAAATATTGTATAATATTTGGTTGCCTTTGTATCTCACAATTTAATTTAACAAGTTGATTAAAATTTAAGACATCGTATCTTATAATAGTATAACTAAAGCAATCCGCAAATTTAAGTACGTCGAGTTTATATTTTATTAGACGGATAGCGGAGCATCGAGGCAAAGTATGCGCGAGTCCCGTATTAAAGAAAAGAAGCATCTCCGGCCATCACGTGGCCAACGAGACCCACCACGTGCATGGGTCTCTGTTTTCAGGCCACTACACCGACTTGTTGCGCACGTGCGACTCTACCCTTGCACCTCCACGCACCAACGCGGCTGTAATTCGAGGGGTCGGGACAAGGCAGCGGCTGTAATTCGAGGGGTCGGGACAAGGCAGCGGCTGTTACAGCAGTGAAACTGGAAATTTCGCCTATATATATCGGAAGCAACATTTGTTGGAATATTTTAAATAATTCTTATTAATGTGGGCTTATATCAATGTGATTGTTTATCTTCAATTGTTTTATTAATTATTGTGTAGTCCATTTGTATGAGACATGTTGGATCCATTATTGTTGAATATGGGACTGGCTAGTGTGGGCTAGTGCTTGCTGTATAGAACAGTGATGAGTTGGACTATATTGGCAGCACACTTTGTATATGGCTAAGATCCCTCCTTTGCCTCTCACTATGTGCACTATGAGTCTACATGTTGAGAAGATCATGTTGGTGGATTAAGAGGTGTTATATATATATATGACCTTATTATTATATTATGAATAATAACATATCTTTATAAATATCGTGCACAGTACTATGAATAGTGACTGGTGCATAGTAACTCAATTTTTATATAATGAACACACGGATGGACGAAAAAAAAGGTGGTGATAACTTTCTATTGTGAAACGAACACCTTCCCACGATCTTGTAGACAGAGGCTCCTCATCAGCCAGTGAAACTGAGAGAACAAGGGAGTAAATCCGGCCATTATCTTTGATAAAATGAATTATCCAGTGGCCAGAACGAATCCCAGAACAGGTATGTTTATTTTCCCTCTTAAACGTTGTGTTCTAAGATGAGAAGCAAGATCTTGATTTTGAGCTCGTTTGAGCTCGGTTTTTCCAACAACATTTCCTCGTTTTATCACCATTTCGCAAAGCCAAACCAGAGAACTTTCAAATCCAACTTCCTAAACCTTGCCGGTGACCCACCCAAGCTCTTGACTCTTCCATGGCGTCCGCAACCAGTCAGAGAGCTCTTTCAACTTCAGCCCCTCTACGGAAATACGATGCTTTCCTTAGTTTTCGGGGTGAAGATACCCGTAAGGAGTTTACAGATCATTTGTATGCTGCTCTGGAGCAGAAAGGCATTTTTGTCTTTAGAGATGATGAGGAATTGGAACGAGGAGAGTTTATTTCTGAAGAACTCTTGAAGGCAATACAAGAATCTGAATATGCAGTTGTTATTATTTCAAAGAATTATGCTTTCTCTAAATGGTGTTTGAAAGAATTAACTGAGATTGTAAAATGCATGAGAGAGAACCAATTGAGAGTTTTGCCTGTTTTTTACCATGTTGATCCTTCCGATGTAAGAAATCCTCATAAGGGGATTTTTGCCGATGCCTTTGCCAAATATGAAGAAGCATTTGAGGCAGATAGAGAGTTGTGGAGCAATGCTTTGGAGGAAGTAGGCCATATTGCTGGATGGCATGCATGTAACAGGTATCATCACTTTATCTTTCTATCCTAAATTTCCCGCCTCTAGATTAGCCTGAAAAGATTTATATCTTCATATTATTGAATTGAACAAGAGGAACTTTCAATTTTTTGAACATTAGCTCTAAATTATGATTGCTTTTACAGGTATGAATCAACAATTATTAAAGAAATATGTGGGATGATACTTGGTGGATTGAGTCGTCGCTTATTAAACAATTTTAAGGATGTTGTGGGAATAGAATATCAAATAAAGGAATTGATGGCTTTACTGTGTGTAGGGGCTAATGATGTTCGTTTTATAGGAATTTGTGGGATGGGAGGCATAGGTAAAACGACTCTAGCAAATGTCATTTTTGAGAGCATTCGTTCTGAATTTGAAGCTAGCTGTTTTGTTGATGATGTTAGAGAAGAAGTTAAAAGGTCAGGTATAGTTAAGGTACAAAGACAAGTTATTTCCAAGATCCTTGAGGATAAAAATAAAAATATAAAAATATGGAATTGTAATGATGGCATTAGAGTGCTAGCAAATAGATTGCAAAGAAAAAAAGTTTTTATTGTTCTTGATAATGTTAATGAAGAAACCCAGATCGAAGCATTGGTAAAAAGTTGTAATTGGTTTGGAAAAGGAAGTAGAGTCCTTCTAACAAGTAGAGACAAACATTTGTTGGAGAGATTTGTGGATAAGACTCATGAGGCTAACGGATTAAGTTATGATGATGCTTTACGGCTTTTTTCTTTGAAAGCCTTTAAAAAACATCATCCTACAAACAATTATGAGGATTTGTCAAAAAAAGTTGTATATCATGCTGGAGGTCTTCCGTTAGCTCTGAAAGTCTTTGGTTCTCTTCTATTTCAAAAAGAAATAAATGTATGGGAGAGTGTCATAGCACAGATGAAAGTAGAGCAAGATGTTGAGATTTTGGATAAACTAAAAATAAGTTTTGATGATTTGTCAAATATCCAAAAAGAGTTATTTTTAGATATTGCATGTTTTTTCAATAGAGAGAAAGTAAATAATGTTATCCGAAGGCTAGAAAGTCTTGGCCGTTTTCCAATCTCAAATGTTGGAGTTCTCCAAGATAGATCTCTTATAATGATATCTAATGGAAAATTTTACATGCATGATTTGTTGCAAGAAATGGGACAACAAATAGTTCGTGAAAAGCCTTTAACAGATCCAAGTAGATATAGTAGATTGTGGTGCAACGAAGATATCATTCGTGTATTGAAAAATGACACTGTAAGTATACCTATACAAATGTGAATATTGAAAAGCATAATTAATTTGTAATCTTTTCAATATTTGTTAGTAATCTTGATCATCTAAAATTTATTTTCTTGGTTTGTAGGGAACTGATATGATTGAAGCAATTTCCTTGAAATTACCTTTATCGGAACCAATGCGATTAAGTCTTGCAAGTTTTTCAAAGATGAAAAGGTTAAAGATGCTTGTGATTCATCCTAACACTTTGAGTCCATATGAAACAAGCAATGCCAAAGCTAGTGATGATAAAATTCACGAATATTTACGCACTGTGACATGGCATGGAGATCATTCAAAATTTATGTTGAGCAATGAGTTACAAATTATGGAATGGTGGGGATATCCTTTAGAATGTTTGCCGACTAGTTTTGAACCTGACAATCTTGTTGAGCTTAAAATGCCTATGAGCAAAATCAAACAATTGCGAAATCCAAAAAAGGTAAGATTTTTAGCTTATGCAAGTTTATTTTATTTTTCTTCTTATGTTATTTTATTTTTTGTTAACAATTTGTTAATTTAATGCAGAATTTCAAGGAATTAAAATCCATTGATTTGAGAGATTCGCAAAATTTGGTCAATTTGCCTAATAGAGTTCCAAACCTTGAAGAACTTGATGTAAAAGGAACTGGAATAAAAGAATTACCACCCTTTATAGATAAACTCAATGTCTTAAGTGTTGGTGGCAGTTTATCAAGGCCCGTTACTTTTCCACTTCGTAATTTGCCCTTATGTTTGAAGTCTTTAAGAGAATTAAATTTGAGTTGTTGTAATCTAGTAGATGGAGCATTAGTTGGTAACCTTAGTTGTTTATCCTTACTTGAGGTTTTAGACCTATCAGGAAACAAATTTACTCGGCTAGGTAATGTCTCCCAACTTTCAAGACTCCAGAGACTGAAGCTGAAAAATTGTAGCCGGCTTAAAGACTTACCACCAAAGTTCCCACGGAGGTTAAACGTCATTGATGTAACAAATTGTCCACGGTTGACTGCATTCTCTGACCCAGGGGACATTGGGACATCGAATGAAATGTTGGTGGCGGGTGGTATATCTCTTGCGGCCTCCTATTTTGGTTACGATGACATTGATGGGACCATACATGTGGCTCAAAATGATGTAGATAGCTACTTTTCAGTCTCTTATTATCCTTTTTAACATAAATGTATCATGTTGCTGAATTAAAGAAAAAAGTTATTGTTGCCTCACAGATTAAAAGAACTATGATTTATGCGTTTTTTTTTTTTCCTTTTTTTCTTCTTTTTTCTTTTGCAGGGCACGGTTATTTATGCATCAGTAGCATGGGGCCCGACGCTGACATCTAGTATTCCTGAATGGTTCAACCAGAAAAGCACCAGTACCCGTGACATCTCTGGAATATTCCAAAATCGATTTGATTTTGATGTGAATGTACATTACATTGGACGTTCAGAATTGGATACAACTTTGTATTATGGGAGGGTAGAATATCCGGATGGTACCCACGAATCCGATTATTGTTGGGGATATGCACTGTTTATTGTTTATGAAGTCTTCGAAGTTAATAGCCGTCAAAGGAAAAGGGAAATACAAGAGGATAATGAGTATGAGAATTCTAGTTCTCCAATATTTCCCGTGTTTGTTTGTGAATTGCAAGTCAATAATGAAGATGATCCAGAAGCTCCGGAGGATGACCGTGGGACTTCCCCAAAAGTTCCAATAGTCTTCCGTGTCCCCGAAATCCCTACCGTTGGGAGAAATGGAGTTTGGGTGTGTTTAAATAATGATTGCTTCCGGCGCACCAGGCGCGCCAGATCCGTTCCTTCTTGGTACTATATTGGGTCGTGTTCAATTACAATAAGTAGCCCAAATGTGGAGGTGAAGGAGTGTAGGGGCCATCTAGTACTTCAGCATGAACGTTCAGACTGCTGCGAAATTATTAAAAGCATTTCTCCGCATGATTTGGATCCAAAAAGTCTTGAGATGGTGTTCAATAAAACGGGGCCGTTTAACGTCGTTGGCCCTAGTAATAGTAAAGGATGGATAAAGATGGAAGAAGGGGAAGACGAAGAAGGGAAGACGAAGGAGTTAAAACCTGTGGAGATTGGGAAGAGGAAGAATGGGTTGAAATCTGCTTTATTTTTAATATGTGGAAGTGTTTTTATTTTTTATACGTTTGTTTTAAAAAAAAGAAGGTGAAGTTTCTGCATATGAAAGCCGAAGACGAAGAAGCAGAGGCAGGGGAGGAAGAAGAAAAGGAAGGCTAGGAGAATAAAGAAGAGGAAGAGGGGAACTATTTTGGTTGAAAATCCTATGAAAAACTTGTGGAATGGATTCTTCATAGGGAAAGATGGAGCCATTAGCTGGGAGAAAGATTTTGAAGACATTACCAAAGTCAGGGAACTGAACCAAGGCACTCAAGCACTGGACTTGGGCACGTCTGAATCACTGTCTACAGATGAATACTTTGAAGAAGCAGAGGATGTGGCTATCTTGAAGAAACATGGAGCCAAAACAACTGTGCGGGACCATTTTGCTAATTTGATGCATAGACTTGACGGCGGGATTTTGGAAGATAGCAACTAAAGGGATTGAGAAGGAAATCTAGTATAGTACGAGAGAAGACACAAAATTCGGGTACGTGATCTTCCTGCACCTGTTCTAGCGTGGCTTTTGCTGAGATTAGGAATGTACTTTTTTTTTTTTTTCCCTCCTTTTCGAGTTGACAATGCTTTTGTTAACATAGGTTTATCCAAATACTTAATTTCTTTTGTTTTGCAATGATTAGAGAGTGAATGGTGGACACAAAATGGTTAAATGTGACCATATAATATGTTGTTGTTATTTGATTTGGTCTTGAAATGCTTTCTTACAACATGAGTTACTACTTTTTTCATGTTTTTCATTAGTTTGGACTTTAGATTTTTGCTATGAATATTTGATAGAATTCTCCTAAGTTTTAACTATTAAAATACTCATATTTTTATCCAACAAACACTAAAAGAAAGATTAACACAAAAGATTTTACTCCTTTGTAGAAGTCATACCTCATATTATACAAATGAATGCATAGATTACAAACTGAGATAATAATTTGAATTTAAAAGAAAAAATATTAAAAACTTTAAGTTCTATACCAATACAAAATAATCATTATTAAAACAATTCTAAATGAAATGAACGAAATATAATAAAAATAAATCAAATGTAGTGCTTTACTACTTTTGTTTGAGATAGAAGTAAATGATTATATGAAAATACTCGAATACAAGCATTTTTCTTGCAAAATTTTGCGGATGCATGTTTTTTATTATTTTCTATTACGCCTAAACTCTCTCAATATTCCTGAGTATTTATTATTAAGCTTTCCAAATACAAATACAAATACAAATCTCCTCTATGGCCAAAACTCAAATTAGAAGGTCACATTCGTTGTTGACCATTTTCGTTCCCTTGTCTTAGTATATTCCTTGCGTATATTCATCAATTTCTTGGTTTTTATGCCAAAGATGGCCTTACCATTGCTGAAAACCAATTTTTTTCCTGCAAAATTGTCTTTGAAGTTCCTCGTTTCGGGTTGAATGTGGTTTGGATTTTTATTAATGCTAAGCTGTTCAAAAATTGGGGAAATGGCCGGATAGATCAAGGGACTCAAATGTGGAGGGAGAAAGAGTGTGGGGGCTCGTCTAGTACATTTCAAACAGAAACAGTTGTTGGAAAAGATGAAGTTGTGTTTGAAACAGAAAGATCCGAATGACCAGGTCCGATCCGGACTCTTTCCCCTTCGGAGCTTTGGGTTTCGGTTTGGGCGGCTTCTCTTTCTTTGTGGGAGCTAGTAAGTACTTTCTCCTGAATGGATTTGAGACACTGGGAAAAGCAGCGTATAGATTTTTATTTTTATTTTGTCTTTTTCCTTAGTAGATTTAGAGTTCTTTTGTTTTAGCTAAGTGCTGTTTTTGTTCTTTGTTACGTAGTTTTTCTTGTTGTTTGTAATATTTGATTAAGTTGAATTTATCACAATCTTGAAACAAATAATGCTAAAGTTGTCAAATTCCAACCAAAAAAATATTTGTTTACTAAATTCTCTAGTTGCACATATTTTGATTGTAGATCATTTATTTGTAATTTGTAATTTGTTGAGTTTAAAATTCTCTAGTTGTACATTATATTAAATGCACAGTTGAGTTTTAAATTTTTTTGAAATATATTTTATTAAGTATCTATGTGTTTCATAATATTTGTCAATGTTGCAACACTTGATTAGCTGAAAGTGTCTCTAGGAGTTAAATAATAAAGATGATGAGGTATAATTAATATATATGATAAAATGTTGCTTTGGTTTTTTTTTTTCCCTTGTTTATTGTCATTATTGTTTTATTGTTACTTTTTTTAACATAAAATTTTTATTATTAGTTCTTCAGTGCTCCTGAATGCTCTAACGTGCCTTAAGATACTCATTCTTTGGCAACATTCTTCCCACGCTATGTCTTCAGCATTTTTTACTAAGGCTAGCTTAAGCCCATTTAGGAAGTTGTGTTTTTGCTTGTAGCTGAGTTATGTTTTTGTTTGCTGGTTTTTATTTTTCATTGTCAATCTTGAGGCCATTGTATATGTTTTGGCATTAGAAAGAGCATCATATAATTTTCCTTTTGTTTTTGCCGTATTAATTTGGTTTCCTTTTGTATTATGTCATATATTTGTTTATTGTTAAAATAGACAAGGATGACATGCCCACCAACAAATATTGAGAACAAGAAAATGAAAGAGGAAAATGGATACACATAAGAGAAAAGGTTTTCGTTTTTTTTTTTTTTTTGGCCGTTCTATTTGATGGCGAATTGAGGGGGATTGGGCTGAATTGGATTTTGCAAGTTCTACAACCCTGTATGATGGACTTCTAACCCATCTGTAAATCCACTTGACCCCGGCAAAAGAGGCCAACTTTGGTAAGTTTCGGTTGGTCAGATCAGGTAATTGGGAAACTAAATTCACCTAACAGCATGCAGTATGAGTTTCATTGTTTTGGTATTCTAGAGCACAAAATTCTTTATATAAGACATGACAACTGATGTAACAAACACTGATGTTTCTTAAATATGACTTTTCTTTTTTCCAAATCCTTGATTATGAATAATCTCATGTATTCTTGTCATTTGCCCTTCTTGAAAATGTGTTTATGTTCATAGCATTGCAATTTGAAGATTGTTTGTCAGACTATGTTAGTTTAACTAGTGTTTGGAACTTGCTTGCATTCAGGAATTGCTGACAAATCACAACTCTAAGTATACTTATAGGAGACCACTTGGAGCAGGTTTGTGCCTGGTCTTTTCCGTAGTTGTTTAAGATTCTTTTCCCCACATCACTATGTGTTAATTGAACCTAGTTTTCTAATATAATTGTTGAGCATGCTAAACATTCATCAACTTTGCTACTACTTTTTTATCCCAACTTTGTTACCGATCAACAATCCTTTCTAGTGATTCTTGTCTTGCTTATGGAAGTTGCTCTAGTTTTAGATATTGAAGATGAATATTGTCCTTGGGACTACAAATATGACTTAGTAGGCCATTTCTCTAGACACAAGGTATTGACAAATTTTACCCTTAAAGCAGCATAAGAACTTTCAAACACTATCCATCATAATTTACACCTACAATCTTTTTTCTGAGTACTTGTTTATTTTCTTGGCTTAGTGTTAAAATTTCTATAATGCTCAAACTATCTCTAAGATCCTCATGATATACTTTGAATAGGCCGTAGGAGGCAATTAATTTTTTTGGACAAGAAAATGAAGAATGACGTTGCATCTCGTTATGAGGAGTAAGTGCAGGAAAAAGTTGTCTTCTTTTCAATGATCAGTTTTTTTTTTTTAATTTTTTTTTATCATAAGATGATTCAAGCAACATTCCATTTTTTTTTTTTTTTTGTTCTCCCAAATCCATTTCGAGAGTCAAATTGGGTACAAAAATATAGTGTCTTCCATGGATCATTCAGGTCTCCATTTATTTTGAATCAAACTTGCTTGATTCGGTTTGGTAATGACATGAGTTAGAAGTTGCGGATATTAATGTGCCCACCATTAATTAACTAGGAATTCCATATTTCTTCCACAAGGCACTTCTCAAAAAGTGTGCATTAGTTGTCTTTACACTAGCAACAATTTTGTTAAAACATTTACCAGTTAATAATTTGGGTAGAATTATTAATAATCTTAACATTGGAGAGCATGTTTACGTTGGTTGTAAGTGGCTTTGTACCTGTTCTACTTCTAATTTCTCCCCTAGATGTAATTCTTAGACTGCAATTTCGGCCCTGCAATAAGTTGTTCAGGAGGGTTTCAAATCCAATGAGATTGAGGGACTAAATATCCTGACAATTGCTAGCACTTCTAGTCGGATAGAACCCTCTTGAGCTTCTGATGAGGATTATGACCATCGTTTTGATGAAATTTTTGCACACCTGTATTGAATAAGTTCTATCATGCAACTGCAACTATGGCCATAATAGCCGGGCGAGCGGTTCCTTTTTGCTGCACGTTGAATCGTAAATTATAGTCAAGTGGGTCTCATGGGGTTGATGATGACAATGAGAGAGATACTCCTGACATCACTCCTTTGGGTATGAACAATTTTGACATAGTCCCAAAACGACTAATGCTAAAAATGAAAATTTTTAAACAAGAAATAGGAATTATTCTTGCATTGGAGAAGACTAGATTGTTTTTCCTATTCGCATTTATTTTTTATCATAGACTTATTTGCTTGTCGCTTGTCTACAAAAAATTATAATAATTCCATCTTATTTACAATAAGCCTTGAATGCGTTTTAATTTTCCTTCTTCTTCGTAGCAGCTAATCAATCTTAAAAATTTATGTGACATAACAAGGTTCCATAAACTACAATATCTACATTTATTAAAATAATTTAATTTAATTATTCTTTTTATTGTTTTGCAGCTTTTGATTAGAACATGAAGGAACTCTTCTGTCGAGATGCAAACTGCAAGCATACTCAAGTCAATGCACCTGAAGGAACTCTTCCCTCGAGTCTCCTTCCGTTGTGCCCAATGCTTGAGCCCATTAAACATGGCAGAAGCCGAAAGTTGTACAGCTTCTAAGGATTCAGTCCAACTAAAAACAAGGTAGGGACTGGAAAAACCAAATATATATATATAAAGACGAGTGCAGTGTTTGCTCTTAAATTCTCAGTATTCCTTCCATTATTAAAGTGTGATATTCTTTTCCAGAAGAAGGGAAAATAAACGTTGAGGATTATGCCGGAAAAAAAACTTTTACTTTTGGTGATAAAATTTTAAGTTTATTCCTTTCTTGCTTTCTTTGGGTTTTATGGATAGAGATATATAAAAATTAGACATATTATTAAAATTTGGAAATTTTATTTTTGTTAGGTTTTATTATTTTTCTACATATTTAAAGTAGAAGGTTATGACTCAGAGATTGTCTATTATTCTTAAGATTTCATAAATATTAGTAATTTCTAATTAGAAAAAAAAATCTTTAAATAACAAAAAGATCTTCTGAATTTCCATGATTCTTAATTATTAATGTTATTTTTAAGAAATAATATTATATTAAATAACCACAAGTATTTTCTACCTTTTACCAAGAAAAACTAAAGAAAGTCACAATTCTGAATTTTTTAAAATCAGTTCCGTGGGGCTCATGAGTAGTCCAACGAGCCTAAACGAATTTGTCCTGCAAGAGTTGTCCTTGCACAGTGTTGTGGGCATGTTGCGTCAATCAAGTAAGCCTGTTACAGATGTTGGAAGCCCAAAGTTTCAGTCCAACCATAAACAAATTAGGAAGTAGAGAAATGTGCCACTCCTTCCCTGATTCTTTCTTACCTAGTTTTTATTTGTGTACACAAAAGACAAAGGTAGTTATCTAATCACCTCAACTATAAAGGAAGGCTTGATTTTGAAGCTAAACCAAATCTTCAATTTCTAAAGAAGATGAATTGAATTTATTACTACGCTTTCTCCTCCTCTTTCCTTTGAAATAGTCATTATTTCTCCTTTTATTTTAGAAATAATAAAAAATTTGGAATTCATAAAATTTCTGGTCTTGTAGCTAAGCATGATCAGTGTTGTGAAATTCTTAGAAGTATTTCTCCACTTATTCTGGATTCCAAGAGTCTCAAGAAAGCCTTCTTCTCTTGTGTCTTTATGGCTTGAGGCACTATTTGAGTAAAACGGTGACATTTAGAATAATAGATATGTTAATATTGGGCCTTTTTCTAGTATTTGGACATTTGGTCCAACATTTGATATGCATTCACATTTATATTCCATAGCATGGAACTAGATTATGCCAAGTGTTATAAAGAGAAAGCCTTTGGGTATACCCATCATTTGTCTGTTTTAGCTTAATCAGTCTGGCTAGCCCACACAGCATTGTCGTTTTTGTTGCAACTTGTATCAATGAAGAAAGGGAAGAGGATGAGTGGACGGAGGATGTTTAAGGGGAAGAGGAGTGGGAAGATGGATTGATTTTATTGAAATTATGTAATCATATTGATAGTGCATAAATGTGGGCTAATCACACATATCAAAAGGATTGGACCGTCCAAAGAGAAGGTGCAACATGTGGACCAGACTCACCATACAAGGAGAGAAGATCGTGAAGATTAATTAAGTTTCCAAAATGAACCAAGGCATTCAAGGACTGGAACAGTACACATCTTCATTGTTGCCCAAAGATGATGAAAGCTTTAAACGAGTAGAAGATGTGGGTACCTTGATACATGTACCCAAAAGAACTATGGGGGACCATTATGCCAATTGAAATAGGATGTTATTTTTGTTGCTTAAACTTGATAGACGACTAGTGATGTTAAGTTGAGATAACTTGATTTTCCGATGTCTTATATTTATGAAGGTTGTCCAAGGTGTTAAACGTTCTTCACTTTTTTTTTTTTTTTTTTGTGTAGAAATAGCTTTTATGCATGGTGCTTCTGGAGAGCAGGAGGCTTCCTGGGAATTTCCTCGTTGGGACGACGTGTGGGCGGAGATGTGGATGTGTCTCTGTTTTTCCTGGTAATTCTGGGTCTCCACGTCATTTTCGTCGATTAGACCAGCCAATCAAAGTTACGCAAACTTTACAACTCAAAGGCGAGACTTAAATGACTGCAGGGCATGATGGTCGAAAAAATCGCGGGAAGCAATGCCCCGAAAGTTGTCAAGGAAAATCAAAGAAAAAAACAAAACTAATGAAATTATATGAAGGTGCATCGACCTTATCCCTACTAAACCGATGAAACATAATTTGGTAGGCACTAGTCGACGTTACAAACAAAGCTGTCTTTGTCTTTCTCACAATTGTGTTGGCCTCAATAATGTTTTGCATGACGAAAAAATATGATCATGTTCAGTTGTTTCATTAACTTGCTATGAATCAAACTAAATAAGTTACAAAACCTATATATTATTCCAATTTTTTTGTACCCAAATTGATTTTGAGTGTAGAAATAAAATTTAAAACCAATATTAAATAACTTTGTATTCTTGATATTAGTACCTAAACTGTTTCAAAGTTCGTTCTATCCATCTAATAAACTAAGTTAGATGAGTTAAGTCACTTATTACGTATTAGCAATAAGAAATGGAGTTACTCAAAGTAGCCCTTATTACATGTGCAAAATTTACAAAGGAATGAAAGGTTGTTTATAGAAAAATAAAAACATCAAAGACCAGGCAACTTAGCACACTTTTTATCTTGAGCATAAGAAAATTATAAAGATTTTTTGAGTTACAAATATAAGCAATGAAGTTAAATCACAAAGATTAAATGCACATGTTAATAAAATGCCATATGTAAACTTGACTATAATATCAATTACTTAAAAAATGTATACAAAAAATAAATTAAAATTATCAATAGAATATGAATAATCTAATGGAACCAATATTTTTGACAACTTTACTCATATAAATTCAATATCAATTCTCTTATAATTTCGCAATGAATGAGTATGTGATGCTATTCAACTATCATAGATGTTGATGATTTAGAAGAAATTTATGAATTTGGATTTTTGAGTAAATAAAAGACAAGCAAGAGAGTAGTAAGAAGAGATTGTAAAATTCATTTAATTACTATTTTATAATTTTGGTTTCACATGAGTGTCCTGTAAATTTCGAGGTATTAAGAAAATGAGAGAGATTCAATATTAACCGACATCTCTCACAAATTTATTTCTAACTATTATCGAATTTATTACGAGGCCCTCTTAACGAGACTTAGAATTACATAACATTTCACACATCTTTTTGTTACACTTTTAAAGATTATGCCGAAAATATTTGTGAATTTAAACCAAAAAATTTGAAGGTTAGTATATAATTTGCTACTTATTTCACTGAGGTCATTAAATCACTAGACTCACCTTTTTTTATGGACTCCTTGAGTCCAAATCTCTGCTGGTGAGATCTCCTCCAGGTTTTCGCCGTCAAAACAGTGAGTTGGATTCCAATGAATGAAAACACAAACTTCCACCAAAAACTTTGATGGATTAAGCATTACGTTATTCGGATGTAGTTGAGAAATAATACGTCGGCGGGGCCCTGAGCGTCTCTGCCTTTCGCGCCATTTTTCACGGACCATTTTGAATCTTTTCTTTTATTTTACTTTTTACGTTGATAATATAATATAATTTAAATTTTAGTTGTAGCTTTTTTTAAACAATCTTTATTTTCATTAGTAATCCTGACATAAAGCTGTGGTATTACCATCAATCCAATTTGCATTTTAAGATTGAAAAAAAAAAGTTGGCAATGTAGCAAAGGAAAAAGAAAAAAACAATTAATTGTTTGTATAACAAGAGCTATAAATTGATAAATATAATCGATCACCTATTAACTTAATAATAAATTAATAAAATTTAATGCCTTTTGGTCTCAAATTCAAACTTTAAATGTGTGAGTTTATTGTTAGCAAATATGATCTTAAACTAGACTCTTATCTAAGATATAAACACTAATCATAAGAAGAAATATGGGTTATGAGCCAACATTTATATGTGTGTACATAAAAAGAAAAAAAAAAGTTGATAAGTTTAAATTGCAAGACAAATTTATCAAAAATAATATTGTTAACGTTATAGTCCAAATTCTATGTACAATTTTATTTTTAAGGAAACGAAATACATGATTACCTCTTTGTAGATTAATTTTAAAGATGGTATAATTCTTAAACATATTATTATAATTCAGCTCAAAAAAATACCAAATGGTATGTAATAACAGAAGAGGCATTGAGCCTGCACAATTGAATCAAAGAAAGCAGCTTAATTATTATCGATGGAAATTAGAATCCACCGATATCCGCGTGAAGTGAAGTGTCGAGAAGGACGGTCCACTTGAAAGGACTCAGCATCATAGCCCGGCAAGTCAAGTCAAAGAGCAGCTTTTGACGTCCACGTCATCGGCCTTGCAAAAAGCAAGTGTCTGTAACGATAACGATGAATTCTGTCCGTCAAAGTTCTGCTGATCAGTGAGTTGGATCCCGATGAATATCAACACAAATTTCCACCACGGGATGCAATTTCCTGATTTATTTCTAGTAAACCAGATGGAACCCGGATGGGACGGGGAATGCTCTATTTCTGACACGTGTAAAGTGGGGGGTTAAGAGAACGACCAGATTGGAATTTGAAAATACACGCGAGCCTCTGCTGTTCCCGCCCATGCTGACGCGCCCCTCATGTGCGTCCGTCCTTTTAATCACAGGAGTGCGTAAGAAGCCGTGTCTGACATTGACGCGTACATAACTTAGAAGCAGCCCGGAACTCTCCTACCATTGAGTTGATATGGAGCGGGTAGGGCTCCAAGGGAATGGCCCGGATGAGGAGAATGAAAGGGAATTAACAAAAAGGAAAAGTGAGGCACGAGGGGGGCAGCTTTTGGAGGAGAAGTTTCTGGTTAGAATCCCGGTTCCGGTGTACCGTAAACGCCTCGCAAATTTGTCTCTGTGTTGCTATCATTGGGAAGAGAAGGCATCGTCGAGCACGGCGAGAGTCTCTGCAATCGCCGGTTGGTTCCGATCTCCCTAACTCTTCTGTTTTATTTGTTGAATCTGAATTTATTCTTAACACAAGCTTCTTGATCTTCGATGGCAGCAGAGACCAGTCAGGGAGCAGTTTCATCTTCAACGCCAAGATAGTCAGGGAGCTTCATCTTCAACACGAAGATAAGCAAACAAGCTTCTGAGTCCTCGATGGCAGCAGAGACCAGTCAGGGAGCTTCATCTTCAACACCAAGATAAGCAAACAAGCTTCTGAGTCCTCGATGGCGGCAGAGACCAGTCAGGGAGCCGCTTCATCTTCAACGCCAAGATAAGCAAACAATCTTCTGAGTCCTCGATGGCGGCAGAGACCAGTCCTCGATGGGATACTCGTGGCAGGTATTTTTATTCCACTAAATCTGAATTGTCTACAAGTTAGTATGACAAATTTTATGAATTTCTTAGTTAAATTAAATAAGTATTTTTTTACAGGCTTGAATTTGAAGTTGTGGATGAGATTTGCATAGAGATATCTAATGGATTAAGCCGTCAAATGTTGGAGATTGACAATGATCTTGTTAGAATGGACTCCCGTATAGAGGAATTAATAAGAGGCAATGATGTTCGATTTATAGGGATTTGGGGGATGGGAGGTATTGGTAAAACCAAACTCGCTCAAGTTGTTTATAATAAAGTTTCTTCTTGATTTGAAGCTGACTGTTTTATTTCAAATGTTAGAGAACAATCTCAAAAATATAAAACTCTATTTCATTTACAAAGAGAACTCATCTCTCAAATTCTCGGAGAAAAAGAGCCAAAGATATTCAATGCTTTTCAAGGACAAAATTTGATAGCAAGCAGGTTAAAAAACAAAAAAGTATTTATTGTACTAGATGATGTGGATAAAGAAGACCAATTTGAAGTAGTTGGGAAACTAGAGTGGTTTGGTGAAGGAAGCAGAATTCTTATAACAAGCAAAAATAGACAATTGTTGAAGAAATGTATGGATGAGATTTATAATATGAAGGAGCTCACTTTTTTTTATGCTCTACAGCTTTTTAATTTGAATGCCTTCAAGCAACGTTGTTATAAAGGAAATTATGAGGCATTATCACATGATATAGTGAAGCATGCAAGAGGGCTTCCTTTAGCTCTTAAAGTTTTTGGCTCATTCTTATTTGGTAGCACATGGGGTGCATGGGAAGATGCATTAGATCGACTTAAAGCAGAACTTGATTGTGATATTTTCAATATACTTCAAATAAGTTATGAAGGATTATCTTCAAAAAAAAGTTATTTCTAGATGTTGCTTGTTTCTTCAAAGGAGAGTTGGTAAGTGATGTTTCCTATAAATTAAAAGCTCTTGGTCACTTTCCAAAGAATGATATTCCAATTCTTGAGAACAAATCTCTTATTACAATCTCAAAGAACAACATACTTGAAATGCATGATTTGGTTCAAGAAATGGGTCATCAAATAGTCCATTTAGAGTCATCAAGGGAGCTTGGCAAGTGTAGTAGATTATGGTCTCACAAAAATATCATTCATGTGTTAAACAAAAATATCGTAAGTGCATTCTTCTAGACAAGAACTCTAAGAAGCATTATTTAGTACCAATTGTTATGAAAATTTGTCAAAAATTTTAATCATACTAATTTTGTTTTCTTTTGTGTTTTCAGGAAAGTGATGTTGTAGAAGCAATCTTCCTAAAGTTACCTTTACCAAAACCAATGAAACTTAATTTAGAAGGTTTATCAAAAATGAAAAGGTTGAGAATGCTTGTGATTCGTCCGATAAGTTTCAATAAGTATGATGTAGAAGAATATTTAAGCACAATAAAACGGTATGGAAATTCTTCAAAATTTATGCTAAGCAATGAGTTATGTGTTCTAGAATGGTGGGAATATCCTTTGGAATACTTGCCAGTTGATTTTGAACCTAACAATCTTGTTGAACTTAAAATGACTATGAGCAACATCAAACAGTTATGGGATGTAACAAAGGTATAAATTTTAGCTTATGTAAATTTATTTTTTTCTTCTTATTTTATTTCATTTATTTTCTTAAAAATTTGTTAATTTATTGCAGAATTTTGACAAATTAAAGTACATTAACTTGAGTAACTTGTAAAATTCAATCAAGATGCTAGACTTTAGCCGATTTTCAAACCTTGAAGAATTACATGGTGGTGGTAGTTTTTTAAGGCCTATTACCTTTTCACTCCCTCATTTGGCTTTATTGTTAGAGTCTCTAAAGAAATTGGAGTTGATTTATTGTGACTTATCAAATGGAGCATTACCTAGTGATTTTGGATGCTTATCCTTGCTTGAGCATTTGAATTTATCGGGAAACAATTTTACGAGAATAAATGACCTTTCTCAACTCCATAAGCTTACTTACCTTGAGTTGAATGATTGTAGTAGGCTTAAAGAATTGCCACCAAAGCTTTCACTGAGCTTATCTGTTATTGGTCTAAGAAATTGTCGATCGTTGGATACATTTTCTGAGCCAAGGGTCGTATGGAGTTCAAGTGAAGTGTTGGTGGCCGGTGGTTCATCTGTTGCGGCCACTTATTTTGGTTACAACGGCAGACGAGATAGGACCCTACATTTGGCTCAAACATATAGGGGATCTAAGATGGAGTCTTCGGGAGTAAGTCTCTTATTATTTATTTTTTTATCATAAACATCTTGTGCCGTTGAATTAAACTCAAAAGTTATTATTAACATAAACATCTTGTCTTTATCTTCTCGTTTTTGCAATATTTTTTTTTTTAAATAAACAGATAGAGATGGCTTTCGAGGCTTTATCATGGGGCCGTACGCTGAAATCTGATATTCCGGGATGGTTCAATAAGAGAAGCGCCAAGGTACGCAACTTCTTCGGAAGGCGTAGATGTCAAATGGATTTTGATATGTTCGATGGTGGGGCGATATTTAATGACGGAATTATGCTGGTTATTGTTTATGAAGTCTTCGAATGCCACAGTCGTGAAAATAGAAAAGGAAAGGTATTTCCTGTGTTTAATTTGAATTTGGAAGTCTACGAAAATGGTAAACATCCTAGTGACATTTACCGGACTTGGAGCAATAGAGATAGTCACATAGTCATACGTGTGCCTGAAGTCCCTTCCCCTAGGAGAAATGGAGTTTGGGTATTTGTAAGTCGCCCGTGCTTTAGCCAAAGGAATTATGTTTGGTCGAGCAATTATAATAAGCAGCCCAAATGTACCGATAAAGGAGTTTGGGGCCCGTGTACTTTGGGATCCTCCTTCAGAGGGCCGTGAAATTAGTAGAATTATCAGAAGCATTTCTCCACATGATTTAGCTTCAGAATGTCCTGAGAATCGCTTCTATGACGGAAATCTTTTAGTCTATGGCCCTATCAAACGAAAAGCAACGGCGGGAAGATGTTCAGTATCTCCTGAGAATGGCTTCTTCTATAACAAAGCCTCTCAGTCTAAGGCCTTATTTAAACAGGAACTGCGACTCTTGTATAACGAAGCCTCTCAGTTTATGGCCTTATTAAAGCAGCAACAGCCAACAGAGAATTGCTTCTTCAGTAACGAAGTCTTTAAGTCTATGGCCTTATTTAAACAGGAACTGCGATTCTTCTTAAAGGAAGCCTCTCAGTCTATGGCCTTATTAAAGCAGAAACAGCCAAGAGAGAATTGCTTCTTCAGTAACAAAGTCTTTCAGTATATGACCTTATTTAGACAGGAACTGCGATTCTTCTATAACGAAGCCTCTCGGTTTATGGCCTTATCAAGCAAGCAACAGCGAATAGAGAATTTCTTCTATAGCAATGCCTTTCAGTATGTGGTCTTACCTATACAGCAACTGCAATTCTTGTATAACGAAGCCTATGGCCTTATCAAACCAGCAACAGCCAACAGCAAGAAGACGGGAAGAGGAATTGGGGGAAGAGTAAGAGGAGGAGAGCAAGAGGAAGAGGAGGAGGGGCAGGAGGGGAACGAGAACAAGGCAGAAGAGCCGGGAGCGTAACGGACCCATGAAATCTCAAAACCCTTTCCTTTTCTGAGGATATTTTGTTGGAGGCTTTAAGTAAGAATGGATTTATTTCGATAACATGAACTAATACATTTTTTATGTTTTTCATCCATTTGGAGAAACACCTTTGATATATGGTTGAATTTCCTTTTTTGGGCTGTTTGGATTTTTTGCTATCTCTTACCGGTTGGATTTTGTGCAGGTTTTAGTGTGAAAGAGGTGCTTAACGTTGTCATGATTTTCTCTTTATCATTTTTTCATATACATAGGCCAGAAATGTGTGATAAATATTAAAAGAAAACTAGAGCAAATAAGTGTAGCTTAAATGTTGGATGTTCATTCTATAGAATTTATTTAAGATTTTGACTGTAAAAATATACATCTTTCCTATACAACAAACATCAATGGAAAAATAGACATACCTCACACTATAGATAAGCACATGGATTAAAAAAACTAGAATAATAATTTTGGAACACAATCCTTTATTATTGGTTTGCATTTACGAGAAAAGTTATTAAAAAATTTGGGTTTTGTGTATTTATGTCTTTCAAAATTCTTCTATCTACATAACTAAAATGTATTTTTCTCAAAACATTTAACAAATTATTCACTTTTAAAAGCATAAAAACGAGAATACATTTTAGAAAGAAAACAAACTTGTTTCCATTTTGTTAAAATAGTTTTCCAAAACTACTGGATAATAATTATTAAAAATAGTATTTGATAAAAGATTGATAAATTCTAGTGCAAACCAAGTTGATAGTTGATTAGCTTTATCTAAAGTTAGAAGTAAATAGACATAAGAAAATGCCTTAAAACAGGCATTTTATTAAAACAGGAGTTCTCTTAAAATAGGCATTTCCATTGTCGCTTCCCAAGTACTAATACATATCCACTTCATAGCTAGAAGTCACATTATAAAATGACATTCATTGTTGATGATTTTTGTTCCCTTCTTTTACTGTATTAATTGTTTACATTTATTAGTTTCTTGGTTTTTATGTTGAATATCACCTTTAAATCGGCTCCAAAATCAACTTTTTGGCCAAACTGACATTAAAACCAATTTTGAAGACGAGTAACGCTTTAAAAAAATTTTAAGAAGTCCAAATT
The DNA here is from genome assembly GCA_028551475.1 of Casuarina equisetifolia. Classification (NCBI taxonomy): domain Eukaryota; kingdom Viridiplantae; phylum Streptophyta; class Magnoliopsida; order Fagales; family Casuarinaceae; genus Casuarina; species Casuarina equisetifolia. The sequence goes on along the minus strand of CM052357.1, from coordinate 2,263,775 downwards.
ATTAAAATAAATACCAGGAAATACTAGAGCTCGTGTACATGGTCTATCCTTCAATTACAAAAAAGTTGTTATAATAAACTGATAAGCATCTCTAACAACCAATAATAATACTAAATACAAAGATAAGATGTTGTATCTAAGATAAATGTAAAGTAATTTCAACTCTTTTTATTCCTCTAAATCAGTGCTAAGATTTTTCAATTTCACAAACGTTGAGCTTGTATATGACAGTTTTAGTGTTCTCATGCCTACTATGTTAGAATTCATTTTAAGCTTTTTATTTTATCTTCTTTTATTCTTATATGACAATACTTTTATTGTTAAATATAACGACTACAAACTTACAACTATTATTCTCATCTTTAAACTAACTTTTTAGTCTACCGGGAGTTAGTATTTTATGAATATACAATGGAAATCAAAAGGAGCATCAATCTTTCCATGGTAAGACATGACCCTCAACTTTTGTGCTCGTGAAGCCCTTTTTTTTTGGATGTTTAGAAATGCTCAGTTTTTTCAGAAGCTGGTGATTTATTTGCATGACTAGCACTAAGCATGTCTTCCTTTCCCATTAATGGCCTTATTAATGAAACGTGAAGTATTGATATGATGATGTGAAATTTAATCAAATAATTAGATATTGCTCATAACTTTCTTTCTCTCGTTTAGTATCATTATCATTTTATTTTGGATCAAAAATTTTTGCTATTAGTTCTACCATCGGGAGTAGCCCAACGGCCTTAATTCACTACTTACTTAATTGCCTTTCTCAACACTACATCCTTTACATATTCTAGATATGCCTACTTGAAATCATTACTAATGTTATTGCATTAGAAATAGCATCATATGTTTTGTTTGTTCTTTTCCTTCCTTATTTTGTTGTCTTGATTCACATTGTATCCTTGTCAATATTTGACTTAGTTGAACTTATCCAAATCTTAAAATGAATAAAGCTAAAAGTCTCATATTCTAAGCAAAAATCATGAATTGATCCATGCGTTATAGGGAATTTTACTAAGCATTCAAAGATTGGAACAAAGCATGGCCGAAGGGATCTTGTGAGAAAAAATAGTTGTCCAAGTATAAGCCTTGTAACCTTAACTTCCACTATTCCTTTTATGTTCATTGAATAGCTTCACTTTATTTTTACATAACCTCTTCATGGTATGGAGTAAAAGAAATCACGGTCATTGGTCATTAGTCTTAGCAACAGACCATAGGGTATTGATTCAAAATAAAAAGACCATCCATATATTATATGTTTCTTTTTTATGTGAATAAGTTTTCCTTGATTCAAAATAAAAATTTATAAGAAAAAAATTGTCATTAGATCATTGAATCAATGAATTTCTGCAAGTAAAATATAATAAGAAGTCATTAAATGCTTATATTTTACTTTTTATTTGCACAACCTAATAGTAGAGTTGTGTAGAAATTTAGAACTTGAGAAGGAAGAATGAAGCAACTAGAGAAATAGAGAAGGTAAAAGAGTTAGTCTCCTGGAAATTTTATTCCTTCCTTGAATGATTCATGAGCAATCTGAATGTTCTTATATACAATTTTTAGAGACAACTAGTTGGGGCTATCATATAACAGAGGATGGTGGTTATCGTGGTGGAGCACCGTACTGTGAGGGCAGAGGAGGCCTTGTAGCAGCTTTCATGAATTAGGAAAGCTTCCATTGGGCTTACTGGATTTGCATCTAGACCGTTTCTCTACGCTATTTCATAATGAAATGCCAATTATTTATTTATCCAATTATTAATGCCAACCATTGTCAAGTTGTAGCACATTCCGCTATATTGTCAAAAGTTCTTCCATTGGGCTTACTTTAAGGAATGATGTGCAGAAGTATGTGCATTACTTCAATAATTTTTTCGTTCTTTCTTGAAAATTTTCAAGGAGCTAATGCTCAAAAGCACTGATGTCAGAAGTACATTTGGATGAGAATTATGAGTTAAAAATTACAACCGAGGAAGAGAAGCTTGAAGTGAAGAGCACGTGTTCAGAGATTGGGGGTTATCCTCCAAAGCAAATCTGTAATGTTAAGGTATGTTGGTAAGCTTCTGAGTAGAATCAATGCAAAGGCTGCCAAGTGAAGCGTACCTCCCAATTTGACTAGTCGGATTTGAACACTTTCTACAGACTGTCTTGACTATTAGCAGAACACAAGAAGTGAGAAGGAGTATCAATCAGAGGAGGCTGAAAAGGAAGGTTCAACCAGTCCATACAAGTTTGTTTTTGCATGCTTAGTCCAGGCTTGTTCCTCATCAATCCTTGTCTCTGCAAATCAAGGATGCTTAACGACAACTTCCTCTTCCACTCCTTGAATCTTCAACATGTAGATAATCACTGTCCCTTACGGAACTCCTTTTTCCACATGAAGTTCCGAATCTTCTCGCCCTTCTCGGTTTCCCTGTAGCCTCCATCCTCTTTGGTCTCTATATAAGGCCGAGACGGCCATGGTGTTTTCCACACACCCAGAAACAAAGCAAGAAAGGCTTCTGTCTGTTAAAGAGCAACTAAGATTACTTTCATGGCAAGGTTCGCAGCTCCCAAGATGGCATGTACACCAGTGCTCGTGTTCATGTCGGTTTTGGATTCCACTCTTGTCCCTACAAAATTACACCCACCACCGACTGTTCCAAGTAAATCTCTTATGCCTGCCTTTTCTTTCCTGATCCAGTTTTTCGCCATGATCAAATAGACTAACTCTGCCGATTTGGGTTTTTTGCAGGTGAATTGAGTCCATCCGTGGACTAAATCTGATGCATATTATAGTAAAACAGGGATGAAAATAAAGCTCCAGTGAAGTTTAGCGTCCGTGTTTTGAAGCACAATGCCGTTGTGTTTTTTTTTTCTTTTTTTTTCGGGGGTCTACGTAAATGATTCTTCTGTGTGTGTAATAAGGAAACTAAATATTTCCTATTGTCTGAAGTCCGTCTACTGACTGCAGATTTATGTCCTATCCATTGCACTTATTATATGAAAGCAACACAATTCGAGTCCACGTCCGCTTCTGCTCTTGTGCTTTACGATAAGATAATGTTGGGAATAACATGTAAACATTATTAGATCATTGTCTCTTAAAATCATCAACAAGATGTGTGTGTGCTCTTAAAGACATTTTTTTCTTTAAAATCAACTTACAAAACTAAAATACTAATCATTTGTGTATAAAAGATTCCATAAGTAATTGTAGATTATATAAGGTATTACGACAAAAAAAAAAAAAAAGGAACGAAGCATGTCTTTACAGGTCATAACAATGCTAGAACCTACAGTTGTAGAGAGAAGGTTATGAGATCTGGGTCTTCCACACCAAACGGTTCAATGGATGGTCCCAAAATAAAGGGTTAGCTATAGATGTCAAGAAGTGAGTGCCCCACACGTTAAGAATGTGGAAGCCCACTAACAAATCAACTACGTGCATGTAAGCATGGTTTAGAAATGACTATTGAAACAAGGATCCTGGACCTTGATTTTGAGACAACTTTAAACATAAAGTAATACAAACAAAAAAGGGTATAAACTTTGAAAGAGAATCCATTTTGTTTTCATCAAATTCATGAAAGGGATAAATCTTACAATGTATCAAATTTAAACCAAATACAAAAGAAGGATGGCATTGTTGTAGCATCCCAACATCTAATATGAATGACCTTTCATTCGCTTATGTTCTAGCATAGTGACGGACATTGCAACGGACTTAAGGGAGCATCCCTTTTTTGGGAACAATCCTAGGAATTGCCTTACTGAACTCTACGGGAAATTTTAATGGACAAAACTATTACCACAAAAGCCACACCAAATGCAATAAGAAGCCGTGTCACTTGGTTTTGATACATCAAAAGATCTACGGCAATGAAGCTAAGTGTCATTCCTACCATGACAATAAAGAGAGTAACGAATCCATATCTCTTCCATGTCCTCGACCATGGTAAATCTCTATTCTTATATTGAGATATAAAAAATAAAATAAATATGACCATCAAAATAATAGAGAATGTAAATGTAATTGCGTTTGATGCAGCAAATACTGAAAACCACTTGTTTCCCAAAAGTTTAGGAATGCCCAAATCATTATATCCACCTGGTGGCTTTAGTAATGCTGCATGAGCAATAGAAGCAATACGTAACGCCAATCCAACGTAAAGTACTGCTATCCACCCCTCCCCACCCTCCTCCTCTTCCTCCCAGTGCTTCCGCTCCCCACCCTCCTCCTCCCCCAACCTTACCGCCTCCTAGCCCTCCTTCCCCTTCGTTAATAATCGTATCTCTTGGCAAGTCTTCGTCGTCGCCATCATCAGGTAGGGAGGCAGTACCTAAATCATGAGTTAGTTTTTAAACCTATTTTTAATAAATGAAAGGTGACTATAAAGCCTAAGATTCGCATCTTTGACATTACCTTTTCCCAAAGCATTAATTTCGCCTGAGCTTGGCTTTTCGACATCTCTCTCCAACAATTTCGGTTGCACCGCGCTAGCGCCGAAAGCATTTTCTTTATGGATGTCAAACTGGTGTCTCGGCATCTCAAGGCAATACTGGATCTTTGGCATCTCTTGGGAAATGTTTGACGAGTTTTGGCCAAACCCACCAAGTATCTCTCCGCAAATTTCTTCAACAACGATTGATTCAGGTCTATAAAATGAAAATAATAGTTATACCCAAATTTCTAAAGCCATCATCTTAATCCATGGAGATTTAAGTATAACAAACCACATACCTATCAGGAAGGTCCCATCCAGAAAAATCACTCACTTCCCTTAAAGCGGCTCTCCACTTTTTCTCTTGCTCTTCGTCAGTCTCAGGGTCTTCTTTATGCCTCGCAAAAGCTTCTGTAAAATTGTTTCTCTGCTCGTCCAAGCAATTCACATGATAAAAGATTGGCAAAACTTTCAGCCGAGTCTCTCTGTGTAATTCCACAATCTTGGCCAACTCCTTCAAACACCGTTTGGAGAAAACGTAATTTTCTGAGATGATAACAACTGCGAATTCGGATTCTTGAATTGCGCTCAAAAGTCCTAAAGAAATATCTTTCCCTTTCACCAGCTTTTCATTGTCTATAAAGATGTTAATGCCATTCTGCTTCATTGCCGTACACAAATGATTGGGAAAACTCTTTTGGCTGTCTTGGCCGCAGAAACTGACAAAAACATCGTAGGTGCAACGAGGTTTCGAAGATGAAGAGGCTCTCTGAGAGCTCATAGGCGCCATTGAAGACTCGTAAGATTACTTAGTAACAAGAATACCTGTTGTACAAAAGATGTAGAAAATTAATGTAACGACACAGCAAGATTCTAACAACTAAGGAAAAGAGAACTCTTCACAAGCATTTGAAGTGATTTGGCCTTTTTCACAACTTAGTACTACGGTTGTGAAACATCAAATTATATTAAAACTCAAATAAAATAACAATGTATAATAAGAAAGTAATATATAAATTACTAAGAATGAAAATTTAAAACTTACTTAGTTATGAAAGTCAAACAAAGATTTCAATTTATTCAATAAGTGTGATTTTATCTTTTTCTCTTGTCTCTTATTTATAGTCTAATTTTTAATCTAATATAATTAAGTTTTGAATTCATAAAATAATTAGGTTTTAGATATCTAAATATACTGAATTTTGAATATTTTTTAAAACTACTCAATTCCTTATTTTAAGATAATTAAGTTTTTGACTCCTAAATTAATTAGATTCTCAACGCTCATCATAAATAGGTGTGGACTATTTCAAATCATAAATCTTATTTAAAGGAAACAAAATATAATTGTCTAATAAAAACTCAACTTAATATTTTGTATTCCTTTTTTGTTATGTAGCGAATACGTTTCGTACGCGGCTTGCACTTGAATCTGTCCTTCCTCGCATACTCCTCCACCGTATGAGCAGAAGTTGTCCACTGGATAATAATGCTTCCCGATAGCGACCCCTCCCCTCCCCCAGCAAAAGACCACACTGCCCCCCCTCGCCCTTTGCTTATCTAACAGCGGCCTTTATCGTCCTTTTCCCGTACGGGCTACCCTTCCCCCGCACAAAGACCGGAATGCCCCCACCCTTCCCAACACTTTATTAAATAGGTTTAATAAAGTATAATATATTTTTGTTTTAAAGATAATTTTAAAGCAAAACTTAGACAATGGTAAAAAAATTTAAATAGTTTTTACATTTTAATTTGTTAATTTCTACTAGGTTAATGTTAAAAAATTGTATTTTGAGTTGGAGTTTCATGTGGCTAGTAATTTTTGGAAGTGATTTTAATACCTTTTATAGGTATTTAATACTACATTGTAAAAGAGAAAGAATTTCCTTATCTAAAAAATTTGTACGAAATTTATAATAAATCATAAACCAATTGTGTCAAGGTTAATTTTTAGAAGTAATTTTGATATTTGAAGAAAGTTTTGAAATCCTTGCAAAATTGTTGATATTTTCCAAGTAAATTCTTTCTTTATTTGCTGTCATGAATATTTAAGAAAAATCTGTAAAATTTTTCCTCAAGGAAGGAGGTTCATGCGACGGTGCGGCGCCGACCAACATGGTTGGGGAGAGAGAAAAGGTTGCGGGAGGCAACTAGGGTTACCTCCCTTGTGATCCACGTGGCCTACCACGTCTTTTAATGAGGAGGTGACGTAGTAGGCTTTCTTGTCATTTAATAATATTCTAGAATCCACTTGAAGTCTCAAGAATATCTTTTGAGTCTCTCATTGTTTGGGCCTAACATATACATTTTTGTATATAATGTTGTCGTACATGACTTGATTTGTTGAATCTATACAGTTCGTATTAACAAAAGTGTTTGAAGATTTCAGTTGTATTAACGCAGAGGTTCATGTGAAGGAGAGTAAGAATAAATGGGGAATGAGCATGATAGTTGAGGAGAAAGAAAGGAAAATAAAATCGATTGTTTTCTATTACAAGAAATGTACGTTGATAGGTCTTCTAATATTGAAAATATGGATTGATAGTACATGTAAATTGTGAAGCAAATTTGACAAAAACGTGTTGTAATCCGTATAGTCCAAATCCTGCATAATTGTTTTTAGATGAAAATATGGTTCTTTTTTAATATATTATCATGATCTAATACATACAATATATAATGTCCATAGCGATGACCTTCGGCTTCGTCGCCCTCTATAGATTTAGAAGTTTGATTGGGAATGGTAGATATGCTAATGTTGGGACCTTTTCTAATATCCTTTTTCACATAGATTGCTTTTGCAACTTTTAATCGGGAAGCTGTGTTAGTAGAAGAGGAAGCCTTCGAGCGTAGCCGTAGGCTGTCTCTTCCGGCTTCAAATATAAGAATTGCTTTCAACTCACATCAATACATAACAGGAACAGCAAGAGGAAGAAGGGGCGGATGGTGGACTGATTTGATTGGTACGACGTAATCATATTGGTTCTGCATAAATGTCGGCTGATTACACGTATGAAAAGGACCGAACTTTCAGAAAAGAGAGCACAACAGAAGATCTTGAACCAAGGCATTCAAGGACAGGAGCAGGGGACATTTCCAATGCTGCCTAAAGATAGAAAGCTTTAAAGAAACAAAAGATGTGGTTCTCTTGAAACATGCAGTCAGAAAAACTACGGAGGACCATGCACAAACAGTGGAGGTATTTTGGACTCTTCGTAGTTTTATTTTTGTGCAATTGAGTTTTACATGATGTTTGATCTCCTTCTATTTTTTTACCTTTTTGGAAGTTTATCGAGAATGAGTAATAACACTTTAGGAAAAGGACATCAAATAGCCATAATTTTGAGACACAATATTTTTGTTTCATATATTTGCGAAAAGTTTCTCTGCTTTTCCTGGGTTGTAACGCTTCTTCGGTAAGATGCTCAAGTTATTGGGGAACGGTTGAAAGTGCGTTGGACTCTTAACATCCTAGAATGATCAATCAAGGAAGTACAAGTTATTGGGGAATGGTTGAAATGGTTTTCATTTCAAGATTTCTCAATATGTGAGCCAAATCCCATTGCCGGGATGTGCTCTAGTTATCACTTATAAAGTTTCAACCAAACACGAGGTTGATGAGCCTGCGAGTTCAAATTAAAATCTGGAGTTTTCTGGCCTATTCAATCTATTTGAATTTGAGACCTGTTATTATAATCCTAATCCAGTAATTAGCTTTGTCTTTCGTATCCCTGAAGTCTCTCTTGTTGGGCTAAATATAGCTTGGATATTTATAGATTTTAAATGTTTTCTACCAGCGGATTGTGAACCTTCGGGATGGTATACCCTCAGAACTTCAATTGAAGAATGCAGCCTGAATGTAAAGGTGAAAATATGTGAGGCACGTCTGTTATTTGATGATAATCTTTCAGATTTCCTTAATGCTCTTAGTAGCATTTCTACTCAAGGCTCTGATGTACGAAGTCTAACGAATTTCTTTATTGAGCCCCTAACTCTCTGGCTCTAACACATATGTTGTTGTGCATAAGATTCTAGTGTCTAGCTTGATTGGTGAATCAATAAAGTTGAACTCCAAAAAAAGGTAAACTCCCCCCTTACATGACAACACAAGGTGGAATGGAATGTCAATAAATGATGTTCTCACTTTTTCTCTCTTGTATGTTGTTCTAATTACTTTAAGGTATTTTGTATAAAATTGTTATTATGTATGTTTTGTCATTAGAAAGAATATCTTATAATTTTTTTTTCAGAAGACATAATTTTCATTCAAGTGGTTATCTTAACTTTGATCATAAGTATCCTACATTTACGTCATTTTTTTTCATGATACAAAATTGTTTGGAATGCTAGTCTAGAATACTCCTTTTGGTCTAAAATTTCTAGTCCTTGGATTTTATGAATTTTTATTTACGTCCGACTTGGTTCTCTCGGATGTTGGATTTTGTTCTATTTTTCACTTTTCTACATGTTTGTTGTGAGTGAGGGAGTTTATGGCTTGAAAACGAAATTTTCTACAAAGGAATGTCAAATTTGAAAGTACTCGTCAAGTTAGAGACTCAACTCCTACTTTAGCTGTCTTCTTGAGAATTACGTGTATGGACCTGTGAACACAAGTGTACGGAATTTGTATCTGATTGGATGGATAGTTGGAATCCACAAAGCTTCTAGTTTAGTCATGTTGAACTAAAGCAAATGGTGTCATTATTGATGCTTCTCCATCGCATCACTCATTTCCTTTTGAGTAAACAAGATCATTTTAAAAGTCATTGAGGAAGAAGCTATTAAGAGGCCTCCAAGAACGCGATTCCTACGTTCATGCCAGTAGGCCGAGCGATCTACTTTCGTTGAAAGCCGTCAAGAAATTTCATCTTGCGAAGCCTTTGGAAATTTGATTTTGATGAAGGTATTGCGAAAAGTAGCAGAATCACTGCCAACCAACCTGCTGAACCTCCAATGGCTTCTGTAGGCACAAAGAGCCTCTTCATCGGTTTCCCCCAACTTCCACGAAAGACACCCGCAAGAATTTGTAGGTGAAAACAAGAAACGAAAATTATCGGTATCGAGAAAGATTATTGTTATTTCTTTATATTCTATTATTCTTAGATAAATAAACTTAGATATTTATAAAAAAAATTAAAAAAAAATTATTTGTCTCTTAAAGCTGGTTATAAGGTCATCTGGTAAAAAACTTTTTAAAATTTTATGTCGTAGATCTCTTTAACCAAAACTTGAACAATTACACACTCTTTCCACGTATTAAGAATGTTATACTCTCCACATTTGTACAAGAAAGGAGATATTAAGAATATATTATTGAAATTCTTTATGAAAATATTTTTAAAATAAAATATTTACATCTTGTTATAAATAAAAAGGAAAGCTATTGATTATATCAACATCCTTAAATCATTGAATGGAAATGCACTGTAAGACTTAAATCATTGCAGTAAAGAAAATGGCAAAGAGCCATTGTAAGACTACAAAAATACTTTTATGAGAATGTAATGTTAGAATAAGTTGGCAACGTGGGTGAGGGGCTGTCAATGAAGAAGGAAAAAAGAAAAAGATGAAATTGATCAGTTTCTATAACAAAAAATGGACTCATCCTCTGATGTTGAAATTTGGGTTGGTAGAAAGCAGGAATTATAAGGTAAATTTGTTAAAAAAACGGCATTCTTATCCCTTTAGGCACTTTTTATATTATGATTTTTTTAATAAAAATATTTTTTAACTAATTTTAAGGAGAGAATAAAATTTTTAGCCCACACGAGAACTAAATTCAAAAGCCACATGCCCTATTGTGAATCAATGTAAAATGGACATATAGATTATCTTTGTAAATATATAAACTATTTACATCCTTTTATAAGTCAAATTTTTCTTTAAAAATAAAATATGAAAACCTCAAACCCATGGCTTGAAGAATATAATTGAAATTCTAAGCATTAAGCATAACATAAATATACTAAGTCTGAAACTTTTTTCAACTCCTTTTTTTTTATTTTTAATATTTTCTCTTATGATTATATAAGTATTAGTTTCGTTTCCTATAATAGTTATTGAAATCCAATACTTCTGATTTTTAATATCAAAGGAAGTATTAACTTTATTTCTTATTATAGAGAGAATTAATTTTTTATTCAACACTACAATTAATAATGAATAAGTTGAAATTCAGAGAAGCATACTTATTGATTATTTTTGTGTTACATTATTCTACTTTTTGAGTAAACTAGATGATAATGCATAAGCCATTGACATACAGATAGGTATTGAAGTATAGCTCAATTTGAGAAAGGATTGATATTATATTGTCATGGCCCTAGTGAAATTGGGACGCTTAATCTAATTATCATGTGAAAGACCATGATATTTGTCCCAAATTACATGAGAGTAAGGGCATTCTGGAATTTATAAGGGACTTAACAACTTTATCTAATAAATTAAACCTTTAGATTGAAATTCAGGTCAGTAAGAAAATAGCATTGGAGCAACCTTATCCTCATTTTAGTGGTCGGCCGAGCACCCTTGGCCTGGTTGGGTCAAAAAAGAAGCCCAGGAACGGGGGAGGCGGAGGCCCAGCTACCAAGGCAGGATAGTCACATTGGGAGAAACACCTACATGAGGGCAAATTTGGGTCAAAAGGAAATTTTAGAAGTTCAGGAAATTTGAAAAGCCCATCCCCATTGTTGTTCGAAAAGTGATAGCATTTATCTTATATTAAATTAAAATGAGGATATTCCAGAATTTATAAAAGACTTGAAAGTCAATCACCAGCCAACAGGACCTGGGACATCAACTGGAATTCACCGTTCACACCATTAAGTCCAGTTTCCTCACACAAGCCGTCGCAAAGCAGCCTTTGACATGCGCGTCAATCCGTGTCGCATAAACCAAAAGTCCGCTGCTTTTCTCGCCACTTTACACGTCTAGGATTCCCCATTCATTCCGATAAACCGACCTGCCCACCCATAGTCGTCGCTGCTTTTGATGAAAGCAAAAGGAAATTTCGTCCCATGACCCCACTTTGTGGAAGAAGGGGGAATGACTTGCATGTGCCGACAATCCAACCTACCAATCCTTGTGAGTAAACAAGCTTGTGGATCTTTAATGGCGCTTATCTTTCCCGACTTCTAAATATCCTGGCATTGGCTATATTTTGGTGACGCCTTAAGCCTGGAGAACCGTTTACTCAAGGACGGTAGAAACCTAACTTCTCAAACCTTGTCGGCGAACAAGCTTCTGAATCTTCAATGGCATCTGAGAGCAGTCAGAGAGCTACTTCATCTTCAAGATCCGGATGGAGATACGACGTTTTCCTCAGTTTCCGGGGGGAAACCCGCTTGGGCTTTACGGACCATTTGCATTCTGCTTTGCAATCAAAAGGTTTAATCGTCTTCAGAGATGAGGAAAAGCTGGAGCGAGGAGAAAATATCCGACCGTCGCTCTGGAAAGCAATACAAGAATCAGAATATAAGGTCATTGTAATCTCGAAAAATTATGCTTTTTCAACGTGGTGCTTAGACGAGCTAATCGAGATTGTGAAGTGCAAGGGAGAAAAAGTTTTGCCTGTTTTTTATGACGTGGATCCTTCCCATGTGCGAAAGCAGATGGACAGTTTTGCAGCAGCATTTGCTGAGCATACCAGAAAGAAGGTTGATGAAAAGCAGATGACATCGTGGAGAGATGCTTTGAGAGAAGTTTGTGACCACGCCGGATGGGATGTTCGTGGCAGGTATCTTCATTCTCCTAACTCTCTTGAGTTAGCGTCCCACATTTTATTCTGTTTCTTATTTGAATTAAATAATTATTTGTTGTAGGCACGAATCAGAAGTTGTTAAAGAGATTTGTTCAGAGATATTTTCTAAACTGAGTCGGTCATTATTATATATAGACGATGATCTTGTTGGAATAGAATCCCAAATAAAGGAATTGATGAACTTGCTTCAGGAAGATGAACATGTTTGTATGAGAAATGAAGATGTTCGATTTTTAGGGATTTGGGGGATGGGTGGGGTTGGTAAAACAACCCTTGCAGAAGTCATTTATAATAGAATTTCTCACCAATTTGATGCTAGATGCTTTATTTCAAATGTTAGAGAGAAATCTGGAGACTTAATTTGTTTACAACAACAACTCATTTTTCATATCCTTGGTGAAGAAGAGTGGTTGATACGCAAAAAGATATTTACTATCTTCGAAGGTCAGAGGACGATAGCTAGAATGTTCAAAAATAAAAAGTTACTTATTGTCCTCGACAATGTTGATAAAGAAGACCAGCTTGAAGCATTGGCGAGGAAACCTGACTGGTTCGGTAAAGGAAGTAGGATCCTTGTCACAAGTAGAGACAGCCAATTGCTTAAGAGATACGTGAATGAAAATGGGATTTATGAGGTTAAGGGGCTGTATGACCATGATGCACTACAGCTTTTTCTTTCCAAAGCCTTCAACCAGCCTTGTCATGAAAGAAGTTATGTGGAATTGGCATAAGAAATTGTGAAGTATGCAGGGGGGCTTCCCTTAGCTCTTAAAATTTTTGGTTCATTCTTATTTGGTAGCACGATAGAGGCATGGAAATGTGCTCTAGATCGACTAAAATCATATCCTAATTCTACTATTTTGGATAGGCTTCAAATAAGTTTTGAAGGACTGGAAAATCTTCAAAAACAGTTATTTTTAGATATTGCTTGCTTCTACAAAGGTGAGAATGTAGATAATATTACCTATAGACTAGAAGCTCTTGGTCACTTTCCAAAAATTGACATTCCAATTCTTGAGAGCAAATCTCTTATAAAGATTTCAAGTTCCAAACTTGAGATGCATGATCTATTACAAGAAATGGGTCAGCGTATAGTCCATTTTGAGTCATTAAGGGAGCCTGGTGAGCGTAGTAGATTATGGTATTATAAAGATATCATTCACGTGCTGAACAATAATACTGTAAGTAATTTTTTTTTAGAGTTTTTAGAAGCATTTTTTATATCATTTCTCATGAAAATTTGTCAAAATTTTTAACTATACTAATTTTTTTTTTCTTTTGTTTTCTAGGGAACTAATGATGTTGAAGCAATCATCCTAAAATTACCTTTACCAAAACCAATGAAATTCAATTTTGAAGGTTTCTCAAAAATGAAAAAGTTGAAAATGCTTGTGATTCATCCCATAAGTTATCATTACAGAGGCAAGAACGAAATCCTTGAAGATTTAAGTATGGTGAGATGGTGTGGAAATCCTTCAAAATTTATGATAAGCAATGAATTACGTATTTTAGAGTGGTGGGGATATCCCTTGGAATGCATGCCAACTAATTTTGAGCTTGACAACCTTGTTGAGCTTAAAATGCCTATGAGCAACATCAAAAAGTTATGGGATGAAACAAAGGTAAGATTTTAGTTTATATAAATTATTTTCTTTTCCTTCCTATTTTATTTTATTTTATTTTATTTATTTTGATAACATTTTGGTAATTTATCGCAGAGTTTTGAGAAATTACAATATATTAACTTGAGGGACTCACCAAAGTTGGCTAAGATGCCGAACTTGAGAGGAATCCCAAATATTGAAGAACTTGATATAAAAGGAACTAGAGTAACGCAATTGCGATCTTCTAGTGTACTTTCGGAGAAACTCCAGGTCCTAAGTGTTGGTGGTGGTTTTTCAAGACCAGTTACTTTTTTGCCCCGTGATTTGCCCTTAAGCTTGAGATTTTTAAGAGAATTAAATTTGAGTTATTGCAATGTATCAGATGTAGCATTTCTTAACGAAATGCCTTGTTCACACTCACTTGAGAGATTGGATCTATCGGGAAACAATTTTACTCAAATGGCTAGTATCTCTCGACTTTGGAATCTTAAAAATCTTATGTTGAACAATTGTACGAGGCTTAAATTCTTACCACCAAAGTTGCAGCGAAGCATATTAAACCTTTTTCTAGAAAATTGTCCATCGTTGACTCCATTTTCTGAGCCGAAGCACTTACTCACTTCTAGTGAAATGTTGGTGGCTGGTGGTATTGATGTTAATGCTCATTATTTTGGCTGTAACGGCAAACGTGATGCGGCCAGCCATGTCGCTCAACTATGTATAAACAACACGGTGAGCCTCTTACTCTCCTTTACAACATAAAAGTATCGTATTGTTGAATTAAACATAAATTTATTGTTGCCTTATAGCTTTAAAGAACTACCATTCATGGCTTTTCGATTGTGTTTTTTTTTTTTTTTCCCTTATTTCTTCTGTTAGGGAGGATATATTCACGCGGCAATATCATGGGGCCCTACGCTGACATCCGACATGTTGGAATGGTTCAACCAGGAAAGCAACAGTCTACTTAACATCTCTGGAAAGTTCCGATTTGATTTCGATGTGAACGTGCAGTTATTGTATCAGCCTCCGCATATCTATAGGGTAGCAGATTCAGATTTAGATTTGGATTCGGAAGTGGCTTGGGATCTGGATTTGCTTGCAACAAATTTTTATGATGAGACTCGTCCTGATATTGGAGGTGAAAGGTGGATCTACAGCTGTTGGGGATATGCGCTGTTTATTGTTTATGAAGTCGTTGGAGTTAATAGCTGTCAAAGGAATTTTGATTCAACGTCATTTCCTGTGTTTGTTTGCGAATTGGAAGTGAATAATGAAGATGATCAAAAGGTTCCGAAGAAGTGTCGCGGGACTTCCCCAAAAGTTCCCCTAGCCTTTCGTGTTCCTGAAATCCCTTCCGTTGGGAGAAACGGAATTTGGGTATTTTTAAATTATGGATGCTTCGCAGAGGTTGTTTTGGAAATGGGGTGGTCCTACATTGGGTCGTGTTCAATTACAATAAGCAGCCGAAGCCCAAACGTGGAGGTGAAGGAGTGTGGGGGCCGTCTTGTACTTAAGCATGACAGTTCAGAGTTCAAAAAAATTGTTAAGAGCATTTCTACACATGGTTCAGAATGCTTTGTTGGTTTTCAAGACTTCCCTTCCTATTTGTTCCCACGAGATCCATTCTTCTTACCATTAACATATCATGGCCCCATTCGAAGAGAATTTCTACCATGGAAACGTATACGTAGCGAAGTGCGAGAAAAATGGAGAACACAAGTGGTGAGAAAAGAATACTGGACAAGGGAATCGCTAGAAAAGAGAAAGGAAAAGCGCCGACAATTGAAAAGGCAAGTATGGAAAGAGGAAGGAGGAGTTGAAATCTGTGAAGACGGGGAAGAGGAAGGTATTGAAATCTGTGAAGAAAGGGAAGAGGAAGAAAGTGTTGCAATATGTTGTGTTTCTTATTTATGGAAGTGTTTTTCTTTTTTATTTGCTATTACAAGAAAAGGTGAAGTTTCTGCAAAGAGCCACGGGTTTATCTCTCCATCGAATCAAATTAGCCAAAGGTGTGCGTTCAGAGCGGAAGCTGACGAAGAAGAAGTGGAAGGGGAGGAAGAAGAAAGGGAAGACTATGCGAGCGAAGAAGAGGTAGGGAGGAGGAAGAAAGGGAAGACTACGCGAGCGGAGAAGAGGAAGAGGAAGAGGCGGAGTTCATAGCTGAGTAAAGACCCAATGAACAACATGTGGACTGAACTTTTCACACGGAAAAGTCGAAACCATTTGCTGAGAGAAAGATCTTGAAGACATTAACAAAGTCAAGGAACTCAACCAAGGCGCCGCTCAAGCACCGAAACCATTAGAGCGGCTTATATATCATGACAACTCACGCCTACCTACAAGCACAAGCCATGGTAAGTAGTATTTAGTTCTCGTTTTGGATATATATCTGCTGCTATAAATGTAAAGGTGATTATCGATATATATTATGCACAATGTGGACATCTTTATGTATACAGATACATGTATGGGATTGTCCTATCTTACATTTTTTCTTTGTGTTGGTGAGCTCATATTTACTAGAAAAGCATGGAGAGTTTGGTGTAGAGATAAATCTCATCTTAACATTGTAAGATGTGGTCCGAAGGTTTGGGGATCTTTTAATTACTTGGGTAAGCATCCATCTTGTTGTATGTAATGGAAATGGCATTGGGTACATTTGTCGCAACTCAATCACATTCCACATCTGGGAATGATTTCATGGTGGGAACATTGTTGCATCTAACTCCCATTTTCAACTTCTTAAAATAATTTGGCAACTCATGTAGATTTCATTGTCAAATATCCCACTAAGTATCATTTCTGCAAAATTTGAGCATCATTAGTCATTTTGTTGTGGAAGCTATTATCTAAACTGCTGTTGGACTTTAGGGGATCTGTGATTTGATTGAGAGTATTGCTTTTCTTTTGACACAAAAAAGTTTGGTGGCTTGTTGAATAAAAGTCTGTGTAGAAATTTTTGAACTAGGTATTATATTTTGGCAAAATTCTTAAGCAGCGTCACTACTTTTTTTGTAGAAGCATCACCTTAATCTATTGTAGGATGGGAGTAAACTCTTATTTAGGGGCTTGATCACACGTGTTCTACCTTCTAAGACAAAATCCAAACCAACATTGGACGTCAAGGACCAAAACCTTGATTTGAACTAAGATTTTCCCTTTACAAAATGGAATTTGTTGGTTTATTGACATATAGGTCTTCTGCAATAACATTTAGCCTAACATAGTTGGCATTCTTTGTGTTGTAGATTTCTTGTCACCTTGAAGATAGAAATATGCATGCATTATGTAGCTGACTATTCATATTGTTTGTTTTGATATTGTTTTAATTCCTTTAGTTTTGGATGTGATTTCATGTGTGAATGGATTATTTGACATACAAAATGGACAAAGAAACGCAACGGCACACTAACACCCACCCAAGAACCCCAAATGTTTGTACGGATATAAATGCATTAACTAAAGTTTTTCACATGCAGGTAACCATGACCCCTAATTTATTAGTTTTGCATCTTTCTGCACAAAGGGGCATGAACTAAATGATGATTCTTAGATATCAGTTATCACTCATGATACTATTTGTTGGCAAGAAAAGGTAATTTTGGAAGCTCAAGCCACACAATCCAACTATGTCTATAGTTAAACAAATTTCCTCCAATCTGTTCATTCTAATTACCTCTTTTTATATCTCCTTATATCTATTTTTCTTTTCCATGTTGTTACTTTTTATGTATCTGTTTTTCTTTTCTAAGGGTTAATGTGATTATATTTTGACTTGCCTTTATTCTCACTGCAATATGGTGGCCATAACACTCACATCTATTGGCCACAACTTTGTTTATGTACGTAGACCTGGCCTTTATATGATTGCCTTGTTGTCATATTCTGCTGATGTTACATTAACTATTTTTGCTTATACGTGAAGCTTTGAAGAGGATTTCCTATTAGTTGGTATGATTCATGAGTTTGATCATTGCAGGGATAATGAATTTCTTTGGAATGGACCAAAAGGTTCTAACTCAATGGCTTTTTCTCAGTAATGAGTCAAATTCTTATGTTCCTAGTGCAATCTAAGTAAAAATTCACTTGACTTGGGGTTGACCATTTTTGTACTTTGATCTGAATTCTAGATTCTCTTGTCAAATGGTGGCCCTAGGCTTATGTTAGTTGATTTGTAAGATCCCATGCAGGTTGTAGATGTGAGCTTTATTATGCTCTCTCTATAGATGCCAAAAATATTAAAAAGATACTCATTATCTATTTTTCTATTGTTTGTATTTAGGGAAGGAATTCCTGTGATTCTTCTGCTTGGTGGATTGAGACATCCTGTAGCCCTAAGATAAGGTGAGGTGATTTCTTTAAAACTTTGATCTCTCCTGATTTAGTTAGTAGGTCCATAAGTAATTGGTTGTAGCTAAATAGTACTTCATGATAGAACTTCTTAGCTACATAAATTCAAGAATGTGGCTTCCAAGTTGTTGCAATGGGAACAAGTTTTGACTCCACCAGCCCTGTTCTGAAGATAATGGGACCATGTGTGCGTAATGACTTTGGTCTTGCTTTTGTGCCGTCCATGTCGTGTAAGTCTTAGTATTTACACTAGTATTATCCCCTTTTTGTTGTGTCCTGAGCCTTGAAGTAAATTATACATGATTCTCAAGTGATGATTAAAGCACTCTCACAAGTCGCATGTTTTACAAGTGACTTCTTTTGCTTTCCCTTAGTTTCAGGATTTTAAATCTGTGACCTACCAACAACCACGATTCCTACTAAAATTTGACAATCCCTTGGCATTGATGTGCCATCAAGACCTTTAATATTCTCATAAAACTTAATCTTCTTATTAAGTAGTTCTAAATTTTCTTCATCTGTATCTCAATTCGCCTACTCCGCCCCTCTACTATCCCAAAACCACCATAGCTAGTGCGTGAACTACTTGCAGCAACAAAATCAAATCCAATCGCAATCAGACCTCCAAAATTTAAAAATAAAAATATCACCACAAATATGAAGACACAGGGAAAGAGAGGGACATGGGTATTTGATGCTTACTAGAGGTTGAGGTAGTCTATGAACTTCTGAGTAAGACTAATGACTTGATTGGGGGCTTACAGGATGAATTTTAGGATTTAAAAGTGATAAGTGATTTATTAGTGTTTTTGTTTCTTATTTTTTGGTCCTTTTTTAATGTGTCACATAAGTAGTACATATATTTAATTTAATGCTAATTGATATGTGAGATGGCACAACTAGGTAACCTAATAATTGTTCATCATGTAGCATAATTGCAGTATATCTTCCTGTTGTTAGGCATATTGAAATCTCTACTGCCAATTATTGAACATTTATTCTAAACCCCTTATATGTGTTGGATAATATTGATACATTTTGGTAAACTAGTCAAGTGATGCCATAATGGGATATGCTATCGACTTGACATTCTTTTGCACACAATCTTCATTATCTTTTTTCTTTTTAAATTGCCATGGTGCTATTCTTTAGTCAAAAGGAATTGAAATATTCCAGTGATAGTATTCAATGAAAAACAATAAAAAAGCATTCTTGTGGCTAGGTGTCACATAATTGGTCCTAAAATATCACTTGATCAATTTAGCAAAATATATCCATTTAATTCAAGCCATAAGAAGATTTATCAAAAAGATGAATATAAATAAGCCTAACTACATGGGATAAAAATTGTGACATCTTAAATAATTGGCAGTGGGGGCCAAACGTGAAGAGGAGTGTAAAGCTGGATTTGTTTCATTGGAATGACATTATCATATTAATGGTGCATGAACGTGGGCCGATCACATGTTTAAAAATGACTGGACCGTAAAAGGAGAAAGAACAGCACAAGATGTGGACTAGACTCGCCAAACGGCGAGAGAAAATCTTGAAGATGTTAACAATGGCTTGGTGTTGAACTAGGGCATTCAAGGAATGAAACTACAAATCATTGCGCTGTTAGAATTTGAAAATCCCTCGGACCTCTTCTTGGTATTTCATATTTTAATTTTTCTTCAAATTAAGGATATTTAAAGATAGATATTAACTTATATAAGATACTAAGTTTGGTTTGTGATTATTTTAATTTTTGTTTTATTCACTTGTGTGAATATTCCAAAAATTTTGTGTCTATCAACAAGTTATTGATGTTTTGCTTTTTCTTGTAATTCTTTATGTAAGAAAACAATAATGTGTCTTCTGATTCTCTATGTAATGGTGAAGTTTGGTTTTGTAGTTATCTTGAAAAGTGGGCCTAGACAATTGGATATTTTGATATTGGATATGCTACATAAGGTCTGAAAATACTTTTTTATATTGGTAATGGATAGGTTTCCTGATAAAAAAAAAAAGAGAGAGAGAAAAGAAAAAAAAAAAAAGGCAACTTATCCATGAATACAGGTCCCTAACACCATGTAAGGATATCAATAATGACTGGTGATATTATTTGTTGGCAAGAAATGAAATTGTGGAAGCTCAAGCCATGCAATCCTATCATGTTCTATAGTTAACAAACTTCTCCCAATATGTTCATTTTAGTTACTTCTTTTTATATCTATCATACCTATTTTCCTTTTTCAATGTTGATACCTTTTGTGTCCTCCACCCCCCCTCCCCCCCCTTTTTCTCAGGAGCTAATCTAGTTATATTTTGATGCATTTATTCTTATTGCAAAATGGTTACCATTACACTCTTCTTTGCCACAAGTGTGTTTACATGATCAAATCTAACCTTTATGTGATTTCTCTTGATATTATATTCTCCTAATGTTACATTAACAAGTTTTGCAGAGATTTGAAGATGTGAAAAGGATGTTATGGCATTAATTGGTATGACTCATGAGTTTGATCACCACATGGACAATGGATTCTTATGAATTGGACTAAAAGGTACTAAGTGTTTCTTTCTTCCAATTGAATCACAATCTCATGATGCCAATACATTTAAGTAAAAATTGACTTGACTTGATGCTAATTCATAATATACATTGATTTTAATTCTAGATTCTCTTGCCTCATGGTGGGCTTAGGCTTATGCTAGTTAATCTAGAATATCTCACACTACTTGGGAGAGTGAGATTTTCTTATTCAATTTCTGTACATGCTACAAATATCATAACGATACTTAGCATGATAGAACTTAGCAAGATGCAAATATAGTCACGATCAGCTTTTAAGTTGATTGTCTTTAGGGAAGGAACTCCCATGCAACTTGCGCATGATGGCTTAAGAATCCCTACTGACCTCTTGTTCGGTGAAATTTAAATGTAAGTGAACATGTCGAACAAGTAATATAATGATAAGAAAAGTATTGTCCCATAGAGATTGGTGATTACTATGTCAACTAATTACTAACGGTAAACAACTCCTAGAATTTATCTAACAAATCCAAATTGATAGAGAATAAACTAATCAACTAAATTTAATAAAACTAAATACACAAAAGATGTTAAAAGTGTCTGATTTCATCATAACTACGAGGTACTAATGTAGATTATGTATGCTTGCAAGAGGGATAATATCTATGTGATGGCGGAACTTTCTAATTTATTTACTATCCTATGTCTAGGTATAACAAACCTACTTAGTTCATTAATTCACTATATTTCTATATGTGAATTGAAACAAACCAAATGCATTAGAATCTATGAACATTCCCAGTTTACAATAAATCTTTCGATTATCTTATCACCAAAAGCCACACAAACAACATGGTATATGTCTATCCATATTTAATTCATGGTTATATATTATAAGAAGCAATTGCATATTATTACCTCTCAGTCTCAAACATGCACATCAAATCATTCAAGTGGTGGCCAATCACTTAAAAGCATTAAACATAATAATATATAACTCACATAAATAAAATATTTTGCAAAACATAATAATCATAAGATTCATATCATCATAATTAGGTTACATCGTAGCTCTAACAAAAATAAATTAAAGCATAAAGAAATAATGAGGAAGAATAATAATAAGGAATAAAGAAGGCATCTTGAATCCAAGAACAAGAAGTCTGTCACCCTTTTTGTCTTCTCTTCAAGAAAATCTTGAATTTTTGGCCTCTTTCTTGAGTTGTGCTCAATTTCCTCCTCCTTCTTCTTTTGTCTCTTCTCTTTTCTTAAATAGAGTTTAGGTTTAGACCTACTCTTATTTTAGTAGAATTGGGTTTTAGAGAGCTAAAACAATTGGGTTTTGAACTCTTAATTTAATTAGGTTTTGAACTCCTAATTTAATTAGGCTTTGAACTCCTAATATGATTAGGTTTTCTAATTATTTAGAAAACCCAATAACAATAAAATCTAATAACAATCATTCAAAGCCGAAGCCCATTTTGACTCTCTTGATCTTGATATTACGATTTTGCCACACAATAAGCATCAGGCTCTCCATGTTCATCCCTTTTCTCCTTGCCTCCTTGTGCTACATAAACAAGATAAATTTAGGTAAATAAAGAGGAGTTCAAATGTTTTCTCACAATTATTAAAGTTATTTATTGCCTAAAATAGGTAAAATAACTCTATAAAAATAGAGTTATCAAAACCCCCAAACTTAACATTTTGCTAGTCCTCTAGCAAAAGCAATAAACAATATATGTTTTAGACAAAACTCCTTCATGATATTATCCCATAATTGCTCAACTTAATAATTCAAAGAAAAATATAGCTTTCATCCAAACGCCACAATTGTTTCATAAGATAAGATAGACTCTTAACTATGTTGATCACATGTGTGTGTGTGAGTCCTTATCTTTTCAACTATATGCACTCCAAATAAATTCACATTAATATGCAACCTCTTAAAATCTTTAACCAAACCTCATATGTTTGCTTTTCATTCCTCTCTCCACTAATATAAGCCAATCATCTAACCAAAAATCAATAGGACTTTTATAAGCTTGTAATGTAAGGCTGGGCTAGGAGTAAGATAAAAGTCATTTAGGCTTAATTCACCCATGAACACATTACTTTCTAGGATCTAATTTGAGCTTTTGTCATTTCCTTTCTTTGCTTTCTTTTTTTTTTTCTTTTTTTTTCGCAAATGATCTTTCTATCACCACTTCTCTCATTTATTTTTTCCCAAAAATACTTGATTTCACTTGGATTTTGACACTTACAAAAGTCACAATCATGCTTGCAATCATAAAGCAAGTAGTAGGACTAGAAATGTAACCATTATAATCTTACCTTGTTGATGACATCCAACTACTATGTAAAAGTCAATTTTTGAACTTTTAGTGACTTGAATTTGACAATAAACAATAAGAGAATTTGATTCTTGGACAGATGTTGTTTTTTTTTTTTTTTTTTTTTTTTGCATTCACAAAAGCAACATATTATACTACATAATCATTGCAATCAACATCCTTCCCATATAACATCCTTCCCCTTAATTTCTCTTCACTCAAATAGACTTATATCCTAAAAATCAATATGTTCAAGGGTGTAGGACAAAAAGATAATTTGTCAAAGGCTCAAGGGTATATATATATGGGTGTTAAACAAAAAAAAAATGGATATGAATCAAGGCTTAGTGGGGTGACTGGTGATAAATAAATAA
Organism: Casuarina equisetifolia; assembly: GCA_028551475.1. Lineage (NCBI taxonomy): Eukaryota > Viridiplantae > Streptophyta > Magnoliopsida > Fagales > Casuarinaceae > Casuarina > Casuarina equisetifolia. The sequence goes on along the minus strand of CM052357.1, from coordinate 2,240,407 downwards.
GGTTGGCTTGAAAGGCTCAAACGATCCAAAGAATGACCTAAATCATTTTCTCAATTAGATGCAGCTTAGGATTTCGCCTCAAGAGAAAATCAAACAAATTCTAAGATTCAGGTGAGATATAAGAAAATCACATACTTCACATGAAAATTCTTTAGAAATACACACAATTTCAAAAATGAAGGACTTTTAGTGCTCAATAGGTGGATCAACATAATCAGAATCACACTTAACTTACACTACAATTGCAGGTTTGAACAAAATCTATATCTTCCAAAGAATCACCAAGAATTCACAACATGGGATGTAATCATGACATAAAAAAAATTTCAATCAAATTTTGCACAAAGGTTCTTTCCCTACCCCCAAACTTGAATGAAGCATTGTCCTCAATGTAAAAACAAAAGAAATCAATAATAAAGAAGGAATAAGAAAACTCCCTTGATTGCAAGTTGTCAAAATGGAGCTGTGACGAGCATATGGTAACAGCCTTCTAACCAAACTGCTAACAAAATACTTGGGTTGCCTTCCAAGAAGCGCTTGTTTTATAGTTTTCAGCCAAACTATCCTTCACATGTTGCTTAAGGAGGATGAAACTCCAATAGTTTAGGAGACAGTTTGTATCGTTTGATTGTTGAGCATTCTTCAATTAGCACAACTGTCTCATATACTTCCAGCTTCCTTTTGTTCTCCAATATCTCTTTCAAAAGTTTTGCACAACTAGATATTTGAACTGGAGCATCTGCAAAAAGAATGTTAATGTGCTGTTTTAAATATGTATCGAGGAATTCCAAAAACTGCTTATCTTTTACGCATTGTTGGAATCTTTGGGGAGATGGAGCTGGAAGCATAAAGGACATAGGATTTTCTAGAACAAGCTTGCTCCTAGGTACCTCCTCAAGTTGCGTGCTGACATTTTTATCATTATCTTTGAGACTCTCTTTGTCAACATCAACTTTTCCTACTTGCTTGCCACATGTTGGGGTTATTGCCTCTATGGTATCTTCAAGACTTTTCTCTATATCACTAGGCAAAAGACCCTCCTGATTCTCTGAGATCATACTGATGAGCTGACTCATCTGCAACTCTAATTTTCGGATTGAAGCTTCTTGTCTCTGAAAACTCACTTCTTGATTCTGAAATCTTGCTTCAATCCTCTCTGTAAAGTTCTGTGTGGTGCTGGATAGCTCACTAATCATGTTCTCGTAGTTAGGTTTCACCTCTTCTGTTTGCCAAAATGTTGGTTGCAGTCTCATCTCACTTGGGTTACTCCATGAAAAAGTTTGATGGTTGTGTCATCCCAGATTGTACGTATTTGAGTAATAATCATTTTGTGACCTGTTAGGAATTTCAACAAAATTAGCGTAATCATTATAATGAGCATTAGGGTTACCTACTTGACATTCTGTGTTCTCATGTGCTCCACCACAAAATTCATATTCTCTATTCTTTAGGAACACTTCCAATTCTACATGTAAGTTGGCAAAGGTATCTACTTCATGGACTCCACTTGCTTGATGCATTGGTAGTCTCTCAGTAGACCATTGATAGTTATCAAATGTCATCTCCTCTAGAAAATTAAATGCCTCTTCTGGTGTTTTGCTATGTAAGTCCCTTCCTGCAGCTGTATCAATTACACAACGAAGATTCATACTACACCCATTATAAAAAGTTTGTACCTGTAGTCACGTAGGTAATCCATGATTTGGACATATCTTCAAAAGTTCCTTGAATCTCTCCCAAGCTTCATATAATAATTCATCATTCATCTGCTCAAAAGTGAAAATATCGTTACACAATTTAGCAGATCTTGCAAAAGGAAAGAACTTACCAAGAAATTTTTGAGCCAAATCATCCCATGTAGTAATTAATCCTGCAGGAAGTGAAAAGAACCACTTTTTAGCTGTATCTCTAAGAGAAAATGGAAATAGTTTCAACCTGATAACATCTTCTATAACTCCATGATCTCCAATCATGTCACAAAATTCAAGAAATGCTTCAATGTGAGCTTTTGGATCCTCATTTGGTAGCCCACTATATTGCACAGATTTTTGAAACATCTTGATGAGCACGGGCTTGATCTCAAAGTTATTTGCCTGAATTGCACGCCTAATGCTTGATGTGGCATTCCAAAATGTTGGTGCAACATAGTCTTTTACAAGTCTATATGTACCATCATATCTTTCCATCATTGTTGCATAACAACTTAACATAGACTTTTTTTTCTTTTTTCTTTAACAACTAAATTTTTTTTTCAACAACTTAAGAAAAAACAAATTTTTTTTTAAGAATTAAAAGAAACGATTTTTTTTTTGTTTTTCAAGAATTAAAAGAAATGATTTTTTTTTTGTTTTTCAAGAATTAAAAGAAACGATTTTTTTTTTTTTCAAGAAATAAAAGAAACGATTTTTTTTTCAAGAATTAAAAGAAACAATTTTTTTTTCAAGAATTAAAAAAAATGATTTTTTTCTTAAAAGAAAATAAAAGCTAGATTAAACTTAGAAATTATTCGGTATTAATATTAATCAACAGTAAAACAACCAATCCCCGGCAACGGCGCCAAAAACTTGTTTGGTAAAATTTAAATGTAAGTGAACATGTCGAACAAGTAATATAATGATAAGGAAAGTATCGTCCCACAGAGATTGGTGATTACTATGCCAACTAATTACTAACGGTGAATAACTCCTAGAATTTATCTAACAAATCCAAATTGATAGAGAATAAACTAATCAACTAAATTTAATAAAACTAAATACACAAAAGATGTTAGAGTGTCCAATTTCACCATAACTACGAGGTACTAATGTAGATTATGTATGCTTGCAAGAAAGATAATATCTATGTGATGGCGGAACTTTCTAATTTATTTATTATCCTATGTCTAGGTATAGCAAACTTACTTAGTTCATTAATTCACTATATTTCTATATGTGAATTGAAACAAACCAAATGCATTAGAATCTATGAACATTCCCAGTTTACAATAAATCTTTTGATTATCTTATCACCAAAAGCCACACAAACAACATGGTATATGTCTATCCATATTTAATTTATGGTTATATATTATAAGAAGCAATTGCATATTATTACCTCTCAGTCTCAAACATGCACATCAAATCATTCAAGTGGTGGCCAATCACTTAAAAGCATTAAGCATAATAATATATAACTCACATAAATAAAATATTTTGCAAAACATAATAATCATAAGATTCATATCATCATAATTAGGTTACATCGTAGCTCTAACAAAAATAAATTAAAGCATAAAGAAATAATGAGGAAGAATAATAATAAGGAATAAATAATGCATCTTGAATCCAAAAACAAGAAGTCTGTTACTCTTTTTGTCTTCTCTTCAAGAAAATCTTAAATTCTTGGCCTCTTTCTTAAGTTGTGTTCAATTTCCTCCTCTTTCTTCTTTTGCCTCTTCTCTTTTCTTAAATAGAGTTTAGGTTTAGACCTACTCTTATCCTAGTAGAATTGGGTTTTAGAGATCTAAAACAATTGGGTTTTGAATTCCTAATTTAATTAGGCTTTGAACTCCTAATATGATTAGGTTTTCTAATTATTTAGAAAACCCAATAACAATAAAATCTAATAACAATCATTCAAAGCCCAAGCCCATCTTGACTCTCTTGATATTGATATTATGATTTTGCCACACAATAAGCATCAGGCTCTCCATGTTCATCCTTTTTCTCCTTGCCTCATTGTGCTACATAAACAAGATAAATTTAGGTAAATAAAGAGGAGTTCAAATGTTTTCTCACAATTATTAAAGTTATTTATTGCCTAAAATAGGTAAAATAACTCTATAAAAATAGAGTTATCACCTCTCATTTAGTTGATAGCTTCACAAATATTAACTTGTAGTTGAGCAATATTTTATGGTAGAACTTCTTAGTTGCGTAACTTGAATGACGTGTCTTTCAGGTTTTTGCTATATGAAAAGGTTTTGACTACAGCAGCCCTATTCTAAAGTTAAGGGGTGCTTGCGCGTGTACTTGGTGCAAGAGGTGTGTCATTGCCCACCCCTAATATATCTGTGGCGTGTGCTTTTAACAATCAGTGTGACATTCTTAACCTGAACTGCAGGAAAATTCATTTGGGCATTTTCCTATCTCAAGAAAACCACGGCTTTAGCTGATGCAGGGGTAAATGAGCTAGTTGATCTGTGAGCCACTGCAGACTTTAGCTGATGCAAGGGTAAAAGAGCTATTTGACCTGTAAGCCACCGCAAAGATAAAATAAGGCCTTTTCTAAGAAAAAACATAAATTGAAGTGTAGGCAACCCTCTGCAACTTATTTAGGACTCTGTAAAAAACATAAAATAGAGCCTGCTCTATGGCTCAATAGATGCGTCGATCTCAAGCACAAAGTTGTTGACCGGTGATTTGTGTATTCGGGGCTCCTATTTTGGTTAACAGGACAAGCCTTATACCGGCAGCATTTGGTTTAATCTGCTAAAGGACAGGTAAGTCTCTTACTCTTTTTTAGAATAAGTATATCACATTGTTGAGATAAACACAAGCCGTATTGCCCAATAGCCTAAAATTATAGCAATTCACATCTTTTTCTTTTTTCTTAATCCACCTTTCCTTTTGTGATAATTTCAGTATCCTTCTATCAAGATAGCATGGGGCCCTACCTTGGAATCTGAAATCCCAAAGTGGTTTAACTAGAGAAGTTCTACTTTCTCCAGGACGAATCAATGTCGTAGGACTCCAGATTTTCATGCTGCACTTTCTTCGTATGCACGATCTTTGCAGAGGCCTCATACCATGCCACATATATACATGTTTTGGGATTAACTCTGTTTATTGTTTATGAAATCCTTGAGCCTAAGAATTATGAAAGAAAAGGAAAAGCACGAAATGTTATTGACCGTGGGACTTCATATTCGAGAATACTTGATGGAAATAACTCTGCTTGTCCTGTTTTTGTTTGCGAAGTGGAATGCAAAGCTGATGGTTCAAGATTTCCCATTGTCTTACGTGTCGCTGAAGTGCTTCCCTTGGGACGAAATGGAGTTTGGTTGACTATAAGGGACATGTGCATATATTTCAATTCATGGTTTATCCATTGGATTGTGGATGAAAGGGAACAAGTTCAGGTTTCAATTGAAATAAGAAGCTTGAACATACAGGTCAAGGAATGTGGGGCGCGTATTATTCCTTGGAGTCAACGTGAGGGTTTTTCTCCACATGGTTTATGTCTACATTGTCCCAAAAGTCTTAATATGGGCATTCGCTTTTTGTTTACAGCTCAAGGAAGAGGGAAAAAGTGAAAAAGAGAAAAAGGTAAAGGACAAGATGAATTGACTTGGATGGAGTGACAATCATACTGACAAGTCTACAAGTGTGGCCTCTGTATAATGTAACGCATGATGAGTTTGAATTTATCACACAATAAATGTTGCTTGGACATTTTTTTTCCTTATACTATATTATTGTTTGACTATTAGTTATTTCATGGAACATAATATTTCACCAATGCTCCAGTGCTCATTACTAGTCCAATGGACTCATTATTTGGCAGTCCTCTTGCCGCACTGGGTTTTGAGCATACTAGATGGACCAATGTGAGCCCATTTTTCAAAGTCGAAGTGCTATAAATAGTTACACAAAACCTTTTCTTTTGAATTATGCGCAGGATATAAATATTTTTGTATATTAAGATTTGTATTCAAACATTATCTTAGCAATTAAACCAATTCATTAACTTAAGAGTGTCTTACCCAACCTTTTATGCATTTAAAACAATTTTTGCTCACAAAATGACAAAGAAAAACTTCATCATCTTTAGTGATAGAAAGAGCTGTCCCTTGAGTTTTTTTTAGAGAAACACAGCCCATAGTGTATGCTACCTGGGTCAACTCTAACAAGGGCCCGAAGTAAGGAAGGAAACATAGGGAAAAGTCCAAGAACAAAATGGACTCTGGTCTTTGTGTGTTCCAATGAACTTCAAGGGCTTTTTTCCATCTTCATCAAGAGTGTCCTATATTTATATGTTATAAGGTACCTGTTGACATGAGATATATTCAATTGAAATAATATTAACAACTGAATGATATCAACGACAGTAAGATATTAATATAATTAGATGGATCTCAACTCATTAATTTATACAATTGAATTATGTGATGTCCAAACTTATTACTTGAGTTTTCGTGAAAATAATATTTAACAACAAACTCTTTAATTTCACCGTCCAAGATATTAATAAATCTCAAAAAGTGTAAAAAAAATTATTACCTTATACCAAACTTCATAAAACTTAACCAATATCAAGAAGATTTCACCTTAAACTTAGTAGAAATAATTGAGCTAATCAAATAACTGTTAAAATGATCATAGAGATACTATTTTATATTAAATTCTTTAAGTTAAATTGCTAAATTATTGGAAGAAAAATAAACTTTCTTGATGTTCAAATATTTCAAAAACTTGTCATCAACCAGCTGAGCTAATTCTATGCCTAATGCTTGAAGTTAGAGAAGGTAAAGGTACAAGCTACAAATGTTTTTTCAATTATCTTAATCCACCTCCGTTTGATTTCTTAAAGAAACACCATCAATCACCACAACTTAGAAGGCAACCAACCTTTTACCATAAATGCCTCATAAACCCATGGGTCACATTGAGTGCACAATTCAAACTAGTTGTAAAGAAGATTGTACACAATCATTGACTTTAAAGTTGAACAAAGTTCATCATGCCGTTTGAAAAATGGCATCGGAGAAAAGAAGGGAAACTTTGTAAACGAAATTGCCAAAACTTTCAAAGATTGGAAGAAAATAGGCAAAGAGGGGACCCATAATAGAAAGTTATATCATAATGTCGGTCGAGTCAAAAGCCATGGCTTTGAATCTGTGTCCCAACAAACTTAGTTTACTCTCCTATATCGGATTTTCCACGGCACAATCTGAACATTTAAGACATGATCGGCGTGAATTCACACATGGGGTTCTAGGCTCTAGCTGTGGTCTAAAAACTAAAGCTGGAAAAGTTTGAAATTTTCTAACGTTGGAAAGAGACCAATTTTAGAAAAGGGAATAAAAGCATACGGGGCAGGTTTCTTCATTTTCTTTAGGCTTCATTGGCACCTCATTTGAAAAGGCTCTACAGTGCACTCCTTTTTCCATTAGTTCTTCGCCTAACAAGAAAGATCTCTCTAAAAATAGCAAAAAGAAAAGAATCTTCTCTAGCCTCTTGGTAATCCTTGAAAAGTTGACAATATTGGAAAACGAAGTTGCAGAAGCTTAATGAGGGTTCTGTCCGACCAGAAACAAAACCACAAAATAAAAATTGTGTCTAATGCTTTATTTTTTATTTTAACTTACATACTCATTCTTTCATCTTTAGAATATCAAACTTGAAATTAAGAAGTTTTAAATATTATCTACTCACCATTGAAATTACTTTCTAAATATATTCATTTCGTACAATTAAAAAGATGTTTATGAATTGTGGGTACCAATACATTCAAAAAAACTTTACTATTATTAGACAAAAGATCTTTAACTCATAGTTTATAAAAATAAATAAATAACTTCTATTGTGCATGTATAAGGCTACATATTCTCTTTTGTTTGTTAGAATTGAATATTTGAGATCACATTCCTTCTAAATGAGTACCACAACTTTAAAATGAAAAGGAAGATTTATAAACGACCACAGATTTTGACAATGCTATTTTTTTTCCCCTTAACATAACAATCCTATCAAATATTCAAGCAGCTCCTTTTAGACCAAGGATTTAGTAACAAGACAAATAGCAAGAGTTGGAGACACTAACTCTTGCCATGTGGAAGTTGTGGTCAAACATCTACGCGAAGCCATCTGTTCATATCTCTGGAAGTGACAAAAACGGCAAGTGGTCAAACCACAACCCAGTGCATACTTGCCATGTCCAAACACGCCATAAAGGACATGGGTCAGAGACAAAGACACACAACATGTGGGTAGGGCTCCAAGCAACAACCCTCCGTCCCACCATGGATATAATAATCCGTCGTCTATAGGGAATGTTCTCGGACACATAACCTCTCCTCTTCAAATTCTTTTGAGAAGTTTTATAAGCTTAAAATAGAGACTGCAACGAGCATACGACCCCATCAAAGTTAACCCAAGGACGGGGACCCTTTACTTTTCCTAGGGGTTCGAGCCTTAAAGTACATAGGTAGAGTTGGGTTTTGAGCCTTTTTGGCGTTGGAGAGAGGAGACAATATATTTTTCCCGCAGGGTTCACACAATCTCGCTAGTGCATATTTGCAGCGTTTTACATTGGATCCTAGTTGGGTCCTAGTTTATGTGGCTGCTGCTCATTCAAAAGCAGAAAAGAAAGAGAAAAGTTCGTATACATCATGCTTAGAAACCAGTTTCTCGATAATGCAGTTGGCTAGGGTCTCTAGGGAATCCAGGAAGTGGTCAGCCTGGGGCAAGAAACATTTGGATCCCTCTGTTGTTCTGCAGTTGCTTTCTCTTTCTGAAATTCATACGCTGGAAAACATATAATGACTGGTTGGAAGAAGAAGATAAGAGTCCTCCGGTGATTTTGCCTAAAAATTCTAAACCTTGACCAACCTACCATGTCGTCGTTCATATTAAACGAATTACAGCAATGATTTGCACAAAGTCTGGGACGCATTTATTTCATGTTTAATTTGCAGATAAGACCTTGCTCAGATTCCGGTGCTTCAAAATATGTACACAAGTTTGAGATAGACACACTTTTGAAACCATCTCCTTCTTCATTTTTTTTTTTTTTGTCCGTATGCTTAACATAGTCAGTGATATCAAATCAGTCCAAATTCGACCACCTTAGAATCAGCAAATTTCTGGCGCAAGGAATGACTATGGATGAATTTCAGGCAGTCTTAGCCTAATTACAAAATCCATACAGGTATTTCTATTCCCAATGAATGCTTAAAAAGGAGAAGAGAAATCTAGGGCCCCTTTTCCCATAGAGTGGATTTGGTGGGTAATTATGAACAGGGTCTAGTCCTACAAGGTCTTCTAAAATAAAAAACCTAATTAATTTTTTTTTTTGTTTGTCTTTTTCTACAATCTTTCCTCGTAATGTATGAGTTCTGTGAGAAGGAATAAAAAATATGGTATTAGAATAATTAAAAAAATAGGGTAAAATAATGTTTAGGGCAAATGAGAAGCATTTGGGTGTGTTTATAGAATTCTGAGCCCCACCCCATCTGACAGCATTTATTCATTTATATAATAAAGTCGAGACTGTGTTGGTGAACGTGTTTACCAAAAGTATCTTTGACTGCTGACTTCAGGAATCCAACTCCCTGTGGTACTCTACTGATAACATCTCGATAAAATCGCCAATTCCCCTGCGAGTTATTCAAACTAATTTCAATTTTATCTTAATGTTTTAAAGGCCCAAATAAAGAATCTTCTTCTTTTATAGAGGTAATTCCACAAATTTTCTTTTCTTCCAAACTAAGATTCCTAAAGCAGGTAACTTGGAGTAGATGTTAATTTTGAAAGGAAATTTATGGGACAAGGTTTTTTGAGCAAATAAAGGGCATGCAAGAAAGGAATAAGTGGTGGTAAGGTTCATTTTATTCCATTTGTGCATTCCCACTACGATAAACACAAATTTTAAAAATTTCCCTTTTGAATTAGACAAAATGAATTTAAAATTCCCATTTGGGTTATTTTATAATTGGCTAGTCGTTTCAATCAAACGAGGCCACCTCTTTTCAACCACTAGATTCACTCGTTTTCTTTCTAATTTTTGGATTTGACATTACGTATAGATTTGGTAAATTCTCAACTGCCCTCTGTCCCTTCTGAACATTATGAATAGCGAGTTCGCATCAAAAAAATCAAACCAAGAATTTTCACCACAAAATCGTATCAGATATATTCATAAACTTGGTTCATGTCAGCAAACGGGGCCACCTATTTTCAGAGTTCTAATCATGATGCTGAAGTGAATCAAATCCAGCTTTTGAAGATGAATAGATATCAGGCTATTATGACCTTTTTCATCCATTGGTTCTTTGAATGATTTGTGTTTGGACATGTTCAAACCAATCGATTCAAGCACCAGTTTTAAATTTGATTTTCCCCTCATCATATCACACTATGCCTTCTTTTTTTTTTTTTTTAAACACATTGATTTAGATTTATAAACTTAGGTGTTGAACTTGAACAAGAGGTATCAAACGCTTTTAATTTATATTAAACTAACAAGTAATCCACATATCATACTACGCCTCAAATGCGTACTTTCTTTTCCTCTAGCCCCTTTCTCAACAAGGTTCACAAGCTCTTTAAAAGGCTCAAATGGATAGAAGGTTGCAAAGTTTCTTTGATGATCAAGATAGCCGTTGTCCTCTATCAATCTATCCCTATGTCCTTGTAGCGCGTATTTTTTTCTCTTCTGTCACCTTTATAGAGTCATATGGAGGGAATCTTTTCAGGCTTTTAGACTGTCTTGGATTTGAATGACCAACTTTGACTCTGAGCACTGCTAATCTCAAGGAAAGGATTAAAGTACCTTTGGCCTTTACGAATTTGGCTTCGATTCCAAATTCCGCTGCTAACTCTCTCTAACCTATATGTTATAGATCTTGTCTTTCTAATAATGAACATATCTATGTACCTCCTTATCTGGACTAGCTTTGATGGACTCTTTATGGCGATTAGGGTTATACATTTTGCTAAAGGGTGATTTTTTCTTGTTTATTATGATATTATGTTCATGATCTATGATCAAAGAATCTTTATAATCATTGTGGATGTACTTCGATTACTTTCCTTCTCTTAAAAAACCTATCTATATCCAAAAGTTGAAACATTTATAGGTAAATTTTTTTCTTCATTACAAATAGAAGTCTTAAACAAGGTTTAGATAATTTAGGTTTTATACCATTATTTAATAGGTTTCTTTGTCTCAAGCATTGGCTATGAAAAAGTGATAAGATGGAGCAACGGAGCATGGGCCAATCTATGATGAAGTATCACATATGAATCTTGATTTTGTTACATGTTAAAAAGTCTATTTATATCCTAAAATCAATACAAAAGCAAATTAGTATTTAAAGACTTAAATAAAATTTAATGATATAGAGTTTGTGTTATTATTTAACACCTTCTGTTCAAGTTGGTCTTTAATCAAGAATCATAGGAATTGTTGAGGATGTGACCACATTACATGAACATATAGACACATAGATAAAGAATAAATATATAAAATGCACAAGATTTAAGAGGTTTAGATCAACACAATGTCCTATGTCGTTCGTTACCAATTCAACTACTGACCCATTTTCCTCTTATTAGATTTCTTCATGAGAATACAAATGTGTTAATTACAAAATTCACATACATAGCTCTCACATAGTTATTCTCAATACTCATAGCAATTTACTTGATTTTCTCTTAGCTTGTGGTTACTACACAAAGTAGCACTCTCTAGTTGTCATCCTTATGAGGCGTAACCTTTTCTCTTTTGGCCCTTAGGGTTTTTCTGTGATCTTCTCTTTTTATACTAGCACAAAAAAAGAGTCTTAGCTGGATGTTATTAGGAGTCCTAACCATATACCACTAGAAATCCTAATCAATATAAAGGATAATAATTCTTAAAATATTTTTATAATATACATGGAATATATTTAAACTTACTAGTTTTCACTCCAATCCTAACATGAGCATTATTTTTAGTGATTATAATCTTGTTAAGTGGACTATTTCCACTTTCTTCTCAAGAAGAATTTCTGATGGTGAGTCTCTACCATTGTCTTGAATTTTGTTTGGAAAGTAGGAAAGAAACCATTAGCACTTTTCCCTTTCTCGCGTCTCCCCTCTTTCTCTTCCTCAAACAAAGAAAATTGGAAAGTCGGAAAATGACGAAGCAAACTCACAAGCCACGGAATCATGGCATAACAATTGAAAGTCTTCCCCTAGTTGAACCTCTTTATCCTACTACTAATAGGTTGGAATCCAGGATGTTCTTATCTTGTCCAAAAGTAATCCATTTGTCCAAGTGGTTTAACCGTTTTGACATTATTTCCCTTGCCTTTCAACTTTTATTCCCATTACCCGACAGATCTATCAATCAATAGACTTTTCCATCGTGCCTGCTCATGTGCGGGACCACCGGTAATCTTCCTAAGTAGATTAATGAAAGGCTATGTTTCAATGATTAATCTCATTCTCTTGTTCTCATGAAGGCTTATCTTTTGCAATAGTTCCTACTCATACACTCGTTGCTGGAATCCACCAAGTGCACCCAAATGTTTTCCATGCAATTGGTATTTGGCAAGACTTTTATTCCAAAAAGCATGTGCTTCCTACTAAATTAATGAATTTTCAAATAGAGTCAAAATTAGGAGTGAAGATAAAATAATCATTTTCATTGATAAGGATAGAAAAAAATCATCTTTTGCTTGTAGTGTTTCACATAGGTTGTTCATAAACATAATACTTAGAAAATCATCATTTAAGTAAAATGACATTACGTGACATAATAAGATAGCTTTAATCCATCAATAAAATATGGATAAACCCAAAGTTCCGTTGAATATGAATATAAAAAAAAAAAAATTGCCTTGACTAAAGTAGAGGCAAAATATCTTTTTTACTTGTTTCTGACTTTTTTTTTTTTAACTTTTTACTTATAATTGACACACCCAACTCATTTACATAGATATTAAATCCCAAATTTTACAGTTTAAATTCCTACTAAATCACCATTTGAGCTAGTTGGTTAGCAACTTGTGACTATTGTTTGGTGTAAGATTGTTTTGATTCCTAAAATTTTCTTTTCCGTAGACAACACACTTTAAGCTCCCTTCTTACCATCTATAGTTTCTTGATTTGCAGGAAACTTTTTGAACCAGTAAATTACTTGACTGAAATTGGGGTTTACGTATGTACATGATTACTGACCCGACCATTGAGCAGAGTTTTCAGAAGTCCACTTCTCCATTTTATTTGCAACAACGATTGTTTTAATTTGTACACTCTTTAAGTGCGGCGGTGAACAATATTTCCTCTCTAGATATACATCTCAAGTTAGCCAAAATATCAAAAAAAAGGAAAGAAAATATCTTATAAACAATATTCTTGGTCCAAAGAACAACTATTTCTTGCTTGCCTTAAACTTAACCACACCATTATAACCATAGTACCTTCTCAGCTAAGTAATTGTGAAAAAAAATACTGAAATGAACATTCTATGTAATCGAGTTAATCATGACAAAATGAGGAATTAATACAGCTATCAAACTTAAAGCAACTAGAATTTATCAAGTTATAAAAAATAAAACATCTTCGAAGATAAATTTTGTTTAAATTTAGTGTGTATCTCATTTATGGGCATGTTGTGTTTCTTAAATGTAAATGTATTTTATTTTCTTATAAGTTAGTTATAAGGGAAGAAATAAACTTTTTTAACACGGTATCAAAACTTGAGTTATACGTAAGACTATTTTGTTTAGAATTGGATCTTCATTATAAGTGTTTTCCATTATTAGGATTAGACAAAGAGGAGGTGTGGGTTCAATTAAACTTCATGCTCGAAACTGATGAAGAAGTTTGGACTCTGAAACTATCTTTAATAAATTTATTATGTAGTTTAAAGGTCAACCCAAAGTTGGTGGTGTTCATTATGTCATAAATAACTTTATATACTCATACTTTAGTAACGTGGGATAACAAACCCTGCCAAAGTTGTTCAAGCAGCAGCTCAAGGTTCTCGATGCCAACGACCAGCACCAATGATACAACGACGGCAAGTGGAAGATTTTGGCGTGGGATGACAAACCCTGCCAAAGTTGTTCAAGCAGCAGCTCAAGGTTCTCGATGCCAACGACCAGCACCAATGATACAACGACGGCAAGTGGTAGATTTTGGGGTTCCAAACCAAAAGAAAAGGCAGTTATCTCTACCAATCCCTCCAATTTAGTTTCCAAAAAGTCTTTCTGGGAAGTGATTGCTGGAGTTAAGACCGAAAGGAGGAGAACCAAGCCATGAATGGTCAAGGATGCTAATGGAGCTCAAGTAGCACTTACAAAGTCAACCTTGAGGATATGATTGTTTTATTTGGAGACGGTATATTATATACCAAGTCCAACTAAGATTAGTTCTTATGTTTTTTGGAAGAAACATGAACTATGTAGCCAATTAGAAGTATTACATAAGCAGGCCTTGTAATAAGTATTAAAACCATTAAAGTCTGATGTTTGCAATCCACCCTTCACCATACATTATCCACGTCAGCGCCACACAATACTGCCACACCATTATCACTTACCCACGCGAATAGACACCTCAGCTCCCACACAGACAGCCACCTCAGCTCATGCCACGACAGCATTATATAGACAGAGGAAACTGTCTTTGTTCCAGACTGTTCACAAACTAGAGAATCTGCAATCTCTCCCAGATTCTGACCGACGATCTCAATCTATCAACCAGGAAAGGAAAACCACAGCAAAAACAAACTTCAAACCCTACCACATCAACGAGAAAGGTAAGAACGAAGAGTCAAATTGTTTCTGATTTTGGCATTTCAAAATTTTTCCATTTTCTCTTTTCAATCATGTTGTCATGGCAATTCAAACCTAAATGTCAATTGCTGAATCGATTTGCTTCCTAGAATAACATCATTACTTTTTCTATAAATTGGAGAGCTACTGCATACAAAAATACCTTTTGTGCTGACGGTTTTGTGCAAATTGTAAACGTATGCTTAGATCAATAAAAAATATAGTTGAAGAGATTCAAACTTTAAAAACTCACATAGTAAGATTTTCCATACAAGTTCTCCTTAGCATTTCGACCACACCTAAAGGGCTAGCCTTATAACAGTTCCGAAAAGAATTAAATAAAAATGTGAGTAAGGAAGATGAAATCCAAAATCCAACCCCATCTATCCAAAACCAACCGTAGACCACCAGGTTCAGCTCCATGTTCGGTCATCTGACAACCAGAACGATAAGACATTGTCCACTATAACTCTTAATCTTGGGAAAGCAAGAAATTTTATGGATAGTTTCTGAAGTTTTCTGAAGTAATAAGCTAAAGGACGGCACTTTTTTGAAGCATGTTTCAGTTTAATGTTCATGCACCTATCACCTCACCTTCTTGCCAATCACCATCATTTGTTATTTTTATCTAGTTATTTCTGTGGCGGTGAAAAATAAAAAGGACTGAAGGTTAATGAAAACTTCATTTTATTAATAATTTCCTTTACTTTTAAGGTTGAATTCGATCGAGATATATATAACTTAATTGAAATTTTAATCTAATTACAAATTACTTACACGAAGACAAAACAAATCAAGAAATGGATCTTATTGTTGACTTAACAATGATCGAAACTTTGCATGCCTTTACAGTAATAACATATGTTAGAATTATAATAAGTGAGAAAAGTAGTAGGTGGCATAAAATTAAGCCTACCTAAGTTGAAATATGATAAATCTAAGGATGAAATTTGGGGAACCCGGGTTCAAATAGATTAGGTGGGAGGGGGTAGAAAGCAGATGGATGATTATGAACCCCATTAATGTTTAAAGCACAAACCGTGTGACAAATAAAGCAAAAAATTGGGGCTACAACTTATTGCCTGATTGATTGACATCTTTCTACACGTTAATGATTTTGCTCGTTCGACCAAAACAAGCAATATTTTTGATTGATTGATGGTGACCCTTTTACTGTTTCAGTTTCTCCAAAGAGAAGAGTGAAAATCCAGCTTTTTTGAATTCCCCCAGTTCCGAACCCTGCACACTCAATCATTCCAGGTTTTCCCCCGTCTTATTCTCAAATTTAATAATGTGTTGAAAATCGGCAATTCCTCGGCTGGCTGTGGTGGAAACTACGCCGACAAAGAAGTTGAAAAAGGCACCCCACCTAGATCTTGCCAGGTCATGTGGGCCCCATTGGAAGTATGGTATTATTTGACGTGGCGAGATCAGAGTGGGGTACAGACTGTTGTATGGTACAGAGGAGGAGGACCAGATTCTGATCCAGTTGAAAGGAACACTCACATAGTTGTCAGTATGTAAGACTACAAATACACACAAAACAGAGACTGAAACGACTCCACACTTCCGTCTGCAAAGCAATCTCTCTCTGCTTTCTTTGCTAAATTTATTAGAGAGAGAGAGAGAGAGAGAGAGAGAGGGAGATCTAATGGAGTACGAAAGGATACACAAAGTTCAGGTACGGGATGTTCTTGCACCCACCCAAGACAGATCAAAGCTCAAGTGTTTACTTTTGCTGTCTTGTTGAGAATTAGGAATGCAATTTTTTCTTCTTGGCAAGTTGAAAGTGCTTTTCTAAACGTGGGTTTTTGTAAATTCTTAATCCTTCCATCTTCTAAATCATAGAGTGGAGGGGGGAGGGGAAGTGGCTGAATGTTAGTGTAGAACAGGATAGTTATTGCATTTGGTCTCGAAATGTTTTTGCAGGATATAAGTGATTTTGTTCTTCATTTTGTTCATCAGTTTGGAGTTTCGCCTGTGGTGGATGGTTGAAATTCTCTACTTTCGAATCTATAGAGTTTTGTTGTGTCCAATTGAGTTCTACATGATGTTGGATTTTGTTTAGTTTTTAACGTTCTAAAAGTCTCTTTCCTGTAAGGGAGTTCTGAAAGTCTCATGATTTTAGAAACGAAGAACCGTGATATTTGACGCAAATGATTTTTGTTCTATATTATTTTTCCGACCATCACTCTGTTTTTCTACAGAAGTAACACACCCATTTGGTTTTGGTTTGAGTAATTACTGGGTCTGTCGTTGAAATGGATTATTGAAATGTTAAAAAGCTGTGGAACTTTCTAAAGAATCTGTGATTAACATATTAGTGTGGTTTTTTTTTTCCTTAATTGTAGACTGGTATAATTTCTCCGAGTAAATTGAGGATGAAGCTTATGGGGCCTCACCATAAGAGAAAGGATGGGTCAAACAATAACTCTGCGAGAACTTCTCCTTCCAAGCTTGATGATACCGAGTTTGTGAAGAACAGTTTGTTAGCCTCTGACGGTGGAGATTTTGATGAAGGTTTGCAACTTTTGTTCTTCTTTTTCCTTTTACTGGTAACTGGATGTTCGTTGATTATGAAAAGGTTTTATATAGGAGGAAAAACATTTTTTACGTTCTGATCTTGATATATGCGCTCCAGTTACTTCTCCCAGCTTGGAAGTTCCATCAATAAAGCTATCCAGTGAGGCAATCTCAAACCAGACTTCTTGCCAGCAGAAAGAGTCATTGCAGAAGGAAAATGGCGACATGGGTCGCCTTAGAATGCAGTTTTCAAAGTGTGAAAATGTTAATTCGAGCGCAATTCATCCTGTGAGAAGCATGGAGGATGAAAATCTTGACTATGATAGCAATGCGAGTTCATCCAGCTTCGAGTTTCATAAAGGAGAGAGATCAATCCACAATCCCTTTTCAAGATCGCTTTCAAGACCCATGCCATCAAAGTGGAATGATGCTGAGAAATGGATAATGAATAGGCAAAACGCATCAGTTCATTCCTCTAAAAAGGTTTGCTCACAGAACCAAGGAAATCGGTTTCCTGTGGCAAACTCTGTCAGGGTTGCTCCAGAATCTGCTAGTTATGATCATAAGTTGATGATTAATGGAACAGCAGACACAAAGAGAGTTGATTTCTGTCAACCTGCCTTTCATATGGGGCATGAAAAGTTCTCTTTTGATCCTTCTGGGATTTACCCTGTTTCGGATCAAGCATGTCGGGGGAGTGCCTGTCCTCAAAATGAGGATTTGAGGGGAGGTGGTCACAGGGATTTATCAATCACCAAAAGTTCGCAAGAAGACATGACAGGTATACATCTGCCTTCTCTGTGCTTATATTAAATGATAGGTTTAAAATTTACAAGCTACTAAGATGCTGAAGTGCTTTTGAATGTTTCTTCTCTTGATATATGCAGGAAAAAGCTACATTTTTGTACTAAATTTTGTTCGCGTAAGTCTGAATTTATTTTTTGTAAGCGCATGACATCTGAGTTGGTGAGGTTTTGCGTAACATTAAAGCAGGTTGAGGATTCTGTAGCTGGAAATTGTTATTAACAACTCAAGTTGGCAGGGAGTTTTGTAATCTGTGTGTGGTCCCAAAGATTGCTGTGTTCCAAATAATGATAAGAGTTATGGAATAGAGGATGGATCATGTCACTCGAATGTGGTTACATTAATCTTTTAGCTTAATTCTAGACCCTCTTTAGTGACCATAATTTGAATGTAAATAATGGTTGTACAGATTTGTCAATACATCATGAACGACATACCAGGAGAATGATAGGCAATTCCTTGTTTGTTTCTCGCCCCTTCACGTTTACCTCCATTGATGACATATTTGACTTGTATAGGACAAGGAGTTTGAGCACTTTTGTCTAATTCTCAACTATATGATTATTGACTGCCAATAAGGGCGTCTTTCATGGTTCCTTTGTATATATTCATGTCAGAGGTTCTATAACTTGATGATCTAAATGTGCAGGCACTCCTGCTGTAAGATCAGTCTCAATGAGGGACATGGGAACAGAAATGACCCCCGTCCCAAGTCAAGAGCCTTCAAGAACAGCTACTCCTGTTGGGGCAACAACTCCACTCCGCAGCCCAACTTCGTCGATCCCATCTACTCCACGAAGAGGTGCACCTCCCACGCCCATTGAGAACACAGATGATGAATCACAGATTCGAACAGACAAAAGCAAACAAGAGTTATCAGAAGAAGAATTGAAGCTCAAGACAAGAAGAGAGATTGTAGCCCTTGGTGTCCAGCTTGGTAAGATGAATATTGCTGCATGGGCAAGCAAAGATGAGCATGAAAAACAAAAGACATGTGCTGAAACATCAAACAAGGAGGAGAATGAGAGGATTGAATTCGAGAAACGTGCAGCAGCATGGGAGGAAGTTGAAAAATCTAAACATATGGCAAGGTTTCTTCTAAAAGCCACACACTTTTAATACCAGATACACGATTGTTTTCAAAGATTAGATGTTGTATTGGTGATGGAGTTAAAATTAGTAGCAAGGGTAAATGGTAATTTTGTTAGTTAGGATTTCTCTCCCAACTTGCCTCTAATGATAAAACTTCTCAAAAATGTATTTTCTCATTTGGTAAGTCATCACAGTGACCAAAAAGAGTCTCACAAGGGAGGAAATTCTTTGACAATCTTTTAGGTACTCTTGTGGATACAGAAATTATTTTATCCTAAGCAATGTTAAATCTTCAGTGTTCTTCTATCCTTGTTAACGTTTGTTGCTTGATCGATAATCTCCCAATATGCTGCATGAGAACTTGGTGGTTTATGCTATCTTCACATTTTATACTATCCTAGTTTTCTAAGAGGATGTTAAATGTGCTCTAGGTTTAAGCGTGAGGAGATCAGAATCCAGGCGTGGGAAAGTCAGGAGAGGGCAAAACTAGAAGCAGAGATGAGGAAAATAGAGGTACTAAAATTCTTTCCCTCAATGTAGTTGGATGGTAATGCAACTACATCAAGTGATTAGTTTCTCTTTGCCTTAATAGTAACTATAGCTTGTGCTTATTTGGAACTTAAGTCAGATTATACTGATCAGCAAAACATAATTAAAGAAAGACCCGAAAAGAGAGAGGTTTAGCTGACTTCCATGGCAATTCTTCAGTATGATAAAACGCCTGAAGATCCCCACCCAAGTAATTGCATTGGTAATCTCTACTTTAATATGCTTACAGACTTAAGTACTCATTTTCGATTTTCAGTCCCAAGTTGAACAAATGAGAGCCCAAGCTCAAGCCAAGATGGTGAAGAAGATTGCAATGGCAAGGCAAAGATCAGAAGAGAAAAGGGCTGCAGCTGAGGCTAGAAGAAACCGTGAAGCAGAAAGAACTGCAGCACAGACAGAATATATTCGTCAAACTGGCCGTCTGCCATCTACACATTACATCTGTTGTGGTTGGCTATCTTAAAGCAAAAACAACACAGATAAACAATATGCTTCATACAGTGGCTTTGCCGAAGTGGCCTTCCTCTTGTAGTCTGTTTCGGAAAGAATTCTTAACCGGTTGAGGGTTGTCCTGTTTGTTGATTAACCATGTATTTACTAAGCAACCTCAGTGTGAAAGTTGTTACATGATGGAAAAATCTGCAATTAATGCATGAAAGTTGAGTCATGAACTGTTCATAGCTTTACATATCAGAAGTCATCTCCCTCTCATGCAAAATGGTAAAACAGGCAGATTGAATTGAGAAGATTGTGAAGATGAAACAAATTGCAGAAAAATAAGCACAAATAATGTATCAATGGAGAAGATTGTGAAGGTAAAACGAGTTACACAAAAACATGCACAAATAGTGTTTGAATGGAGAAGATTGTGAAGGTAAAAGGAAAACAAACACACGCACAAAAGAAAAATAAAAATTGCATGAAAGGAGAAGATTGTGAGGGTGAAGTATTGCATCTACTTTACTAATCAAAGTATGTTATAAGATGATAACAAGATTATGAAATAAGAAAGGGTTCTGCAGCTCATGCATCTCAAGACCTATCATGGACTGGCCTTCGAAATCGATTAGATCCCAATTATGTTGAAGATATGGATGATTAGATGATTGGCAATCATCCATTCAAATTTGGATTTGATGGAAGATCTTAACGCAGACCAACGTATGCACATTGGATTATCAATAAAATACCCCGTCAACATGAATTTTCCCCTATAATGCTCATAAGTGCACGGGCATTTACAATTTCTGTGCTTTCATTGTTTTCTTTTTACTCTTACAATTTTCAGGCACAGAACTCCCTTCTTAAACACTCTTGTGTGCTTTTCTCTACAGATAATGGATAATAAGACTTCCATTTTTTATTCCGCAACATCTGTTAGTAAGACAAATAATGCATCAATGAATCAACTTATGGTTGACGAATAGACACGGACATACAGTAATCACAAAGTACATTTAAAGTTTTATTTGATTCATGATAAACAATCATTGTATCCATAGACTAAGTAACTATCCCACTGGTGACGGACAAAACAAGTGCAACTGAAAGCTACCAATGAGCCTTCTTCCTCAGTTTGGGGGCCCCAAAAGCACCAAAAGAAAAGGCCGAAAGCAAAGAAACAAAAGGAACTACTCGGCTTAAAGCTTCTTCGTCCTCGCTGAATTTTAAATCTAAGAAGATAAGGTACAGAGCCAACTAGTCTTACATCTTCTGTCACAAGCTATAATAATGTATTTTCGACAGGCCTTCGATTAGACAACATATGACCGTTCCTGCATTTTCTTCTGACTCATTCTAACTGAAGGGCCATGATTGATGAACATGAAGAACTTGGTTTCAGTTCTGTAATGATTACATCAACGTGTGACACTTTTCTAAGGTTTTTACTGTCCTGTTCCCCTTTAAGAATGAGTACTAGCTCTCTCTCTGCAAAAGAGAAGCACTTTCAGAAGGACCAGCAATTCTGCTTTTTCAGTTTCAGTCATGGCCAATGATCAAATACAAGAAAAATAAATAGATAAAAGAGAAAATATGATAATAGGACTACATCTTCTGTTAGAACAAAATAAATATGATATAGAAATAAAGAAAACATACTTAGGAAAGAAACAGTTCAGATTCTAATATTTCTCTGAAATTTAAGACAGAAATTTGATTTGGAGTTTTTTTTTTAAGTTGTAGAAACAATAATCAGGTCGGTTCGTGAGTTGGGCGTAAAATATTAGGAACAGGTATTTTGAAAAAATAAAATAAATTTAAGGAATCCTATCTATATTTCTATTGTGTTAACTTAAAAAATTTGTACTATTATTATACTTGTATTATCGTATTTTAGTGGAACATAGGATATATAAAGAAATACATAAAAAAATAGAAATATAATCTAAAATTTTAAATTGTGAAAAAAAAATATGATAAAATATTCTATGGGTTAAAAAAATTATTTTTCTGATTTTAATCTTCTATTTATGAAGATTGCATAATCGTGTTAGTGAAATATAGAAAAACTAAACTAATGAAGTATTATGAAAACTTTTTTTTGAAAGAATACATCAAATTTAAAGGAGATCTAGATCACCATTATGATCCTCAATGAAACCATATTTTATATTTATATATTATATGGTTTTATTATATCATCATCCCAATTTATCATGGTATCAAATGCTAGTACAACATATAATATCGAAGTACATGAAAATAATGAAGTATTATGAAAACTTTTTTTGAAAGAATACATCAAATTTAAAGGAGATCTAGATCACCATTATGATCCTCAATGAAACCATATTTTATATTTACATATTATATGGTTTTATTATATCATCATCCCAATTTATCATAGTATCAAATGCTAGTACAACATACAATATCGAAGTACATGAAAAGAAATACACTATCATTTATGATGACTCAAGAACACTAAATATCATAAAAGATTCAGTCGATTTCAAATTCCTTATCTTAGTAACAATATTAATATTAATCTTATGTAAGAAAACGTGATTATGGAGAGGAAAAGGTAAGCCACAGTTGTGTGAACAATTTCCATATTCAAATGTAGGGAACTATACAATAAGAAGTCGATATTTATATGCTTGAATATAATCTAAGAATAAAATATAATAAATAAGAATGAATACAAAGAATATTACACGATACAATTACGTAATCACAGGACTAATTCTAGCAACAAATTATGTATTGCTTCATATACATAAACATCTTAAAAATAAAATTTCAAAGAATTTTACTCTAGTTGGGTGGTATTTAAGGTTAGACCAGATATCCATAAGAAGCTACCTCCATGCTCTACTAAAAGTTCTTTAATATAACATCATACATCACATAATTGTCTTCACTAAGTTCTTTCATTACTTCCTGTGTTTGAAAGTTCAATTCGATCCCAAAATCAATTCAAAAGTAACGAGTTTTTCTTGTTTTATAAAAATACTTTCAAAATGGGATTTAGACAATAAAACTTATGCTAAAAAATGATAAGATTTGTTTTAGAATAAAACCTTCCCCTCTAGCAAAGTTACTGGTATGAAACATATCTTCAGCTCATAAAAGTCAGAACTGTTTTACTTTCTTAGATTTTGCATCACTATTTTCCTCTAAAAGTTTCATTTTGGAGCTTCTGACACTTCCAATGTCTAGTGCAATGGTGGCACACAGTTTGGTTCCAATACATTCTTAGAGTTGCAGACATGAGACTAGGGTTAACGTGGTCGTAGTCCGGCGTTGTCATCCCACATGGCTTGCTGATATGGCTATTCCAGACTGACATGGCAGTAACATGTCTCTTACTAATATTTAACATAGAACAACTAGTTCACGTGAATAAGATTCTATTATGACTTACGGGTCAGGTGTAGGGATGCTCATATTATATCACTTATGAATAATGCGAGAACTTTATATAAAACCATTAGTTCAGTTAAATAAGATTCTATTATAACTTGTTGATCAAGTACAGGGACGCTCATGTTGTATCACTTACAAAAAAATCCCACAACTTCATGTCACATTTGCTGCAAAAGAAGACATTAGAATATATGCATTTTTTGCAATTTCCTGTAGAATTTTCTATGTCCTTACAAATAAATGTTGCATTTATTGACAGACAAAAATCACGCTATAACAGATCCATTTACCAGCTAGAGCATCAAATTCACCTTGGTAATAGGCGCACTAGAGGGGCAAAAGAACATTATTTTATGCATTGATTGTCTTTTGGGCTACCCACTACCGTAGCAAATCTAGTACCTCTTACACTGACATCCTTGGACTGTTATGTTCATGGGAATTCGGCTTACAAGATCCATACCTATATTTTTTATATTGGGCCGGCTTGAATTCCACGGAAGCATAAAAAAAGGCAGATAACGCTGGGAAAAGTTCTAATACTCACATCAGGTTGAACAGTATTCATGTGGTTGGAGTTTGTCAGACACATGAAACAGTATTCATGTGGTCACCATAAAGTGAGAAGAAAATGTGTAACAAAAGAGTCCAAAATGTCAAAAAGAAGCATGAAAATGACAGGATACCTGGCTCCATAGACTAGTGCACCCACGGGTTCGGAGAAAACTCACCTAAAGTTGAATGTCGGTCAAATTATAACGACATTAACACACTAAAAATGTCACAGGTATTTCTGAAAAACCAGTTTTCCTTTTGAATTTGATTTAGGAAGAGGTTTACAAGGAGGAAGATAATATTTCCACATATAGAGGATTCACAATATGTTACATAGAGAACATAATCAGGGGGTAGAGTAGTAGGCTTTGTACTAAGATCACGAGAAAAACCTTGCACCTAAATTATGGTTACAATAAAAAATTTTCACTTCAATCAAAGACTCCACTATCAAGTTAAATCTTCAAAAAATCGACTTGTCAAAGGACAATTTGTAAATATATTGAGAATTTCACTATATGATAGCAACAATGTTGAATATTTTGATTCCTAGGACTTGTAAGTGGTATTTGTAAGTAATTTGAAAGGTATATTTATCTATTATAGTGCATATTCTATTTCTTAGCAACAACACACTTAGCACAGCACCCACAAGTTTGCTAGGACAATTGACACAACTGTCACACTTGGTACATACACCTGCCAAGCCCCAACAATCCCTTCAGCAATCTGCTAGCACCAAGAATCAAACTCACAACTTATTATATGAATTGTTATGACCTTCAGTACTATCATTTGGTTAAATTTTATAACTATTGATTAGATTATATATGCTATTCTTTATCAGCCACATATAATTAGTGGTGATATTCACAAACCTAGTGGATCACTTGGTACAACCATCACACCTAGCGTACCTGCAACCAACAAACCCCATCCTCGATATGCATCCCCCCAATTCAAACCAAGGGATTGCAAGTCTCCCAAATCATCTTAGCTTCTAATCTTATTCATTTGAACAATAATACTTTATATTATGTTAAAAAAACACATTTTCTCGTCAATTCAAACAAAAAATTGCAAATCTCACTGAAATCACCCCGGCTCAAAATTCTGTCAGATTTCGGTTTATCTCTTGACCTGCAAAGTTATCTATCATATTGCAGATGATGCCAAGTTGCAGCTTCTAAGTGAAAAAAGCAATTCTTGCTATGTGTTGATTATAATATTTTCCCTTTTGCACACGTACACGCAACCCACCTCCCATTTTCTATTCATCACAAGTTTATTAGTTCGTGAACGTTCAATAAGCTAGTTTTCATGTGCACAGCACTTGGGAATCCATATTTTATTTGGCACCCCAGCTTGAAAACGATCTCATGTTTGACACCCCGATGCACCGATCACAAAATCAACATCCCGCAACGCATGGCATCAAATCTTTGGGACTTGGGCGGTTTAATATTAAACCAAGCTTGAAACTTGCTTATCTTGAGCTAAAAGCCCACACCCCAATGGTCCAACTTCATAGCCTTTCAAGGTAAGCAATAATAAAGGAATCGAGTTGGAGTCAGCTAAGTGGCTTCACCCACAAAAGCTACCACACTTTGAAGCGAATCTTGAACATTGAAAAACCAGAAAGATGGTTTCTTTATCGTCATGTTATGCTTGGTAGAGAACGGGATCAGGAAAGAAGTTGAAGGTGAAGTGCAAACGTAAGCTCAGGAAAACGGCACCACCAAAAATTTAAAAGTGGAATTGGGATTGTTGGAATGCCAACATTGCTTTTTATTGGTACTATTATAGTTGATAGTGCCCTACCTTGTCAGCGTTCTACCTATCAAAAAGTTGTGTATCTTATGCTCATAGCCTAAGCGCCACAACACGCATTAAGAAAACATAATCTGGCACTCCTTGGAGGGGCCCTAAATTTGAAGAAACACATCTAAGGGGAACTTGGTTTAACAAAATTTAAGTAACGTAAGATATATGTTACATGCAAGTAGTCCTATAGTTGGCTAATGGCTGCTCAAGACCTAGGTCTTGGGTTTGATACTTTATATCCCCAAAACCCTTCTACATAATTAGAAACAAAAAAAAAAAAAAAAGTGAGATACACACTGCTTTCAATCGATCACGAACCAAATGGTACTAGTACTAACAAGTGAGATCCCAACTAAGTTTTCCCTCCTCCTCTCACTTGCCCCAAATGGGTTGAAACGTATTATCCTTCTAAGCACAAAAAGAGAAGATAATTGCTTAAGGAAGATTAAATGGTTACTGCATGTGACACAAAAGGCACATGCTTCCATTTGTCGAGTCTGCCGACATCACTCTAGGGTATATTCAAAGGTACAGTGGTTGCTGTACAAATATCATGCAACCTCCAATTCCATCTCCCTGCCCTACAAATAATTGTGATGGAAAGTTTTCATCTTTCTCTTTTCTTTATAAGTAAATGGTTCATACATCTATAAGGTAACTATACATTTTAGACTAGGGACATATCCTTAGGTTAAAAAAACATGAAGTATCATATCAAATCAAAATAGTCTCATCTCACCTTCGAACACACTAAGCATACATGTCTTTAGCTATTTTCGGTATTTTTCTTACATTGAAAAATATTTTTTTAATAAGCATCTTAATAGCTTCAAGAGTAATATTTTTATAACTGGTGATGTATCTAAAGTTGTATCATTTCTTTTCTTCTAGATAGCAAACAAAAATGATGCAATTACAAATATAACAATACTTGCCTTAAAACTCTTTCCTTTCACATGATAAAGAAGCCAACTGATTCTTGTATTCCACAACAAATAAGATGGTCATACATTAAGAAGTCTAGATGTATCCATATTACTATGGAATATGAACACCCTATAAAGATGTGGTCCATGGACACATATAATATGTGACAAGGCAGCAACTTGAATCTCTAGAAGTTCCAAGAAACTGAAGTCTATCTCTTGTTGTTAATCAATCTTTTATCTTTCTTTTTTTTTCAATACATTTGATCTACTAAGTCTTAATCATATAAATTTCATATCATGGATCAAATCATTTTCCAGGTATCTTTTTTTCTTTTTTCTTTTTTTGCTTTCAACATATTTACCCAGCTATAGTGAGTCTTAAGCTAGAACTGTCACACCCTCTGCATGTCTTTCCCTTGTCTTCCCTAGTCACTTTCCTTGTTTTCCTTGTCCTTCTTAATCTTTCTTTTCGGTTCATCCATTTTAGCCTAAATGAACGGATGGTGTCCTCTTTAATTGTTGATTTGGACGAGTGATGGAACCATTCGTTGTCCCCTTGAAATTGGATCGTCTTATATTTCAACGTAATCAACCATATTTAAGGTATCATGTCCATGAATTAAAGTCTTGACCAAACCTTGAGGACAACAACATCTATGCCAACAACCAAACTCAAATCTTTCTAAATAATTATGAATTAAGTTTAAAGATCCGACCAAATTTTTGTGGTTTCACTCATTCTTCTATCACTCACAAAATACTCCATGTTAGAAGGGCTGAAGAAAAAACCATTCTTACTTCTAGGATTCTAAGAGATGTTAAGGTTTTTGTTATAGTAAACAATGAGGAGTGGAACTTGTCTATCAATAAGAGCTACTCATAGTTTATACTAATAGATAATATCAACTCCTTACCAAAGGCCATTCATATGAGAGAAATTTTCCCAAGGGCCTAAGGTCGATTGGTATGGCATTGTATGGTCAAAGTATGTGATCTCTTAATACTTGATAATAAATTGCCTAGCAATGCAAAATCAACTTGCTATAAGAGATAGACAACTATCTTGGGGTTCTAAAAACAAAGGGCATTTTTTGTGTAATACGAGTAATGAATCCCAATATCACATTTTCTCATAATGTCAATTTTCGATTGTAGTTTTGATAGAACTGGAGATCTTACTAAATGTGACAACATTATATCTATCATGACATTCAAAAATCAGCTAACTCATTCAACATGTAAGAGTAAAAAGTTTTTAAGGCTCCTATATTTAAACTTTGTGGTTGCATCATTTGTTTATGCAAGTTAGAATAAAAGAAATAATAGAATCTTTAGGAACATTATGCCAACGATAAAAAATGAGAAAAATAAATAGGTAAAAGAGAAAATATGACAATAGGACTACATCTTCAATTGAACAAAATATGATAATTTTTTTTATGAACTCACATATTCATTAAAAAAAATGATTAAGGAAAGAAATAGCTTGGATTCTAACATTTCACTGAAATTTAATGTAGGAGCTTGAGTATTTTTTTTAAAAAATGATTCAGAGCTTTTCTTTCATATATATATATATATAATTTCTAGCAACAATAATCAAACGGATGATTTGGGCTTGGGTTTGATAAGTCACACAGGTGAGTTTTTTTTTTTTTTTGTTTTGGTGGATATGGGTCGGGTATAAAATATTGTGACCGGAAATTTAGAATAAATAAAGTGGATTTTAGGAATCCATGGCTTAAAGGAATACATCTATCTTCATTTCTAATGTATTAAATTGAAAAAGTTATCCCTATATTAATGTATGTTTGTGCAACATAGATTAGAGAAAGAGAGAAAATATGATGCTGATGATAAAACATTAAAAACATGGAAATATAATCTTTTTTTTTTAAATGTGATACAAACAAAAATGATAGAAGATTATATATTTTCTGTATCAAGTAATAGAAGACATAGGTCAACATATACTAAGAGAGCCTATGGGTGTTAACACTAAACTAATAAAAAAAATAGTTTAAATTTACTGCAGATCTACATCACCATTGTGATGCTAGACAAGAGCAAATTTACTTATATAATATATAGTTCTACTATATCATTGTTACTCTATCATAGTATCAAATATGCTAACATACAAATAACATTAGAAACAGATGGAAAGAAATAAATATCATTAAGTAATAATTAAAAGCAATAAAATGTAACCTAAAATATTTTGACATATGATACGAACCAACCTTATAAAAGATTCTGTGTAGTTCAAAATTTTGATACTCGTTACAATATTAACATTCTTCTTAAAAATAAAAGTTGAAAGAATTTTCTCTCGTGGGTGGTTAAGGTTGGATCAGATATCCATAGAAACCTCCCTCCTTGCTCTCCTAAAAGTTCTTTAATATAATATTATACATTACATATTGCTTTCGTTAAGTTGTTTCATTACTTGTACTTAAAAGTTCAATTCGAAAGTAATGAGTTTTTCTTTCTTATAAAAAGTATTTTCAAATAAGATTTAGACAATAGAACTGATGCTCAAAAAATGACAAGACTTATGATTTAGAATAAAACCTCCACCTCTTGCGAAGTAGCTGGTATGAAGCATATCCCCAGCTTAGAATGGTCGCATCAGAACAAGTTCGATGGTTCTTCATCAACCATTTTCAGAACTGGTTCTTTCTTTGATTTTGCATCACTATTTTTCTCTAAAAGCTTAATGACATGTCAATCAATTCCTTATTACGTTTGAACGGAAAAAGAAAGAATGCTCTCCTTTGTTTCGGATGGTTCTGACGAACGTTTTGTTCTCCACTAACCATGGTGAATAAATGCAGCAGCGGGGAATAACTTCTGACCAACGAAGACCACTCGAACTGCCGGGATAATCAGGCTGAATATTTCTGGGGTACGAGCGAATATGAACTTTTTACCTTGGAAATCATAGAGTGTGAGTCTGGATACGTGTTACGATCCTAAATCGTAGTGAGTTTGGGCTTATGGAAGCCTGCATTGGTAATAATACGATAATTAAAGTACATAAGAATAAGAGTAGCAATAATTATTATGTACGTTAACTATTGTGTTAAAAAGTATATATGAACGTATCTCTTTACATACACATGTTAAGATGCATTTACTGATACAAAAATCATGGTATAACAGTTCCATTTACCAGCTAGAGCATCACATTCACCTTGGTAATAGGTACACCGCAGGGGAAAAGGAACATTATTTTAAGCATAGATTGTTTTTTGGGGTTGCCCATTACTGTAGCAAATCTAGTACTTCTTACACTGACATCTTTGGACTGTTATGTTCATGGCATGTCGGCTTATAAGATCTATATCTATGGTTTTGATATTGGGCCGGCTTGAGTCCCATGGCAGCATAAAAAATTCAGGATAAAGCTGGGAATAATTCAGATACTTGCATCAGGCTGAACAGTTTTCACGTGGTTGGAGTTTGTCAGAGGCTGTCTTTCTTTTGTAAGCTGTGGTCACCATAAAGTGAGAAGAAAATGTATAACATAAGAGTCCAAAATGTCAAAAAGAAGCGTGAAAATGACAGGATACAGGGCCCCGTGGACTAATGCACCCACTGGTTCAGAGAAAACTTCACCCAAAGTTGAATGTCGGTCAAATTACAATGACATTAACACCCTAAAAACGTTACAGGTATTTCTAAAAAACCAACATTCTTGTTAAAACTGATTCAGGAAGAGATTTACAAAAAGGAAGATAATATTTTCAGATACAAAGGATTCTCAAGAATTTATATAGATGACACTTGTTATGGAGTAAAGTAGTAGGCTTTGTAGTAATATCATGAGAGAAACCTTTTTGTTAAATTGTGGGTTACAATAGAATTTTATCTATATTAGTCATATATTCTGTTAGAAATTATTATTAAAATCGACTTGTAAGGGACAATTTATTCATATATTAAGAATTTCATGATATAATAGCAATAATGTTGAAAAATTCAGTTCTTAACTCTTTAAGTGTTACTATTTGGCCAAAAAATATATTTATTAATCAGAGTACATATTTTATTTCTTAACTATGCTCCAAGTTTGCTAAGACATTTGACACAATTTTCACACTTGGTACATGCACCTACCAAGCCCAATAATTCTCTCGACAACCTATTAGCAGAAGAATCACGCACACTCTATTATGATATCAATTGTTATAACTCAACACTACTATATGGTCAAAAGTTATTACTATTGGTCAAATCATATATCCTATTCCTTTATCAACCATGTATACTTAATGCCAATATTCACAAGCTTAGTGGACGACTTGGTACAACCATCGCACCTAGCATACCCGCACCCACCAAACCCCAACCTCGATTTGCATCCCTGCAATTCAAACCAATGGATTGCAAGTACCCCACATCATCTTAGCTCCTGACCTTATTCATTTGAACAATGTTATTTGACTTTTTTAAAAAAATAAAATAAAAAATAAAAAACCTTATTTTATCGTCAATTAAAGGATTGCAAATCTCACTGAAATCACCTCAGCTAAAGTTGTGTCAGATCTTGGTTTATCTCTTGACCTGCTAAATATCTATCATAATGCAGATGTTGCCAAATTACAGGTTCATTATAATATTTGCCCTTCTGCACACGTACACGCAACCCACCTCCCCATTTTCTATTCATCACAAGTTTCTTAGCTCGTGAACGTTCAAGAAGCTAGTGTTCATGTGCACAGCACTTGGGAATACATATTTTGTTTGGCACCCCAACTTGAAACCGGTCTCTTGTTTAACACCCCGATGCACCGAACACATAATCTACGTCCCCCAAGGCATGGTAGCAAATCTATGGGACTTGAGTGTTTTAATATTAAACCAAGATTGAAACTTGTTGATCTGAGCTAAAAGTTCACACCCCAATGCTCCAACTTCGTAGCCTTTCAAGGCAAGCAATAAAAAAGGACTCGAGTTGGGTATCAGCTTAGCGGCTTCACTCACAAAAGCAACCACACTTTGAAGCGAATCTTGAACATGGAAAATCCAGAAAGATGGTTTCTTTATCGTCATGTTATGCTTGGTAGAGAATGGGGTCAGGAAAGAACTTGAAAGCGAAATGCAAACGTAAGTTCAAGAAACCGTCCCCACCAAAAATTTAAAGTGGGATTGGGGTTGTTGGAATGCCAACCTTGCTTTTTAATGGTACTATTATTGTTGATAGTGCCCTACCTTGTCACCATTCCATCTATCAAAAAGTTGTGTATCTTATGCTCATAGCCTTAGCCCCACAACATGCATCAATAGAACATAATCTGTCCTCCTTCGAGGGGCCCTAAATATGAAGAAATACATCTCACGGAATGTCGGTTTTACAAAATTTAAGCAATGTAAGTTACACATCAACATGCTAGTAGTCCCATAGTTAGCTAATGGCAGCATAGAACCTAGGTTTTAGGTTCAACACCCTAAACGCCAAAATCCCTTTTATCTAAGAGAAAAAATGTCGCATACACTATTTTCAATCGGTCAAGAACCAAACAGTGCTAATACTAATAGGTGAGATCTCAACTAAGTTTTCTCACCTTCTCTCACTTCCCCCAATTGGGTTGAAAGTACTTTTCTTCCAAGCAATAAATAAGAAGATAGATCTTATATTCAGATTAAATGGATTATGTATTAGACGAAGAAGCCACGTGCTTACACCTGTCGTGTCTGCCGACATCACACTAGGGCAAATTCAAGGGCATAGTGCTTGCCCTACAAATATCATGCATCGCTCCTATTCCATCTCCCTACCCTACAAATAATTGGGATTGAAAGTTTTATCTTTCTATTGTTTCAATACATTTGATCCACCACACAAGTCTTAATCACATAAAGTTCATATCATGAATTAAATCATCTGTCAGAGATCTTTCCTTTCATTGCTTTCGGCATTTACCCAACTGTTGTGAGTCTTAAGCTAGAACTGTCACACCCTCTCCATGTCTTTTCCTTGTCTTCCCTAGTCACTTTCTCCTTGTCCTTCTTAATCTCTCTTTTCGGTTCATGTATTTTAGCCTAAATGAACGGATGGGTGTCCTTTTTAATTGTTGATTTGGACAAGTGATGGAACCATTTGCTGTCTCCTTGAAATTGGATTGTCTACCGATTATGTTTCAATGTAATCAAACATCCTTAAGGTAACATGTGCATGAATTGAAGTCTTGACTAAAGCCTTGAGAACAACATCCACACCAACAACCAAACTCAAACCTTTCCAAATAATTATGAATTAGATTTAAAGATTTTGACCCGTGATTTCACTTCATCATTCTACCACTCAAACAAAATACTCATTTCCAAGACAATCAATAATGATAATAGCTGTCTTACATTGCAAATATTAGGATCCGGTATCCTGATGATCGGTTCTAAGAAATTTCTAATCCTTTCTAACAAGATCAATAATTCATTAACACCAAGAAACATTCATGGGAGAGAGCTAGACAGGCAAGACAGACAGATAGGAAGAATCCAACGCAGAGATGGGGCCTCCTAAGCTTGTTTTCCGACACTTGGAAACCGCAAAAGCTGTATCAAAACTAGTGGAGATGCAACGAGTTGCATTCCCTACCTATCTGGAACAGAGACCTATCACATGGCGTTTGAGTCCACAGATCTATCTCTACATGTGCAGAAAGATGATATGAACAAATATGATCTCATGTGCTTAGAGAAAAAAGTGCAACATCCCGTATTAAATAGACTGGAAAATTATGAAAACAAGTAATCTACCTTGACAAACATTAACTCCTAATATATATGTATAGTATGTATTCCAAAAGCTTAGAAACATGAAAATGTACCATTTAATTACAGTATTAGCTTATAAAAGCTAGAATTAGGCATCCTTCCGGACCTCACAAGGTTGGAAAAATGCCAGTACCACTAGAAGCAGAGAATGGTTCTTAACTTATAGCTCAGTACTCGAGCGACCCCACAGACGTTATGCCGGAGTTCAAGTTCCTCGAGTCCTGCCGGCTTGCATATTCATCACAGCTGCTGCTCGAAAGCCTCTGAATTGGTACTGAATTCAGAAGCTCTAGGCCTCGCTTGCCCATTTGCTGCACTTCTTGCGGTGACAGAATTTTGATGCACCATACATTGTTTACGAACTCCCTGGAATACAACCATCAACTTGTAAGACTAGGATAAATAAAAGTAGAAGAAAAGAGGCAAAACGGTAAATTACGGATCAAAGAAGATATCCCCACAATTCACAAAACATGTAAGATGACCGTGGACCATATTATTTGATCACTTCTGTATTTCAATTCATCTTCCTTTAATTTCTAAATGAAACATAGGAAAAAATTTTATATGTGATGGTCCAAATGATTCAATTTGATTCTTAGGCTGTTGGTGCAAACCACTGCCTACAATCCATAAATTACCATTCCAAGTTAATTATTTTCAATGACAGTAGAAACAGAGGAAAAAAAAATGGAAAAGAGACGGAAACTCACGGCCAGGGATCATCTCCGAGGAGAAGAACATCATTCTCCCTGTCAACAAATACAAGCTGCCAGCCTGATCTCAGTGGATCCTCTAACTCGCCTTCAAGGCCAAACATGCGAGCTAGTTCACCACGCAACTCACGATAACTACTAAATTTGGTGATATCCAGTGATCTACCAAAGGACCCTGACTTGTAAACCTGTGAACATTTACAATAATATTCAAAACAAAAGGAGAAACTAAACTCGAAAGGCCAGTGTAATAGATGACATATAATAGAAGCAATATGATTGAACTCAAAAAGTCAGCACCTTAACAAATGTTCTGGTTGGTGGATTTACTTGGCCCACATTCTCCGGGGACTGCAGAAAACCAGATTCATCGATGCAACTGGAAGGTGTCATTGCTGGATTAAGAGAGACATCAGTGCCTCCAGTGCTCATATAATTAGAAGAAGGGAAAGGTATGGTTGTGGAGTCACTCTCACTAACAACTCCTCTAAGACCTGTCATCCCATTCTGCAATAGAAGAGATGAGGGCTCTATATTAACACCAAATAGGAGATGACTCTGAGGGTCAGTGTTCCCTTCCTGGTCTAGTGGGTAGTCTCTACCAGGAAATGGTGGCAAGGAAATAGTATTTGGAGAGATATTAGTGTGTGGTGGTCCCAACTTTTCCACTTGGGGGAGAACACACTGAGAAGCACCAGAAGAAAGAAGAGGTTCGACTGCAGCTCGCTTTGATGGCCAGGTACCAGCATGTATCAAGGGGTTACTTCTTGGAAGATTGAGCAGATGGGATGAATCATCCTGGGGAAATGAACCCAAAAGACTATGTAGTGGAGAAACAATAGGGCTGGTCACAGGGTTCCCATTTGAATCAGAAAAAGTCTGTTGTTGGCATAGTGAAGAGATTGCTTGCAAGGACGGTGTCTGGGATTGAGAGGGTGAAGCAAATTGAGACATTGTGGAGACAGCGCATGATATATGTCGATGGTCAACCAGTTGTTGCTGTTGTTGTTGCTGCTGCTGCGGCTGCTGTTGTTGTTGTTGTTGTTGTTGCTGCTGCTGCTGTTGGTTATTGAACGAGTGCTGATGCTGCAATTGTTGCTGAAGAAGCTGTGATTGAGCTTGAGCTTGAGCCTGAGCCTGAGCCTGAACTTGAGCCTGAGCCTGAGCCTGAGCTTGAGAGTGAGGCTGATGCTGATTTTCTTGAACACCCTGTAGGAAGGCCGGTTGAGATTGTGATTGTTGCACCATCTGGGGCTGCAACAGAGCAGCAGACCTACTCTGGAGAGACTGTGATTGCTGAAACTGTAGAAGGGATGAAGGTAGTGGTTTCGTAGGATCTACAGCTCGCATCTCCTGAAGTGCTGCAGTAGCCATAGCTTGGTACATGTCAGCATGGAAACCAAGCATGGAAGCATCAACCCTTGGTTGCATCCATGGTGCAACCCCAATTCCCTGAAAGTTCATGGATTGGAGTCCACGGTCTCCATTATCTCCTCGAAGCCACATAAGAGGAGAATTAATTCCCAAATCATCATCCTTCATACCTGAAGGCAATAGCAAAAATAAATAAGCATGGTTTTGGTCGGCAAACTACCATAGGATGTTCACGTATTGTTATTGCTGATGTATAGCCCCAAGTATGAGAGACAAGCATTACCATGGAAAGATGGAAGTCCCGGCGGCCAAGGTCGCTTAAGTCTGAGGGGAAATGGAGATGGATACATTGGGAATGTTGTCAATGGTTCAATCTCCCATAAGGACACTCTTGGCTGCCTCTCCCCTGCGGTGGATTCATCCCAACCAACCTGCAATTATCAAGTCAAAGAAATTTTAAATTTAATCCATTCATAATAGACAGAAAATAAATCTGAAAGAGACTTAACTGACACAACGGTATGTATGTATAAAAAAGACTTTGATCTCGACAAACCTTGACAGAGCGCCAATGTGAATTTGGCCACCGAACAGGATCTAAGTCACTTATGCCAGTAATTGTACCCATATAGCTGGAAAATATTCAAGGATCAGTCTGTGTTTACATATTCATCACATACAAAGAAAAGCTCAAACCAGGAAGTCATTATATGGGATCTCAATCAAAAATATGATGGTAATAGAATCAGACACAAAAATACTCGTCTGTGATTATATTTAAAACCCAAATACTATTCATCCCATTATTCCCTAGTTGTTCATGACTTTGAACGCACACTGTCTACTTTAGTCCAGTAGGTGAAGCACACTCTGGGAAAACCTTGCTCTACCCAAACTTCCTATTAACTTTACTTTCTAACATTCCATTCAAATTCAAAGGCAAAAGATAGGACTGAAAAGAAGTGGTTTGAGACTTACCGACGGACACTTGATTCTTCTGTTTCAAACAGCATCCTAAAGCGCATCCCAACAGAAACACGAGTATGATAGACTGCTTTGATGTACTTGGCCAGCGGTATGACAAATTCCGATGGGCTAGCCCTGAAAAAAAGTTATATCATTTGAAGGAAGCTTGATAATTTAGAACTTTTAATTTATAGTACATGTGAAGAATTGTACCTTGGGTTATAGAATATGGTAAAACGGCTGTTTGTTGCAGCCGCATGAGCTGCAGCAGCAAGTAGACCCAAGTGCATACTATCACTGGATAAAACAGATGAAGGCATCACAGTTTGTGGTCGATTAGCACGCCGGATACCAAGTAGTAATTGATTCTTCTCGTTCCTGGTGAAGGAAAAACATCAGTTTAACCAAGGAACAATAATGAATATTTATATATATGTTCTATGTTCAAACAACTTTGACAAGCATGACAAAAAGGAGCCAGAGACGTTACAATATGCACACCTGCATTACACACATTACTATGATGTAAGAACAGAAAACCGTTCTCAGCAAATCCATCAAGGGAAATTTTATCTCCAAATCAGCTTAATGGTGTGACTAAACATTGTCATACATTATCTTTAAGCCTATTGCAATACATATAGATATTATTTAGGTAAGTTGATAACTTAGATAGCCTGGATCAACCAGGAAAGTTTTTTGGGCCAAATGAATATTAATGGATGAGAATACAACAGATGGAAAGAGGGGGAAAAGTCTTTACACAATGATAACAATGTCATGTCCTGCTCCAAGTACAAAGTATGTAATCTTAACAGAGTAGAGAAAATATTAAGGGATCAGCAAACTGCCTACCAAATAAAAAGCACTGAATCACCAGCAACAAGTCTTTTAGCACTAACAAAAACACTCCATCCTGTTGTAAGGAGGTGCCTTTTGGGCTGGCCTGCATAAACAAAAGGCAGTAATATCTGTAAGTGTTTCTTATAATTTGAGACTCTCTCCAATTTACGGAGGACCCAACACCCACTTAATTAGCTTGAAAAGAATAAGCAAAATTCTTGACGGATAGTTTCTAAATCTCAACATCTGCAACATTTCTTCTTACAGGATTTTCAACAGAATTTCCAAAGAATAAACACAACAAAAAAAGAAAGGCAGTATTCTGCCCCATAGCCATCCTGAAAGCTCACCACGAAAGATATGTCTGAATTTCCATTCATTATCATGTAGATCCCTCGCAATCAACTCTTGCGCTGGAGGCTGCTGGGTGAAGTCCTGCAGATGAGAAGTATGGCATTAGAAACACTGTAAAATATCGTGAACCTCAGGAGAATAGAAATTGGTGAACGTAATCAAGGTAAAAATATCTACCAGTGGGGGAAACACTTTTTCAGCCGCTCGGCGAGGAACAGAGAAACCTCCATGAGTGCTTGTGTCACTAGCTGTCAAGGTCTTACAAAAGTAATTTGTTGGCTGTTTGCTGGGGGTACCCAACTCTGCCGGGAGGTAGGCATCCTTTTGCTCTTGCTGCAATTGAGGTAATCATCAAAATGTGAGGCAATAGATAAGACAAGTACATCAAAATGCCCATTTGCAGACATTAGCATACCGGGTTCAGTGGTTGCAAAGTCATCTGAGCATACACTTCATCTGTCTCAACATCTGCCTGAAGTTTACAAATTTAGAGCTATTAGGCACTCGCCTCCAGGAAAATTTGGAAAGTAGAACCGACAAAACTAACAAAACATTACATGCATGGTCACATTGTGAAGTTGACAGAAAAGTTGGGGAGGTAAACTTGGGTAGTTAGGAATATGGGCATCGACTTCCTTGTTGGTTGAAGCAGCAACCTGAATTGAATCATTGAGATATAATTTATACATGTAGCAAGGTCAGCACTCAATATATCTCATTTCAATGCGTGTGGATCATTCAACTATGAAGATAAGTCTGACTTTGAACTATTAAGAAGCATCAACTGAACTGCACCAAGGCACCAGTGCATGTACATGAGGTCAGAAAAGTACAAATCAAATACAAGCAAAAAAAGAAAAATAAGTCAGAGTATACCAAAAAGGGACCAGTAGAGGCAGCAGGAAAGCAAGGAGGAATGCTTTTTGAAGCCCACGGTAAAGAGGCATATAACTCCATCTTAACCCACGTTATCATCATATGGCTTATTTAGGTTTCCCTAAGTAGTTTTTCTTTCCTTATATAGCTCCTTATAATTTAATTATAATCCCTCCAAACATTACAAACCTAGATTTTAAGATACACATGCTTTTTAGTTCTTAAATTATTAGGTAATGCAATTAATGAGTCAACAATTTACAATCCCGCACTATAATGAATTGTAAACTTGAAAATGCTAAATCAGTATGATAAGTTAGTGAACCAATCGGCAATATCCTTTACATCTGCAGCTTTAACCTCCATTATGTATACTCCCAGAGCACGCCAATGAGGCAAATCCACTTGGAAACTATCATCTTGCCTCTTGGTCGTTACTCATCCTAGAATTACTGATCAATAGCCTAGCGCCCCGTCCACCACCCCCCCCAAACAAAACAAAGGGCGGGAAAAAATCTGTCTCAAACTCTAAGCAGAGGAACTGTAGATAAACACACTCAAGCAAGCAAGCGAGAGAGAGAGAGAGAGAGATGTATATGACCACAAAAAGTCATCCAACTGAGAAACCATGAGCTTATCAAGGTAAACCCAAAAGTGAAAATCTCCAACCAAAAGACATAAGGGAGGGAGGGGGGAGAAACAAAAAGCTTTACTCGAGCATAAAACTCTTCTTGTGCCCTGTGAAAATACTGTAAAAATCAAAATCAGCAAATAGTTCCTCCCAAAGGCGACGAGTAAACAAACTGCACATATATAGATGTGAATATACATATCATGCAGATAGATCTAACAACAGAACTTCCTTGCCAGAGAGTGAAGATATACTTCCATAATTCAGTCTTTAATTCAAATAAATAAATCCAGATACACCAACCTGCTCGCTATGACCCTGGGGAAAGTAAACAACGCGACTTCCAACAGCCGGTAGCGAAACAAGAGGACCCGCACAAGCATGCCAAAGCTCGGAATTTAGAACTCTCTTTTCCCCTGCAAATCGTTTCAGTGACGCAAATTTCATGAAATATACAAGGAATTGTCAAAATTGGATATTAGACCCTCAAATTGAATAGACCAACTCTTTCCCATAACTATTAAAGGAATATTCGGTAAGGATGGCTTCATGGCATTCATGGTAAATGTCAAATTCTAGAACCAAGTCCTGTCTACGGCACAATACAAACCCAAAGGACAGGAAACAGACAGAAATCCAGCAAGAAGCCGCCAAATTAGCCTTCTGGTGGCTAAGAACATGAGGTATAGGAAAGAAACTACAGCAGTGAATACCAAGTTTCATGAGGTTTTTGGGGTCCAAGAAAAAGGAAAGAAAGAAGGAAGGAAGGAAGGAAGGAAGAAACAAACAGAAAATGAACCAAAGTGGAGTTATCGGCTATCTTTGATTTTTCGACATTTTGGCGTTCTACTCTTTTTCAGAAACAAAAGTGAGCCCCCCATCGACATCCCAACGTAATAAAAATTGAACTTTCCCAGAGAAATTGGTAAGAGAGAAGGAAGAGAGAGAAAGAGAAGAAAAAGATATGAGAATACAGAAAGCACCAAATCTGAAAGAAAATACTTGGCATACCTTCCGGGGGCTGAGGGCTAAAACCAGCTGAGGAAAGCCTCATTTCAGCAGGTAATTCTAAAGTGTATTTCAAACCTGAAACTTGAGCCCCCAACTAATTATCCAAACTCACTCTGAAGCAAAAGTTGTAAGCACCAAATTACAGGCAAAGAAACTACGAAACCCCTCAATAATCCTTTCCTTCTCCTCCTGCTCGTTCACTGCACAATACCGTGTCCTCACCTTTCCCCATGTTTAAGCCTGGGTCCAGTGAAAGGTACACGGCGGAAACCGAAATTATTGAGCATGAACCTTCACGTAAAGACCCCCAAGCCAAACCCAGAACAGACCCACACCAGAATCTTCAACCGAAACCGGTTCCACTAGAAAGCACAATCGATTTCAGCCTCATCCGCTCCTTACTGTACTCACCCCCAACCCCCAAAGACTCCAACTTCCAAACAACAACCTCATGCTACAATCTTCAGCAAATAAACCACAACATTTCACCTCCAAAACCCGAGTTACAGCCTCCACCTCTTACACAAAAACCTCGACTCCACGGCTGAATTAACCAAATCTCAGAAGACCAACACACTTTTTGCCCAAAGCCAAGAAAACCCACATAACAAAATAACAAAATACGCCCCGGAGACACCAGATCTCAGCCCGAATGCCTCAGAGCTGCTTTCACAACGAACCCCTCAAGGACCAGATCCCAATACAGAACCACCCCAGTTAAGAGCTACGCAAAAACGGCCAGCACAAGCATTTTTCAGACCAAAGTGGAGTTACTCGATACTAAACTGACCACCTCCAAAAGAGTATGTTTTGACGTATGGGCAGCCCCCGGAGGTGCAATAAAATACCCTCAGGAATGGTTTTGGTTGTGTTTCTACAAAAGGAAACGGACGACTGCTGACTCTTGTGGTGGTAGTGGCAGTACTAACTACTAGGAGTACTACTGCTTGGTGGCTCTGGTGTCACTATTGCTTTACCACTTTCTCTCCACCCTTCTCTCTCCCTCTCTGTTCTTGTTTTCTTTCCCTGCTCCAATCAATCAACATACAACCGCCATTATTTCTCCCTGTCTTTTTTATACGAAGAAAAAGAGAAGCAAAGGCTTATGAGAGAGAGTGTCAGATTTTTTTTTTTATAGACAGAAGGTTTTGCAGTTTTTGCTTTTCTTTTGCTCGGCACTTTCCGTTCTTATTTCAGATTTCAGGTCATTTGGGATTGACAGAAGAAAAAGGCTTACTGTGCTCCATTTTTTACCAAACTA
The DNA here is from genome assembly GCA_028551475.1 of Casuarina equisetifolia. Lineage (NCBI taxonomy): Eukaryota > Viridiplantae > Streptophyta > Magnoliopsida > Fagales > Casuarinaceae > Casuarina > Casuarina equisetifolia. The sequence continues at coordinate 2,198,919 of CM052357.1, read as the reverse complement.
CCATCCTCTTCAACCTCCTTTTCGAATTTGATATATCCGAAAGAGAGCTGTAAATTACCTCCATGGCTGTTATGTTAAGAAAAAGGAAAGTGCTGTAATTACTTTGAACTTGACATGCACGAAATGATTAGGTAGCACTGTGGTGATGGGGGTGGTTCCAACTTGCAAGCTGGTGCTCATGCATGTAAAGATGGGCCACCTCGAAGAGTCCACCTTTCTCAGTGTTAAAACATTTTTGCCTCAACATGACCCAAGAGCTCTAACTTTGACCGCCAGGTAACATTTAAGCCCGGTTAATTAGACTTCACGTTTTCCTAAACCCATTTAATTTTGTCATGGTTATTATTCAAAAATAGGATCTTTTTGGTAAAACTTTCTTCCACATATAGATAAGATCATGTTGTAGTTCATAATTGAGTCTACTTAAAATAAGAGTTTGAGGGCATGAGGCGTGGAATTTAAGACTTAAACAATAGTATGACTTGTTCACATTATAATGTTTAAAATTTGTGTGCACGATAATAATCTTATACCGAAAATGTAATTTCTTATAATAAAGTTTAAATAAATAAAATAACTTTATAACTCCTAAGTTGAAATTTGAGTTAAAATTTTAACTTTCTTAAATAATATGAACTTAAATTAAATTTACTTCACTATATATGACTTTAAGCCTAATACTACACAGTATGTGAAAAGACATATATATATATATATATAAGACAAAAGTCTTATGTCAAAAGCATAATTTTTTATTATAGAGTTTAAATAAAAAAATACTTCAACCCTTAAGTTAGTTTTTTAATTAGATTTTGAGCTTTTCTATAACAGTATTGTTAACCTACCATAAAATCTTTATAATTATAAGTTAATCTTAAAGAATAAAAGAACAAATAATTTTGGAAATACTTGACTGGAAAGAGAGGGGAGGTGGGCGCCTATGATCATGGCGTGATTCAAATTTTTAACTCAAGGATCTGCAAAAGGAACCGGTTTCAATGATTCACTTTGCAGGAATGGAAAAGGTATGGCCACGTCTGGCAATTCCTCATACATAGTCTTTCTTTTGACTTTAACCTTTCTTTTTCTTGATATGATTCCGCCATTAAAATTTGGTAAAGATAACGGAAGAACCTACTTTGAGGATCAATGGAGAGGAACATGCAAAAGGGGTTACAGCTTATGGTACATGGCTTGAGATATTTCGTTAATGATGGGTGACGAGACTTTTCCATTCATCTTTCTCTTGGTCCACCCATTTCAACTGCGCACTGTTTGGGATAACCCGATCGAAGATCTTGAGGTTTTGGTGTCCATCGCAATTAAATTGAAGAAAGATCATTGCCTTCCATGGGGCCATGCTGATTTCTATCTACTGAAAGGGCTTTGCATGGTTGTCTCCTACAATTTTTTAGGGTTCTTGTCTTTTATGTGCTAAGATGGCCAATAATTTACTAAATAGTAATAGTTTTACATCACTAATATCTAAACTTCAAATCATTTTTATGAAGCAATGTCTCCCTAATAATAGGTTTTAATAAAAGAAGTTATTTCCTTTTTATATTAGCTCTTGAACTCAAGTTCAAGCGTGAGACCTCAACACAAGGGACTCAATTATTTGTACCACATCACCTTATCCTATTATTCATGAATTAAATGCACATTTAAATGGAGGAATGCGTTAAATAATGATTATCAAACAATGCTAATATCAAAAGCTAAAATCCTTCTTATAACTTTGAGTCTTCTTTTCTTTGAATAGATCGTAAAAAAAAAAAAAAAAAGATAATTTAGTCCTTTCCAAATTTGGTCAAATTTGAAAAAACAAAAATGTCCCTAATGAAATTTTTCTTCGTTTTTCATTTATCTACAACCAGATTTGAACTTATAACTTTGTTGATAAGCATGCTAGGGGTTTTTTTTTTCTTTTTAACATTTGTAAGATCGTGTTACAATAATACTTTAATTTCATTGACCTTTTTCTTTTGATTTTCTTAATATTTCAATCCATATTACTCATTAGCTCCTTGTGATTACACTAGTTTTTGAATCTTTCTCTCTCCCATTTTCCTTGTAATACATTTTTATTCATCATTTATGCTCATCTTATCTTATCATCCACTTTATCTAAAAATAAAGGCAGTTTGGAGCTTATTTTTAAGAGATCACAAAGCTTGTTTAGAGCTGCTTTGACCGGAAAATTCCTTTGCTTGGTACGTATCTAGGTAGTAAGGATAGGCCATCTAGCAAGAATCTTGACAAAGGACATCCGTGTTCTTCCTTGGCCAAGAGAACTTACTCGAAATAGCAGCAAGATTATCAATGGAAGGAAAGAACTTCCCAAACATATTGAAGAAGTAAGGTTCAGTTAAGGACACTAATTGAGACATGTTCTGTCAAGATTTGGAGATCTAGTTTAAGGGAATCACTAAAACAATGGGGCATATAAAGATAATTATTATATGATAAACTCCCAAATCAGGGGAAAAATTTGTCTATCATTAAACATAAAGTAAGAAAAAGAATAAAGAATAAAGCAATGGTGGGTAAGGTGTTAAAATATGATAAAAATTATATTATGGTGTATTTTTTATTTGAGGATACATGCAAACAAGGAAGTGTTATATTTCGTGAAGGTATGATAATTGTATAAATAGAAATGCTTAATCATACGGACTCTTCTATATTTTAATGTCCAATTGTGTAAGTGCCGTTTAATGGAAATGATGTGATGTCTTTATTTCAAGTTGGCACTCATTTATAGATCTTAAGTCTTAATAACCAGACATATTATTCATGCGTGTCTTGAATAACTTCCTAAATGCAATTGACTGATAACAAAAACAAGATCTTTAAGGTGGCAATAAACTAAAATATTAAGAGGAGATTATTATAATACATATATTAGGTGTAGATATTAAGTTTGAAAGTTGATTAAAAAAATTGAATGAAATTCTAGATACTGAAGTTATAAGTTAAACATGGTTTTATCATATTATACTAGATTTCATTCTATCAATATATATTTTTACACTTGAGATTTGAGTATTATATCCAATCATATTTACAAACTTGATCTTCAATAAACTAAAATTCAATTCAAATAAGATCCATAATGTTCCAATATGTGTGGTGTATGTGTGTGTGTATTTATATAATTATCTCCTTGATGATTTTAGAATTGCTTCCAATGAAACAAGTTATTTGTGTGCATAACAAAAATTTATATTGAATATGAAATTCTTTGTAATGAAACTTAAATAAAAGAAATGTCATTTTAATTTTTTAACTAATCTTTAAGTTGAACATTTAAATCTTCTAACATTACTTATAAATATTTCACGTGAATTGTTTAATAAGTGAATTGGTTTTAAATAAAAGCTTTAAACTTGTTGATTAAACAAATCCAACTTGCATGGGCTTAACTTGGCTCTATTTTTTATGTATAAAAAATCTATAATGCCGAATCTCTTTTCTAGTATGAGTAGATATCACTTAAACCTTTATAATAATTAATCTCGGTACATGTGTATAGAAAAAATAGTGCAATTATATTCACATATATAGTACAATTCTACTTTATATTAATCACAAATTGTGAACTTCTTATACTCATTCTGACTTCGTTTGATTCTAATTTTTTTTTAAGTCAATTTGCAAATTTTGGAGCCCCGTGAAAAAGCTTAGATACATACGGTCCCAGGCATTCATGAATGACATAACTTATTTTCTCCCAACGACTCATAAATAAACCACTGCCGCAATAGTTAGTTTCCCATTATGTGTTTATGGTCGAAAGGGCTACACGGTTGGTAGCTCCCATAGAGGAGACGCAAAAATCGTTTAGCATTTACCTTTCCTTTACGATGACTAAAATTTTATATTGCATAAATCCAGTTCTTTTTTTTAAAAAAAAAATCATCAATTGATGATGAAAGTGCATATCAAAAATATATTATTTTTGGATAATGTTTCAATAAGAAAAAATATAATTTCATTCATGATATTTTTTCATTTAACCAAATTCTTATTATTTTTCTTATTAATGTGATATCATTTTCAATATTCAAACAGGTTTTCTTATCATAATAGTTAAATTATCAAATCATCATAATTATTTGGGCAATGTGAAGACTCAAATCAATAAGAGCTCATATAAGTATTACTAATATTATATATATAAGAGATTTATTATTCAATTAAAAAATAGACTTATGAGTTCATAAAATTCTCTTTCATTTAATTAGTATTCTTATTATATTTTTTAATAATATAAGATAATTATTTACTTCGTAACATTATCCATCCAGCTTCAATCTTAAAATAATTTCAGGAGAGATTTCTATTCCATCATATTTTTAAGACAAATTTTCAATTTTCAATAACACCTTCCAAGCAGTGTACTATTGGAGAACATTTAATTATGCAGTCAGGCTTTATTCATTGCATGTAGATGCTGCAAAGACCGGTGCATCTGGTGCTGGAATGCGTAGTTAAGAGGAGAACTAGCATTGGAAGCTGACTCATTTATTTCGTACTCCAAAAGTCTTGAAGCTCTCCCACTGCCACAACTCTCCCATTTAATGATGCCAGGACGGTAACGCTGGAAACCTGGAATCCAGAGGCTCCAGCAACGCCAGGAGATCTATTGATGGCCACTCATCGGCTATGCTCTCTGCATCATGACAACAAAGATTGAGTGGCAGATGCACAGATGATGGAAGTGCCAGGCATTGTCTCCACACATGTAGTCCTGGAATCCCTTGTTTCACTCTATTTATATCATGGTATTTCTTACTACAAGGGGGAAAAAACAGTATTTTAGAATTTAATATTGTCTTGTACAACTTCAAATTTGTCTTTTTTTCTTTTTAATTATTTTAGGTAAAGGAGGGGAGAGTTGGGGTGTCTGGAACCCTAGTTCTCTAGGCAAAGCAACCAAAATTGTTTGGGAAAAAAAAATATTAGTTTATTGATTTAGTATATAACATATAATTTTGTATTATAAATATTGACGGTTCATATCATTTATGTCTTAGTCTTGTATAAGTGGATATTTATGTTTTTTAATGACCAAACTTTCTAATGATATGCACAACCCTACTACCAAGAAGATACACAATATGTAAGCCTAATGATTGAGGGAAAAACACTTACATCTCATAACAAAAAAATGTACAATTTCTAATGTTTTAAAAGAAGTGGTTTACATATATGGAAAAATTAGAATTTTAAGTCAATAAGCATTTGGCTCAATTAAAAGTAAGCATTATCTAGGTTTGACATCATATGAGTTTGTGGGTGTAGGTGTTTATAAAGATAAAAAAAAGTGGGGATTTGAGAAAAAATTATTTTTCAGTCCAATTTATTACAAGAACATGACTACAAGAAAAAGAAAAGAAGAATGTAACAAAAAATTCCAATTGGTAGTGGTTAGGGCTCCTAGATCACCATTTAGATAGTTGGGTCATGAACATAATAAATTTATTTTTTTCTTGAAACCTTTCTCAAAATTTTACCTAAAGAATCCTAAAATTCTCCATACAATCAAATATGCTGCTAAAATTTAAGCATTTTCTCACCACAATATGATATAATAAATTCTTAGAGTAATCATCTTCAAAATATTATGCACACAAATTCAATAGGAGAACATATGCTGCTGGTATTAAAGCTGTGTCGGCATGATTAATCATCATATTCCGGATCTAAAACTAAATTTATGCCAAAAGCATTAATTGAAGTCCTCTTTTTAATTCAACAAAGGTGGACCAACCATGTTTAAGAAAAAACTTGGATATTCTAACTAAGCAAGAAAATGTTATAAAACTATGATAGGAGGAAATGAAAATATATAAAATAAAGAAAAACCAAAAGAGTTAAGTAGTTCCAAAACAACTAATAATTAATCATTAGGTAACTAACTTATTAACTAGATATAATATATAACTTACTATCTTGTTAAAAATAATATAAAAAGTAACTTAATAAAGAAAGAAGCAAAGAAATATAAATTATTTTAATTTATTGAATAATTAAGATTACAATTTCAACTATTAAAACTAGCTAAGAAAAAAAAAAAGAAAAAGGCTATACTCCCCCCACTATGTAAAATTGGCGTAATAGAGGGGCACAAAAAGGACGATTCCCGAATCGTGTGATTTGCGATCCTAAGGAAGGTGGGAGGAATGTGCATAAGGAAGCAAAAGGACGAATCCTGACCGTCGGCGGAGGAAGGGGTGGTCCCCGGAGGAGTGTGATGGGACGTGACGTGAACCCACTGTTTGCTTTTTAATTGGTCGCTATCGGTCGTACCCTGGAGAAATGGCACATGCAATAAATCAACACACGCCTCTAATTCCACTGGCGGGTGCCAGTGTTCCGAACTGTAATTTTACGAACTTGACAATTGAAGCTAGGCCACGTAGAAAAGTGGATAATATGTCACTGTCTTCCTAACCCCTCTAAACATTTTTTTTTTAAATTTTAATTCGAAATTTAGTTTTTGTTCTTTATTTATTAATATATTAGTTTAGAGATATTATTTTTTTACAATCTAAAATTCCTATAAATTTTGCTTTAAACTAAAAAATAATGATATATCTCAGAACATGTTCAGATTAATAAAAAATGTATTACATGCATATTTTAGAACACAGCTTTTCTTATCATCTCAATTACACTTTAAAAAATAATTTAGAACCATTGTTATATACAAGTATACTTCATTCCTTTCATGATCTATTTTAATAAGATTTTATGTCTCAATTCTTTCATATAATACTTCATTGTTCATGAACTATACCCTCCTAAAATATGGTACTTCATGTTCAATGTTATAAATTGTTTCTATTTTGTTATAATATTCTTCTTATAGAAAAAGATATTAATTTCTCTTAACAATTTATCTAAGAAAAACATTGAGCATTTTATCATGTTTGACACGAGCCTTTGACATAAAAATGCTTTTATGCTTTTTTAAATTGTGTTGACTTCAAAGAGAAGAAACTTGGTTTCTTTGCAACCATAATGCTTGGCGACCATCATTCAATCACAAAAACTTAGCTGCACAAAACATCATATTCTGAACTGTTTTTGATTGTTACAATGATTATCTCTACGATTGAATTTGCTGACAACAATGCAATGTCGGCATCAGCTTTTACTAGGCTATTCTGAAAAGAGTGACCACCCTTTTGCTTCTGTGGTAGGGGTCCTCCTCCCTACACTATAGAGCTTGCCCCGCCTACCGATTCATAAAGCTCGAAACATTTCCACGATCTTGTGTTTACAAATGTGAAGATATGTGGCCATGGCTGAAAATACAAAAAGAAGTTTACCCACATGGAGCCCCTGTGTTTCTTGGTCTTTTTGCTTTTGAGAAATTTCACTTTCTTGACGTAAAAACTGGTCCTGTTTTTGGTCTATCGGATCACGTTCCACGGAAAGATGACATCCAACATAGTTCTTGCTATCGTATATAACAGTGACTGGGGAGCCCAAGCAACAAACACGGTGAAATGAACAGAAACCACCACAGATAATAGTGTCAAAAGAAGCTCATTTCTTGTTACATATTAGATTTAAGAGATATACAGTTCTCAACATGTTTCTCAAGGTTAACGTGAGCTGCAAGCTTTGTTATGAAGGTAATACTATTAGAATCAAATGTTAGCACTAGATTAGAAGTTACAATTATTTTTAGAGACATAACTGTATTTTCTTAACCTAATCATGTCAGTCGAAACAATAATGGAAATATGTCATCCAACTTTATTTTCTTAATCTAATCATGTCACTCAAAACACACTCCTTCACAACATGCACATGATATCACTTGGACATGCTCTTCTAAAACACAATTGACAACACAAAGCTTCATATGATGCAACAAATAGACATGTGGTGTTGCAAGTCCGACAATTAATTTCAATTCTGGTACCACAAGTTGGGTGATTAATATACTGTTGGTTGTTAATGAATTGTCAAGTCAAAGAATAGTGTTGACCCCTATAAGGACAACAAATACTTTTTTTTTTTGTATATTAAAAATCTTAACCATTTTTAACTCATTTCTCACTATTAACATTAATTGCAAGCTTGTTGGGGAGGTAATATATTCTTTTTTATTGTAAATCTACCACATAGAGAACTGAGGTTATAGTATTATATTAAGAAGTTCATTTTGCTCTCACAAATTAAATTACAAAAAAAGTATTTTATTTTAAATATATTTTCAAATAACATTTATATAATATAAAACATTCTTTATATAATTCTTAATAAGTAATAAGGTTAAGCTGGTGGCCGTCAACTTCATATCTTCCTTGCATTCCATGTAAGGGGATACAAGCATAAGTTGGAAAATTCATGTTCATAAACTACCTATTATCATGGAAATTGGCTAGCGCATTTGATTTTCTTGTTAGGAAGACGAGGCATGCATTTAAAGTACCCCATTCTCAAATCCAAGCCGCCTAACATTATCCACCAGACTGGTGGGAACCAAAAGCTTATGTCCCATGCAGTTTTGGTTACTTAAAAGTCTTTCCTAGCGCAGCACATGCTTCTTCAGCTACTTATTGGGGGATTTAATCATGCTTAGTTGCTTCAATGCTGGATGTTCCACTTTGTTTCTGGTTGCATAATGACACGTGAAGGAAAGTTTCATGTGCACGCTGAAGGCACTTCAGGCTGTGATCAAAGTTGATGACAACTCATTCGAAGTTGTAAGCAAGAAATAATATATTTATATATAGTAGATAATATATTGAGATATAAGGAATGTGAAATATTATAATTCATCTTTTATAATTATTGTGAAGTAATTTATTTTATAGGTAAAAGGTTAAAGAGATTTGAACCAAAAGCTTTTAAGATCATAAATCAATAGTTTTACCATTTAACTATTAAATTAGTCGATAAGTGTTTAATTCAATAGTAACCACGTGTTGTTTGAAACTTTTTAATCCCAAGTTGACACCTTGAGAATACATGAATTATTTAAAAAGAAAAGAAAAACTATTAAACTAGGTTCCATTGTAAGTTGAAGTTATAGGTTTCATGAATGATTTTATGAAGAGATGTTACACTCAAACCATAGGTTATATAACAAGATCTTATTCATATAAATCATAGATTTTGAAAAAATATTATAAACTCCTTTTTTCTTTTTTGTAGGGAACGGCTAATTTGTTTGTGTATAATTCATAATAGAAAATAATACGAAGCATCTAAAATAACCTCCTTTACAATCACTATGAGGTGAAGTTGTAAGTTTCCCAAGTGATTTCATTTAGAGACCTTATTCTTAAACCATGAATTACAACAAAATCTTGTTCAGATGAACTAAAAACTCTAACATCCTATTAAAAAAATCAATTATTACTTTTTTTTTCCTTCATAAACTAGGTTATTTTATTCAAATGAAAACAATTTTCGGGTTAACAATCTAGTAGCCAAGTAGTTGATTATCAGTTATTTAAGACTTAAGTTCTAATTTTAACACTCCATACCCCTAAACTCTATTTACATAAATTATACATAATGTCAAACATTCCAAAAAAATCATTTAATAAGAATATTCTATACAATGTTGGCATTGATTAGGCTCCATCCAACCAGGGCCTTAGACGTACAATTAGGTAGACTGCATCCGCAATCCAATCAGTGGAATGGCACAGCAAGACAAACAATACATGCATCCTCAATAATTTACACTTTCTTGCTGCAACAACAAAGAAACGATCGTCCTATCCTCAATAATTTTATGGTCACTTTGAGAGAAAAAGATATGCAGGGACATAGAATCTAATCACTAAGACCACAATGAACACCCACTGCAGGAGTCAAGTCAAATTGCCTTTTGTCTTCCTGATGAGCCTAATTGACTGAAATTCTTAGAACCATAATCAAATCTTTCTTTAGTGACTTCCAGTAGGATAGGATTCCGCGGATCTAGCAAGGTTATGATTCTTAGGAAACGATCAGTCCGGGAAAATATTATTCAAACTGAGAACATTTCAGGACCGGAAATAGTGTGCTTAAACAAGACAGCTGGTGATACTCCCACTGTGGTTCTTATGAACTTCCACATAAAAAACGAGAAAGCAGGCTCCCGGAGAAGATACCGATAGGCTGAAAATCGGATGCTTTAGACCAAATCGCTATTATTCAAAAGCTGTGGCTGAGAATTGTAGCTGAATGCCAAAAGGGTTCGGGAGTGGAGGACAAAACTATCTCTTTCAAGACCAAATTATTATCCCGATGAAAGCTTGTTCACCTTTTGATGTCCAATGAAAACGTTCGTATGATGTTCCCACCATTCTTCCTCTTCTTGTCCTTGTCTATCTTAAAAGCTTTTCTTTTCTTTTCAGTAAATAGAAAAAGTGCTCCTCTTCCGTTCAAAGAAATATCTTTTATAGAAAGGTACGATGACATATTTTTTAGTCCAATATTAAGTAGAAATAGACTTTTTGATGTGATATTAGAGTTCAAGTTTAAAAAATAAAACTTGAACTAAACCGATAATCCATGTTGGTGTTCATAGGTGTGTTAAAAACCCAATTATCTAGATTCACATATTCTTGAGTCACTTTTTAAGTAAAAGATTAACTTTTTGACCATGTATATGTATATTTATTTTATTAGCATAAGGAAGAAGAGCTTTTCATTGAAAATTATTATTTTTATTGTCAAAAGGTTATTGGGTGTGCCTGTTTCAAATAGAACCCACATAATAAGGGTATATTCTGACTAATTGAGTTCCCTTTCAAATATTCCGGCATAAATTTTGGAAAACTTTGGCTGTAGTGACCTACAAACAAGAAATCCATAAACAAATAAATTAATCAATGGTATTTGTCTTTACATGAACAAGAACAGGCCGATTAATTACCAGTAGTATTTGTACCTTGTGCACTTACTTTTTATAAAACAAATAACAATTCAAAGGCTTCAAGGTCGATGGAGAGAGAGAGAGAAAAGAAAAGCAACTAATCAATAGCCATATGCATGGTCACTTATAATAAAAAGAAATAATTGGGATTGTTCCCCTCTTGATTAGACATATGTCACACATATTAAGGATAGTCACATGACACTTATTATATTTTATTCTTAAAAAATGATTTTGTTAAAAAAAACAAGGTAACAAAAGAACCCCTTACCTAATGCTTTTTAAAATGACGGAGAAAACACATCATTTAAGATGACTTTAAATATAAATAAATTTTTAACAAACATAACAAAATTCTTCTAAAAATACTTTTCAAATAGAACTTAATTAACTTAATACAACTACTAGCAGCCTGAGACCTCATTTACTTAGAATTTGTACGACCATTCCCCACACCTGTTTTGTCTGTAAAAAGGAAATAAAAGAAGAACACCCAATTGAAGTGCAAAGGATTTGAAGATGATCATGAAGTTTCTGTAGGTCCCCTGAATTCACCAAAAACCCAGTTGCTTCAATGCACCTATTTCACAGATTCAAGGAATGTGTGACGAGAGTAGATCTCAATTCCCGAAGTTGATCAGAACCCATCAATGGTGGGTCCTCACTGTACCGATTGATGTTAAAGATATAGCATCCATGCTTTCTCTCTTATTACCCCAAATCCATCCAGGTCCAAAGTGATAATATATCGATGCTAGATATTGTTCTTGGAGGTCCATTCTTTTGTTCTTTATTGGACGGGCAGTAGGCCATTAAGCTTAATGTAGCATCAAGCATTTTGCATGGCACTTTGAATCATAGTACGGGAGGAGAACATCTTTCTTTTCATAGAGCTAATAATTCAAACTTTGGTAAAGAGTGTTTCTTAAGTTTCTATTAAATAGTTACCTTATCAAAATATTAACACAATATCTTTCCCATTTAATTAATTTTAATAGAAGAAGTTGATTTTTTTTCATGACGAATCAGAACTCAATTAAGCCAAGTATAATATCTTATTATAAGATAATTACAATATCTTTTTAAGTTTCACATTATCCATATATACATGAAAAAAAAAACGTTTTTGAAGTTTCTATTAAAAATAATGGTCATCTTGCATTATGAAGATATTAACTTAATTTATTTTTTAATGGCTAGCTTGAAGAAAATGGATTGAATCTCTTTTAACATGATATTGGGTTTCAATTAAGTTAAGTATAATATCTTGGTGATATCATATCACATCTCAATAAGAGTTAAATACAATATCTTTCAAGTTTCAGGTAATTAACATATTAATCATCTTACATTATCAACACATTAATCTTGATATCCTTCTTATATATTTAAGTATTCACACTTTTTAAAGATTAGTTATTTGAATATAAATCAAATATTTCTTAACATGATTTCATAGCACAACTAAACTAAATTAAGTAGAGTATCTTTACAAATAGAATATACAATTCAACCTAGCTTAAATACAATATCTTTTACGGAAGTGGGATGGCATCAACGTGCTCTCACACGGTTTGTAGGGCTGCATGGCTTGCACACGCTTTCGTCTTCCACTGTCGACCGTGACCATAGAAAAAAGCCAAGAACCTTTACGCTCAGATTTCCATTATTTAATCACAGACTAGCTTCTGCAGATACTGCATCTGCACGAGCTTGCAGGCTCAGCAACTTGAGTTATACTTAGAAGAAGAACAAAAAAAGAAGCTTGGAAAAGAAGAAAACAACTCCATGGATGAGTTTCTTTAAGAAAAGAACATAAAAACAACAAATCATTTTGGGAAAAGAACATTCTAGTCGACATGGAATTTTGAACACTAGATCTAAATGTCGATTGCCGACAAGCTGATGTACACAGGAGTCAAACCAAACCGTTTTCTTTTGTAATGGGGACATGTTGATTGTAACCCCTCGAAAAAGTAAATGCTTCGGGGAAGTTTTAGTTTCTTGTTAGATCCGTCCATAAATTGCTGAATGAACAGCTAAAAGCGTATGATTCCCAACATGTCAAACCATTATATCATACTGTAATAAGTTTCTCAATCAAAATCTTGGGTTAGAAATGGACAAAGACTACCGAAACTGGTGAGAGGAGGTATTAAATATCTGGGGTTTTGAAAAATATCTCTATGTAGCCCATTAAATTTGGGTAGAAAAGTCAATGCATTCAAGCTGGAGTTAGGTTTAGATTCTGATCATCTAGAATTTAGCTCATGAAGCATTTAAAATAAAAAGATTGACACCCCAAACTCATTTACTTTTATGAAAGTCTAGGGTCTACTGTCCAATAGTCTCTTAGATGGAACAAAGGCAGATTAGGACATCAACTTTATCTAAAAGAAGAGTTGTTTAAATTTATTAGATATATTATAAGTGTGACGTTATATAAAATACATTTTTATGCTATTATTAACACGTATTTTTGTAATTAACATGAGTTGTAGGTTACATAATAAGATATAAGATATTTCCTTTCATGTACTTCAAATGGGTTTGTAACAATAATTGGTTCAAAACAAATCTATGAATAGAACTATTCAAAAATAGCAAAAAAAAAACAAAAACAAAAACAAAGAGAGAGAGAGAGACCCGTTTGAAAATTGCCTTTCCCGAGTGTGGAGAAAAGACAGAGCACCAAGAAAGTGGTGCAAGATTTCCAGCCCGCCCGAGAAAATGGTCACTCTTTTCAAGAAAGTCGGCCATGGACAAAACCAATAAAAAAGAGGAAGAAGAAGACCAACAAGACGAAGATGAAGGCAGCACAAAATATCCCTCTGAGGAATTACCACCGACCAAGGCAGGCCACGTAAAACGCACAGAAAAACCAAAACAAAAGGTGAGGAATCCATGATTACAAGAGCAAAAAGAAGAAAAGAGATAAAAGAAAACCAAAAACAAAAGGTGGTGGAATATAATGTCACACCCCCATTACCCATCACCAATATAAATCTCTCTTTGAGTACTTTTGCATGCTCTCTCTCTCTCGCTCTCCCTCTCTCTCTCTCCTCGGTTTCTTTCTCTCTCCTCCGTTGGTCGCTCTCCTTCTCCCTTTTTTATGATTATTTGGGAGAGAGGGAGAAAGAAAGCGATAGATGTCAAAAAAGCAACAGCTCACCGTCTAGATTTGCGGGGCCACGCAATTTCTTCATCTAGATTTCGTCGTCCCCTTTTTGACGGGACAGGTGGGCCTCAGAACCGGTGGCGTCAGACCGCATTCTCCCGGAGCCGGCTCTGCGCCGCGCCTCCAAACTCCACTACGACTAGGGTTTCGTTAAGTAAGAAAATATCAAATTTTAAAATTTAATTTACAAGGAGTATGTATTTCTTGTTTGATATCTTTTTAATAATCTATAAACTCCACTAAGCTTTATGTGAGAGTTTAAACTGGGAAGTAGTAGTTTGTCTCAAATATAGTTAGGTCAATTTAAAATTTAGTTAATTTTTTTTTTCTAAATTCAAAATACTTATTTAGTAAAATTACTTACATAAATTATCATTTTCATCTTAGTTATGTTTTAAAAATAATTTTAAATTAGATATGAATCATTTTTAAATATAACATTGAAGTCTAAATTCTCTCTTAATCTGTTTTAAAGTATTGTTAGGTCAATATAAAACATAGTTGAGAGAATTTTTTATATTCATAACATTTACTTTGTAAAATTTCTTACATGAGTCTTTCTTTCCATATTAATTACACTTTAAGGGTAATTTTAAATTAGATATGAATCATTTTTTAAAATTTTTAATATAATATCAAAGTCTAAATTCTTTCTTAACAATTTTTTGAATCCATGCAAATGAGGTCATCACATGATAATTTTAGGTTGGATTATGGAATTGAAGGGATGTATCAAGTAAATGGTGTGAAAATGTTATTCCACATTATTAAGAAGTTGGTTAAGAATATAAGTTCTATTTTTCCTCCTTTCACTCTTAGGCAAAAATGTTTGTGAGAAGTATTATCACATGCTTGAAGTAAGAAAACATGCTAAATACGATATAAAAAATATAAAAGTTTAGGAACATTTGTTTTAAGTTGGATATTGATACTTCTTTGTAATTTCTAACAAGTTTTGCTCCTTTAACTTTAGGAAGTATTTTCCTCATTGATGGTTCGATTTGACTGAAATGATGGAAAATCTAGTGGATTTAATCCCCAAAACTTTAAAATATGCTTTTGAAAATTTAGGATCTTATGGTTATACGATCGTACGCGCCAAATCCTTGTAGGTCCATTGATATTTTGAGATTTTACAGTCGTGGTAACCATGAAGATAGAGATGAAGAAATGTAAGGTTGGTAATTGATGGAGGCACTGGGCCAGTCGATGGCGGTATTAGGACAGTTTGCAGATGCACAAAGAAGAAATTGGCTGGTACTTTGAGTCCCATTTTTGTTTCTTTTTTGAGCAATTTTTTTCCTTTCTTCGAGTGGAAGCTTTATATTGCATCCTGCAATCTTATCTACAATTGTGGTGCTGGGCCACTTATCAAGAAAATGACAATTTTCTTTTTCTATAGTTTAATAGCTTCTATCAAAAAGATATAGGACATTTTCTTTTTGTTAAAAACAATACTTTTTTTATATAATTAATATCTTGGTTTATATCTTGTTTATATATCTAGGTACCCCTTTCGTATTAATCTAAAAGAAACCATACAATTTTAACATAATATAAAGTTTAGTTTTAATTAAGACACTTCATTACTTTTAAATAATGTATTCCTTGTGTGTTTAGGTGTATCATAATCTTAGAAATTAATTTCTAATGTATAAATTAAACCATTTCTAACTCAAATTTAAATATAGACTAAATTTCTATGATTTACCTTTCACCCGATGTCATGACATTACCTTTTACCACTTTTTACAGGGTTTAAACCATTAATAAGATTCATTACAACATGCAATACTCCCATCCTTAAATACACGTTTCAAATATACTTTATATAAGTTAATTTTTTTTTCCTCTATTCTATTTATTATTGTTGTAAACAATTGTTAATAGGCTAGTAACTTAATAGTTAACCACTGATTGCACCTCCTGCACTAAAGTCTCCCTGTCTAACAAAAGAAAGTGTTTAAGAAAAAGAATCATTTGACTTCCACTTCTACTTGCAGTCCTTAAAGACTGCAGAATCAATCTTCTTTAGTAGCATTAGGATTCGCAAGGTACAGACCCATGCTCAAACTCCTAGGCTTCCGAGACTCGAAGCAAATCTAGAGACCATCTCCTTGTTGCGTGGTCGGTCAGCCATTGATGGCCGAACGAAAAGGCACATGCCCTCCTCCTTTGCCCCCACAAAATCTTCCCGCAGCTTTCTTTCAAGACATCCCTGAGTATTCTTCGTCACTGTGGGACTAGTCCAGTTCCCTCACAGTGAAGGACACTGTCCTACTCTTGTTGTGTACTCGGACGAAGTACTTTATAGTACTAGGCTTGCTTCTAAGGATCTTGTGCCACTGTTAGGATTCTCACCTTGATTTCTGCTAAGTGATTTTTATCGTGCTGGAGAAAAAGCATTCAAGGGGCACTAAATTCTGCAAGCCATTAGGAAGGAATCAAGCATTATTGTGTTCTTTTAAGCAGCCTAAGAGTCACTAAGAGTTGTCTTCTCTGTGGTGATGCATAAAGGTTTCGTTTTTTCTTTGTTTTTCACAGTCTATAGCAATAATACATACCTCCATCCACAGCAAGATGAGAGTAAACTGAACTTAAGCTGCAGATGAATCGCTCCCCATCCAATTTCTGTCAACTGGATTAAGGGAAACCTTTTTACACGCCAAGTATTAAGAACAATGGTCATTTAAAACCATTAATATTTGAATTTATAAATCTTTTTCATATATTTAAGTATCACTTCTTGTTTAATGATTAATTTTAAGCAAGAAAATTGAACATTTTCTTAGAAGGAATGTTCCTTGTTTATAGAATTTCATGTGTTACATTATTTCAAATTTTAAACTTGCCTAATATGTGGAACTCTCTCATTTTGAGGCACCATGGAAAAAGTATAACTTGATTTACTTAAGGGTGGATTTGCTTTTGTTGTTCAACTCCTTTTATATCATTAAAGTATTACAAATATTCTTTCTATTATTAGTATATATATATATATATAAATTTAAGAACATATTTTAACCTTATTAGTTGATCTAAACAAAATTAAAATTGGAATCCCTTTCTTGACAATAAGATTTGTTCCTTAACAGTCTTATTACTATGTCGATGCAAAGAAACTAGGGTACTTAGATTTGGTAAGCTGAATGAGCCAGATTAGTCGGAAAAACTATTACAAACGGTATAAGTTATCTAAATCACAGTGAAATGAACGTCTTTATTTTTTTTTTCTTTGCTGTGATTATCACGGATATTCTAATCACAATGCAAGTCGATAAGCAATTGCGTACACGTCTCTGGGGAGATTTCTCAAAAAGTGGGTCGGGATTTGCGGCGCAGAATAACCACTGATTGCTGTTTTTAAAAGGCAGAATGCCTACAGTGGAGCAGATAAGCCTAATCCTCCCTCCCTCCATGACGCCCCAGATTTCTCTTTGTACAGAAAAGCGAAAACATCGATGTAAGAAACAACACGACACCAATGAAGAGCTTTACTCAGAGAGAAGAAGGATCAGCGTGGAGCCCATCTGATAATCATGTCAGCGTACAGAATTAACAACACTAGTTAATGAAAAAGAAAGCAATGGAGGACCACTAATCATGATTATCAATAATAAAGGTGTTTAGTCATTAATGTCCTTCTCAAACAGGACACGAACACGGAATCAAACATGTTGACCAGATGTTTGTGGTTTCCCTTTTGCTTGGTTTTGTAGAGGGGGGGCAAAGGCAGGAAAGCAGACCAGCAGTGGCTCGATGTGTCCTTGGTCATGTTCTGGGTGACATGCAGCCTCCAACAAAACCACTACAGATTAACAAAGTTTTTGTTTGGGTTATGTTTCTGGCCACGCTCTCTAATCATTTGTTCATCATCTGGATTAGGGAAAAAGAAGTGCAAGCTCCACACTAGCTGGATTAGTTTCCTAGTCAAATCTGTGTCAGCCGATAATCTAGTATCTTTTCAACTCTAATCTGTCTGTCGGTCGTCTGTCCGGCTCTCACCCATGTTGTCAAGGGACACTGGTTGAGGGATCCTGTAATTCCTTGGAGCCCCCATTAGTCTGCAGCAATTATGGTTGATGTGCCCCATTAGACTGCTAATAAATGTTCGTTATATATGTAGGACGCTTTACATGATTAGGTAATTTGCACTCACAAAGTTGGGTCGTTTGCTTTATTTATTACTTCATTTCCCTTCTTTCTCTCTTTCTCTTTATTTTCATCCTATTAGTATCTTTTTTTTTCTTAATAATTAATTTATAAGAGAATTATATTTTCGATGTAATAAAATTAGATTCTTTCAACTCAAGTTGAATATCTTTTTTTTTTTGTAGAGTTAGATTTTCACGTAACTCAAATTTTGTTAGACTAAGAAATCATGTTAGAAATATACCGTAAAAACTTGTCCTTATTTCAATGAGTAGTTTTAAGGAAAAATTAAACCTTTTAACATAAAGTATACAAAAATAAAAATAAAAATAAAAGAAAATGATAAAAAGAAAAAAAAATACTTCCAACAATGTTGAATGGCCAAGTCACTTGCTTAATAGTTCAATTGGAACTATTGAAAAATTCTCACCAAAATAGAGAGATTTCAAAACATATCGAGTCCCCTTTTATCTAACTTACTATAAAAAAAAAAAAAAAAAAAAGAATGGCCAAACACCATCTGATCAACTATACCTCTTATAGGTAATTTGATTTCTTCATCCAAGCTACCCAAAAAAGGTTATATAATCCCAAAGGAATCTCGGAAGATTTGAAGTTCAAGAAAAAGCCTATGCATTATGAAAGGGACCACATCATCTAAAGCACATCAAAGTAGGTGTACTAAGCACAGTTCTGTTTGAATAATTTCAGGTTTCATCGATATCCTGAAGAATATTAAGGGCCAAAAGTTCTATGCTGTTCCTGTTCATATATATCGATAATCTCAGCAACATTAATGCATATAAAGCACTTTTGAGATCTTGCAAAGGCATCACTTAGATAGTGTAGGCCATAGGAATATGTTCATTAAGGTAGATGGGTAGAAGGGAACACAGCTAGATTTCTTAACCAGCATATTCAATTTAAAATGGCCTGGAAGTCACTACGGAGCAAAAAGGAGATTGCTGATTTTCTAAGAAAATCTGCTTAGATAACAAATCTTTCTCAAAGGCCAAACACGGCATAATCACATACCTGCTTGGGATTCTCCCAAGACTTCTGCGACCAACTTTAATGGGATTCTCTCTTCTTCTTTTTTTCACTGATTTGGCAGCTTGTAATTTTCAGACCTGGGTTAAACTTTCAGACCTGTTAACATTGAAGGTCGATTCCTTTTCTTTTCTGAAAAGGATGGAAACTTAAAACTTTAATTAGAATCCTAAAGAATGTTTAGAAAATCCTTGGAAATAAACTCAAGATCAGGATATTTCTTTTAAGATGGGCTACATATTTTTCTGGCTTGCCAAACATGTGTTACGAACTCTGGAAACTTCTTGCTCAAACATGCTATGGGTAAGTTGGAAACAAATTTCGAGTGATTAAATAAAAAACAGTCAAAGATTTTGATCTGGTTTATGAAGAGGAAAGAAGAAATGCTAAATTGTTTAATACTATTACTTAAAACCAATTGTTTTTGTTTATTGTGATGGCAGGAATCTAAGCAAAGTCAAATCTGGGCAGCTCTTTGATTGGCTGATAAAAGAATGAAAGAAACTAGCAATGGGATGCTGCCTAACTTTTCTAATTTTAGCACAACAAGATGGACTTAAATGCCCAATTACTCTTTGAATACTTGCAGCCTTGTCGTTTACACAAAGACAAAACTTGACCAAATTATTGCAAAACCTTTCACGGTTGGAGTTCATGATTTTAAGTAACATAGAGAACGAACCCTATGGTCTATGGCTAGAAGACTTTGAACAAGGGTTAGTTCAACAAGATTCAGATTTAAACAAGTAATTAAGTGCCTAACTATGCTACATCCTTGACTTTTCTACTTTTAGAACCTAGAACTAATGTTAGTTCAACAATTTTTGTTCTTAAACTGGTTATAAATTTGCCTTACTTTGCTCAGAAGCATGTGAAGACTGGAAAATCTTATGTCCATTTTCAAAGCTAAGTTATTTATTTAGTCTTTGAAGAGTTTCAGCTTTAACCTTATTTGGGCATGCACTAACTCGTGGTCTTTTAGGCTGGGGCTTGTTGTGGAAATGGTCTTGTAGGCACGCATCGACTAGGGAGCTCCACTTAGTTGTAAATGGTCCAAGTCCTAGGCTGAGGTCCTGAAGCCCCCCCCACTAACTCCAGGCATGTGGGACAGGATGTCGCCAGATATCAGTTGGTTTGTCAGTAAATCTTACTCGTCTAAACTATAATCAATAATGTCATGCTAGAGGTCCATTTTCTCTATAGATGTAAGTTAAAAATTGGACACTATTTTTTGCTAGAATTTGCAGCACGAGCTGCTATAGTGCATATATTTTTCACAATAAGAAACAAATATGTGGAGAAGGCCTCAAGGCCATAGGTGGTGTTTATTCTTGGAATTCGAAGGCCCATTTTGTAAAATGCAGCCCACTTTCTCAAATTCACATAGATATGAAATATGATTTGGAGAATTACATGAATTTTATTATCTGATAAAAACATTAGTAGGACTATATGGGGTTATGAAGGCTTAGTAATTGTCTTGTTTTTGAAAAACTCCATAATATTATTACCTGATGTTACTATTTCTAGCATTTTTGATTGCATCAATTTAGACCCATATTCATCCTTCCATCAGAGGTTGAGATGAAAGTAGAAAGTACATAACTTTTTCAGATGAAAGAAATAAGAAAAAGAAAATTTCTTTCCCTTGACAATTCTAAAGCTACATTTCACCACCTATATGCTTCTAGTGACTTCACCATTTCTCTCAGATTTTTCCAAGACTTAGCATGAAATGTTCAAGATCAAATCTACGATTGGTCCTCTTCATCAAAGTCCAGTAGAAAATCAGTCAAATTCTCAGAATCATCTATTGCTTCCTCCAAGGACATGGGATTATCCTTCTTAGGTTTACCCTGCAAGATCAAGGAAATTTGAAGCAGATTACACAGGATGAAATGAATAAGAATTGCAAAACAAACAGCAGTATGAGATGCAACTTCCAAAGATATGCTGATATGTAGTTGATACTATAAGTATTAGAAAACAATAATCAACCAAACAGCAATTAATCCGGGAATCACCAAACATTTAACCACGTTGATGGAAGTATTTTCGAGGTTTCTACATTCGATTCAGCTGGAATATTATCACTGCAGCAACATGAGATCCCACTTTGTGTTTCTTTCAATTTAAGCTTCCTTAAATCTGTTACCCTTTTCTTTTTCTGGAATTAGATATACAGAGTGTGTGATGAAGCACACGAGAGAACCAAAATGCAATAGAGGATGTACAGAAACACAAATTCACCTTCGATTTGCGAAGCTCAGGAGTAGTTTTTAAAACACTCCAATTGCGTGTAATTTTCTCATCTGCTTCTTCTTCAACCTCAACATCACTATCCTCTTCATCCTATTATGAATGGGTCCAAAGAAAATCAAATTACTTGAAGAACAACTACAAGTGGCTTAGAAGACTGTCGGATAATTAAACCCAAGATCATTAGTACAAATCAAGGAGACAGATGTGAAGGATCGAAGAAGGTATGGTGAAGAAGCTCACATCATCTTCACCAATGTCAACAGCTTGAGCCATAGCTTCATCAATGTCTGTCATCTGTAGTTGTTGCAACACATTAAGAGTCAAATAATGAAATTACGGTCAGAAGCTATACATTATTCGTTGCAGTAAGATCGCTACAAGTTTAAGCTACTTATGCAATTTACTATATAGTATTTCGCCTACCAGAGATCAACACAAGTCAAATGTTAAACAACAATCAAGTGTAATTAGAAACCACACATATATTCGAGGTTCTCAGGATACAGAATGGTAATTCAGAACAAAAATCAGAATACTACGGAAATTTCAAAGGTATTGCCGTATTACCTCTGTTTCTTCTGTCTTCTTGTTTGCCAGAAGCTTATCAAGTTCCTCCCTTGATATGATTTTACCATGCTAATCAAGGAGAAGAATGTCAGAACTCAGTGTTATCCCAAAAAAACAAACCATGCCTTGATAGCAAAGCTAAACAAACGCAAAAAAGAAATACCACTTATGTTTTCATCTATTCCTCAATTCAATTTCTTGGTCTTTCTCTGTAATTCTAACATTTAAGTGAGCATCAATTATTGCTCCGAATAATTGACAAGATATCACTTTCCAAAAATTAACCTTATAGTTGTTAAGGGTCCATTCAGAATGTCGTCAAACATAACAACTTACAGCTCAATCTGAGAACTTAAGTGTTTGAGAGAACTAGAGCTCAAGAATATTTACCTCCTTCAAATAAGATAGCATATTGGGCGTGGGTTCATGAAAATCTGGACCCCTAAAATCGATCACCTCATCAGGATCTTGAATATAGTTCACCGTTGGATAAACTGGATCTCCGCCCCATACTGAAAAGGCCAACATAGTTTTCAATTACTAGAACAGTAAAACAAATACTGCTTAAGTGTAATGAATTGCAAATTTTCACATTTGATTCTTCAATATCAGTGTTTTAATGCACAAATCTCATAGTTTTGAATGCTTGATGGCATGAAAATCACATACAGGCGAGATTTGTAGGATAAATACATAATCATTATAGAACTACAAAATCATCTAAAGGCAGCAGACTCCACGTAAGTGGATGTTTATAATCATGACATCCAACCCACCTGGTAAAAGAAAGATTAAACCACAATTGAAAGAAAGATGTTTACATAAAACAAAGAGATCAAAGGGTTACATCCATCTTCCTTTTCTGCTCAGTGAATTACAATCTCCCTCATCTAATTACTAGAACATCTATTCTTTCATACAAAAAAGTAATACAGCATTGAGAGTATAGAACATCTAGCAAAAATACCGTTGTCATGCCCATAACCCATTCAATTTAGTCTTATTTCACATAAAAAGAAGGATATGTTTGTAAATCCATATCTGGACTAAACTAAGGGTGCTCTCAGCAACATCATATCTGACAAGGCCATGCACATCTGTAGCAATTGTTTGACTGAGTGGGCAATTTTCGTAATATATGACACAAGAAAGGATACCAACATGATGTCATTAAACCCCAGAGAGGTTGCTGTAAACCCTACAGTGCCTCCCGTCTGAGGATGGCAGAAAAAAATGAGGCTAAAATAGATAAACAAAATAACACTTTGATAGATCAAAATACCATTCCAAAGCTCACCATGCATCCATTATAAAAGATGATGAAATGATATGATTAAAATTGAAGACAGAAAAAAAGAAGAAGAAAATTATTAGCTTTTGAGTAGATACTTTTCTTTATTTGATCCTCTCGCATTCGCATTGCTAGAGGATCCCTTTTAACTCGGACATCAGTCCCCATCATTATGCGGTACTCTCGATCTGTTTGATGGCTAAACATTTCAATTAACTGTTCGTTTTCATCTTCACCAGTCTCTTCAAAATGCTTCTGAACAGCTTCACGCGAAGTGTCCCTTTTCCATGCTTTTACCCATTCTGAGTAGTATGCAATTGGACCTATTCTTTCCAGCCTGTCTTGCTCAGCTTGAAGCCTACAAATTGAAGGGAGTTTTAGCAGATCCCTTATAAACTGAAATGCTACAGAAAGCATTTGTAATCACAAATTTCAGATGGCAAAGCAATCATGGGATGTAAATAACTGAAGGGAAGAAAGAGGACGAGCCCAAATGAACCTCACTTCTCTTTGTCATTCTCGATATTGAGTATTATAGTTTTCAACATAGACTTACATAACTTTCTGAGCATTGATTTACAATATAAGAAGATGAGATGGTTTACAAGAAGCCTTTCCTGAGCTTTTCACCTTGCTTTTCAGAATTTTTAGTTGAAATTCCAGAAAAAGGTTTAATTGACACTTGCAAGCAACTGGGTGAAATATGCCTTAAACGGAAGAACGTAGATTCAATAATACACTCTTTTGATGTTTCACTCACATAATCCTACCTTTATACAAGATGAGCAGTAATAATTGCAACGTAGGTGCCTTTCACAGATTTCCATCACGCATGAGAAAGCCATTTTACTTGAATGCTTCTTATCCATAATCAGCACTAACTCTACCTTCTTATGGATGTGTTAATTGTTCGATTTACCCTTCCCTTGCCTCTCATCTACGTCAGCATCCCGACTTCAGTTATGTATATTTTGCAAAACCTGTTTACTATGACCAATATGTACCATGAGTGTAGATAGCATTAAAGTGAAAAAAGAATGTTCCCTGATATGTTTTAATGTAATCTAAGATCACAAATTTTTCTCAATACACATGTCCATTTCATTATTCCAGAACTTCTCTTGTAGCAACATCCTTCTGATTTCTCCTTTCTTATAAGTGAGCAAGTCTACAGGAAAGCAACTCTTTAGTTTCTCTGGTCACTAATTAGATTCAGGAGGCACTATTGAAGATTTGCAGGCCAACAAGATGATTAATCTCAAATTCCATAGAAGATCCAGCATAACAAACAAACCCAATTCTACTATATTAGCAACATAGCAGATATAGGGTATTTGGTATCCTTAGTTGTTAGTTGATTGGTAATGTGTCTGGTTTATTTTAATTCTTGTGTTTGTTTAGATTGTGTCCTTTTTCATATTAAAGGCCCCCTCTTAAAGTAGGAGATTAATGATTTTTGTACTATGTGATAGCCGTGTAAACTAGAGAAGACTGTTCAGCTTAGAGAATCATGGATTCAGATGAAAATCCAAATCCAAGAATCAAAATATTCTAGAATCAAATGCTCAATGATGTGGGATTTCTCATTTGATTTGTGTTAAAGGTGGGTGCTGTCTTAGATTGAAAACATGAGTATGGGCCCTTAAGCTTATAAGTGATGAGATTTCCCCACCTAATGCCTTAAGATTTTAAGATAAGCCCTCACACTCTAATATGGTATCAAACCCAAGTTTGAGCCTCCACTTCATAATCCCTTATGCCCCAAAGTTGGGCTTTAGTCCACTTGTAAAACTTGTGTTAGCATGCAAGTGAGGGAAAGTATTAAAGGTGAATGTTGTCCCACATTAAAAGCATAAAATTGGGCCCTTAAGCTTATAAGTGATGATATTTTCCCACCTAACGCCTTAAGATTTTGTGATAGGCCATCATACTTTAATAATTTGCCATGTAGAATTCCTTTCAAATACTAGGAGTGTCATGTTCTTGTGTTTAATGAACACGAACATTCTGGAATAAATAACAACGTCTTTACTTGTGCCAATCTCCAAAGATAATCCTAGCTAAAGATGGCGATTGGCAGAGAGGAGGCTACCATTTGCTAGCACAGAGAGTAGCCAGCAGAAGATGGCCGGTTGATGGTGGCTAATGGCCAATGGCTGGTGGATGGTAGGTACAACCCCACGACTGCACGTTTTGATCTAAATTTTCTTCCATTATTTGGATTTCAAACCTTCATAGTGTCAAACTAGTTATCCTAATTGTAAATCCTCATATCTAGAGCCTTTTTGCTCATCCAAACTGTTAAAGAGCCACATTTACTATACATTGTCATTAACTCCTGTCTTGATATAAGTTACACTTATTCCATTTCTTCATACAGAAACCATTTTGATGGTGGGTGTGGGTGCTTGTACAAGGATGTTTCAGCAATGAATTTTCTCTACATCGTCATTACCATTTATGGATCTCATAGGATAAAGATCTCATTTCCTGGAAAGGATGGAAATACAGATATTTATATGCTTTGTCTGTCTAGACAAGAGGAGGCCAAAAATCATAAGATGTAATGTTGGACCTTGATATCCCTTCTGATATCAGTAATATTGAATAAAATCAACATAAGAACAAAAAAACCCTTCTGATACCAGTAATGCTGATTAAAATCAAATAAGAACAAAAGGACTATTATTTTAAGCCATTCATACCTCTCTTGCTTGTAAAGATGTCGTCTAGCTCTGTAAAGAGAAGTTTCAGTTAAAGTTGGTTCTTCACCGTAAAGCTTTATCTGCCCTGTCTCGGCCATGGCTTTGAGAAAAACCTTCAAAAGTAAAATCCAAAGACAAAATTAATATAAGATACCACTTATTTGCTTTGAGGATGCACTGATTTGCGTTCACCTAAAATTTGACCAAGTTTTGAGCTTAAAATAGATTTCACTGGCCACCTAATACAATCACAATAATTCTCTGTGCAATGACCATGCAAACATACCCCGTCATGACTTATGCAAAAAGGTACAAACCCACTAATGAAAGGGTTCCAAAAAGGGACTGCCTAGTCTGAAAACCAATTTATTAGAGCTACTCATCATTTTTCTCCACTATTTTTCCACTAACCGTCTCAGAATCAGGTCGCCTCCTCTGCCATCTGGACCACTGCTCCTTCTCAGGTTGTCTCCAGTTCCACCATAGTTCTTCACCAGTAAGTGTATTTTCAATGGGCTTCCTATCTTTTGGTTCAACAAAGGGATGAGGGACTCCAAGTTTCTTGTCTAGTTCATATCCGGTTTCTTCTTCCTCAGGTTCAGTTTGATAAACAACATAATCAGAAGAGACATCTAGAGGCTCTTCTGGAGTGTCCATTGAATCTTCAGTTTGTTGGAGATCACTTGACTCCAAACTCACATTTGAATAATTACCACCAACTGATGTTTTATACTTCTTTCTCCTACTGCCAGGATTCTTGCCATAAGATGGAGATCCTAAAGATTCACCACTTGGTTCGGGAGCTCGGGCAGCCCTAACTCGACTAGCTGTGCCTTCTGGCCAATATTCTTTACCAGGAATACTTGCACGGGCACCTGAGGCTGGTTCAAGCTGCCCAGATGTTGAATCCATGTAGCTGTAGTAGGGTGGCCGCTCAACTGATACTTCCTTGAAGGGTTCATCTTCCTTCTCACACTTTACACAAGGAAGAAGAGTCCTCCGTGAATTATTCAAGTGAAGTCTAACTTGCAATATTGCTGCTGGAAATGAACCTACAAATGATGACTAGATAGTTCACCAATATGAGTTAGCAACATGAGAAAAATAATGAAGACAAAAAGAACACCAAAGTTTGGCAAGTGATCTTGGAATGAAGAATCTCCAAAAGAAAACACGCATATTTTCTAGTGTGGCATGTATCACTTGATAATTCCCACCAGACCTGTAACTTTATGCAATTTGTTAAATCAATGTTTAGTTGTAAACCTGGGAACTGTTAAGAAGCTTAGTTGTAAACCCAGGAACTGTTAAGAAGCTTAGTTGTAAACCCAGGAACTGTTAAGAAGCTTGTTCCTCCTTAAAACTAACTGGTAAGAAGAAGATATGTATTTAATTTTACAAAGGATTATTGAGCAAGATTCAGACAATGTAGAACAATCCATATTATTTTTTACACACCCCTTGCAGCCAAGGGGGGGAATACATCTTCCCACAAACTGCTTCAAGATGTGAACTTCACATATAGAGAATGCCTTCTTGAATCTAGTCTTTAATGCCACGTTAAAGATCCATCCCTCCTTAAAACAGGTTTGTAGGCAAGGGGCACATATTTCACTTTAAAGAGAAATCCCAAACAGAATTTAGACAATGTGGGATAACTCATACAATTCTTCAGAGAAGCCAACTTAATCTGAAAGGATATATATTTTTCATGCTGTTATATGCCCCTATTAAATCCACTTGGAAATGATTTTGCATCTCTTTACTGCAGACACTGCCATACCCAAGGAGTAGTGAATACATTCAACAGCTCTTACTGTTGCTGCTGAAGCCAAGTTGGTTTCTGGATGTGATTGGAGAAGTAAGGAATACGTCCAGATTTGGAGGAGTCAAAGGTGGTACTAAGAGACGTTACCTTGAAGGAGACAGGCCATGTCTAGAACACCTTAATTACAGACATGCATCGGATATGACCCAGTATGTGGCATATACACGCTGAAAAATCTGAGGATTCATAGATATGTTCTGTAAAGAAGATGGATATCTTCAAACACGGGAATCTTTGAACATTGAAAGAATTTTTCCTTTTCTTTTTTTGCCTAAAACTGGTCTAATCTACTACCAAAACCAAACCCACCCACTGAAGGACAAATACAGCTCCACATTGGATTAGAGAGGAAACACATCATTCTTGCTTATATTTGAGGCTGGCATAGGATAGGAGAAAGATGTAGAGTCCTAAAGAAACAGTGCACTATCTAATGTGTTAGGATAGCAAGGATCAGAAAATTGCAACAAGAAGCAAACACTCTCACACACACAAAGGAGACAATTGTTTTTGTGGTTCAAGAAAATCCCCTACGTGGGCAGTAATGCTCGATCTCTCTCTCTTCCAGCAGAACTTTCCCACACATTTTCTATCACTTACACACAAGATATCAACAATGCCCAAATCAAAACAGCATCATTCCACTTGGGAAAAAATGACATTTCACAAAACAATGCACCCTGAATGAGACATTGATCACAGTAGAGAGGTTACAGGTACACCCTTGTACTGGCAAAAAGTTCCAAATAAGTCCTACAGCCAAGCGACGTAAGAAACTTAGGTGCATAACAACACCATTTAACATTCCGATAGTTACACAACTAACATAATGGCCATCCCCAGTTGATTGTGGATTTGATCTATCTAGGTTTACCTTCCTTTCTAAATTTATTAGTATAGTGCAACATCCATATCTCATGACAAATAAACTGCGATTCAAAAATCACTTAGCAGAAACAAATGTGTAATAAAAATTCGACTCAAATGGGTTAAATATCTAATCCATCAGTATTGCAGTAATCAATTCTGAATAGAGGATGAATCTAGGAAACTAATGAAACTTCATTGTTCCCCCCAACTGCACGGGACACGCAGGATTCTCTCATATGAAGGACAATGTTAACAAATTTTTGATATCAAGGAGAACAGGGTGACACAGTTGCAGCAAGTTGCGTCCATAATACCGAGTTTCCACCCGCCAAACTACAAATTGAAAAAGAAATTCCGTATGATATTCTATCTGCTAGATGTTTTGACTACTACTAATCGTTAATCTCCCAACACTAGAACTCTAAAATGCATGCTAAGGTCAATCAGCTAACCTACAAGGTTGTGTTAAGCTAGCAGAGTTTTTATTTCTTTCTTTTTTCATTTAAAAAAAAAAAAAACTTTATTGGCCATCAACCTCTTGACAACCAAACAAAATGTAACTTGGCCTCACCATAAATAAAAGGAATTCTCTGTACGAAAAGAGAAAATGTACATTGCAGACATTAAATCTTAATCAACTCACATAAATAAATATTGCCACAGGAAATAAAATGAATAAACAAACCTTTAAGTAATTGGAATATGGCTTCCCAGCAAAAAAGACGTCTGCAGAAGTTTTACCCCTCAAACCTCTATCTATCATTGACGCAAAAGAAGAAAAGGGTTACATATAGCACACATGCAATTCGTCTTCAATTGAGTCCATTTGATAAATGAAATAGACGCAACAAACCTTGATACAACCAAGTTGCTGAAACCGATGCCATAGAAATTCAACAATGCATATCACATATGAATCTGCATAGATTTCCAAATTAAAAAATCAATCAGCTTGCGAGATTCTGGGGGCAATACACGAATTAACACACACTAAAACAGTAAGGCAGTGAACCAATGCATCTTGAACAAACTTTCGCAGATTATATCTCCTCCTTTCTAATCACTCTAATTTTTTGTTACTGATTTGCAAACTAGCGGACTTTGAAGACCATCATTCATTTAAGAAAAAAATCCCACTTTCATTCTCATTATGTCATTTCTATATATGGGACTCCACACAACACGAACTTCAATCGGCTTTGCCTGTGGCCTAATCACTCTCATCTTAAGAGGCAGACGAGTACGAAACCCATCAATTTTCCAGGAAAAACTTCCCCTCAGGACACATAGTACGATATAAAACAAGAAAACTGAAACGTGGGTCGAGATGCACACGCACCGTTTTCGGACGCGACTGCGTAGACTTAGAATTGAACATGAAAAGGGTGTCGTTCTTGACGATGGGGCTTGCTCAGAACGTTGGTGATTCTGGGTTTAGATAAAGTTTTTGACTGTTCTAAAAAATTTGTGTTCCGGAGGTTTTGAGGTCAGGGGTTTATGCAGATTAAGCGAAAGGTGAAGGCTTTACAGATGGATAAGGAACTTTTTCCGACCCAGATGATGGACCTCATAAGGTGAATTCCATTCAAAATGTTTAATCAAATTAGCAGGAGGATCTTTCCAAACTTGTTGCATAACTTCAAAATATATTCTTTTTTATGAATTTAGAATCCCACCGAGCTTCATTTGGGGGGCTTAAATAAGGTAAAAGGGTCATCCTACAACATGCTTAGAAATATATACTTCATTAGACCTTTATCACAACCCTCTTTTACTATTTTAACTCCACTTAGAAGCAGCTTCAAAACTTATTTCCAAAATCATTCTTATTCTTCTCCAATTTTGGACTTCGTTTAGTTGGCTTTAAGGATTCTTTATTGCTTGTATGTCTATGATTTTCTACTTCATTAGTGTTCTATCTCTATTTATAACAAAATTACAAATTAAAAAAATTAATTTTTCTAACAAGCATTTTACTTATTATTTCTCTTTCATTAATAAATTTACAAATTCAAACTTAAATTTTCACTCGTGCTCCTCCTATTATTTTACTTATTATTTCTCTTTTCATTAATGACTGCATGCTTTGAAGTGAGTTCTAGCTTATTTATCAAACGGAACTTGGTGGTCATATTGGGTATCTAAATATTGTCTAAATGGCCCAATTAAATGCAGACATATCTTTCCCTAAACATTATGAAGCTCACTATGGAAACATACTCTTGTTTTCACATAGAGATAGAGTTTCATTAAATATGACAATTTCCAGCTATGTTTCGACCATTACTCAATGGGAAAAAGATGCCTTCTTTAAATATTACAAAATGAGAAAATAAGGATAGTGGGTTCATGATGGCGAAAAAAAATTGGGGAATTGAGTGAAAAGTAGAAATTGGTGAAATTATTTTTTGTAACTCTTTATTAAATTTCTAATCTTATATTGTAAATGTCTTGATTGCTTGCACTTGAGCTATATATGACATATTTTTCTGTGAAAAATAACTTGAACCTTTGGTGTGTAATTTGGGAATTTTTGGTAAATGAACCCTAACTTGTTAATGAGTTTAGAATGGATGATACTAAGTTACTGGTGTGCTTATATGAGTACAAAAGTGTTGTTTGGTGAGACCGTATCCCAAAGTTGGTAAGGATGTTTGTGACGCAAGAGTTTGGTGTAAATCATTTAAGTCAATAATGAAATTGATTGAAAGGGACCCCTTTAATTACATTAAGTTAAAGGAAAATGGATGTTGGTAAAGAATGTCTTCAAACCGAACCACTTTAAAGATTGTATAATTCCTTCTTCATTGCTCTTTCCATTTATCTCCATATGTCAATTATGTATTGTCCTACTGCGGTAAAGGGTTTGATTAAATAGACTAAACATATTTATCTACCTATCGACAACAGCTCATTTAAAATCAAATATCAAACAGTTCATTAGAAAACTTATACAACCCAATTCAATCCCCTTCTTAGGTTGCTTAAAGATCCAACAAATTATATTGGTTCAATCATAATTTTCTATGCTAAGGTAAAATTTATACTTTTGCATGTAAAGGTAAGAAATGTATTTTCTTAATTAATGGTAGAACCATAATTTTGGACATACAATTAATATTTTAGTTTTGTATGTAAAAGTAAAAGTCTTAATTTCACATGTAAAGGTAGAATGACAATTTTTTATTGCAAGAGCTACTTGCCTATAACTATGGAGAGAGAGAGAGAGAGCCACAAGAGAGGAAAAATTGTTTAAAAACTTTTGATGCACGAAAATCCCAAAATAGGGGAATAAATTATTATTATGTAGATATTAAAATTGATTCATTGATGCTAGATTAAAGGTGAGAAAGAAAAAGAGAAATAGATCTATGAAAACTAATGATTTTAAAAGTTCATTATTGTAACATCAAGAACAAAATGATCCTTTCTTCACTCTATTGGAATAAATTCAAATTGGTACGGATAATACAAACAACCATCAATTTATTTAAAAGTATCTAAACAAACACAAAATAATATAAACAACCACACTCTATTGAAACAAGTCAAAAATAAATAAAACATTAAAAGTTGTTTGCTAGTCATTGAAACAAATCAATGAGATGCAAAATTACCAAACAGAAGTGTTCCCTTTTCTGGAGTAATTTAAAAAATATGGAATAATGAAAGGACATTCTCCACTTTTCTAAAGCAATCCAAAGAGATATAGAAAAAGCAAGGAACATTCAATATTCCTTAGGAGGAATTTCAAAGAGATATCAAACTTAAAATGTAATGAAAACTTAAATTTTTATCAATCTTCATCTTTGCCTTCAAGACAATTCTCCTAGAGTTTATAATAGGGTTATGTTAAAAGAGATCGAATGGTGAGAGAAAATGACCTAGTGTTATTATGAATGAGCCTTTTCTTTTATTTAGGCCTTCAAATGTAAAACATAATTGATTGGATCTGTGTTAAAACTTTGAAAAGCAACCATAGTAAAGGGTGCCAAACAAGGGATTCCACGTCTTCAGTGAACAGATTTCTCCGAATTGGATCAAAATGAGTTGGATCTATTCGGCTCATTCATCTTGAACTACATAAAATCTTTCATATTCATTTTTTTTTTTTTGAGTATGTTTGCTACTTAATTTGCATAATCTTTGATCAAACCGCCTTCTCAGTTAGTATTTTCAAGACCAAGGGCTTAGGGCTTCTTATAGGCAAGGAGACTTCTCTTACTTCGGCAACTAGAGGGTTTTACTCAGAGTTTACTACTAGATTTGGTTAGGTTGACCCCTTGAAGATGAAGATGATGGTGCATTCCTTTTGCTTTGACCATCCATATGCTATTTATAGAAATGGTTGCAAAAGCAAGAAAAAAGGGGGACAAATTATGACTAATGCTCAAAACAAGTATGAAGCTTTGCAACAAGAGCGATTGAAGTAGAAATTGAGAGAAAAGAGAAAGGACTAGGAGACGGGGAAGTAAGAAAACGGTCCCATCTAATGCGAGAAATGACGGCACAAAAGCCAATACTAAAAGATTCTTGGAGAATCGTCACAAACAAGGCAATTGTGGTCACAATTTCTTGTCTTCAATAGGCATTTCCAATGATATGATGCCCAAGTTTTTTATTCTCAAATAAAATGGCTCATAAATCTAACACCATGAAATTTTCCATCAAAGGAATGTATAAGTTTGCAAGAAAAAAGAGAGATTGGCTATTAATTAATGATTGTAAAGCTATTATCTTAACCAAAATAGTTAAATAAGGAAACAAAACTATTGATACATGTCAAAAATCATACCATATAAGTAAATCAGTTTTATATGTTTTATCTAACATAGATCATTCTCTAGTGCCCTTAATCTTTTCAAATATTACTTTACTCATTCACCATATTTTCATAGATCATGTTCAAACCAAAAACCCAATTAGATCAATCTCTTCAAGAAAAGAAAAGAAAAATGAAAAAGAAAAAAAACTAAAGATTGTTATACTCTAAACTAAAGATAGAAGTGACCTTTGCCTAAAAGCAAAGATTGTTATAATAAGAAAGAGGTAATCTTATCATATAAAAGAATAGAGGATAAACTAATTAGGGTCTACTAAAAAGGAAGGGTTTTAAATAGTATAACACAAGTTTTATAGTTGTCATCTCCAAAGCTTTCAAATCTTCATTTCAATTGGTAAGCTTATTAAAATATGTAAAAGTGGTGCCGACCATGTAGCCAAATGAGCCCTACATGAAAAGGAAAGGGGATACAAACGTGTACAAAAGTAAAAACTTGTTCTAATATAAAACTTAATACATTGAATTGCGCTGATCCTTCGAGGATTGAAGAGGAAGTATAGTTCTTAAATGGTAGATTAAAAAAAAATCAATAATTTGCTGGTTATGAATTTAATTCGAAATTGTCATTACTATTTCTTTTATGGTGGAATTGTGTTTAGTTGGCTTATTTCATTCAGTATTAGAAGGTGGGGCTTTTGACAAGTCACAATCAATGTTTGGTGCAATGCTAGCACAATGCCCTTATCACGAACATGACACTTTTAATATGTTCTATACTTTGTTGGATTGGTCATATCTATACACATTTCCAAATTTAAGGAGTGGAGTGTGGAAAATACTAACAAATTAAAATCTCTCTTCAAAGTTATTTAATTTATTAAGAATAAATATTTTATAATCTTAAAAATCCCATGCACCTCGTTTTACAAGATTTTGACCTTGTCCCAAAAAATTCCTCTAGATTGAAATTGGAAATTCAAATTAGGATAAGCAAGGAGACAGTTTTTATTTTTTATTTTATTCTTTATTTTCCCCCAAAAAGATATGGTAAATTCCTGTGATATGCCAACTTATTGGTGGAAATAAGGACCAAAAAACAAATCATTAAAAAAAAAAACCAGCACCATCTTCCCTGAAAAATCTTGGAACTCCCATTGCATGCGGGTTCCTCACTTTCCGTACGCACTTTCGTGCCCACGACGACTGCTCTCCTTCTTCTCTCTGTACTTTTCCCATTTCTTCTGTGTTAGGGTTTTCTTGGGACCCTCCCACCTTCTAATACTCTCCCGTTTCTTGAATAATACCGTCTTTCGCCAACTTTATCTTCTGTGATTTCTTGGGTTTGTCCAACTCCCTGTGGCTGGTCTTGTTCTTAATCTGAAGAATGCTGCCGAAATGCGGACAAAGTTAAGGTCTTTCGTGCCAAATCTTGATGGGTTTTCTCGGATTATGTTGCTGAAATGCTGATATCGGTTGATTTCGTTAAGTGGGTTGTATCGGATCCGTGGAGGTTTGAGTTTTTGCTTACTGTGTGCTTATAAATGACTTGTTTTTTATTCGAAACCCTGCATTTCGTTGATCTGTTCGGTAAATAAGGTGGGCGGGTTTGTTTTGAAGAATTTATTTGGCATTTTAGCTTGAGTGTTTGTGGGGTTTGGTGCTCGTTTACCGTTCTTTGAGTCTGTGGAATATGAGTCTCAGGGAATTTTGGTTATCTTGAAAAGTATTCTGGTGAGTTTTTGGTTAATTCAAGATGAAAAGGCCGAAAAGTGAGCCTTCGAGTGGAAGGAGGTTTAAATTGTCGCATTTGCTGTTGGGGATAGCTGTTTTGTACTTAGTGTTTATATCCTTTAAGTTTCCACAACTTATAGAGATTGCGGGAATGTTTAGTGGGGATGAAAATACTGCTAGATCAGTTGGGACAATGGTGGGGGACTCGGAAGATGCAGATTTAAGCAAACCATTCTTTGGTTCTGTTTATAAGGATGCATTTCACCGGAAATTAGAAGATAACCCAAACCAAGACGCACCGCTGATGCCAAATAAGGAACCACTGAAAGAAGGAAAAAGTGGGTCTAGACCTATAAAGCCACTGCAGCACCCATATGGTCGAATAACGGGTGAGATTTTGAAACGGAGGAATAGGACTATGGACTTGTCAGTGCTTGAGAGGATGGCCGATGAGGCTTGGACGTTAGGCTTAAAGGCATGGGAAGAAGTAGATAAGGTAGATGGGAAGGAGACTGGAGAAAGCCCTATACTTGAGGGCCAACCTGAATCATGTCCTGCATGGATATCGATTACTGGGGAAGAGTTGCTGAAGGGAGGCAGGTTAATGTTTCTTCCTTGTGGGCTTGCTGCTGGTTCTTCTATTACGGTGGTGGGAACACCCCATTATGCTCATCAGGAATTTGTGCCCCAGCTCTCGAAGTTGAGGAGTAGTAGTGGCCTGGTTATGGTTTCACAGTTCATGGTTGAATTGCAGGGTTTAAAATCAGTGGATGGGGAGGAACCGCCAAAGATTTTACACTTGAATCCTCGACTGAAAGGGGATTGGAGCAAGCAGTCTGTCATTGAGCATAACACATGTTATAGAATGCAGTGGGGAAAAGCCCAGAGATGTGATGGTGTATCAACCCAGAACGAGGAAGATACGCTTGGTAAGGTTATCGTGCTTTAAATATACCATTTACTTCTGACTTTTGTTCTGTAAGCTTTGCCATTCTACACTAGGGATCAAGTCTGACAAGGATGTAGAAACTCTACAATCTTGTATATATTTTTAACAGACCAGAGAAAAGGGGCTGAAAGCAGACTATAAGGGAATGTTTATTTACAATAAGGAAATAGGAAGAACATGACGAGTGGCTGGTAGCTGGCATTCTAAATTCATGATCTAGATTGAGGTTTATGCACTGGGATTTCCTTGAGTTGAGGCTCGATAGAAATGAGTCCTAGCGTACTATGGAGCTTGGTTGACCTGAAACTTCTGCTTTGAAGTCTGTCCTTCTAAAATTCATGGCTTATAAAGGTTGAGTTCAATCTGTTGGTCTTGAACTTATTCAACATGATCCTTGACCTTCTAGGAAATTCATTAGATCGTTATTAATTCCATTAAGCAAATTTGTGGAGAAAGCTATTGAAGATTACAGCCATCATGACTAGTAGGCCTGTTAGTTCCTTCATACCTACAAAACTATAGGATGGACATCTTAGACTGTGCAAAAGGGGTGTCCTCCTTGGCCTACTGGCAAAAGGCCAAGCACCCCTGACCTGCATCCACCAGGTCAGGGTTTCAACACTACCTCTCCTCCCCCGGGTGCATGTGTAACAAAAAAAAAAAAAAAAAACAGAAGACTGCACAAAGGAGCTGTCTGACAGTCCTTTTAACTGAAAACTAATTGATCTCAGCCAACCAACAATTCTTGTTTATTCACAGCATAAATTTAAACAAACTGATAGAACCATAACAGGAGAATATAAGGCAAGTTTTCTGTTGTGGAAGAGTGCAAGAACATATGAAGATCCCTTACAAAGGCAGTATGGCCTTAGCTTTTGTGCAAAACTTATTTAGAGCGAAACTTAATCTCCTGCTCTTTCTGACGTTTCTATTTTCCTTTTCTACATCGGAATACTGTTGTTCTGAACCCATAACATCGTCCATCTTGTTTATGGTGAAAAAGAATTGCCATTTGTCTTAGAGCTTATTAACCTTTTATTCACATAGGTTGTCTTAAACTTCTAGGTACAAACAATCTGTTAAGGGTCAAATTTTCAATTCACTGGATGCCTTGAAACCAATATGACAGTCGTTGTTTATCTCTATTCTAAAACAAAATTGACTCTTGACTTGCCAACTTGGTTCACTAATGAAACAAAAGTGTGATCCTTTGGTAACCTAGCATTTAATTACACTTTCTTTTTTCTTTGAGTGACACCTGATAAGCCAAATTCAGGCAATTATATACCAGACCAACAGCTGCTCTTGACATTTTCTTGATGTTAACTTGATGCCGATAATATTCTTAACATCAAGCTTCAGATTAGTGCACATGAGTGTATGGGTTGTATGAATCAAATTGGATTAAAATGGTTATATGTCAATTTTGATAGGAGTTTATACACTGGTTGTTGTTGTTAGTGTTCTTTAACGTGATATGGGAGGTTCGTATGGATGATCTTCTTTCTGTGGAGTCATCTGCTATGATGAGTTTGTTATGCTGGGCTCAACCTCTGTGAGCCCCTGTAAATGCATTGGGTGACCTTGATCTATCTCACTTGTTCTTGTAAATTTTCAAATTTAGGTCTTTTGCTCATACTCGCCTACTGTTGCTGAACTGTCTTTGTAGTTAATGATGTCAATGGGTGAAGTATGGGGAACACTTTGTGCTTCGAATAAAATATCTTTTAGTTATTCATCTGTTGACAGTGATCTGGATTGGCTTACATCTTTCTTTTCTTATTTTTCCTTCCCATCCTCTCAACTCTGTGTATTGGATTTGAGATGGAAAGTGATTCTTATCTATGCATTTGGCAGTTGATGGATTTCCAAGATGTGAGAAATGGATGCGGAATGATATAGCAGACTCAAAAGAGTCCAAGACAACCTCATGGTTTCAGCGATTTATAGGGCGTGAACAGAAGCCGGAAGTGACCTGGCCATTTCCTTTTGTGGAGGGCAGACTGTTTATCCTAACCCTGCGTGCTGGTGTTGATGGGTACCTTCTTAGTGTTGGGGGTCGGCATGTGACTTCATTTGCATATAGGACAGTAAGTAATTGTAGATTGTTTTGACATTTACTACTGATGGCATCTATTTACTTTTCTACAAGAAAGATAAATGATTGCTCAGGAGATCTGGAAATTGTTAACTGGCAGTCTGGTTGTAGCGTTGTGCTTCATAGCTACTTTCTGAGAATTTTCTTTCAATAATGGCTTCTATCTTGCCTCTTGAACTTGATTTATGACTTTTCCTGCCCTTTCTATAAATTTACGTTTCCAATGGGCGTTCTTAGTCCTCTTTGATTTATTGATTTTGTGGGACCATTTTCTTACAGCTATAATTAATAAAATGATAGTGCCTTAAACTTCCCGGATTTTTACAGTTATTATTATTATTATTATTATTATTATTATTATTATTATTGTAATTGTATTCTTTTCAATAACTCCTGTTCTGAAACCTGAAATCCTTTGCTGTACCTTCAGGGCTTTACTCTGGAAGATGCAACAGGACTAGCTATTAAGGGTGATGTGGATGTTCATTCAATTTATGCTACGTCTCTCCCTACTTCTCATCCAAGTTTCTCGCCTCAAAGAGTACTGGAATTTTCAGAGAAGTGGAAAGTCCATCCTCCCCCAAAGAGCAAAATTCAACTCTTTATTGGAGTGCTATCTGCTACAAATCACTTTGCTGAACGCATGGCAGTTCGAAAAACTTGGATGCAAGCTACTGCTATCAAGTCATCGAATGTGGTAGTTCGATTCTTTGTTGCATTGGTAAGGCTTCTTCATGACAATTGCTGAGCATTCAAGCATGCTATCAAAATTGGGGCAGATAGAGTGATCAACTCCACACTTGTTTGGGATATAGATGTAGTAATATCAACATACTTGAAATGTGAGATCAATAGCCAATGATAACTACCCAGTCTAGAATATGATCAATAGTTTAGGAAAGCAAGAACTCAGTGTGAAATTACAGGTGCAAAACTGCATTTTGTTGAGCACATATTGAAGAATAATTAATTTCTGTTAAAGTCACAATATGTAAGGAAGGGCAATGTTACATTCTTTTGTCACTGAGTGCGTATGTGGATATATAAGTATACATATGCATGTAGCAGCCAGCTACTCTTCACACTCTTTCTCCTTTCTCCTAGAACCTGTTGGTAGCAGTGGTTGTTTCATTTCTTTGTTCGTTCGTAGCACTATGTTCCACACCTGTTTGTTTGTCTAAGGTGAGTTATACAATGGTGACTTATACTTTTGTATAGGTTTACATACACTTTGGGCCTCCCCACACAATAGCTTAAGCTTTAGTTTGAACAAACCATATCATGGGGGACTGTTGCTTTGTCTGAGTGGACATATGTGCAATAGAGCAACATTATGAAGAATGTTGGTTGGAAACTCTTAATTGTTCATCAAGTATAGGTGATTGAGATGGAGAAATTGGTTTTTTAATGACGAGAAATTAATTGATCAAGTTATTTTAGAGGAGCTTTTAGATAGCATGATGAATTAAAGAGAAGTCATCTATATAGTATCTACAGAAATCAGATAATTTTTTATATTTTTGGACTTTTAACCCGAAGATTATGTATGTGGGATGTCAAAATTATTGAGTATCAAGCGTTGCCAACCTTGGTGCAAAAAACTGCGAATTGAGTTAACACAAGTCAGAGTGGTATAGCAATTTTCATTTGGGGAACTTAATTAAGGACTATGAGCATCAGACACGAAACCCATCTCCTTGTGGTATGCTTGAGGCTATTCAGTTGAATAACAATGTTAATGTACTTCAATAAAATAGACAAGTTTCTTTTTTGTCCTCTGAATCCTTGGAATATGGAAATATGCTACTTCAATGTATGAAGTGTATATGCCACGCATGTGTGTATATGTCTCGAGTGTGCACACCTTTATCTTTCTGCT
This sequence comes from Casuarina equisetifolia, assembly GCA_028551475.1. Lineage (NCBI taxonomy): Eukaryota > Viridiplantae > Streptophyta > Magnoliopsida > Fagales > Casuarinaceae > Casuarina > Casuarina equisetifolia. Next base: position 2,158,679 of record CM052357.1, on the reverse strand, counting down.
GACATTCTTTGCAGGCTATATGTATTTTGTTTTTATTTTCGTTTTTGCAATCTTAATACTTTCTCTCTTTTGACCATGTGGAATTTCCCCTTATTTGGTGCCCTTAAAAATTTTAAAATGGATATGCAGAATCCGAGGAAGGAGGTGAATGCAGTGCTGAAAAAGGAGGCTGCTTACTTTGGTGATGTTGTGATTCTGCCCTTTATGGATCGCTACGAGCTTGTTGTTCTTAAAACTATTGCAATCTGTGAGTTTGGGGTAAGTCTCTGACTTAATGATTTGTTGCTCTTTCTTTGAACTCTTCCTTAAGTAGTATTTCTTCTCAAACATTGCCCTTGAAAGCATCAATCTTGGAACTTCATTTTTGTTGGATCCCATGCTGAGAGTGGCCCAAACATCCTCCTTGCAGGTCCAGAATGTGAGCGCTGCATACGTAATGAAGTGTGATGATGACACATTCGTTAGAGTGGAAACTGTCCTAAAAGAAATTGGTGGAATCTCTCCTAATAAGTCCCTTTATATGGGCAATCTCAATCTCTTGCATCGCCCTCTCCGGAATGGAAAATGGGCCGTCACGTATGAGGTATGTTGGTGGGCTTCTATTTTGCGTAAATTCAACATTTTTTTGGTTAGTAAAAGGGGGTTTGGGGCTGGGTGTCGAATCCAAAACCTGGCCCTTAGGCAGCTGATAGTCAATCACTAGGCTACTAGCCTGTTGATAATTTAAATATTAAACTTGGTTATTTCTTTCTGGATTTTTGATTCTCATAGAGCCCCATTCTATCAATCAACTAATTTTGGAAGTAGGACTGCAGAAATGAAGAGAGACAAATTCTTCTCATGCTATCTCAAGCTCGTTGCTTTTCTGTTCACATAATACATGTTTGATCCTCTCTTCATTTGTTTTTATATCTGAACTGAACCTTAAAACGTAACAGGAGTGGCCGGAAGACGTATATCCTCCGTATGCCAACGGCCCTGGATACGTAATCTCCAGTGACATTGCCAAATATGTCGTCTCTCAACACGGCCGTCGAAGCCTGAGGGTCAGTTCCTTTTCTTTTTTTTCCCCTTAAAACTCAGCCCTTGTCATCACCTGAAAGTTGAAAAATGGTGTTTGTTTCTGGTGGCAGCTCTTCAAGATGGAGGATGTAAGCATGGGAATGTGGGTGGAGCAATTCAACAGCTCTAGGTCTGCTGTGCAGTACTCCCACAACTGGAAGTTCTGTCAGTATGGATGCATGGAAAACTATTTCACAGCACATTACCAATCCCCAAGGCAAATGGTCTGTCTTTGGGACAAATTGGCCAGAGGTTGGGCTCATTGCTGCAACTTCAGATGACAATGTAAGATTAGATCAAACACTCACCTTTCCCCCTGCTCGCTTTGTATCATTCACCCATCTTGGGTGCTGGTTTTGGTTCCTATAGTTTAGTGGATCAAACTGTGGGCTAAATGATGAATCATGAGAATTAGTTTCCACAATGACTGCATCAAAATATGATGTGTTAATATGGTCTCAATATATTCATTTTTCCATGTTTATCGTGCCTTCTATTTTCCCACAAAAAGAATGCCTATACATAATGTGAGAAGTTCTGAAATTATTATAGTGAATTCAGTGAGAGGAAGGCTATTGAATTCTGTTATATATGTATATGGCTCTAATATTTCATCTAGAAAATCCGATAGTGCTAACATATTCTAGAATTCTATTGAATAGGCCGAAGGTTCGATCCATAAAATATTTTAAGAATCAGAAAGGTATTTTTTACATTTAAATATTTCTTAATAATTATTTGTTTTCAATACGAGATTTTTTGCCTTAACACCTTTTTGTAAACTTAATATACATTAGGTTTAAGTTTAAATAGGATAGAATAGGCACTCTTTTGCACACTAAGTATATTTGAAAAGTTCAAAAGTTCAAAGTTAAATGAAAACCAAAGGGAATTGGTATGGATTTTAATAGTATATAATAAAATTCAAAATCTTATTCAAAAGTTGATTAAAAATTAACAATTTTTATATTTTTTTATATTTAAGTATTATTCAAGAATTGCATCTTTTCTAAGTGTTGAGATGACACACAAACAAGTTAACGAAGAACATTTCTTTTAGTTGTTCATTGAGCAGCAAGTTAACTCTATTCTAAATATAGAGAACGGGTGCCGTAAGCGCTTTTAGCGAAGGAGCATACCTACTAACGAAGAAAGGTGCACTTATGCTTGCTGACAAAGCATTCTATGAAGTGGTAATAAGCAGGGGCACTATATGTTCGCAAGGAAAGCATAAGAGAAAGGGGTTTGAGAGAGTAAAATGTCTGAAAACTCTGTTAGAACATAGGTATACAGTGTCTTTGAGAAAAAGATAAGGGGTATATATGGAGGAAGGATAAGGACAAGAGAGTAGAGAAGACAAGAAAACACTCAATACTCCACTTTGCTACAAAGAATTCTCAATCTTGCAAATGATGTCCTAACGGAAGTGGCTGTGGAGAAGACACCAGTAAGACTTTGGATGAGATTTGAAAGACTATAAATGACAAAATCACTCACCAATCATTTATATCTCAAGTAGTGTCTCTACACTCTCAAAATGAAATACGGTAAGCTTGATAAGTACATTGGTAGTTTTATTAAGATTATTTTGAACCTACTAAATATTGATGTTACCGTAGAAGAAGAAGATTAAGTTTAACTCTTTTATGCTCATTGCCAAAACCTTATGATCATTTGGTAACCACTTTGTTGCATTGGTTATAAAATATCATAATGGAGGACATAAAAGCCTCCTTAAACTCAATTGAGTTGAGAAAATGAGTTTTAGATGAATATTTTGATTCAAGTGGAAGTGCTTTGACAATTACACACAGAAATAATAGTAGATATCAGGGTAACAAAGGTCAATCTAGATCCAAGTCAAAAACCAAGAAAATCAAATAATATCACCACCATAAAGAAGGACATTTGCACAAGGATTGTTCCAAAACGAGATGGAAAATAAGCTGATAAAACAATAGTTATTGTAGAGGCTAATTTTGATGGCGGGTGAGCGTTAAATGTAAGTGCTGCATATTATTTGAATGAAGATTAGATTCTTGATTGTAAGTGCTCATTTCATGTAAGTTCAAGCATAGAGTGGTTTGATTATTGTCTATCAATACTTGGAGTCTCATGGAAAACAATGTGGCTTGTAAAATAGCTTGCAATTGGGAGCATACGTATCAAGATGCATGATAGAGCTATAAAGACTACAACAAATATCAGGCATGTTCTTGATATAGAAAGGAATTTGTTTTCTCTTAGAACATTGGAAGCCCTTGGTTGGTGAATATATAGCCAAAGGAGGAATACTGAGAGTTGTGAAGGGAGCTTTAATGGTGATGAAGGGTAAGAGAAGCAATAGATTGTATGTTTGCAAGGAAATATTGTGACTACAAGTGCAATAGTTTTTCCTCCAGGCATCGAATGAAAAACATACAAAATTGTGGCATATATGTGTTGGACATACGAGTGAAAAGGGGTTGCTGGAGTTTAGTAAAGCAGGTCTACTCTCTAGACAAAATTTGAATAATTAAACTTTTGTAGACATTGCATATATAGGAAACAAATCAGAATATACTTTAGCACTACAACTCATCAAACCAAGAATACTTTGAACTTAGTACATTGAAACCTTTAGGGTCCGTTTCCAGTTCCATCCGTAGGTGGATCCAAATATATGCTAAATAGATGACTAGTCTAAGTAGTGAAAAGCAATGGTAGAAAACCATACAAGGAGGAAAATTAAACTTTGAGAATAAATAGTGGCATGAAATTTTATAACCATGAATTTGATCTTTTTTGTAAAGAAGGGATAGTTAAACATTAAATAGTTTTCTACACATCACAACAAAATAGTATTGTAGAAAAAATAAATCAAACCTTTTTGGAGAAAACAAAGTGTATGCTCTCTAATGCAAGATTATCAAAGAAATCTTGCGTTGAAGCTATTAACATGGCTTGTTACTTGGTTAATTGATCTCATCAACAACACTGGCATATCAATTTTTAGAGGTTGCATGATTTGGATCCTACAATCCACTCTAATTTGAAAGTACTTAATTGTCCAACATATGTTCAAGTATCAAAAGAGAAGTTTTAACCAAGATTAAAGATGTGTATTTTATTAAGAAATGTAGAAGGAGCAAAAAGGTACTCATTATGGTATTTATATAGGAAAATCTCAAAAATTTCTTGCTAGTAGAAATGTCATTTTTGATGATTGAGATGTTAAAGTAGAGGGTGGAGGATAACCAAAAGGAATATAGAAAACTAGAGTAAAGGTGGAGTTTGAAGGGGGAACTCAAAGAATAATAGAAGAGAAAGTAGTCCAAAAGTTGGTCAGTGGGTCAATGAAGCAACAAAACTTGCAAGACTACATATTAGCTCATGATAGAGAAAGAAGTATCTAACCTTCTCAAAGATTCAGCTTTATTCATACGGTGGCTTATCCTTTAAGTGCAATTAGAGAAATCAAAATAAGTGGGGAGCCAAGTACATACAAAGCAATAGTAAATGGATGAGGGTATAAGAAATGGTTATCAAGTATGGATGATGAAATAAGAATCATACTTAGGAAGTAAAGAAACCATGATAAGTTGAGAATTGTAGGGCATAAATGGATTTATAAAAGGAAGGCAAACATTACTGGTAATACAAATGTAAAATTTATGGCATGTTTAAGAGTAAAAAGATTCACACAAAATGAATGAATTGAGTTCAATGAAGTCTTTTCTTTTATAGTAAAATACAGTTCTATTCAAGTCCTTACATTTTTTCTGTAAAAAAATAAAATATAATAGTCCTAAGTATTCTTTTTTCCTGTGAATGAGATGATTATAATAGCTTAACCAATTTGGTTAATGAGTTAGTTGATTATAATGACTTAGAATTATGGTTAAATTAGGTATTTAATCAATTACAATAACCCATGAATATCAAGCTAAGGTTCTAATTATTAAACACATAACAGGTAAGAAGTGCATGGAAATGATAAGAAACATGACATGCTCGGAGGTTCAGTCCTTTCGTTTTCTTCCAACTGCCAACTGTATTAACACGTGGTGGCCCATCCCCCATGTCTCCATCGCCACGTTTTCCGATAACAACCACACACTCCTCCAAATAAAAAAATACAAAAAATCTAAGATACGCGCCGTTACCTAATAGGAAAACGACAACGTACCTCTCGGATCCTGTGGGCCACACCCCTGGGGTCGGCGCGCAGCCATATACGCGCTTAACGGTCAAATTGCTTGATATGTCGGCAGAGCTACATTCGGCCACGTGTACCCGGGTCCAAACCGCGCTTTTGGCTCTTACTGCCACGTACTGAACACGGAGAGCTTTTTCCCAGCCGCTCGAGTACCAAAACTGATGATACTCGCTTATGATACCAGCCACGTTTTGATTTGTACAGTACATCCCTTTGTGGCGGAAAGTGGCAAGAGAGTACGGCTTACAGAGTATAACGATCGACATTGGGAACGGCTCCAACTGAGCTGGCCATTTTGCAGACACGTAGAAGTTTGAAGCGGATCAGGTACCGTTACTTTCATTGAAATGACAAAAGTATCCTTTTAGGAAAACAATATTCTACTCCATGATCGTTGTCCTTATTCCTTCATAGTTTAATTATATTCTCTACGTGGCGTGTTAGGCTGTACAAAATGATTCACGGAAAATAATATAATTGTATGATTGAATGGAAAATACATGTAATCTAATTATACATAAATGATTATTTAGACTTGCAAATGAAGCTATGATTGTTGTTGATTAATTTTTTTTATTGAAAATGTTATACTCAAATGCAACACGATACCTTTATGTCATATCATGTTTGGCTTCTTTTAATTTGTGATTAAGTTTAGCATTATCATTTTTAATCTTTTTTCTTTTTATTGATTAGTTCATGCTCCACGAAAAGCTTAGTAGATTTATATTTTTTTATGGTATTATTAAAGGATGAAAGAATTCACATTAAAAAGTTAACTTAAAAAAAAATGGACGCTATACCTTTATAGTTTTTAAACATCTTTTTAGTAATATCATATAAGATTTAATATTCATATTACATTATTACCTCACCAATCCAAGCTTTGTTTTTTGACTAAAAAAACACCAACCTTGTAAACTTGCTACATTGTCAAGAGATTTTATCTTAGGATGTTGTTTTTGTAAAATTGACTCCTTAAAAAGTGACTTTAATATCATATAATACAATCAAGAGAAGGGAAAATTTACTCCAAAAAACTAGTTTTTCATGAAAGTTCTCCCACATACTTTGCCAAAATTTAGAGTACAAAATTTACTTCTTTTATGAAAAATTAGTTTTGGACAAATATTAAACTAACAAGAAAATTGTACTCCACATTTTAATCTTTTAAACCAATTTCTATACAAAAGTTCATGTCAAATTGGAGCATGCCTTTTATCTTATATGTTTCCTATTTAATCTTTTCTTTGAGGTTTGCATTGAAAATACTTAATTTTTACAACTAGTTTTAAGTTCTCTTTCTTATGTCCTTTAGTTTTAAAAAGTTTATTTTTTCTTTAAAAATAACTTATTAAATAAAATAACGTCTCAGTTACCAATTTTATGAGTAACTATATTAAATCATGCAGCATAATACAATCTTATTCAATTTATTTAATAATTATAATACAATGTTACAAAGGTAAGAACAATCTCATTATAATTATTAATATGAGTTAATGTAATCTTGAAAATTGGAAATTCAATTAACCTTAAAATTTCCGAAAACTCAACAATATCAGGCTGAGGGCATGTTTGTCTTCTCCGCTCTCACTCTCCAGTCCCTTCTGTCTCCCTCTGTATCATCATGTCAGATCTAATCCACTTCCACAGTGCATTCTCTCTCTCTCTCTCTCTCTCTCTCTCCTCTCTCCTCTCTGGCTGTGCATTAAAAGAATGAAGACGCAGAGCCAAAGAAGGGTGAACCTCACAACCAGCTAATCATACACCAGATATTTTTCGCTTTGTAGCCCTTCGGATTATCTTTTCAACAAACGGCACTTCCTCTTTGGCTCCCAACGGTAACGTCACCGCATCTCCAGCTTTTCCACTTTATATCCCTTCTTCACGGTTACTCTCCATTGATACCGGTCCCTTCCACACTTTCTTCTTCGCACAGAGCGTTTGGTTGAGTGTTAGGGATGGATTTCAGCTCCTTCGTGACGTCCCTCGGGACGTCGTTTCTGATATTCGTGGTTCTGATGCTGCTTTTCGCATGGTTGTCGAGGAAGCCCGGGAACGCTGTGGTTTACTACCCGAACCGGATCTTGAAGGGGTTGGATCCATGGGAGGGTGGTTCCAGGACACGGAACCCGTTCGCCTGGATTCAGGAGGCTATGTCGTCCTCGGAACAGGATTTGATCTCCCTGTCGGGGCTCGACACCGCCGTGTACTTCGTCTTCCTGACCACCGGTTCGTCTTCGGCTCTCTTTTTCTATTTTTCGTGAATTTTCCCACTATTTGTTGAATCTTAGATCTACTTCTACTTTTGGGATGCCATTTTTCCTGGTGTAGCTTTTTTTTAGTAAAAATTTAACCTCTTTTCTTTCCTTTTGAAAAAAGTGGGAGAGTGGATTTTTTCTTTTTTTCTTTTTTTCTTTTTGTTCTTTTTCCATTTTAAGAATAGATTAACAGTCTATTATGGTTTGATATTGAGCCTTTGATAATTGCATTAAATATTTTTGTACGGCTTTTGACATATCTAGAGAGTTTTCCACCTGTTCTATCAACTTTATTGCTATTGAAGTTGAAATGAATTAATAAAATTCAAAATCCCAACCAACCAATGTCGAGTTGTATAACCATGGCAGAGAACCGGTAGTTTTCTTTGACGACGGACAGAGTGTCAATTTCCAGAAAGAGGCAGAGGCAGGGTGAAGCTCAGGTTGAGAGGGATAGACCGATGGAGTATCAGTAAAATTTTAAGCAAAATGACTTTGTATTCTTTATTTCGCCATGGAATGACTATAGTCATTGTCAGCTTAAAGCCAAATGTTAATCTTTAACATTCTGGGCAGTGAAACTAAGGCATTGCTTAAACAATTGCAGCATGAAATGATAACGATGCGTGTAGTTTCTGATCTGCTACGCAGCAGTTTGGTTACTCTGTAATATGGAATTCAATTGCACCTTCATGATTTTGTTTGAGTAGGAATATATGAACGTCACTCTGTTCGCCAGAACTTTTAGCTTATGTTTAAAGTTTATATGGTAAATCTCTTATATATAAACCTTTTGGGCATTGATTGGAAGATTTTTTTGCTCCCTGAAAAGATAAGTTTGTATTTGGTTTAGTTTTTCAAACTTGGTGGCCTAGATGTATGGACTTTTCAGGAGAAAAGTGATCAATCTCTAATATAGTCTTTTTCCCAATTAATCTGCAGTGTTGGGAATCTTGGTCTTGTCCGGCTTAGTGCTGCTGCCAGTTCTTCTGCCAGTTTCTGCCACTAATCATCCTCCGAAGGCGACAAACATAAGCAGTGGGAGCTTTAGTGACCTTAACAAGTTATCCATGGGAAATGTCGAGGTATGGAACACAGTTTTTCATGAACTGATTGGTTAATCATTTTATTTCTTAGTTCTCCTGGTGTTTTGGATATCCAATAAACGTCTTTTCAAAAATAAAAGTTCAAAATGTTATACTTTGTTTTTTGGGTTAAGGATTTATCCTCCTCATCTTTTCTTAATGAAACTTTGTTTGTTTGCTTATACAGGAGAAGAGTAATCGGTTGTGGGCATTTCTAATAGCTACTTACTGGGTTTCCTTTGTTACATATTACCTACTATGGAAGGCATATAAGCATGTCTCTAGACTAAGAGCAGATGCTCTTATGTCTCCTGAAGTGAAGCCTGAACAATTTGCCGTTCTTGTTAGAGACATACCTGGTGGTGAAGGGCAAACAAGAAAAGAACAAGTGGATTCATATTTCAAAACTATTTACCCTGATACGTTTTATAGATCGATGGTGGTTACAGACAACAAAGAGGTAAGACATTGATTTCTTATGGTTACTTTTCTTAGTTTAATTTGACTATTTCAATTCTGGATAGTGCTTGAGGGATTCTTTATTTCCATTGAACTAAATGCCATCTTTAGGATCACCAAACCATTCCAAGGATTATTAGATCACTCCACCTTTTGACCTTTTCTTTCATTTATTTTATTTTTTTATTTTTGTTTCTAGTCTCTTTAGTTGAGCATGACCTTTATTTCATAACAGTTTGTAAAAAATATTGGTGGAATTTGTTTGGAATTATTTACTTGGTAGACAAGTATAAAGTAGAGGTCACTTTGACATATATATGGAAAAATTAGAAACCAAGTCAGTAATATATGGGTATTTTAAATTTGGAGGTTCAAAGTTAGAACTATGTCTTCTTGTGTGTTAGTAGAAATTGTAAGCACTATAGATGCATTAGAAAATTAGCACAGATGTTATGTATGTACACTAGTTTATAACTTAACACTGGTTTCTCTTAGGTAAACAAAATTTGGGAAGAGTTGGAAGGGTGCAGGAAGAAGCTTGTACGTGCCGAAGCTATATATGCAAATTCAAAATCAACTGGCAAACCAGAAGGAGTGAGACCCACTAATAAGACTGGCTTCCTTGGTCTTTTTGGTGAAAAGGTAGATAGCATAAACTACTACAATGAAAAGATCAATGAACTACTCCCAAAACTGGAAGCCGAGCAAAAAGTCACCCTCCGGGATAAGCAGCAAGATGCTGCTCTGGTCTTCTTTATCAACAGAGTGGCTGCAGCCTCTGCAGCTCAGAGTCTACATGCTCAATTGGTCGACACCTGGACGGTTATGGATGCTCCTGAACCACGTCAACTGATATGGACCAATCTTAATATCAAGTTTTTTCAGAGGAAAGTGCGGCAATATGTCGTGTATATTATTGTAGCCTTGACCATATTATTCTACATGATTCCAATTGGGCTTATTTCTGCTTTCACAACCCTGGACAATTTGAAGAAACTTCTCCCATTTATAAAGCCAGTTGTGGATGTGAAAGCAATCAAGACAGTGTTGGAAGCTTACCTCCCTCAGATTGCTCTAATTGTCTTTTTGGCTATGTTACCCAAGTTACTTTTGTTTCTCTCCAAGGCTGAGGGTATCCCTTCTGAAAGCCATGCAGTCAGAGGTGCTTCTGGGAAATACTTTTACTTCACCGTGTTAAATGTTTTTATTGGAGTCACAATCGGTGGAACCTTGTTCAGTACGTTGAAGACCATTGAGAAAGATCCTAATTCTTTAGTTACATTGCTAGCAACTAGTCTGCCGGCCAATGCAACATTCTTCCTCACATTTGTGGCTTTGAAGTAAGATAATGATTTTGGATTTCTTATATTTATTGTTTCCTTTCGTTTCTTTCTTCTTCTTTTTTTTTCCTTTTTTTTTTTTTTTTTTAAAGTTCCAAAAGAGCTTATGTTACATACTCTTTTGGTTCTTATCCTTGATCATTCCGTGTTCTATAGGCTTTATAACTATGGGTTTCTCATTCAGTACGATGATCTTATGCTTTCCAGGTTCTTTGTTGGCTATGGTCTTGAGCTGTCTAGAATAGTCCCTTTAATTATATTCCATATAAAGAAGAAGTATCTCTGCAAGACTGAGGCTGAGGAGAAAGAAGCTTGGTCTCCTGGTGATCTTGGATATGTAACTAGGGTTCCAGGTGACATGCTGATCGTGACAATTGTCCTATGCTACTCTGTTATAGCTCCTCTTATTATCCCGTTTGGTGTGGTTTACTTTGGACTGGGATGGTTAGTTCTTAGAAATCAGGTAATCTTTACTGATATCCGTTGGATTTCTGGTTCTTATACGACCAAGATATGTTGTCATTATACACGATCTGCATATAATCAGAACATGTTCTTCATGTATGGTAGTTTTTTACCCTACCACATAGACAACATGAGGGAAAAAAAGACAAAGTATGGAAAGTTCCCATGGTTCTTTAATTTTTGGAAGACACAAATATTACATGCATAAACTTCAAAATTTACATAATCAACATAATCAGGCTCTTGAATATCCTTTTCTTTTTTTCCCCCCTCATTCTGTTCAAGACATTGAGGCTTTCTGGTGTTTTGTCCAATAGGCACTCAAGGTTTATGTTCCCGCTTATGAAAGCTACGGAAGGATGTGGCCTCACATGCATACACGCATCCTGGCTTCTCTAATATTATACCAAGTCACCATGTTGGGCTTCTTTGGGGTGAAGAAATTTGTCTATGCACCATTCCTGATTCCACTTCCTATACTGTCCTTGCTCTTTGGATACACTTGCAGTAAAAAATTCTACCAGTTTTTCCGTGACACGGCGCTGGAAGTTGCTTGCCGCCCATTGAAGGAAGTTCCCAATATGGACCAAGTTTTCAGAGCCTTCATCCCACCAAGCCTTAGTTCTGAGAAGATTGATGATGATCAGTTTGAAGATGCCTTATCACAGGTTTCAAGAACTGGATCATTTGTTTGATCTACGTATGTATGTATTCCACTGAATTTATGTTGGTCTATAATACTTTTGGGTAATAGCATATTTGTCTGCATTAGCACTGTGAATCACGGCCTTGGTTTTCTGTAACATAGTATGTTCATGTTATTTTGAAACACTAGTGTGGATTTTCTTCTTGGTACTATTTAACTGCAAGCAGTTAAGTGCAATGCAGAGATTGTTTGTCCTTAGTATTAAGATTCAAGGTTGTTTTCACTGCATAAATGCAAAATAGTCTGGTTTCTTGCCCCATATAATGCACAGATTACAGGCATAGTGGCAACCACTACATAGAATTGAAGTCCACAACCAAGAAAATCAAATAGTTTGCACACTGCGAACAGGGTAATATAACCAAGACTATTATTATTGAAAGAATTGGGCTGATTGTATTGTAAATATGCAGTCATTACAAATAAATATCAAGAATTTTCATTCGTGAGGATAAGATTGACTTACTATTGAGTTAAATGGGTTGTATAAGGATTGAAACTTTGAAGGATGAAACATTGATTTGGATACGACAGTCATGTATCCTGAATGAATTCACACTAATAACCTGGCCATCATGTCAAATGAAAGAGATGGCTTATTAGGATAGTTAAAAAACGCCCTAGTAAGATTGGATACTCTAAAAAACCATGTGATTTTTTAAATTTCACGTTTAAAAACAATCTAAGAGAAGCCCTAAAATTATTACTATTTTTCACTTACTCCTAATGTTGATTCTGTGCATTTAATAGAGATAAATAAGACGAGTAAAAGTTAGGCCATCTGTGTGCTAACGGGTGTAAAATCCAGAGCCCGCCGACCTACTTTTATTGCATCTTTTGAAATGCTAACGGTATGAAATGGACCACTATTTTTCTCTTATCTTAGGACCACTTGGACGATGGAAAAATTACGAAATTCTCTCAATGTTTTGAGTTTGACTAACACTTTAAAGAAGGTAATTTTAATATTGTACTTCTGCATTGACTTCAGGATATTTAAGGAAACAAGGACTTGTTGACATTTAGCAGTAGAAACAGAGACAACGAATTCTTTACCTGCGATTAGTGTCAAAAAAGACAAACTTCCTAACTGCAGCTAAAAGAACCCAGCGAGTTATGTATTCCACCTTAACAACTGCAACTTTTGTATTTATTATTGCTTTCATTGCTGCTCCCCCAACACATAATGACGGTATTGCTGTCATTTCTCCGTTATTGTCTAAAATTTTACTCGATTTTTTTTTTTAAATGAAGTAGTAAAATGTATGAAAGACTAATATCAATGATCATAAAGATGCTCACAGCTACCGTGGTTTACAGGAGTATTTGCTATAAGTAATTTCTGTAAGAACAATGATTTCTTTAAATAAGGTGCTGTAAGAATAGTAAGATGAGTTTTTCATATTATGTAAATCCCAATTAGAAATCATTTACAATATGAAGTGCATATCTTTTTCTTATAATTTCATGTTTTTCTCTCTCCTATTGTCTTGGTGAATCCAACAAATAGAAAAGCCTAGTCAACTATCTGCTAGCTTAGTGGTAAGCTAGGTTCAACAATCGTGCCTAATGAGTTGGATTCTTGCATATAAAAGAAAATAACATAAAAGAGTCTAACTATTGATAGCCTTTAGTATTCTCAAAGGATATTGCCATTAGAATTTTATGCCATTCGAATTTTACATTATATCTTCTATGCTCTAATTTTAGAAATGAGAGGTTACAAAATTGATTTTGGATAATGGTTAGATATTTTTTGATCTTTTGGTCTCTAATTTTAAAAATGAGAGGTTACATGATAGATTTATGGATAATGATTGATATTTTTTGATCTTCTAGGTTGTTAGAGAACACAATAATGTTATCTATTTAGGCAACACAAAAATCTTAAATTCTTTAAAGATGGCTTCTACAGCATGTCATTTTCTGCTGCCAATTAGCTTGAATGGAATGGGCGGCGTTCATTGACCATGCAGAGACGTCTGCCATGGCAACGACTTTATTGTTCTAAAATAATGAATCTAGATTCCTAGTATAAAGATGTTTTTCAAGGTACTACAGTTTAAATTTTTGCCAATGAGTTTAGCATATCAACAACCTTATTTTAGAATCATCACTCATATTATGTACCTTTCAAGTACACATACTTTTCCAAATAAAGAGAACTATGTACAAAGCTCACGATAATCTACATTTCCACTTGGATTTTCTCTTAGAATGGGAGAAGAATGAACAACTCCCATTCCTAATTTTGAAGACAATAAGTTCCATTCTACTTGTAAAAAATACATAAAGCCGATGACTCCCATTCACATAAACAGTCCCAATTACGTTACCAAGAGTTGACAGTCTATACTTTGCAAGGAAATTCTTTTACCAGAGAGATCATAGCCAACGTTGTAGTTCTGCTGTGCCAGTACTCCAATGATACTCAATCCATAATTGTTGGTGGGGAACAGAGCCAAGCAAAATTTATTTGGGCCATTCTCCAAAAACATGGCCTCTGTGTCCACGACGAGGTCAACCGACCCAGAAAGGTGATAAGTTACCGCTGGAAATCCCTGAAGGTCACGGCTAATAACACCATTCCAGCACGGCGCTTCATAGCCAGGGATGTCCGAACGTTGCAGCAGGCCATCTGTGAACCGCAATACTTCAGCGGTGAAAGAGTCGAACGCAGCTCTTGCTAGAACAGTAAGCGCTGTGCCTGTGTCAATTACGAGTCCACCATTGCCCCATCGTTGCTTTTGAATTACTTCGAGATCAAAGTCCAGTTTTATATCACCCACGCTGATGCCCTCTAATGTGAGATAGTAGAGGCCATTCTGAATTTGAATCGGAGTTGAAGAAGCTTCTAATATCGCACCATCTCCCAAAATCAGCAGATTATAAGGATAGTTAGGATCCCTTATTCTGCCAAGGCAATATGAGAATTTAGAACCCACTTGACTCACCAAAGACACTGGCAAACCATCGAGACCCAGAACTCCGCTCATTTGGCCATTGAAATCCTTATTCACGTTACTTGCGCAACCAAAAGTAATGTTGGGAAGCGATGTTAGTCCTTCATCGGAGGTCTCAAATGTCATCTTTTCGGTTGCATAAACTCCAGCTACAACGGTGCCGTCGAGGTATTTTTGGGAAAACTTGCAATTGTTCGACGAGTCACACTTGTCAGTGGGATCCGTGGTGCAAGAACTGGACTTGCAGGACATACTGGCATATGTGGAAGACTTCGAAGGATTAAAAAGTGACACACTTTGGGGAGCGCACTTGGTGCAAGGGAGGCACTGCGTCCACAACAATGAGCTACCTGTATCCAAAAGTAGGAGTTGTGGAACAGGAGGCTGACCGACGGAGACTTTTGCCATGAACCCTAACATATGTTTGTTATCCGGAATAACACCGGGCTGGATAACATCGGCTGCAAGAGAAGCGCCTAAAGTCCTTGACTGTAAGTAGGCTAAACGTGCAGTTGAGCTTTCTACGGCACACCCAACTCGGGCTGATATGTTCGCATTGCAGAGAAGAGATTCATGTTGAATAAGTTTGGTGGCAAACCGTCGAGGCTTTGTGATGGTGGCAGTAAGTGTGAAGGCGGCTGTGGTAAGGGACAACAAAGCAAAAGAAGTGAAGCAAACGAGTAGAAAGAAAGTCATGGATGATGCAAAGAGGGCTGCCATGGCAAAAGCGTTATTGCTGGAGATCAATGAATCGGCTTTTTTCCGGCAGACTCCTGGTGCCTGTCGGGGTTTTCTTTTAATTTTCAAAGATTTTTGTGGGGATGATTACCATAACATGTACTGTCAAAATAATTAGAGTTCTAGTTTGTGAAATCTGGAGGCCAGGAGACACTGGAAATGAACGAGAGAAATATTGGGTTTCAAGAAAGTGTTCCTGTATTGGATGATTTCACAAATGAGAAGGATAACCTTTGAAAGAGCCACGGGTTCTTTCCTTGTGTGGCCGTCTTCCTGTTGAAGCTGGAGAGAGAGAGAAGGAAAAACTGGTTTTCCTTATGCAGTCGATTGTTCACAGAGATCTGGCACGGGTTTGAGAAGCCATGGAAGAGTTTTATTTTCCTGGTTTGGTAGATGCTGTGCGCGCAGGAGTGAAGGCCGGAGGCGTGAAACCAGGATCACTTCCTGGTTTGGCTCATTTTGTGCGGCACGCTAAGATCTAGAAGCCGTGCTGTTAATAGCTCCAAAGTGAAGATAAGGGTATACCTCATATTGATACCGAGTAATTTGGGAAGGGGTCTTGTTATAACCCAGATAATTTACTAAATTTTAGAAATTTTTTAATTTCTAATAGATTTTAAAATTTTAAAATTTCTAAGTGTTATAACCCAGGTAATTTTTAAATTTCTAATATCAAAAAGAAATTATTATCTGTTTTCAAATTTACAAAAGAAAACAACTACACATTTATATTTTACCCAAATTTTTGTATCGTACAAAGCTCTTACACAAGGAAGACTCTTTTTCATGGGCCAATTGATTGTCGGCTATACCATCTTAGATTGAAGACCATCCAGCAATCACCAATGACCTATGCCACAACTTCTAATGATCTCATTATTTGGCATCATAAACTAGGTTATATGAATTATCCTAATATAATAAGATTACTGAAAATAGCAAATATCAAATTTCATGGGCAAACTCCTACTTCATTGACATTAATGGCCAAGACCTCCTATATCCTTATTGATACATTAAGATGTGTTGATTAACTAGACTAAAGAAGCAAAAATCTTCCTCAAGTTTGATTCTAAGACTGGATTTTGGTGAATCCAACTAATAGAAAAGGATAAACAAACTATTTATGAAATTGAGAAGAAGATTAAACACTTTCTATGGGTGGGATATTCAAAAGTTCATAAAACTCACAAAGTTGCTTGGTAAGTTATTTATTTACCTAAAAAGGAAGGAGGACTTGGATTACTAAATCTTAAAGTGTGGAATAAGGTTTTACTGGGAAGATCACTTTAGAATCTAATCAATTACCCAAGCTCATCGTTATGGAGTAAATGAATTTATAGTACCAAATGCAAGAGAATTTCAATTATATAACTTGACATCAAAGGAAATATGGTATGGAGTTAGAGAAGTTTTCTTAAGTTACAAATTATGCCAAGCTAATACTAAGGTTGAATGGCACAACTTGATATGGTCAGGTGGAATCAACAAACATAACTTTATTAGATGGCTCATATGCATGGATAGACTTCTTACAGTAGAAGTGGTATCTTGATAACTTTCCTTAATTGATCTATATTGTAATTTTTGTGGTTTTCATTTGGAATCACTTTTTTTTTTTTTAGTGTATTTGGACTAGGCAAATTTGGCAAAGTATTCTTACGCAGCAAGGTATTTATAGGACTATTAACGATTGAAATTTTAAACTACAATGAATAATTAGGGTAACAAAAGGAAAATATTTGACTATAAAGTTTTTAAATTTTTTTTTCTTAACTTGCATGTATTGTATATGGTCTAAATGAAATCATAGACATTTTCAAAATAAGATTCTTGAAATACCAATTTTATTGGCTAAAATCACGAAAATAATTCGTGGAAGAGTTTCTTTATTTAGGAATATTAAACATTTTTAGGGAAATGTTTTATTGCGTAATAGTTGGCAGATTCTAAATTCAATCTTTTTTTAGATGAATTACAATAATGGGATATACTCCTAAACTTTTGTACTTTCTTATTCTTTGATGAATAAACTCACATGTTTATAAATAAAAAAAAGGCTAAGCAATTATAGCCTTTATAGCCTTTATCATTCATAAAGAATATTATCATTAGAATCTTATGCCAACAATTTGGTGAAGACAAAACTTGCTATATGTTGAGATAATGTGCTGTTAATATGGTTATATGGGGAAGATAATATCATGCATAAAAGCAAATACATCTTAGTGCATATACAAAATAGTAACTCTCTCCATGATCAAATGTTTTTTAATTCATCTATTATAATGGTAGTTGGTTATTTTTTTTGCTTTGCTTCATGGTTGGTTAGAATAACTTGAATGGAAGCTATTCCTGAGAAGGAGCCATGAGATATTGTAAGACAACACCATGCTATTAAACCACATAGTTTGCTGATTTTGGTGTTGATAAAACAAAAAGGGAGAGAAATATATGATGTTATATTGGTCATATGTATTTTGGACTTATTATAAGGGGAGAAATATCTGTTATATGTTTGATATATTTGATGTATTTTCAACTTGACATATTTTATGCTTCAATATATGCTTAAAGGTGCTCGAAAGTGTTTTTAAAGTACTTATGCCTATTCTAAAAATTTTAAAATTGGTGGACTGAAATCTATTTGTATTACGTCAAAATATTTCATTTTATCATCATAAAAAAGGGGGAAAAATTGGAATGTATTAATATTTTGATGATAAAAAATAGAAAATTATAATATAAAAATATTATAATTGCTTAGTTATAGGTTTAAATAAGAAAAATAGTGCTGGAGCATTTTGCAGGAAATGGACTGTTTAATGCAACTTGCAGAAGCCCAGATCAGTGGAACCTAGACACGCGCAAATTGTGTGCGAGCCCAGCCCTTTTCACGACCTAGTTCATAATCTGTTCGCCGTCTGCGACCCGTTTCGTACGTGAGACCCAAACCAGCTGCTGTTGTGTGTAGACCAGTCCAGTTTGAAAGGTTACCCAGACCCTGTACGCGATTCTGCTTCTCGACCCAAAGTCCATATGCACGACCCGTGATCCAGTTTGCGTGATTTAGACCCGTGAAGCACAACCTGAATTGCCTGAAGTGTGGACATGGCTTTTTACATTTTCAGACCCCAAAAAGCATGCTGCCAGTTGATAGGTTGGAAGAACTATCCACCCCCTTGAATAATGTTCGTGATATGAAAGCTTCTTTGCATATACATTTTTTATTTAAACTTTATGTTAATATTTACGGTCAATAATGATAACTACATAGAAGATAAATAAATTGCAGTACTTGATGCCTAAAAGGACACATATTAAGGTAATAAGATATTAACATTGGATGCCTAAAAGGCTTCTTTTTCATATACTTTTTCACCATGTCTTACATTGAAAAGCTCAATACAATCATAAACTTGACTGAATAATAAGATTATATATTTTTTTCATAAACATGATTTCTGAATAAAATTTAAATAATGTAATACTTATTTCAAATTATCTTTGTACCGTCTATATTTTTAAACAAGATTGAATAATATACATTTTATTTCATACGATTTTTAACATCTTTTTGTGTGACTTAGACCCACGGGCTTTGCAAGTGAAGAAGTGGGAGAGAAAAAATCAAATTTTTTTTCAAACCCAACGAAAACATAAAGCAAAAACCATACCCGTTAAGGATAAATCACTTTGGAAATTATGAGGCTCGTTAGCCTCTTCCAACAAGCTGGTCTGGTTCATAATCAGAGTCGCACCTAAAATAGAGAGGCCAGATCGGTTTCTTTGCCTTTTGGACGAGGCGACACCATGGCTCCGCTGTTAACTTGATCAGCTTCCATGACAGTGGGACCTCCAGTGAAACCTCCACTAGTTTGGGAGTAGACTCACTCGGTGGGTTCTTTGTCATAAAGAGCTTCCACATCTCAATAGGGAAAACTTTGGGTTTTTTCATTCCTTTCTTGCTAAATCATTACATGCCGTTATAATGGCTAAACACAGCAACTAAGGTCCACACCCATAAGGACTAGTGCAGGTCCAGTAGTGGTTTGTCCTCAGCCCTTTATGGAATCCAATGGTTACATTTAAATAAAGACTTAGAACTCTGGGCCAGCAAAATTATATCTTCCTTATTTTGGGCCGACTTAACTTGTGACTTGCATACAAAATACCTATCTAATGGTTATCTATCTAAAATTTTAACAACACAAAAAAAGTTGGATTGGGCTGGGGAAATGGGAACGCGGGGTGTTAAACTGTCAAGAATAGTTCTCTTAATTATATGCCATTTAAAGAGGAACTATCTTCGGAAGACAAGGCCAAGTTGAAAGAAGCTTGGTCTTCTGGTGATCTTGGATATGGAACGAGGAACAAATTCCAGCAGCCAGGCACTTTGCTGCATTTTTTAAAACTTGCTTTGAAGGAAATAAAGACTGATTTTCCTTTGAAATCAAAATGTATATATGATGCACCAAGATCTTTAACTCCTATGGCTCATTTGAATTCTAAGGCTATGATTGAGTGGAATTACATTAGCATCGAACTTGGATTTGCTAAAGGTTTCCTCATTGCAAATGTTGAACGTGATCCTTCAAAACTTCAAATTTCTCAGGAAAAGTTGACAGATTATCTAAGAAACTTTAATAAGCAATACAGATTACACATTAATTAAGAAGACACGATAATGGTAATCTGATACAACTAAGTTTTATTCAAAAGGTGTTGTTGCCAGAATATGACGTAACACAAATACTGATGCTGTTGACAGAATATGACGTAACGCAAATACTGATGCTGTTGACGGAATATGACGTAAGTGCAGATGAAGTCAAGTCTGTAAGGCTTAATGCCTTTTCCATTCACTATACGTATATTATAAAAAGGAAAAGAAGTAAATGACCAAAAAAAAAAACGTGGTAGTTGGTCACAGATGAGGCACCCAATTGGTCTTCTTGGGAGAGTTGGGTCACCGTAAGGTCAATCTTTAAACTTTGTGAGGCTTTCTTTATGGGTGGTGGGAAGCCTTGTAAAACTTTAAGAAAAGAAAGGGAAAAAGCAAGTCCAATGCATGAGTGTCTAGTCAAAATTATCCAACCCCAGTTTTAAGCTGGTGACCAGTTCACAAGTATTTTAAGAATTCTTAGTTGATGGAAAAACTGCATAACAATCTTCTTCTTATTTACTAAAATGCAACATACGTTTTTATTACCAAGTTTCAATTCTTCAATTTTTTCATTACTTTGTGATATCATTCTAGACTAATATTAATACTTAAAACCTTCTATATCCTTCTTGATGTCTTTAAGATTTGTTGATCAACTAGACTAAAGAAGCAAAAATCTTCCTTAAGTTTGATTCTAAGACAAGATCTAACCAATAGAAGAGCCTGGGCATTTATAGCTTGCAGTATCCATAATAGGTATTGTCATTAGAATCTTATGCCATTTTAATTAGACATTATATCTTATATTTTCTAATTTTAGAAAAGAAAGGTTCCAATAAATTTAAGTATAATTTATTCATGGATAATGATTAGATATGTTTATTATCTTCTAAATTATTTTTTTTGGTGGAAAGGTAAATTGTATTAATACATATTAAAGTACAAAAGCACAGGAGCATACTCCAGTATTACAAAAGTCACCATATCTATGAAAAGATGGAAGTTGGAAGTCTCTAAATCTCACTCAAAATAACATTGCATTAAGAAGATTTTATATTTCTAAACAAAGAAGCTCTCCCTCGTACTATCTTCTTTATTTTTGCTAAGAGAATAGGGATATCCATTGTTTTTCCTTGAAAACGTCTTCTATTTCGTTCAGCCCATATACAATAAATACAAGCTAAGAAAGATATCTTGAGAAGTTTGGCAACTAAATCCCTTCCTTTTATTGCTTTGATCATCCATTATAGTTCTTCATTCCATCCTCCAATGTAATGTCGGATTCCATTCTGAGCAAGAATACTTTTCTAAATCATCCTTGTCCATGCACATTCAAAAAAGAGATGACTTCTATTTTCTAAATGAGATTGACAAAAATCACAATATATGTTTATCGAAGGAAGCCATCGTGTAATTTCTGTTGTTGTAGAAAGTCTATCCCTACAAATAAGCCATCCAATGAAATTATGTTTGCTAATGCCACCTGTCCAAATTAAATTATACCAATCAACCATTTCTCCAACTTGCCGAAGATCATTATAAATCTTTTGGCAACAATATGTAGAACTTGAGAGAACAAAGGTAAGTATAGGCCTTAACTTGAGGAGACCTCGCCAACTCCAAGCCATGGTACCTTTTATGTCCAACTGCATTACTGAGGTTCTTTTACACTTTGTATTGTGAATCCATTTACTCCATAATGAGCCTTCTGAGAGGTTAATGAGATTCCAAAGCATACGTCCTAAAATGAGTTTATTCCAAATTTTGAGGTTCAGTAAACCTAATTCCCTTTCCTTCTTCGGTGAACAAACAATTTGCCAAACTACTTTGTGAGAACGATACATATCTATATCTTCTAAATTGTTAGAGAACACAATAATGTTATCTAGTTAGGCAACATAAATGTTATCTCTTTGAATGCTCCTAAACTTTTGGTCCAACAACCAACCGGTCCCCCCCCCCCCCTCCCCCCTCCACAACAACCAACTTATATAATTAGGTAAGAACTGATCACCTCTAGCGAACCCATTAGAGAACAAACCCGTTAGGAACAGCAGCACCCTCTATATGGCATGGCAACACGTGATAGCTTAAAGTAAATGGCAAAGATGGCGGTGCCTCCGAGGCGAAATAAAAGATAAAACTTCTCCAATCGACCAATGAAAGTTAAGAACATCGACAAAGAAAATCGGTTGGGAGAGAGAGAAGCAAGGAAACTGAACCCAAGAGAGAAAAAGAAATAAAATAATCAGAACCCACTGAAGGAATCCCAGCTGTAAACCAAAGAAGGCAAGCAAGGCTTTCAACGCCTACCCAATTCTAACATCTTTCTCTGTCAATCCACGTGTTAGATTGAGTGGAAAATAAAGTTATGAATAAGATTAAATTACCGCGAAGCATAGGCATGGGAAGAAAGTAGTAAAAAGGAAGTTGCGCGGCAATTTCCATGAGATAGTGGAGTGGTTGGAAATGGAATAATTCTGCGTAGTTTAGGAAGATGAAATCTGATAATAAGATAGTAATTCTCTGTGTGGTTTGGGATCGATCAGTTCTGTGTTTGTTTAAGAAGACGCCATGGTTGAACAGTTTTCAGAGTGTTAAGATTCTGGGAATAAGTGTTCAAGGCAATTAAAAAAAAAGAAAAAAAAGAAAAACGAACGTTTATACAAATGGAACTTGACTTTGTGGCAAAAACTAAGTATCCGAGAACTTTAATGGTAGATGTTAAATGTCCAATCAGGGAGTGTGAAAGAAGGATAGGTATTTCCGTATTTATGTCAAGAGAGTTTCCATATTGTAAAGTGTGTTACTGTGTAACCAATATTATACCAGTTAACTCCAAGTGGACCAAGGAACTTACTAAGCCTAAACCAAATTTGACCATTTCTACTCACATGCAAAAAGAATATTAGACAAAAAATCTCTTATTAAAAAAATATTCATAATATACCTTATTAGTTTAAACAATTTCTTTTGTTAATAAAGACTTTAAAAGAGAGTTAATCCCAAACTTTTTACATTTACGTCCTCTTATTTTACATTTACAACGTTCGCATAGGGGCAACACATGGCATGTGTTGTTAGCATCGTTTTATCCTTTTCTTTTACATAAAATAACTATGGAAAGATATTAGAAGATTTCACTTGCCCAGCCAAACAATTCCTTAAAATTAGTAAAAGTCTTAAAAAGTATATTTATGTGAAGAGAGTAATTTTTTTTTCTACAAACTTACTTACGATAAAAAAAATAGTTATGTATAACGAATATAATATAATATATTACATAATGCGAAATATATAACAAATTTTAACATTTCAGTATTGAGGCAAAAATAAAAATCGTGGGGTGAAGTTAGTTTAATGGCCTGCTATCATATAAATGTTCAGTAAAGAATATACTATTTTTTAAATTAGATCCACGGGATGAAAGGCATGTTGGGATTAATATGCATCCCATATTGTATATTGGTATATTGTCTCTCTTTCTTGTGAGGTATTTTTCTTTTTTCTTATTAATCCTATGAATAGAAGTAACCTCCTAGCAAAAATAATATTAAAATGTTTAACTTGCTTTTTTCTTTTTAATTTAGAAAATTTTCTTATTTGAGCTACCAAAAAGTTAGAAAGGATGTTTGAAGAATCAATTTTTTTTAATATTTATTTTCGTAAAATATAGTCATGAAGATAATAATTTAAAGGGTCTCATGTTTTTTTTTTAAATTCGTGACCTTAATATATGATTTAGTTGGTTTTTTATTCTCTGTTTTTTATTTCTTCCTACAAAAAGAATAAACCTCTTTAAAAAGAATGATAAAAAGAATATCAAATGATCAGATATAACGATATAAATTACATCATCTTTTCAAATTTACTAACAAGAGAATCTTATCCTACTCTGTTATCATGTAAAATAATTTCTATATCTAATTTACGGCTCCATAATCACAACAAAACGTCCGTGGAATTCCCTACTGCGGGTTGTGAGTAATCTAGGACAAGCCGGTAACAGCTGCTGAAATATAAAAGGTCTTGCAGCTCTCGTTGCCATAATTCGGTTTCTTCATAAAACGTATGTGAAAGTGTTCTTCTAACTTCATGATATAAGACGCATGAAACGTGGTTGGTCTTTAATTTGATAGGTTCCGCAACTATTCCTCTCTAGTATATAGAACTTCCACCAAATTAATTCCTCAGTAGCTTTTTCCTTTGCTCAACCAAAAATTCTTTGTCAACTCTGGTTGCTTTCAGAATCTACCATCACCAGCTCGAGAAAGAGGAAGGCCTAAAATTTTCTCTGTTCCGAGCTTCTTACCCGACAACATACATCACACCACTTCCCGGTCAAGTAGAGATTTCAGTCGCCATACATGGGCAATCGAGTAGGAAATATTATTATTGAATTTGGCTCCCCTTGATCAAGTAAGGAAGCTCACTTGAGTCCACATGCAACAATTTGAAAGGCTTAAACACTTAACTTTTATAGAGATGGAATCTCACATAGAGTCCTTATTGACACTAGTATAGACATGCATGCATCCCACTTTCAAAAGTGCTTTTTGACCGCCAACTTTTAAAGAGATAGAATTTCACACAATGTCCTTGTAGACATTAGCATAGACACACATACATCATATCATAAAAAGTAAGACTACCAAATTAACTTAAAGAATCTTGTTAGATCTGCATTGTGTGTCCACCATGTTGTCCTAGAAGAAGAATATTACGATGCTATTAAAAAAAATATGTAATTCTCTAGAGTGTACCAAATTCAGAGCTGTTTCGTTACCCTTTCATGGACAGTACCATTTCTGTCAGGGTCCTAAATTGTAGTAAATTTAAGCTTATACAGGCTGAGATGTTTTCACCAGATGGAACGAAGGCCAAAGATAGCCGCTGTAATGAGGTAGTTATCGCCGAAGGTGCTACAAACACAAGAACGAGGATATAAACAAGACGAGAGTCGAATTATTTGACTAAAAATCCTATAGTAGTCTCGTACTCCTCCCCCGTTCTGTTCATTGGCAAGAGTGAAAGACCAATGAAGTTGCTGCATAGAAAGATCCTTCATTTGCAAAAATCATTATCATTGCTCACAAACAATTTGAGGTTCCCAAGCCAAGAATTGATTGAAGCAATAGGCACCAAGACTGTTATAACAAACTACTATTCATTTTAAATTATAATTTACATGAACAGTATCTCATAAACGTTATTAGTGTGATTGAAATTTGAGATATTTGAGAAGTAAGATAAGAAAATAAAATAAAACTGGAAGAACATAGAGATTTATGTGGTTTGGCTTAATTTGAGCCTACTTCCATGGCAGAACTAGAGAATAACTTTATCACTGCGAACATGTTCCATCGACGCTCAGCGAATATTGGAAATTTGTCATTGTAGAAGGCAAGAAAGCTGAGGGCAAGCCTCTCTTCTTCTTCTTAACGCTTTCATGTTCCTGGGATGACAATGTCCCGACAGAAGTGCGGCAATGAAGATGGACACCAACATATAAAAAGAAAATTGAAAAGGTAAGACACAGATCAATGATACCAGTCCAGTGAACGTCACAAGAAAAGTCATGAAAGAAATGTCCACTGAGCCAGCAAACAAGAAGTCCAGCTCAGCAAGTGAGAAAGAGGACGTGACTTCAGCGTTGCGAGATCGCAGGAGAAAAAGAAAAGAAAACATGTCTTTAACTACGATATCTTTTTTCTTAATCCTGTCTTTTGCCTTTCATCAGCGACTTGCCTATCAATCTCTCTTAAAGCTTTCAATCCAATTTCCACGAAACTTCAAGGGCTGCTGAAGACAGAAGGCGTATGAACGGGGGACTCCTTTCACCAACTTGCAAAGCTTTTCTAATTTCCTCGTAATTCCGTAGAAGCCGCCTAAAGACTCTTCTTTTGAAAATATGTATCAGAGTTTTGAGTCCAATCTCTTCTCTTTTAGCTATAAATATGTAAGAGTTGAGCATTATGTGAACAAGAAGAATTCAAAGAGTAGTATCATATTTTGCTAAAGTTTCAAGCTACTCCAGTTCTAAAATTTCTTCTACGTGAGAATTCCCTTTTCCACATTTGGAAGCGGCCTTTGGCTGAAATAGTAGGGAGAAAGCACCGTTGATTCACTGTTTAGGTATTAAGTTGTATCATGTTGTAACTTCATTCTTCTTACAGTGGCATAATCTGGTGAAAGATGACAAGGGTGGCAATCCCGATCTCATCTGCAAATCTCTCGCTCACTCTCTCTCTCTCTCTCTCTCTCTCTCTCTCTCTCTCTCTCCAGTTCTCTTAATTCGTCAGTGTCTTTGTTGCTTTGTGAAGAAGAAAATCATGTACAATAGTTTTGAAAGATACTTAAAGGATGAGCAAAAACATTCCAGAGTTAACAGTAAAAGAGCGTAGCCGTGTATTGTGATAAGTCCTGAATATTTTGAAGCTTTCTGACAAATTGATTGATTGGTGCTGTGCAGGAGTTGTGATTGGCTGGTCGGTGGTACGTTGACTCCTGTGCCCTCCACTCTTTCTTCTTCACGGAGAGCTTGATTGAGTGTTAGAGATGGGTATCAGCCCCTTCGTGATGTCCCTCGGTGCGTTGTTTGTGATATTCGTGGTTCTGATGCTGCTTTTCACTTGGTTGTCGCGGAAGCCCGGGAACGCTGTGGTTTACTACCCGAACCGTATCTTGAAGGGCTTGGAGCCATGGGAGGGCAGGTCCAGGAACCGGCACCCATTCGCGTGGATCCAGGAGGCTTTGTCGTCCTCGGAACAGGATGTGATCGCAATGTCAGGGGTTGATACTGCCGTGTACTTCGTCTTCCTGAAGACCGGTTTGTCTTCGGCTCTCTGTCGCTTCCATTTTCTATTTTTCTAGAGTTTCCGACTATTTGAAGAATCTTAGGTTTCATTCTCCTTTTGGGATGCCATTTTTCCAGGCGTATCTTCTTTTAGTGAAAATTTAACCTTCTTTCTTCCCTTCCGAAAAAGAGGGAGGGTTCTCAGATTCCATGTTGCTTCTTTTGAGAAAGGAGGAAGGTGGATTTTGTTCTTTTCCATTTTAAGAAGAGCTTAACAGTTTATTCTGGTTTGATAATTGATTTCTAATAATTCAATAAAGTTGGGATTATTGTTGCCGTCGCTTTTCACAAATTCAAGTGCTACAGAATTTTGATAATTTTTTTTTTAAGAAATAGAAACGGTACCCAACAAATTCTATTAATAAAAAAATAAGTCTTTACCATTTAGTTATGCATACAGCCTTTTGATAATTGCCTTCAATGTTTCTGTACGGCTGTTGGCATTTCTAGACAGTTTCCTACCGATTTCTATCATCTCTATGGCTATTGAAATTGAAAAAAATTAATAAAATTCAGATTCCCACCAACCAATGTTTAGGTGTATAACGGTGACAAAGAAACTGTAGTTTTCTTTGATGATTGATAGAGTATCAGTTTCCAGAAAGAGGCAAAGGCAGGGTGAAGCTATGAATCTGTGTGCAAGTGCTTAGTCAATTGTGAGATGAAGCACTTTGACAGTGCAAAGCTCAAGGTTGATAGCGACAGACTAAAGCTCAAGTTTTAAGCTAAATCACTTTCTATTCTTTATTTTGCCATGTAATGATTAAAGTTATTGTCAGCTTAAAGTCAAATGTTAATCTTTAACATTTTGGAATATAGTTATCATATATAAATTGGACAGTGGAACTAAAGCATTTTTTAAACAATTGCACTGTGAAATGATACGATGTATGTGGTTTCTGATCTGTTATGTATCAGTTTGGTCTTTCTGAATATAAAATTCAATTGCATCTTAATGACATCATCTTGATTGAGTGGGAATATATGAACGTCAGTTTTTTTGCCTGAACTTTTAGCTTATGTTTAAAGTTTATATGGTAAATCTCTTATATACAAACCTTTTGGGCAAGTCATTGGAAGAGCTTTTTTGCTCCCTGAAGATGAGCTTGTATTTGAGTTTTTTTCGATTTGGTTTAATTTTTCAAAGTTGGTGGCCTACATCTATGAACTTTTCAGGAGAAAAGTGATCAATCTCTAATATGGTCTTTTTGCCCATTAACTACAGTGTTGGGAATCTTGTTCTTATCCGGCTTAGTGTTGCTGCCAGTTCTTCTGCCGGTTGCTGCGACCAGTCATGCTGTGAAGGAGACAAACACAGGGAGTAAGAGCCTTGCTGTCATTAACAAGTTTTCCATGGGAAATATCAAAGTATGCAACAGACTTTTTCATGAACTGATTAGTTATAAACCATTTCTTTTTTAAAATTTTCTTGGGCAATGGGTTATCGTCAAGTGATGGAGATACGTGTTGGATTTGTTGAACTGCTTTTTATAAATTGCCTAACTTGGATAGAATCTCCCACCTTTGCCATAACTAGAAGCACTTTTCACAGTGCAAGAAGTACTTAGTACGAAATTTGTATGTTTTGGCTATCTAAATATGTCAAAAGTAAAAGTTGAAAGTATTATACCTTCTATTTTGTTTCGCAATGATTTATCCTTGTCATCTTTCTTAATGAAGTTTTCTATTTGTTGCATATACAGAATAACAGTCATCGGTTGTGGGCATTTCTGATAGCTATGTATTGGGTTTCATTTGTCACATATTACCTACTATGGAAGGCATATGAGCATGTCTCTAGATTGAGGGCAGATGCTCTTATGTCTTTAGAAGTGAAACCTGAACAATTTACCATTCTCGTTAGAGACATACCTGATGGCCAAGGGCAAACAAGAAAAGAACAAGTGAATTCATATTTTAAGACTATTTATCCTGACACATATTATAGATCAATGGTCATAACAGACAACAGAAAGGTAAGGCATTAATTTCCTATAATCGTTTTTCTTACTTTAACTTGATAGTTTCAATACTGAATGGCACTTGGAGGATTCTTTATTTCTATTGCACTAAATGTCATCTTTGGAATCACCACCATTCCTAAAGGATTATTAGATTACTCCATTTATTTATTTTATTTCGTTATTTGATTTTTTGTTTCTAGTTTCTGTTTAACTAAGTGTGGCCTTTATTTCATAAGAGTTTATAGAAAATATTGCTGGAATTTTTTTGGAATGATTTTACTTGATAGACAAGTAAATTACCATAATCTAACCTTTCAAATCCTAGAGGTTACCTTGATCTATATATATGGGAAAAATTAGAAATCAACCTAATAATTTAGCCTCCACATAAAATACATGGATATTTAAAATTAGGAGGTTCAAAGTTAGAACTATATCTTGTGTGGAGGTAGAAATTGTGAGCGCTCTACATGCATTGGAAAAGTAGCGTAGATGTTATGACTATATACACTGTTTTATAACTTAACATTGGTTCTCTTAGGTAAACAAAATTTGGGAAGAGTTAGAAGGGTGCAGGAAGAAGCTTGCACTTGCCGAAGCGATATATGCAGAGTCGAAATCAAACGACATACCAGAAGGAGCAAGACCGACAAACAGGACTGGCTTTCTTGGTCTTTTCGGTAAAAAGGTAGATAGCATAGAGTACTACAATGGAAAGATCAATGAACTAATCCCAAAACTGGAATCCGAGCAGAAAGTCACTCTCCAGGAGAAGCAGCAAGGCGCCGCTCTGGTCTTTTTTACGTGCAGGTTGACTGCAGCCTCGGCAGCGCAGAGCCTACATGCTCGATTGGTCAACAACTGGACGGTTATCGGTGCTCCTGAACCACGTCAACTAATATGGAACAATCTTAAAATCAAGTTCTTTCAGAGGAAAGTACGTCAATTTGTGGTGTATATGATCGTGGCCTTGATCATCTGTTCCTCCATGATTCCGATTTCGTTTATTTATCATCTCCAAACAGTGGAGAAACCGAAGAAAATGGAGACCCCATCGTTGGGCGATTGGCTCCCTCAATTTGCATTCTATGTCATTTTGGCTTTGCTACGCAAGTTACTTGCGTTTCTCTCCAAGGTTGAGGGGATCCCCTCTAAAAGCCATGTAGTCAGAGCTGCTTCTGGGAAATATTTTTATGTCATTTTTTTAAATATTTTTATTGTAGCCGCAGTGACTGTAGCCTTTGTCAGTGGATTGGACATCTCGACTAAAAATCGTAATCCTGCAGTTTCATGGCTAGGAAATATTCTGTCAGCCAATGCAAAGTTCTTCATGAAATTCGTGGCCTTGAAGTAAGATAATGATTTTGGACTTCTTATATAAATGGTTTTGTTTCTTTTATATTCAAAATCTCAAAAGCTTATTTTTAGATTATCATTTGGTTTTTATCCTCTTCTTATTTCTTCTATTTTGACATTGAATTCTGTTCATGTTAGGCCAACCTCCTCGTTTGTCTATATGTCTTTCTACTTGTCATCACAATCTGCATTAAGCTTTACAATTTAGGCTTCTCATTCGATATGATAATTCTTTGTTTCCCAGGATCTTTCTTAGCTATGGTCTTGAGCTGCCTCGATTACATACTTTAATTCTGTACCATTTAAAGATGAAGTATTGGTACAAAACTGAGGAACAGAGGAAAGAAGCTTGTTCTCCTGGCGGTGTTGACTTTGGAACTAGGGTGCCTGATAACTTGCTGATCCTCACAATTGTCCAATGCTACTCTATTACAGCTCCACTTATTATCCCGATTGGTGTGGTTTACTTTGGAGTGGCATGGCTGGTTCTTAGAAATCAGGTAATATTTGATGATTTCCCTTGAATCCTTGGTTCTTGTGTGACCAAGATCTTTTTCTGCGTAGGACAAAGTTGAGGATATTAATGCTGTTCTATTACGTATGGAGCTAAAATTCAAGATAAGGGTTAAAATAATAATTTTGTAAGGTAAAGTGCTAAGTTTCAGCAACTAGAATTTTTCATAGTTGCTTTTAAGTATGGGGCTTGAGGAGCCATATACGTATTGCGTCATTTGTCATTTGGTAAGTAGTCACAAAGACGGAAGAGAGTCATTAGAGGAAGAATTCTTTAGTGGCTTGTAAATGTATGAAATACTCCTAGGGTGTAAAAGATTTGCGTTAAGTAATCTGAGATTTACTGGGCTCCCGATTTTTATGTATTTTTCTTTCTTTGTCCAACAGGCACTTAAAATTTATGTTCCCTCTTATGAAAGCTATGGAAGGATGTGGCCTCACATGCATACACGCATCCTGGCTTCTCTAGTTTTATGCCAAGTTACCATGCTTGGCTCCCTTGGGATGAGGAAATTCGATTATACACCCCTCCTAATTCCACTTCCCATATTGTCCTTGCTCTTTGGATATACTTGCAATGAAAAATTCTACCGGTTTTACAGAGACACAGCACTGGAAGTCGCTTGCCACCCATTGAATAAAGTTCCCAATTTGGACCAAGTTTTCAAAGCTTTCATCCCACCAAGCTTGCGTTCTGAGAATATAAATGATGATCAGTTTGCAGATGCCTCATAATTGGTTTCAAGAACAAGATCATTTGTTTGCTGGACACTTGTATGTATTGTAGTAGATTTATGTTGGGTCTTTATATATGTGTTTTGGTATTGTAGTAGATTTATGTTGGGTCTTTATATATGTGTTTTGGATTATACTTATGGGAACTTGGATATTTGTTGACATTAGCACCTGGAGACACGGCTTTAGTTTTTTGTAACATTTGTTTATGTATTTGAACCACTTGTGTGGAATTTCTTATGTGGTATTGTTTAATTGCAGATGGTTTCTAGTGAAATGTAGAGATTGTTTGTTCTTGGTATTAGGATTCAAGGTTGTTTTTAAATGTAAATTAAAAATATCATTTGGTCGTCCCGCATCAACATTCATTTTTTAAAGCATGAGTTCAAGTGTTTCAATATTTTTTACCCACTTTTCCTGCACAAAAGCAATAAAGTTTGGTTTCTTGCTCCATATAAAATACTGATTCTAGTCTAAGAGGCTGCCATTACCTGGAATTGTTTACCTAAAGTCAGTCTGCACAATGTGAGTGCTGTAAATAAATGTTATTTGTTGAAAGTATTATGCAAATTTTAGAGTATATATACATATAATAATTACAAATAAATACTAAGAATATACATTATTCAAATAAGATTTACATATTATTGAGTTAAATCATTGTATAAGAAGGAAAACATTGTCCACTAGTTCGGCTACCACATTCATGTATTGCAATAGTAAAAAATTCTCATGATTGTGGTAATAAAAGATTCCTCTTGTACCAAATCATTATTAATTGAAAGTTTTAATTTTTTAAGTTCTTTCTTTTTAATTATTGTGATGATTCACCAAATGCTACAATATACATGATTTTTCCAAATCTCAAAGTGAAAGATGACAATATTTTATACCTTCTCTTACTTTTGATTTTGTGCTTTATTGATCAAGTTCGTAACTTATAATTGAGATATATTGGGAAAGAGTAAAAGCCATGCTATGGTTGTGCTAACGGTATGAAATCTAGAGCATGTTGACCTACGCTTTTGGCATCTTTTGAAATGCTAACGGTATATATGGATTGTTGTTTTTCTCTTACCTTTAGGGCCACTTAAGTTGACTAATACTTATTGATAAGGATGTACTTAGTTAGAAGCGGTTGCTATCTAAAATCTTTTGGTCTCAAATTTGACACTTGAGTGTATGAGTTTAGGTCTATTCATTAAAAAAAAAAAGTTGACTAATATGCAAAGATGAGAATGTTCAACATTAATCAGGTCTTGGAATTGGAGGTCTTGCACTTATGTGCAGAATTACAAATGACTAGATATTTTTGAAAGTATGAAAGTTAATAAAAACTAAAACTCAAGTTTTTAAAACCTATTTGGTCATTGCCTAAGTAGTTTGGCATCTTCCATATTGCTATTAGGGTCTCACAATCCTTTTCTTGCATTAAACCATGTTGCTTTTATCGATAGGCAAATCATCAACGTTACTTCAGTTGATAGTGAGGATTTGCATTCTTCAAGAAAAAAAAAATTAAAATGTTAGAAAGAAAATAATTGACTCATCTATTGCCCAATGAATTGTGCATTGTACAATTTGATCATTAGGAATTTAAAAAATGAAGGTTAATAGGACATCTGTAAACTTATGTGAAAATGATTAACTTTGTTTCCATCAATTAACTCTCCAACTACTTCTATAACTATTTGAAGAATTAATGAGGGCTTTTGTCCAAACCTCCTTGCCTTTTGATGCTATTTGATTGTTTGTAATTCTCATAGTAGTTAACCTTTGTCAATTTAGTGTACCTCTTAAAAATTGGTATAATACAATTTCTTCTTTTTTAATCCATTTCTCTTTCTATGAAATGCCTTGTTTTGAGATGTCACTTTTGTTTGTAATTTGCTCATACGTGCTTATAATATCTATTAATATAAAATTTGATTGGAAGTAAGGGACTAATGCATTGTTAAAATTAGATCATAGTTTGTTACATGGTCTTCAAACTAAGTTTTTCTCATATGCTAGACTTCTTATTGGAGTTAGATATCAATTTCTTAGAAAACTCCTGTAAAGTCATATCTCTTAAACCAAAATAATAACTAAAGCTTAAAAAACCTTAGTAATTATACTATCACATTTCAAAGGCCAACAACCTTAAAATAATATTTTTAAATACTATTTCATTGAAAAAGATTTTAAACTATATAATTGCAGTAAAGATTAGGGAACCAGTCTATATATGCAATTTTCCTGATAGAGTACGTGAAAGGAGAATTTTTAAAGGAAACACTAGAATTTGATGGCTGCAAAATCCATAAGCAAACTTGTACCAGTGATGATGGACTTGCTAATCCTCTGAATTACCGAAGTTCATGCTGATGTCTCCCACCGCTTTCTTCTCCCCTTCCAAGTTATTTCCTTTTTGCTTTGACGCTAGTCAACAAAATGGGAATCACAACCATCATTGCCTCGCAACTACAGTGAAAAGCTGTAAAAGCAAATTGGTGATAGAAGAGATGGAGTAATGTATTATTACTTCTCCTTAAATGCTTCCGTCAAATCCAAAGTACAAGAATCATAATCTTACTGATCATTTTTAAGGTGTGCAAAAATGCATAACGCACTGTCTCGTGGAAAAGAAACTTAAAGGTTTAGATGACGTGGGATCTCTGTTAGAGTGTTATGTAAGGCACGTAGGGAAGTATTAAATATCTACCTCACTCTCCTGTTTTAGGTAGTTCAAGTTTTTCTTCTGCACCGGCCACGAATATCAGTACCTTCCACGGCTTCTTCGTCGAAGAGAGCTTGGTTAAGTGTTAAAGATGGATTTCGCTCTTCTGGGGTCGTCGTTTCTCATTTTCGTGGTTCATATGCTGATTTTCACTTGGTTGTCGAGGAAGCCCGGGAACGCTGTGGTTTACTACCCGAACCGCATCTTGAAGGGCTTGAAGCCATGGGAGGGCAAGTCCGGGACGCGAAACCCGTTCGCCTGGATCCAGCAGGTTTTGTCGTTCTCGGAACAGGATGCGATCGCCATTTCAGGGTTTGATACTGTCGGGTACTTCGTCTTCCTGAATACCGGTTTGTCTTCGGCTCTCCGTGGCTTTCATTTTCTATTTTCGGAGAATTTTCGGACTATTTGAAGAATCTTAGGTCTAGTTCTACTTTTGGGATACCATTTTTCCAGCGTATCTTTCTTTAGTGAAAATTTAATCTCTTTTCTTCCCTTCCAAAAAAGTGGGAGGGTTGTCAGATTCAATATTGTTTCTTTTGAGAAAGGAAGAAAGGTGGATTTTTTTTTTCATTTTAAGAAGAGCTTAACAGTTTATCATGGTTTGATAATTGATTTCGAATATTTCGATAAAGATGGAATATTGTTGCCGTCGCTTTTCACAAATTCAGGTGCTACAGCCTTTTGATAATTTTTCCTTTTTAAGGAACAGAAACGGTACCCTACAAATTCTATTAATGAAAAAAAAAATCTTTACCATTTAGTTATGCATACAGCCCTATTTTTACTCTAAAATTTTACTTATTTTTATTCTTTTAAAACGAATTAGTAAAAAGCATGAAAGACTAATATCTTTTTGAAGGATGTTGATCTCTTGCCTTCTACCATCAATGATCATAAAGATGTTCACAGTTGCCGTGGCTTGCAGGGGTATTTGCTGTAAATAATTTCTGTGAGAACAGTGATTTGTTAAAATAAGGTGCTGTAAGAACAGTAAAATGAGTTTTCATATTATGTAAATCCTAATTAGAAATCATCTATAATATGAAATGCATACCTTTTCTTGTAAGTTAATTTCGGAGGTAACAGGTTTTCTTAACAATGACAATTATTTTTCGTTGTTTGACAAACTAACCTCTAACATGCTACTCAATTTGTTTTTTCTCACACTATAAATTAAGTCAGGCTATATATCAACTACTTGTTAGATATGTTTGCCCTTTTCTTAATTAAGAAAAAAATTCAGTTTGAGCTACCAAAAAGTTAAATAGGAAGTTTGAAAAACCAAATATATTTTTTAACACTTTATTTCGTAAAATATTTTTATGAAGATAACAAATTGAAAAGTACCTCATTGTACCTAGATTCACGAAAAATAATATATTTAGTGGCATTTTATATCCACATTTTTTTAATATGTAGGTTAAAATATTTAGGGTAGCTTGATTTAAGTTGGGTAGAGATATTTCTGAGAATTTTTACCCAAAATGTATAATTCCCTTATTTATAGTTTCATGTTTTTTTCTCTTCTATTGTCTTAGTGAATCCAACAAATAGAAGAGCCTAGTCAACTATTTACTAACTTACTAGTAAGCAAGGTTCAGCACTCTGCGCATTGAGTTAAATGTTTGCATATGAAAAAGTAAACTAAAATAGAAGAGTCTAAATATTGAAATCCTTTAGTATTCCTGAAGGATATTACCATTAAAATTTTATGCCATTTGAATTTGATATTATATCTTTTATTCTCTAATTTTAGGAATGAAAGGTTACACAATTGATTTATGGATAATGGTTAGATATTTTTTTGATCTTCTATTTTCTAATTTTAGAAATGAGAGGTTACATGACTAATTTATGGATAATGATTAGATATTTTTTGATCTTCTAAGTTGTATGAGAACACAATAATGTTATCTATTTAGGCAACACTAAAATCTTAAATTCTTTAAAGATTTCATTCATACATCTTTAAAAAAGTTAAAGGCCTATATTTAATCCGAACGATGGCTTGTACAGCATGTCATTTTCTGCTGCGAATTAGCTTGAATGGAATAGGCGGCGTTCATTGACCATGCAGAGACGTCTGTCATGGCAACAACGTTATTGTTCTAAAATAATGAATTTAGAATCCTAGTATAAAGATGCTTTCCAAGGTACTACTTTTTAATTCTTGCCAAAAAGTTTAGCATATCAACAACCTTATTTTAGAATCATCACTCATATTAGGTACCTTTTAAATGCACATACTTTTCCAAAATAAAAAGAACTATAGATCACATGTTTGCTTAACAAGATGACAAATTGAATACTGAAAATCAGAAGATAGAAAATCTTTGGAATCATTAAAAAATTTAAATTTAGATGAAGACATGTGACCAAGTTTCAAATGTCATAGATGAAAACTAAAGTTTGTATGTGCTGAAGTAATTGAAAGGGCCAGTGTAGTATCGAAAAATTTGCTAACATGATTGTTCCTAGGGTCTAAAAATAAAATAAAATTTATGTCATATTCTACCAATCTTTTTGATGTCACTTGTAGAGAGGTCCTGAAACACGTATAAATCAATATAGAAAACCATTAAACAGTTATTTTTAACAGTGAATTTAGCTATGGACAACAAATTATATTTGAAATCACGACAGTAAAGTATGGTGTGTAATTTCAAACTATTGGCTAGGGTTATGGAACCAGTGGGGGTAACTTGGGTTAGTTCCTCATTTGATAGTTTAATAGATCTAGACTTAGATTTGCATTTAACAAAAAATTCTAAACAATTAAAATAAGCAGTAATAGAATTATTGACCCCACTATTTATAATCCAAATGTTACGAAATGATTTCAAAATATTTGCTCTATTAGCACGAGAGATCCTACCATAGTCCTTTTTGATCGGATAGATAATGTGGTCATATTACTTTGGTGTGAAAGTGCAATGACTAGGCTTAGCAATGGCTAGGTTGACAGTAGAATTACTAACAATGACCTAGAGGATAGCCATTAAGCTTGTAACAAGCTTCCTTCTTATGTCTAAAAAGCCAACAATGTTGACATTAAGGTTTCTTAAGATGATAACAACTTTTCTTACATCGCCCTTTGTATCCACAATGTTCACATTTGGGCTTGCCATAAACCCTAGATGACATGATAGTTATAAGGTGGTGACGCCATTTGCAATGAAAAATACAGTGAATAGAATCAAGCACATCGGGTGTTCACTAAAAGAACTATGAGAAGTGCAATGCTAGAAAATTCTCCAAGCTACTCATACCAAGATGTATCTAAGAAAAATAATTGTTCAACAAAATATTTGAACCACAACAACAATCCAAAAAATAGTTACAAAGTGTAGAAGCAAGAAAATACCAAGGTTCATATGGCTACTTGGTGCAGACAGTAAATTAAAACCGTGAAAAAAAGCACAATTTTCTTGGCAAAAACTAGAAAATTCGTGAAAATAATGAGTGCAACATGCACCTTTTCACTGGAGAGAGAAAACCAAATAAAGTGTGTGTAGCACCTTTCCGCCGGAGAGAGAAACCAATTAAAGAGTGTGTAACACGCACTTTTCTGCCAGAGAGAGAAAACCAAATTATGATTATGTAGCACACACCTTTCTCGGAGAGAGAGAGAGAGAGCCAAAAACACGAGATAAAACTAATCAACAAGAGCAAAAAAGCTCGTCACTAAGAAATCCCGTCGACAAAAGCAAGCTTGTCACCAAGAAATCCCGTTGGCAAAGGCACTAAGGTGTGACCAAAACTAATGAACTTTGCCAAAACAAGGACAAAAGTTTGGCAGGAATGAGAAATCCAACTGAAAGCAAAGAATTGCAAAGAATTCCTTTGTTAAGCACGCAAGTCTAGCCAAAACAAAGAGTTCTTGTGTTGAATTGTAAAAAGAAAAGGACAAACTTGTGGCAAAATCGAGGCACCCAACCAAATCATGTATTCCTTTGTTTAATCAACAAAGGATCGGCCAAAAAGTTGAATTGCCGAAGACCAATGTCAGCTGGAGCATAAAATCAATCTAAAAATAAAATGAGTGTAGGAAAAAACCTTAAACGACATAGAAGTAAGAAAGCCCTCTATGCAGTCCACAATTATGAACCTCACAAAATCGTTAGGCTTTGATACCATGAATAAATAGTGAAAATGTTCTACTATTTTCATTAATGGAAAAAAAATTTGAACAAAACTCGTACAAGAGAAAGATGACTTCTTATATTACAAGGATCAAAACCCTATATTTATAAAATATAAGACCTAATCTATTTAAGAAAAATAACATATATACATTAACTACAATAAGTCTCAATCCTTTGACGTTGAAACTCGTAATACTAGACCTTAAGTGTATCTACGTCGGCAGCTCAAACTTTGCATGCCTCATTAGGCAACGAATGGACAGTTATGGGTGCTCCTAAACCACGTTAACTGATATGGGACAATCTTAAAATCAAGTTTTTTGAAAGGAAAGTACGGAAATTTGTTGTGTACGTTATTGTTGGCTTGACCATACTTTTCTATATGATTCAAATAGGGTTTCTTTCTGGTTTCACGACACTGGAAAAGTTGATATATTTTCTCCCATTTTTAAAGCTTGTTGTGGAAGTGAAGATAATCAGGACATTGTTGGAAGCTTTCCTCCCGCAAATTCCACTCATCATCTTTTTGGCTTTGCTGCCCAAGTGCCTTTTGTTCCTCTCTAAGGCCGAGGGTATACTATCTGAAAGCCACGCAATAAGAACTGCTTCTCAGAAATACTTTTATTTCACCATGTTGAATGTTTTTATTGGAGTCTCAGTGGGCGAAAGCTTGTTCAGTACACTGAAGGATATTCAGAATCATCCCCACTCTTTAGCTTCTGTACTAGCGGATAGCCTGCCAGCCGATGCAACACTCTTCCTGACATATGTGGCTTTAGAGTAAGATATTGATTATGGAATGTCTGATGTGTACCGTTTCTGTTCTTTTCTATTCAGAGCCTTATTTCTTGAAAGTTTTTTGAGAGTAGGATTAAAGATCCAACATCCTTATTATAAAGTTTTAGGACTATGATAAGTGGTATCATTTCACATTTAAATAGGCTATTTAATATATTTCTTAGTATTATAGGACAACTCTAGACCATTTAACATGTCTTTTGCCACGTGGATTACAAACTTGGGTATAATCATATAAGTGATGCAATATAAGCATAAGCTCTAGACTTGTGCAAAACCTATTATGGTGTTAATTTATAACCTAGACTATAATACCATGATATAAACCTATGTATCTTTTAACATTTAAAAAGACTTTTTAGTACACTTTTTAGTGGTGTGTAACAATAATTCTAGGCTGCAAAAAGACATGTTAAGAATAGTGTGGCAAAAGTCTTATATTAGCTAAATCTTGCTAGGAAGTCCTTTATATACTAAAGAAAGATTCTATACTCTTGAATCTATTTTTGGATAAGAATGGACTTTCTAACATGACAGTACTCTAGCTTCTTGCTTTTATTATTTTGTCTTTTGGTTTGACAATTTACTTTGTTCGTATGAGGTCAACCTTTTGTTCTCTTTATACCTTTTTGGTGGTCATAATAACATGTGCATTAATCTTTACAATTTTATACTTCTCCTTTAATATGATAATTCCATGTTTCCCAGGTTCTTTGTTAGCTATGGGCGTGAGCTATCTAGATTGATTCCTCTAATTAAGTACCATTTAAAGAGGAAGTATTGGTGCAAGACTGAGGCTGAGTTGAAAGAAGCATGGCGTCCTAAAGATCTTCGATATGGAACTAGGGTTCCCCATGACATGCTAATTATCACAATTGTCTTATGCTACTCTGTTATTGCTCCTCTTATTATCCCTTTTGGTCTAGTTTACTTAGGCCTAGGCTGGGTAACTTTTAAAAATCAGGTAATCTTCAATGATTTTTGTTGAGTTGATGATGCTTATACAACCAAGATCTTTTCTATGTTGGATCTTTTTGAGGATGTAAATAATGTTCTATTAGGTATGGAGTTATAATTAGAGATAACGATAAAATAGCAATCCTGTCAACTATGACCGACATCCTAATTTACCTCTGTTGTTTATGAGTATGATATTTGAGAAACTTTATATGTATTATATCATCAGTGAACCATGATGAACCATGGCATTGACCAAAGAGAGACAACAATCAGAAGAAGAAGATCCTTTGGCGAGATGAAACTTTTTAATAGCGAAAGAATTGCTTTTTGTGAGTGTAGGGATGGTTTATCTCAAGACATGAAATTTTTTTTGGTATTATTTATAATTGTTGTGTGTATTTGCTACATGATTTGCATCAATTCATAACACGTTCCTTAAGTATGGTAGTGTCTTAAACCGCCTAAGTGGCAGCATGAGGAATTGATTAAAGCAAAAAAAAAAAAAGGTTTCCATGGTTCTTTACTTCTTAAAAGATGCAAATATAACATGCATAGACTTCCACATTTAGCATCGAGAAAATATGAGCTTCATCAGGCTCTTTAATATTTGTTTCTTCGTTCTTTTGAGGACAACAAAGCTTTCTGTTTGGTGTTTTGTCCTACATGCACTCAGTTTATGTTCCTTACTATGAGAGCTACGGCCATATGTGGCCTCAGATACATAGATGGATCCTAGCATCTTTAATGTTATTCCAAGTTACCATGTCTGGCTACTTTGGGGTAAAAAAATTCTCCCATGATCCATTGCTGATTCCTCTCCCCATCCTGTCCTTGCCCTTTGGATATGCTTGTCGTCGCAAATTCTACCGCTTTTTCCATGACGCGGCTCTTAAAGTTGCCTCCCAAGAGTTGCCGGAAACTCCGGAAATGGACCTAGTTTTCAGATCTTTCATTCCACATAGCTTGAGACTTGAGAAGACTGATGATGATCAGTTGGATGATGGCCTATCCTATCACTAGTATAAAACCTAGGATCGTTTCATACTAGCGTTGGCACAAACAGGGAGGACCATGGTGTTGCTGAACTCAATACATATGTATGTTGTGTGGAATTTCGTATTTGGTATTGTTTAACTACAGACAGTGAGTGCTCATTGTTGTTTTTCAGTGTCAAGAGAAGAATCATGTGATAATCCTACAGTAGCGTCTGTTGCTAAAATAAAGTGTACTGCTGCGTGCCTTTGTGAGTGCATTTTAGAGGCTTATGTTCAACTCGTTTTCAGTGTTGATTAGGCTCCGTGTCTTGACACGCTTGGGCCTATGTTATAGTTGTAGGAACATTCCTATAATTTCAATGCCCACGCCACGACTTTCATTGCGGTTTATGAAATCTAAAGCTATGGCAAACATAGGAGGGAGGTATGCTAGTGATTTGGTGCGATGGGAAGCGTATTTCCTTCCCTTCTTATGTTGAATTTGCTTCGTGACGGCCTATTCATGAGCAAAGATTGAGAAGAGTTGTTTCTTACTTCACGCACGAGTTAGATCGAATGGTGTTGCTTCATGGGGGATGATATTGCTTTTCCGATGGCCTGCCTGGTGACCCGGAACTTGGATTTTCAGCACCCATGTGGTCTTCTCCCCGCTTCCTTCAATGACCTGCCTCGGCGTTGACACCTCCACAGTGGTAGTCTTCTAAGTCACTGGTTCTAAAAGAGAATTGTGAAACTGATATCCAAGACACGTTGCAGCTATTGTAGAACTAGTACAATTGTCCTGCTCTCCGTCCCCACCACGTTCAAGTGGAGAATTCCAGCCTAAAGAACTAATATTCAAGATATACAAGTGTCTCGAATTTTAACATTTAGTTAGGAATCCCCAGTAACTTCAAAACTACATTTAAATGACTAAGGATTGAAATATACCTTAGTAGCTGATATGAACTCATTTTGGTTCTTGTCGAACACAACTCCCTCCAAAAAATGAACCATCTGAAGATCACCATTTTGGACAATAAACTTCCTTTCTCGTGCGGTGTTACGACACAAAAAACATGTTTGGTTAAAGAGTGAGTCGTTACCTTCATTTTCTTCGCCGTTAATTCAAGAACTCAAGAACACAAGGCATGTGCAGCATGGTACGTGCGGCTGAAGCTTAGCTGGGCTTTGTACAGAGAACGCATGGTATGTGCAGCACAACTTCTTCTCCCATTTACTGTTAAAGTTCAAGATTAAAATTCAAATTAAGCTTGTTACTCTAGTTTGGAGCTATATGGGTGCCTCTAGTCGGTACGCAGGAATCTAAGGGCCGCTGATTTTGGTTTAGGATGTATTATTGGGAGGGAAAAACGAGGGGGGGTGGAATTGAATATTGTTTAAGTAAAGTCTTATCTGCTTTTCTGCATTCCTAGACAAACAACATGGCTTTCACATTTTCAAACCCCCAAAAGCACGCTGCCATTTAATAGGTTAGGATAAATCACTTTGGAAATTATGAGGTTCGTTGGCCTCTTCCGACACCTTGGTCTGGTTCATAATGAGAGTCGCTCCTAAAATAGACGGGCTAGCGTGGATTCTTTGGCTTTTGGACGAGGCAACAAAATTGCTCCGCTGTCAACTTGGTGCCTTGCCTCCTGTAGCTTTTCGACGGAACTGGCCGCGAAACTCCTCCCGCTCGCATCAAAACTTGGTTCGTCTGGCCTCCAACTTGTCTGGTGAGTCACTTTGCTGCTTCGTCGGAACATGTCGGCTTTGATACCAATAAAGCAAGATAGTTCCTATTGCTGGGAATTGGGGGTTAAACTCAGAAAATTGGATGGAAACTTTGGATTAGATGGGTTGCATTTTGGATTCAAAGGCTCCATTCAAGAAGCTCTGATAAATTCACACAGCATGAAGGGATAGGAGGTTATAAGAGCTTCACAAATCTAATGGGGAAGAAAAGTTGGGTTATTTCATTCCTTCCTTGACAAATCATTACAGTCCATTTTTATGGCTAAACACACCAACTAAGGTCTACATCCTTAAGGACTCTGCAGATCCAGTTGTGTTTGGTCCTTGGTCCTCTATGCAATCCAATGGTTACATTTAAATAGGACTTATTACTTTGGCCCAATAAACTTATATCTTTCTTATTTTGGGCTGATTTCACTTGAGACTTGCATACAAAGTACCTATCTAATGGTTATCTATCTAAAATTTTAACAACAAAAAAACTTGGACTGGGCTGGGGAAATGGGTACGCATCGGGTATTAAACTGTCGAGAATAGTTCCCTTAATTGTATACCATTTAAAATGGAAGCATCTTTGGAAGACAAGGCTAAGTTGAAAGAAGTTTGGTCTCCTGGTAATCTTCGATATGGAATAAGGAACTAATTCCAACAAACAAGCAATTTGCTTCATTTTTGGAAACTTGCTTTGGAGGAAATAAAGATTATCTGATTTTCTTTTGAAATCAAAATGTATATATGATGCACCAAGATCTTTAACTCCTATGGTCATTTGAATTCTAAGGCTTTGATTGAGTGGAATTACATTAGCATTGAACTAGGATTTGTTAAAGATTTCATCATTGCAAATGTTAGACATGATCCTTGGAAACTTCAAATTCATCGGGGAAAGTTTATAGATTATTTAAGAAACTTCACTAAGCAATGCAGATTACACATGAATAATGAAGACACAGTAATGGTTTAGTTCTTTATAGAAACATTGTTTCTAAGAAATACATAAAATTGAAAAGACTGCATATATTGATAGTCAGTATGACTAGAAGAAGATTTAAAGTTATTTATTTATTTATTATTTTTATTATTTTTCCTTCTAATATAATATGAATAGATATGACAAGGACATCACGACATCATCATATCAGTAACAGTGGTTCATATTCCTAATAAAACAACTACAAACTGATTGGATATTCTTATGAAGCACCTCGATCTTTGGC
This sequence comes from Casuarina equisetifolia, assembly GCA_028551475.1. NCBI lineage: Eukaryota > Viridiplantae > Streptophyta > Magnoliopsida > Fagales > Casuarinaceae > Casuarina > Casuarina equisetifolia. The sequence goes on along the minus strand of CM052357.1, from coordinate 2,114,735 downwards.
CTTCTTATGAAGCACCTTTGTTACGTCACCTTCTATTGTGTAACACAAAAACTGGTGCTGTTGACAAGATAAGACTTAAATGTGATGAAGTCAAAGTTTCTATGGCTCAATGCCACGCACTGGGGTAAGCCCAACACCTCCGAGATGACAAGCCAGGAAGAATTTGAACGACACGTGGATGGCTTGGTTGATGTACCTTATTTCCTTCGAGTGACAAAAGAAAACTTTCAGGTTCCTGTAGCTTTGATATGGTTCAGCAAGAATATTTCAATATATGATTAGAAATATTCGTCCTCATTTCCTGTTGGACAAAGAGTTGGATTATAAAAAAAAATTATTTGTATTGTCATTTATAAATCTAAACAACTCTTTATGAAATCTATACTTATATATGTTATTAATCATGTGATCTAATCCATTTTAAAAAATTAATCAGTCATTTGTTAGTTAAAAAAAAAAGAACCTAAAGCATAAAAGAATATTAGACAAATATACCTTATAATTTTAGAAAATTATTTTTTATTTTAATAAAATCTTTAAAAAAAATAAAAAAGTAGACCGGAGCCTTTTACACTTACGTCCTCTTGTTTGGCCATCTTAATTTCTCGACCAGAACCCTTTGAATGCTCTTAAACTTTTGGTGCGTACATGGCCCTCTAGAAGGCCTTTTTCTTTTTTTTTTTTTCTTTTTTCATTTTACAGTGCCTCATGGGTTGCTTGGCCATTACTACGCCTGCCTGACGCGTGCTCGACTTGGATTACGAAATAATACGGACGGCATGTTGTGATGTCACTTTTCTGACGTCTTTTTCCTCGTTGACTCAGTAGTCAAAGAGAACATACGCATTTTGGCGGCACATGCCATGAGCCGGCGACCATCCATGCTGTCGTGCTGTCGGGGTGGTTATTCATAAGGTTCTGCTTTCTTTGCATGGAAGTTCAACATGAGGCCGGAGTAAATCCCTTGCCGCTTTCAAACGAAATACAAAATTTATCTTAACGTGATATTAGAATCTATTTTTGGCTGAAAAAAATTTTATATTAAAATTATAAGATCATTAATGATTAAAATTCTAAATTACAATAGATGATTAAGGTAATTAAACAAAAAATTAGACTGAAGAGTTTTTTAAATTTTCATTTTTATTATGTGTCTATTGTATATAATCTAAATGAAATCATAAATTTTTTTAAAATAAATTTATTGAAATATTAATTTTATTGGTTAAAATAAAAAAAACTAGTATATATGATAATATCTTTATTTAAGAATATTAAATTATCTCAAAAAAATATTTTATTGTGATATAATTGAAATTTTTTAACTTGATTTTTTTAGGTAAATTGAAATATTAAATATGCTTTTAAGTTTTTATATTTTCTTATTTTTAGATGAATAAAATCATATATTTATAAAAACAAATATAAACTTACAATTCAAGATAACTTGCTAAGAAATGTACATATTATAAAAATAGTGTGATGAGTGTCCCATATCATATTAAACATAATTAAAAAATCATCTTTGATATGAGATGCATTCAACTTTCTTTAAGCCGATTTAAGAGGAAATAGGTTTTCTTGACAAGGAAAGTTAATTTTTGTTATTTAACAAGCCAACGTCTATCATGCTACTCAAAAATTGTTTTTAGCACGCTTAAATTAAGTCAAGCTAATTATCAATTTGTCGTTTGTTATTTTACTTTTTTCTTCTTTGATAAAGAAATTCGGTTTGACCTACCTAAAAGTTAAAAAGGGAGTTTGAAGAAACAATTTTTTTTTTTCAAATATGGTGTTGGATGTCGAAATAGACGCCTTTTTGACTTTCTAGCCGTAGGAAGGCCAATGTCCTAGCTTAAAATTTGTCTCGGAAAGCGGGAGGGAAAATCCCCTTCGTTTTCTGCAGGTGGGCCAGCTATTTCACTGACATCTCCGAATCGGTTCTCCCAATTTTTTCCGGATAATAATTTTGTATTTGAGTTTCTTCATGAACACAGATTTGGTGCGTATGGAAAGGGTATTTCCTTGCCATTGTATGTTGAATTTGCTTAGTGACAGACTATTCATGAACACAGATTGAGAAGAGTTGTTTCTTACTTATGCACGAGTTAGATTGAAAGTTGCCGCTTCATGGGCGATGACATTGCTTTGCCGATGGCCTGCCTGGTGACCCCAAAACATGAACTTCAGCCTAAACAATTCTCCTGCTTTCTGTCTCCGTCACGTTCAAGTGGAGCTACCGGAGGATGCCAGCCTAAAGAACAAGAAGCGTCTCAAATTTTAACCTTTAGGTAGGAATCCCCAATAACATTATCGAAACTACAGGAAGGTAGATGACTAATAATTAGAATATACCTCAGTAGCTGATATGAGCCCAATTTGTTCCTTGTTGAACACTTTGAAAGCCTCTCTAATTTCTTCTTCTGCATTAGTCTCCTACAAAGAATTGGAATATATCAAAACTAACGCCAAAAAAGGAACCATCTGAAGATCATCATTTTGGACAATAAACTTCCTTTCCCGTGTGGTGTTACGACACAACAGCATGTTTGGCTAAAGAGTGAGTAGTTACCTCCATTGTCTGCGCCATTAAGTTCAAGAACACAAGAACTCCGCAATTTCTATGGCTCCGTTTCCTTCGGGGACAACTTCTTTCATCATTTCATGAAGCTCCTCCTGGGTCGGATTCTGATCCATCGACCATTCAACAGTCACCAATTCTTCAACGGTAATGCAGCCTACACAATCAAATATTAGAGCACTGTATGAATATGCGACTTAACATTTTCTTAGAGACTTGGTGTAATAGAAGCATCGAAACATAAAGACGGGGCGATAACAGTAAGCATAACAGCGAAATGCTCACCATCTCCATCCTTGTCGTACACACAGAAGGTTTCCTTTAACTCTACAATATGTTCTTCACTCAGTGCGTCTCCCGTGGTGTTTGCCAAGGAACCTCAAGAACGCCGAAAGAGCTTTAAACACAAGCACAGAGAGGGACAGTGAGAGATAGAGAGGGGGGAAAGACAGGGAGAGAGAGAGAGAATGTTAAGAATGGCTTAACCTTAGCTGGGCTTTATGCAGAACGCATGGTATGTGCAGCAAAACTTCTTCTCCCATTTACTATTAAATAAAGTTCAAGATTAAGAGCCAAGTTAAGCTCGTGACTCTAGTTTGGAGCGTTCTGCATAGGTGGCTTTACTCGCTATGCAGGAATCTCTGGGCGACTGAGTTCTGTTTAGAATGTATTTTTGGGAGGAAAAAACGAGGAGTGGAATGAAATATTGTTTAAGTCAAGTTTTATCTACATTTCTACATACTTACCCAGTAATAGACCAGCTGTAAGGGTCTGGAGTTTAGGAGACGAAGCGCATTCCATGAGCAGGACGGGCTGAGAGGTCGTGGGAAATCGTGCATGTTGTTTCTTTTTCTTTTTTTTTTCTTTTGTTTTTCAAATATTACAGCACATGCACTTTCTCACACCTCATGGTTGAGATATCCTCTTAACTTTTTAAAGAACTAACTGGTTAAGTGGCCGTATATGTTGCTTTGCATGCATAAAATGAGGGGGTTCATGCTTTTTAATACGTTGCGAGAACTATCCAACCCCTTAAATAATGTTCGTGATATGAAGGCTTCTTTTCATATTCTTTTTTCCATTTAAACTCCATGCTAATATTGACGCTCAACGATAACTGCGTATAAGATACGAAAATAGCATTACTTGATGGCTTCTTTTCATATTCTTTTAATGTATGTTCATTGTGTCTTACATTGGAAAGTTCAATACAATCAAAAACTAGTAAATAATAGGATGTCGTTTCTTTTTGATAAATATGACTTCTAAATAAAATTTATATATGAATTAACCCAATGGGGGGATGGATTAAGTTTATTTTATTTTATTGACATAATTGTTTAAAAATAATAAAAGAAGGTAGACAAAATTGTTCAAGTAGATTAGCCAAATATTCAAATTTATGTCCACCTCCTCTAACCAATGGTAAGAAAACCTTTTTACCAAAATATGAGAGTTATACTCTTAACTTTGGTATGTCTTAATTATATGTTCACAGAATTTACAATCTACTTCACAAACAAAAGCCTAATGCGGCTCCACAATACAATAAACAACAAAACACAATAATAACTTTTTCTATACAAGGCCTTACTAATTTCTCACTACACACTTAGCAAACTAGGCCGCACATGGCCTTATAAACATTAACAAATCAAATAGCTCAATTTGATAAAAGAAGGATCAAAACAACAACCTAAGGATAATTAATAAAGAAACAATCACTTAATATGATCTACACAATGCCACAATCAAAGTGAAAAAACGATAAGCCATAGTACTTAGTGTTAATTCTTGACATTCGTATATGATAGAGCAACAAGATTAACACATAGTCTCAAGAAAAGATGCACTAATCCAATTGAGGTTTAACTAGCAACAAACTCTTTCACCAATCAATATAACATGTTTAAAAAAATCAAATAGTCAACAACAATGGGTAAAAAAGAACTTTAGACAATAACAATGATACCAAGCGCTATTGTGCAACAATAATAGAAATCTTTTGCCCAATAACAATATGCTTTATGGATTTATCAAAAGTCATATGTAAATCAAAACCCTTACCTCTTAAAGAGACAAAAATTGTCAAATAATTTAAGGCAGACAAAACCATATCATTGAGCCATACAACCCATTAATTGCCCTTTGGAAACCTTTCCATTTTAGTCAAATTTAAGCAAGATATGAAACCTTGTAATTTTCAGACCACGAGGGAACAACGGCAACAATGAAAACAAAAAGGAGACAATTTTTGCAACCCTAATTTGCTTTTATAGAATAAAAACATAAATACTAAAGATGCTAGCATTTAAAACAGCTAATCGGCATCCAAATTTGCCGATTTGCGACAAAGCAGATGACAATTGTATTAAACAAGTCGATCAGGTCTAGATCCATATCGGATTTGGTTCTATTTGGGATTTTAGGGCTTTTCCCTTTTCTTTTCTTTTTTTCTTTTTTGAAGATGACAAGGCCATTTGTTCGTACAAAACTAGAATTAAAGGAATTTAAAAAACCCAAATGCTGACCTAATAAAACCAACTTTTTGGGTCTTAGACCCATGATGTCTCTGACACTACATGTAAACAAATCTTTTTGTCTAAAAGAGACAAAACAAAACAAAACTAAATCTGCATGGTCAAATCTAAAACACCAATCATCAAATCAACAAGTAAGAAATAATAAAGAAAGGTTAACATTCTTGCAATCCATATCAAAGATCAACAAATGTGAAACAATCTTCTAGCTAAAGTGTTTATCCTCTATTCTAGTTTAAAGATGCACCAACTTAATAAGAGAACCAAAAGAAATACAACTTTTGCAAAAATGAAAATCTTATAACCCTAATTTTATAAGATACACATTTATATGCTGAGTTAAAGGATAAGACTTAGCTTAAACCTTATCTATTACTAAAAAAGTCTACTCATTTTAGTCCTATTTGGTAAGTCACAGCTCACATCAACCAATCTATATTCTAATAATCAAGAACACATGTCTCACTTTATTAGATCAATCATTAACATAAATTCACTTTTGATAAGCCTAATGAAATTGAGCTAACACTGCTATCACGATGCAATGTAGCATTACTGAAGTGGCGAAGTGGAATGCTGATGCGTCACTTCTGTTGATGGTTTGGTCCCTTGCGAGGGCTGCATGCCACGTAGCATGTCATCTCCTTTGGTATTTTCTCTCATATGGGCAGGCAATGAGAAAGCCACCTATTATACAACCTACTACAACTGGTGGTGAGAGGGTAGAATACTTCAAAGAATGGATGATTACTTGCCTCACAACGCACATTCTTGTCATTATGCTTGATTATCCAATTATGGTTTACTTGACCTCACGCTTCTCAATAGCCTCCTTTTTTTTTTCTTTTTTTTTCTTTTTTCTTTTCCTTTTTTCAATCAACTTGCAAGTGGAACCTCTCACGCCATCCTTGATGCTTAACGTACTCCATGGGCCATATAATTAGTTAGAGAGTTATATGTTAATTTCAAGTTTTTTCTTTTTTCTGATTTGTAGGATAAATTAGGACCAACATAAGTTCACATAAACTTGACCTTTTTCACCTGAGGCTTTCATACTTGTACAACCGACAACAAGTCATGTGTGGCTTGGAACAGCGATCAAGATCCAAGGTAGAAGAGGAAAGCAAACAACACAGAACGAATGTTGTTGAAGTAAGATAATGACTTTGAATTTCTTATGTAAATGGTTTTGTTTCTTTTCTCTTTGAAATTCCCAAAGCTTATGTCTACAAAATCATTTGGTTTTTATCCTTGTATTATTTCTTCTTTTATTTTGACATTAAATCTTGTTCATGTAAGGCAAACATCTTTGTTTGTCTATATAATTTTGGTAAATCGTCAAAATAATGTAATGTAATATAAATTTTCTTAATAAATGGTTAGTGTGGCAGGTCAATGGATAGGAGTAAAAGAGTTTAACAAGTTTATCAGTGATTTTGAACTTATTTAACCAAATTTTTTGGGTCTTCTTCTATCATAGACAAGCATAGGAAAAGGAGTATGTTGCAAAATGTAGAGAATTAGATAGATGCTTAGTAAATATTGAATGGGTGCAAAAGCATGCAATCTTCACTATAGAGTTCAATACATGTATGTCAAACCATAGCCTTGCATTATCAAAGTTGGCAACATAAGACTAAGGGAAAAAGAGCTTTATACTTTTTAATTTTTGGCCAACAAGCCCAAATTTTATAAAGATAGTAGAGAATGTCTAGAATCCGAGGGTAAAAGAAACAACAATGTATTGGTCAGCAATTACATTGAGGGAATTAAAAAGAGAACTTAAAAGATCAATAAAGAGGACTTTATAGACTTTATAGACTTAATAGAAAAGATGCAAATAGCAAGGAAATAACTTCAAATAGCATAAACTTTTCATATACACAATTTCCAAGTGCAGAAAATGCATGGCTTGACAGGATAATTATGTACAACAACATGATGATGCTACTGTTCATGAATATTGTTCATAAAAATTCTACATATAAGTGAATATATGAACAATACATCATAATACAATCTTATTCTCTTTATTTAATAAGTCTAATATAGTGTTTTAAACGAAGAACAATTTCATTATAATTATTAATATGAGTTAATGTAATATTGAAAATTGAAAATTCAATTAACCTTAAGATTTCCGAAAACTCAATAATATTAGGCTGAGGGCATGTTTGTCTTCTCGGCTCTCACTCTTCTGTCCCTCCTGTCTTCCTGTCTTCCTCAGTATCATCATGTCATATCCAATCCATTTCTGCAGTGCACTCTCTCTCTTTCCCCTCTCTCTCCTCTCTCTCCTCTCTCTGTGCATTAAAAGAGTAAAGACACGGCCGGAGAAGGGTGAACCCCACAAGCAGCAAATCATACCCCAGATATTTTTCACTTTGTAGTCATTCAGACTATCGTTCAACAAACGGCGCTTCCTCTTTGGCTCCCAACGGTAACGTCACCGCATCCCCTGCTTTCCCACTTTATATCCTTTCTTCACGGTTACTTTGCATTGATACCGTTCCCTTCCACACCTCCTTCGCACAGAGCGTTTGGTTGAGTGTTAGGGATGGATTTCAGCTCCTTCGTGACGTCCCTCGGGACGTCGTTTCTGATATTCGTGGTTTTGATGCTGCTTTTCACTTGGTTGTCGAGGAATCCCGGGAACACTTTGGTTTACTACCCGAACCGGATCTTGAAGGACTTGGAGCCATGGGAGGGCGGGTCCAGGACCCGGAACCCGTTCGCCTGGATCCAGGAGGCTCTGTCGTCCTCGGAACAGGATTTGATCGCCGTGTCGGGGCTCGACACTGCCGTGTACTTCGTCTTCCTGACCACTGGTTCGTCTTCGGCTCTGTTTTTTCTATTTTTCGTGAATTTTCCCACTATTAGATGAATCTTTGATCTACTTCTACTTTTGGGATGCCATTTTTCCTGTCGAATCTTTTTTTAGTAAAAATTAACCTCTTTTCTTTCCTTTTGAAAAAGTGGGAGGGTGGATTTTTTCGTTTTTTATTTATTTTTTCATTTTAAGAAGGGATTAACAGTCTATTATGATTTGATATGTTGCTGTCGCTTTTCACAGAGTCGAGTGCTAGAGCATTTGAAAATTGCTTAAATATTTTTGTACGGCTGTTGACATTTCTAGACAGTTTCCACCTGTACTATCGTCTTTATTGATATTGAAATTGAAATGAATTAATAAAATTCAAAATCATAACCAATCAATGTTTAGGTGTATAATCATGAAAGAGAACCTGTAAATTTCTTTGATGATGGAGAGAGTATCAATTTCCAGAAATAGGCAGACGCAGGGTGAAGCTTAAGGTTGAGAGGAATAGACTGATGGAGTATCAGTAGAGTTTTAAGCAAAATCACTTTGTATTCTTTATTTCGCCATGGAATGACTATAGTCATTGTCAGCTTAAAGTCAAATGTTAATCTTTAACATTCTGGACAGTGAAACTAAGGCATTTCTTAAACGATTGCAGTATGAAATGATAACGATGCATGTAGTTTCTGATCTGTTATGCAGCAGTTTGGTTATTCTGTAATATAAAATTCAATTGCACCTTCATGACATCATTTTGTTTGAGTGGGAATCTATGAAAGCCACTCTGTTTGCTAGAACTTTTACCTTATGTTTAAAGCTTATATAGTAAATCTCTTATATACAAACCTTTTGCACAAGCTTGTATTTGAGTTTTCTTCTATTTGGATCAGTTTTTCAGACCTGGTGACCTACATGTGTGAACTTTTCAGGAGAAAAGGTGTCAGTCTCTAATATGATCTTTTTGCCAATTAATCCGCAGTGTTGGGAATCTTGGTCTTATCTGGCTTAGTACTGCTGCCAGTTCTTCTGCCAGTTTCTGCCACTAATCATCCACCGAAGGCGACAAACATAAGCAGTGGGAGCTTTAGTGACCTTAACAAGTTATCCATGGGAAATATCGAAGTATGGAACTCATTTTTTCATGAACTTATTGGTTAATCATTTTATTTTTTAGTTCTCTTAGTGTTTTGGCTATCTAATAAACGTCTTTTCAAATATAAAAATTCAAGATGTTATTCCTTTTTTTTTTAGTTAAGGATTTATACTCCCCATCTTTTCTTAATGAAACTTTGTTTGTTTGCATATACAGGAGAAGAGTCATTGGTTGTGGGCATTTTTGATAGCTACTTATTGGGTTTCATTTGTTACATATTACTTACTATGGAAGGCATACGAGCATGTCTCTAGGCTAAGAGTAAATGCTCTTATGTCTCTTGAAGTGAAGCCTGAACAGTTTGCCATTCTTGTTAGAGACATACTTATTGGCGAAGGACAAACAAGAAAAGAACAGGTGGATTCATATTTCAAGACTATTTATCTTGATACATTTTATAGATCAATGGTGGTTACGGATAACAAAGAGATAAGACATGAATTTCTTATGATTGCTTTTCTTACTTTAACTTGACTATTTCAAGATAGGGGTGGTGCTTGAAGGATTCTTTATTTCCATTACACTAAAAGCCATTTTTGGGAACACCAAACTATTTTTAGAGGATTATTAAATTATTCCACGTTTTGACCTTATATATTTCATTTCATGTTATCTTTTAATTTTTGTTTCTAGTTTCTTTTTAGTTGAGTAGACAAGTATAAAGTAAAGGTTACTTTGATATGCAATTTAGCCTTTATATAATAATACATGGGTGTTTTAATTTTGGAGGTTCAAAGCTGGAACTGTCTTGTGTGTAAGTAGAAATTGTGAGCACTCTAGATGCATTAGAAAATTAGCACAGACGTTATGTATATACACTGGTTTATAACTTAACATTGGTTCTCTTAGGTAAACAAAATTTGGGAAGAGTTGGAAGGGCACAGGAAGAAACTTGCACGTGCCGAAGTAATACATGCAGAGTCAAAAATCTACTGGCAAACCAGAAGGAGCAAGACCCACTAACAAGACTGGCTTCCTTGGTCTTTTTGGTGGAAAGGTAGATAGCATAGAGTACTACAATGAAAAGATAAATGAACTGCTTCCAAAACTGGAATCGGAACAGAAAGTCACTCTGCGGGACAAGCAGCAAGACGCTGGTCTGGTCTTCTTTATGAACGGACTGGCTGCGGCCTCTGCAGCTCAGAGTCTACATGCACAATTGGTCGACAACTGGACGACTATGGATGCTCCTGAACGACGTCAACTGATATGGACCAATCTTAAGATCAAGTTTTTTCAGAGGAAAGTACGGCAATATGTCGTGGATATTATTGTGACCTTGACCATATTGTTCTACATGATTCCAATTGGGTTTATTTCTGCTTTCACAGCACTGGACAATTTGAAGAAACTTCTCCCATTTTTAAACCCAGTAGTGGATGTGAAAGCAATCAAGACAGTGTTGGAAGCTTACCTCCCTCAGATTGCACTCATTGTCTTTTTGGCTATGTTATCCAAGTTACTTTTGTTTCTCTCCAAGGCTGAGGGGATCCCTTCTGAAGCCATGCTGTCAGAGCTGCTTCTGGGAAGTACTTTTACTTCACCGTGTTAAATGTATTTATTGGAGTCACAGTCGGTGGAACCTTGTTCAGTACGTTGAAGAACATTGAGAGAGATCCTAATTCTGTAGTTACATTGCTAGCAATTAGTCTGCCGGCCAATGCAACATTCTTCCTGACATTTGTCGCTTTGAAGTAAGATAATGATTTCGCACTTCTGATACTTATTGTTTCCTTTTCGTTTCTTTCTTTTTTTCCTTTTTTCTTGAAAGTCCCGAAAGAGGTTATGTTACATACTCTTTTGGTTCTTCTCCTTGATTATTCCGTGTTCTATAAGCACTATAACTATGGATTTCTCTTTCAGTATGATGATTCTATCTTTTCCAGGTTCTTCATTGGCTATGGTCTTCAGCTGTCTAGAATAGTTCCTTTAATTGTATTCCATTTAAAGAAGAAGTATCTCTGCAAGACTGAGGCTGAGGTGAAAGTAGCTTGGTCGTGATAATTGTCCTATGCTACTCTGTTATAGCTCCTCTTATTATCCCGTTTGGTGTGGTTTACTTTGGACTGGGATGGCTAGTTCTTAGAAATTAGGTAATCTTTACTGATATCCGTTGGATTTCTGGTTCTTATACGAGTTGTCATTATACTCGATCTGCACATAATGAGAAGATGTTCTTCAAGTGTGGCAGTGTTTGGCCCTACCACATTGACAACAAGAGGAATGATGAAAAAAGAAAAAGAAAGAAAAGTTCCCATGGTTCTCAACTTCTTAGGAAGCATAAATATTTCATGCATAAACTTCAGAATTTACATAATCAACATAATCAGGCTCTTGAATATCTGTTTTCTTTTCTCATTCTTTTCAAGACAATAAGACTTTCTTTCTGGTGTTTTGTCCAACAGGCACTCAAAGTTTATGTTCCCGCTTATGAGAGCTATGGAAGGATGTGGCCTCACATGCGTACACGCATCCTGGCTTCTCTAATATTGTACCAAGTTACTATGTTTGGCTTCTTTCTGGTGAAGGAATTCTACTATGCACCATTCCTAATTCCACTTCCCATACTGTCCTTGCTCTTTGGATATACTTGCAGTCATAAATTCTACCGGTTTTTCCATGACACGGCGCTGGAAGTTGCTTGCCGCCCATTGAAGGAAGTTCCTAACATGGACCAAGCTTTCAAAGCTTTCATCCCGCCAAGCCTGAGTTCTGAGAAGATTGATGATGATCAGTTTGAAGATGCCTTGTCACAGGTTTCAAGAACTGGATCATTTGTTTGACGTACATATGTATGTATTCCACTGAATTTATGTTGGTCTATAATACTTTTAGGTAATAGCATATTTGTTTACATTAGCGCCGTGAATCATGGTTTTGGTTTTCTATAACATAGTATGTTTTTGTTATTTTGAAACACTGGTGTGGAATTTCTTCTTGATACTGTTTAATTGCAAACAATTACAAGTGCAATGCAGAGATTATTTGTCCTGAGTATTAGGATTCAGGGTTGTTCTTTAATGTCAATGATGTCATTTTGATTGTCTATTGCATAAAACATGAGTTCAAGTTATTCAGTTTTTCTTCTACCTACTTTTCCTGGCCATTTTTACTGCATAAAAGCTAAATAGTCTGGTTTCTTGGTCCATATAAGGCACAGATTACAAGCGTAGTGGCAACTGCTAAATACAATTGAAGTCCATATCCAAGATCAAATAGTCTGCACACTAAGAATAGGGTAATATTACCAACCTATTATTATTGAAAGAATTAGGATGACTGTATGGAAAATACAAAGTCATTACACATAAATATTAAGAATTTTCATTATTGAGGATAAGATTGACTTATCATTGAGTTAAATAGGTTGTATAAGGATTGAAACTTTACCATTAAGGACGAAACATTGATTTGGATACTACAATCATATACTGTGAATGAATTCACACCAATAATAATACTTGATTATTGAGTCAAATGTAAAAAATGGGGTACTATAATAGTCGAAAACTCTCTAATAGGATGGCATCCTGAAATAAACCACGTGATTTTTAAATTTTCACATTTAAAAACAATTTAAGAGAAGCACCTAAAATCATTACTATTTCTCACTTACTCCTAATTTTGATTCTGTACATTTAATAGAGATATATAAGAAAAGAGTAAAAGTTAGGCCATCTGTGTGCTAACGGGTATAAAATCCAGAGCCCGACGACCTACTTTTATTGCATGTTTTGAAATGCTAACGGTATAAAATGGACCACTTGGACCATGGACAAAATACAAAATTCCTTATCACTGTTTTGAGGTTGACTAACACTTTAAAGAAGATAATTTTAATATTGATACTGTCTCCATGCAGTCCGAGTTGTACTTCTACATTGACTTTGGGTTATTTAAGGAAACACGGACTCGTTGAAATTTAGCAGTAGAAACAGAGACAACGAACGGTTTACCTGCGATTAATGTCAAAAAAGATAAACTTCCGAACTGCAGCTAAAAGAACCCATCGAGTTATGTATTCAACATTAACAACTGCAACTTTTGTATTTATTATTGCTTTCATTGCTGCTCCTCCCACGTATAATGACGGTATTGTCTAAAAGTTTCCTTTTTTTTTTTTAAAAAAATGTAGTAACGAGCATGGAAAACTAATATATTTTTGAAAGGACGTTTATCTCTTGCCTTCTACCATCAATGATCATAAAGATGCTCAGAGCTACCGTGATTTACATGGGTATTTGCTGTAAATAATTTCTTTGAGAACAATGATTTATTAAAACAAGGTGCTGTAAGAACAGTAAGATGAGTTTTTCATATTATTTAAATTCTAATTAGAAATCATCTATACTATGACATGCATACATTTTTCTTGTAAGTTAGTTTCGGAGGTAATAGGTTTTCTGAACAATGACAATTATTTTTTAATATTTGACAAACCAACCTCTAACATGCTACTAATTTTTTTTCTCACACTATAACTTAAGTCAAGCTATATATCAACTACTTGAGAGTTATTTTTGCCCTTTTCTTAATTAAGAAAAAAAATTCATTTTTAGCTACCAAAGAGTTAAATAGGAAGTTTGAAAAACCAGATATATTTTTTTAAAATTTTATTTTGTAAATATATTCATGAACATAACAATTTAAAAAGTACTTCACTGTATCTAGATTCATGAAAATTAATAGATTTAATGGCATTTTATATCCACAAATATTTTTAATATATTGGTTAAAATATTTGGGATAGCCTTATTTAAGTTGGATGGAGATATTATCTAAACCACGAAGGTGTTATCATTCCTCAACCGCAAGCTATTTTGAAGCATAGAATTAAAAAGAGATAAGTCCAATTTCTAGTTCATTGGCAAGGTCTCCTTGTACAAGAAGCAACTTGGATTGATGCAAGTCTGTTTGAAAAGAGATATCCTTCAATCTTGGGGACAATATTGTTGCCAAGAAGGGAGGGATGCAGCATTCCCGGAAATAAGTTCCATGTGGCGTCCTACGTGACAAGTCACTTGGTGCAAGGGAGGCACTGCCTCCACAGCAATGAGCTACCTGTATCCAAAAGTAGAAGTTGTGGAACAGGAGGCTGACCGATGGATACTTTTGCCGTAAACCCTAACATATGTTTGCTATCCCGAATAAAACCGGGTTGGATAACATCGGCGGCTAGAGAAGCGCCTAGAGTCCTTGACTGTAAGTTGGCTAAACGTGCGGTTGAGCTTTCTACGGCACCCCCAACTCGGCCAGATACGTTGCCGTCATTTTTCGCATTGGAGAGAAGAGATTCATGTTGAATGAGTTTGGTGGCAAACCGTCGAGGCTTTGTGATGGTAGCGGTGGTAGTAAGTGACAATAAAGCAAAAGAAACGAAGCAAACAAGTAGAAAGAGAGTCATGGATGATGCAGAGAGGGCAGCCATGGCAACAGCGTTATTGCTGGAGATCAATGAATCTGCTTTTTCCCAGCAGACTCCTCGTTCCTCTTGGGGTTTTCTTTTAATTTTCAAAGGTTCTTGTAGGGATGATTACCATAACATGTACGCGTACTGTCAAAATAATTAGAGTTCTAGTTTGTGAAATCTTGAGGCCAGGAGACACCGGAAATGAACAAGAGAAATACTGGCTTTCAAGAAAGTGTTCCTGTATTGGATGATTTTACAAATGAGAAGGATAACCTTTAGAAGAGCCACGGGTTCTTCCTTGTGTGGCCGTCCTCCTGTCGAAGCTGGAGAGAGACTGCAGCGTGTCTCATCTAAGATATTTTTCGGCGTTGTGAGAACCGAAGATGAAGTGTTATTAAATGAGCAGCGTGTCTCATCTATGATGGTTTTCTTTCTTTATCATGTCTTTTTCCTTTCATCAGCCCAGCAATTTCTCTTAGCCCTCCTCAATTCAGTTTCCACGAAATTCCATTGAAGGTCCATCCAACACTCTCGCTGTCGAAGAGATAGATTCCTTGTTGACTCTCCAGAAACTGTGCACAGGAACAAGCTCATCCACTCCGATCGAAAGTTTACCAAAGACCCAACGCGTGTGAACGGTGGACTCCGTTCGCCAACTTGCTAGATTTTTCTAATTTCTTTGTATTTCATGGAAGCTGCCTAAGACTTTTCTTTTGAGAATGTGTGATAGAGTCTTGAGTGTGATCTCTTCCATTCTGGCTATAAATATGTAACAATAAGGCATTATGTAAGCAAGAATAGTTCAAGTAATAGTCATCTTATCTTGCCAAAATTCCTAGCTATTCCAATTCTAAAACTTCTTTTCCATGAAAACTCCCTCATTCAAATTTGGAGATGGCCTTCGGCTGAAATAGCAGGGTGAAAGCGCCATTGATCATAGTTTAGGTATAAAGTTTTTTTTTTTTTTGGTAAAAGATAAATTGTATTAATATATATTAAAGTACAAAAATACGTAGGCATATCTTAATATTATAAAAGTTATTATATCTATGAAAAATAAAAGTTAAAAATTTTTAAATTTCACTCAAAATAACTTTATATTTAGGTATAAAGTTATATTATATTGTAATTTCATTCTTCTTACAGTAGCATAATCTGGTGAAAGAGAGAAGAGAAGGGTGGCAATCCCGATCTCATCCGCGACTCTCTCTCTCTGTCTCTCTGTCTCTCTGTCTCTCTGTCTCTCTTTCTCTGTGCGTGTGAGATCTGTTAATTCGTCAATGTCTGTCGCTTTGTGAAGAAGAAAACCATGTAGAATTGTTTTGAAAGACATTTAAGGGTTGAGGGAAAAAAAATCCAAAGTAGCAAAAGAGCGACGCCATGTTTGAGATAAGTCTCGAAAGTTTGAAGTTTTCTGACAAATTGGATAATCGGTGTACTGCAGGGGTTTTGGTTGAGTGGTAGGTGGTACACTGATTCCAGTCTCCTCCACTCCTTCTTCTTCACAGAGAGCCTGGCTGAGTGTTAGAGATGGATTTCAGCTCGTTCTGGACGTCCCTCGGGACATCTTTTCTGATATTCGTGGTTCTGATGCTGCTTTACACTTGGTTGTCGAGGAAGCCCGAGTACGCTATGGTTTACTATCCGAACCGGATCTTGAAGGACATGGAGCCGTGGGAGGGCGGGTCTAGGACCCGGAACCCGTTCGTCTGGATCCAGGAGGCTTTGTCGTCATCAGAACAGGATGTGATAGCCATGTCAGGGGTTGATACTGCCGTGTACTTCGTCTTCCTGAACACCGGTTTGTCTTCGGTTCTCTTTGCTTTCTTTTGCCATTTTTGTAATTTGTTTTTTAAAAAATATAAGTGTGTATTAATAAAAAATAATATAAAAAAATATAGAGATATATCTTATAATTACAAAAATTATGAAAATGTAAAAATTAAAATTTTTTAAATTTTATTTAAAATAATATTTTTTTATAAAAATTTTATATTTTAAAATAAAGAAACTTTCTGGGGCACGATGGGGGCGCAGGTTTTCGGGTTGGGGATGGGGAAGAGGTGGAGGGTGCAGTGAAAGGAGCGGGGGAAGGGCAGTGGGCT
The DNA here is from genome assembly GCA_028551475.1 of Casuarina equisetifolia. Lineage (NCBI taxonomy): Eukaryota > Viridiplantae > Streptophyta > Magnoliopsida > Fagales > Casuarinaceae > Casuarina > Casuarina equisetifolia. The sequence continues at coordinate 2,098,125 of CM052357.1, read as the reverse complement.
TGGGGCGAAGGCTCCGGCGGCAAGATATTTCCGGCTAAAGAGGGTTCGGGGGCTAAGTGAGTTTTTGGTTTCCTGAGAGAGAGTTTCTGTCATTCACGTTCGATGAGAGAGAAAGTTCTGAGTCATCTTTCTTCATGACTCATTTTCTTTTTATGAACGTCGCTTTCTTTGTTCGAACCATTAGCTTATGTTTAAAGTTTATATCGTAAATCTCTTATATACATACCTCTTGGGCAAGTGATTGGAAATTTCTTTTGGTTCCCTGAAGATAAGCTTGTATTTGAGTTTTCTTCGATTTGGTTTAGTTTTTCAAACTTGTGGTGGCCTACATGTTTGAACTTTTCAGGAGTAATGTGATCAATCTCTAATATGGTCTTTTTGCCAATTAATCTGCAGTGTTAGGAATCTTGGTCTTATCTGGCTTAGTGCTGCTGCCAGTTCTTCTGCCAGTTGCTGCCACTAATCATGCTGTGAAGGCGACAAACTCAAGCAGTAGGAGCTTTATTGACCCTACCAAGTTATCCATGGAAAATATCGAAGTATGCAACACAGTTTTCATGAACTGATTGGTTAATCCCTTTTTTCTTTTTTCTTTTTTAATTCTCCGGGGCAATAGGTTATCAAGTGACGGAGAACTACATTTTATAAATTTGCATCACGTGAATAAAACTCCCACCTACTGCATAAATAGAGGCACATCTTCCGGTACAAGAAGTACTTAGGATGAGATTTGTGTGTCTTGGTTATCTAATAAATGTATTTTAAAAGTAAAAGTTTAAAATTTTATATCTTCTATTTTGTTTGGTAATGATTTATCCTTTTCATATTTTCTTAATAAACTTTTTTTATTTGTGTGGATATACAGAAAAAGAGTCCTTGGTTGTTAGCATATGTGATAGCTACATATTGGGTTTCATTTGTTACATATTACCTATTGTGGAAGGCATTCAAGCGTATCTCTAGACTAAGAGTCAATACTTTATGTCTTTGGAAGTGAAGCCTGAACAATTTGACATTCTCGTTAGAGACATACCTACAAGCAAAGGACAAACAAGAAAAGAACAAGTGGATTCATATTTTAACATTATTTATCATGATGAATATTACAAATCGATGGTGATTACAGACAATAAAAAGGTAAGATATTGATTTTGTATAAATATTTTTCTTATTTTCTTGATTGTTTCAACATTGGATGATACTTGAGGGATTCTTTTTTTTTTCTTTTTTTTCCATTACACTAAATGTCATCTTTGGGATCACCAAATCATTCCAAAAATTTATTAGATTATTCCACTTTTTGACCTTATATCTTTTGTCTTTTTAAAATTTTTTATGGTTCTTATAAGTTGAGTATGGCCTTTATTCAATAAGAATTTGTAGAAAATATTGTCAAAAGTTGTTTGGAGTGAATGGCTTTGTAGACAAGTATATTACCACAATCTAACCTTTTAAATCCTAGATGTCACTTTGATATATATATGTGTGGAAATCAACTTAATTTATACTCTTCATAATACATGGATATTTCAAATTTCAAGGTTGAAAATTAGAATTATATCTTTTGTGGAAATAAAAATTGTGAGCACTCTAGATGCATTAGAAAAGTAGCATAGGTGTTATGACTATATACACTGGTTTATAACTTAACATCGGTTCTCTTAGGTGAACAAAATTTGGGAAGAGTTAGAAGGGTACAGGAAGAAGCTTGCACTTGCCGAGGCGATATACGCAAAGTCAAAATCAACTGGCAAACCAGAAAGGGCAAGACTTATTAACAGGACTGGCTTTCTTGGACTTTTTGGCAAAAAAGTAGACAGCAAAGAGTCAAAATCCACTGGCAAACCAGAAGGAGCAAGACCCAATAACAGGACTGGCTTTCTTGGTTTTTTTGGTAAAAAGGCAGACAGCACAGAGTCAAAATCAACTGGCAAATCAGAAGGAGCAAGACCCACTAACAGGACTGGCTTTCTTGGTCTTTTTGGTAAAAAAGTAGATAGCATAGAGTACTACAATAAAAAGATCCATGAACTAATACCAAAACTAGAATCTGAGCAGAAAGTCACTCTCCGGGAGAAGCAGCAAGGCGCCGCTCTGGTCTTTTTTACAAGCAGGTTGACGGCAGCCTCGGCAGCTCAGAGCCTACATTCCCAATTGGCTAACAACTGGACGGTTATCAGTGCTCCTGAACCACGTCAACTGATATGGAACAATCTTAAAATCAAGTTTTTTCAGAGGAAAGTACGTCATCATGTCTCGTATATTTGTGCGGCCTTGAGCATCATCCCTTTCTACGCGATTTTGTTTTTGCTTCTCTGTGGCATCGCAAGCCTGTGGAAATTGGAGAACTTGAGAGTTATCAAAAAACTGTTGGAAGCTCTCAGTCCAATTGCAATCCGTTTGTTTCTGGCTTTGATACGCAAGTTACTTCTGCTTCTCTCCGAGGCTGAGGGGATCCCCACTAAAAGCCATGCAGTCAGAGCTGCTTCGGGGAAATATTTTTATCTTCATGTTTTAGGCTCTTTTATTCCACTCTTTCTTTCCCTGGCCATAGCCGAGATCGTGAAGGAAACTTCTGGTCGGGATTTACTGCAAGAAGATATTCTGCAAGAGTACACAACGTTCTTCATGGTCTATGTGCCTTACCAGTAAGATAATGATTTTGAGTTTCTTATATTAATGGTTTTGTTTCTTTTCTCTTCGAAATCCCGAACGCTTATGTTTACGTAATCATTTGGTTCTTATCCCCGTATTATTTCTTCTTCTATTTTGACATTGATTCTGTTCGTGTTAGGCCAATCTCTTTGTTCGTCTAATATGTCTTTCTGCTTGTCATAACAATATGTGCATTAAGCTTTACAATTTAGATTCCCTACTCAATATGGTAATTCTATGTTTCCCAGGGCCTTTGTTAGCTCTGGTCTTGAGCTGTCTAGATTATTGACTTTGATTCCGTACCATTTGGAGACGAAGTATTGGTACAATACAGAGGCACAGAGGAAAGAAGCTTGTTCTCCAGGCGATCTTGATTATGGAACGAGGGTGCCTGATGACATGCTGATCCTCACACTTGTCCTATGCTACTCTGTTGTAGCTCCTCTTCTTATCCCGGTTGGAGTGGCTTACTTTGGACTGGCATGGCTAGTTCTTAGAAATCAGGTAATCTTCGACGCTCCCTTGAATTCTCCGTTCCTACGTGACCAAGTTGAGGATATGAATGACGTTCTGTTACGTAAGGAGTCAAACTTCCTGAAAAGGATTAAAATAGGAACTTTGGATGGTAAGATCTTAACTTTATCAACTAAAATTTTTCCAAGTTGTATAAGGCTTTGATGATTCATATATGTATTATGTCATTTGGTGAGTAGTTACAAAGACCAAAGAGTTATTAGTTGGAAAATTCTTTATTGGCTCACTAATGTATGAAGTATTGCAAACGGTAAAAGAACTGCTTCTTTGTGAATATAGGAACAGTTTGTCTAAAAAAAAACATAAAATTCTCAATATTCTATTTGATTGTTGAATGTTTTTGCTACATGATTTGTGTATATTTATAACATTTATGTTAAGTATAGTATTCCTTTACCTTGTGAGAGTGACAATATTGTTAAAACTTTTAATCACTACTATTAAGCCAAAAATAATAATTGCTAAGTTAGATTGTATATTTAAATTCTTGATCATCTCAATAGTAGAGTTTGCAAACTTGTGGGGATATTTGGCACAACCACACACAGTCGAGGCCCAAAAATCCCCTTCTAACAACCTACTAGTCGTAAAGTCAAATGTGCAACTCATTCTAGTACCAATTGTTAAGATTTTTGAATGTCTTTATGACATTAAAAGCTACAATTGAATATTAGAGTATATACCCTATTCTTTCACCACCAAGATAGAGGATTCATAAACTTGCTAGGGTACTTGACACAACTACACATGTCATCATGAGCCAACAAATGTGTGGAAAGGAGAAAACAAGAAACAAAGTAATATTATGTTTCATTACTTCTTAAAGTGTGCAAATACCACATGCATAAGTTTCAAAATTTTTGTTTGAGAAATTTGAGCTTTATTAGGCTCCTTATTTTTTTTTTTTTGGCTTTTTTTGTGCAACAGGCACTTAAAGTTTATGTTCCCTCGTACGAAAGCTATGGAAGGATGTGGCCTCACATTCATAAACGCATCATAGCTCTTCTAGTGCTTTGCCAAGTTACTATGCTTTGCTTCCTTGGGGCAAGGCAATTGAAATGTATACTCCTCTTGATTCCACTTCCCATGCTGTCCTTGCTCTTTGGATATACTTGCAGTAATAAATTCTACTCGTTTTTCTACGACACAGCACTGGAAGTCGCTTGCCGCCCATTGAATGAGGTTCCTAACATGGACCAAGTTTTCAAAGCTTTCATCCCACCAAGCTTGCATTCTGAGAAGATTGATGATGATTAGTTTGAAGATGTTAAATAACAAGTTTCAAGAACATGATCATTTGTTTGATATACACTTGCATGTATTGCACTAAATTTATGTTGGGTCTTTATTTATGTGTTTTAAATTATTTTCTGCGAACTTGGGTATATGTTGACATTGGCAGTTCGAGTCACGGTTTTGGTTTTCTGTTACGTAGTTTGTTTATGTTTTGAACAACTTGGTAGTGTGGTACAGTTTAACTACAAATAGTTTCCAGTGCAATGTAGAGATTATTTGTCCTTGGTATTAGGATTCAAGAATGTTTTCTAATCTAAATTAAAAATATCTTTTCATTGTCTCGCATCAACATTTATTGCTTAAAATATGAGTTCAAGAGTTTCAGTATTTCTCACCTACTTTTCCTGGTCATTTGTACTGCATGAAAGCAATATAATTTTGTTTCTTGGTCTATATAAGATTCTAATTCTAGTCGAAGTGGCTGCCATTACCTGGAGTTGAAGTTCACAACCAAGATTACATAAATAGTCAAATACTCTGCACAATGTAAGTCATGTAGTATTACTAAATCTCTTAAGTCGTAAGAATTACATAAATTTTATAATATGTATAGATATCATAATTAAAAATATATACTAAGAATATACATTATTCAAATAAGATTTACATATTATTGAGTTAATTTGTTATATAAGGAGTGAAACATTGTCTACTAGTTCAGCTACCACAAACATGTATTGTGAGAGTAAAAGATTCTCATGATTGTGGTAATATGAAATTCTTTGATACCAAATTATTTGAAAGCTTTAATTTTCATAGTTTTTTCTTTTCAATTATTGTGATGATTTACCCAATGCTGAAATCCACATCATCTTTTAAATGTCAAAGTGAATGATGACAATATTTTATACTTACTCTTAATTTTATTTTGTGCTTTATTGACCTTCATTGAGTTCCTAACTTCTCATTGAGATATATGAGAGAAGAGTGAAAGCCATGCCATGGTTATGCCAACGCCTTAAAACCCAAAGCATGTTGACCTATTTTTCTTGCAACTTGAAATGTTAATGGTATATAATGGACCTTTTTTTTATGAAAAGGTAAATTGTATTAATAAATATTAAAATACATAAGCACATGAGCACACTTTAGTATTACAGAAATCATTGTATTTATAAAAAGATAGAAGTTGGAAACCTTTAAATCTCATTTAAAATAATATTTTTTTGGAAGGATTTTATATTTTTAAACAAAGTAATTCTCCCTCATACTACTTTTTTTTTTTCACTTTCACTAAGAGAATAAGAATATCAATTGTTTTCCCTTAAAAGTGTCTTCTATTTTATTAAGACCGTATATAATAAATATAAGTTAAGAAAGATATGTTAAGAAGTTTAGTAACTAAATCTTTTTCTTTAATTGCTTTGATCATTCATTATAATTGTTCACTTTATCTTTTAATGTCACGTCAGATTTTATTTTGAGCAAGAATATTTCGTTAAATCATCCTTGTCCATGTATATTATAAAAAATAGATGACTCCTACTTTTTATATAAGATTGATAGAAATCATAATATATATTTAACAAAAGAAGTCACTCTCCAATTTCTATTACTATAGAAAGTTTGTCCCTACAAATAGCCATCTAATGAAATTATGTTTAATAATGTCACCAATCTAAATTAAATCACATCAATCCACCGTTTCATCAACTTATCAAAGATCGTTATAAATCTTTTGTCAGTAATATGTAGAAGTGAAGAGAACATTGATAAATGTGGACCTTAGCTTGAGAAGACCCACCAACTCCAAACACGGTACCTCTTATGTCTAATTGCATTATTGGAGTTGTTTTATGCTTTATACTATAAATCCATTTACTTCACAATAAAATTTTTGGAAGATTGATGAGATTTTAAAATATACATCCCAAGAGGACTTTATTCTAGATTTTAATATTTGGTAAACCTAATCCTCTTTTCTTCTTTAGTAAGTAAAGAGTTTGGCAAATTACTTTATAAGAAAGATGTACATCAATATTACCAACCTCTAAGAATTTCCTTACAAGCCTTTGTTTTTATCTTCTTTTAGGACCCACTTTGACCACGTACAGAATACAAAATTCCTCATCACTATGCTAAAGTTGACTAATACGTAAAGACGAGAATGCCAATGTTGATCCTGTCTTCATGCAATAGAAGTCCTTGTTCTTTTGCATGGAACTAGGGCTATTTTTAGAAACAAGGACTCTAAAGATTTAAGAAGGGTAGTTGCAGCCTAAAGCATGTTTATAGATTCAAAAGATTACAATAGACGGGTTGTAGAGACTAACGGGTTATTTATTATACATGTCAAGGACAGTTTATTCATTGGGTATGAGTTGTAAATAGAGACAAAAGGGAACGATTAACCTTCTCTTAAAGTGAAAGATAGAAAATGTCCGTATTGCAGCTAAAAACACCCAGCGAGTTTTATATCCCAAGTTAATGAATGCAACTTTTGTATTCATTATTGCTTTCATTGTTTTTTTTTTGGTGAAAGGTCAAATTATACATCACCCGTAAAAAAATTTACAAGATTGTTCGATTATAAAATATCAAAATCTAAGTTCAAATATTTCACTTGGCAAATTCCAAAGCTCTTGTAAAAATTAATTACAATTTGTAAGCTTGACTCCTCTAGTAAATGAAATCTTTCCTCTCACATCCTTCTTAATTTTAGCAATAATGGTTGAGTTATCTAGACTTGTATTGCTGAATCTTCTTCTATTTCTTTTGCTCCAAATGTGATACAATACGGCCTTGAAAGATATACTAAGCAAAATTGTTGCAAGCTCTTCCTCTTAACAGTCTTGATCATCCAACATATTTCAGTTCTCCAGTGTTCAATTCTTTGAGTTAATCCATTCATGCCTAATAAAGCCTTCCAGATGTAGTTTGTGAACCTGCACTTAAAAAATAAATGTTCCTGTAATTCTTTTTCTTATTGGCAGAGGTTGCATTGTAGATCCATTGAACTATTCCATTTAGCCACTTGATCTACTGTGGATAGTTTGTCTTTCAAAGTGATCCAGCAGATAAAATTATGCTTTGGTACTCCTTCTTTCCAAACAAGTGTTGCCCATTCAGTGTCTTCTTTGTTCTCTCTTAGTGTTACATAACTTTTGGCAATATTGTATTCTGAGTCTGTCACTAGTTGTGTGAGTTCACTTCTTACTTGTAAAATGTTCCTAAAACTCCAAGCTAGTAATCCTTTTATCTCAACTTCTAATACATTCATTTCTTTCAAATTTTATGTTATCATCCATTTAACCCATAAAGAGTTTGAGTTGGGGTGCACAAGAGACTATAAGAGTTTTCCAATTATCGCCTTATTCCAAGTATGAATGTCTATCAAACCCAGTCCTCCAGAAATTTTAGGCCAACAAACTTCTTTCCATGTCACTTTCGCTACACATCGTCCATTAGATTTACTTGCCCAAAGGAAAGTTATAATCCTTTTTTCAATTTCATAAAGAGTCTATTTTGGCAATAGAAAAATTTGCATCCAATATGTTTGCAATGAAAATAGAATATGTTCGGTGAAATTTAAATGCAAGTGAACATGTCAAACAAGTAATATAATGATGAGTATAGATATTGTTCCACGAAGACTGGTGTTTACTAAACTAATTAATTACTAATGGTGAACAACTCTTAAAATTTATCTAGCCAACCGAAATGGTAAATTGTGAATTTAATAACTAAATTTAATCTAAACTTGACAAACAAAAGATGTTAAAGCATCCGATTTCACCTAATTACTAGGTACAAATGTCAATCATCCATGCTAGCAAGATTAATTCTACTTATGTGATGGCGAAATTTCTTAATTTATTTACTATCCTATGTCTAGGTATAGTAAACCTATTTAGTTCATTAATTCACTATATCTCTATATGTGAATTGAAACAAACCAAATGCATTAGGATCTGTGAATATTCCTGGTTTACAATAAATCTTTTAATTATCTTATCACCAAAAGCCACACAAATAACATGGTATATGTCTATCCATATTAATTTATGGTTGCATATTACAAGAAACAACTGTATGTTATTTTCTATCAGTCTCTAACATACAAATCAAGTCATCTAGGTGGTAGCTAATCACCTAAAAGCATTAAACTCCGTAACATGCAACTTCACATTCATAAAATATCTTACAAAACGTAAATAATCATAATATTCATACATTATAATTAAGTTCCATCGTAACTCTACACACTAAACTAAAATAACATATTTAAATAAACAAGATCAGTGCAAAAACGTGAACAAAATATTCTGGAATTTGAAAACATTAAAGTTGTCACCAAATTTCTTCAAATCACAAAATAAATTGCACAAATCTGTACATCACAGGGTGAAGAAGAAGCTGTTTTAAGAACGGAAGAAAAACGAACTGAAACGCACCGTCACGCGCTTTCGCACACGCCGTCACGCGCTTTCGCACGCGCCTCCACGCGCCGGTGACACGCACCGCCGTCCGCCGCCACGCGCTGCCGCCGGTCTTCATAGAAACTTCCAGAAAGGTAGATTGGGATGTCTAGAATGCCGATTTGCCGAGATTTTACTCAAAATTGCACCAGAAATGTGTAGATCTGGCGAAAGAGGTTTAGACGGCGTTCGCTGTTCTTCACCGGAAAACCACCAAAAACTGCACAAAACAGGTCAGAAACTCCCTTAGATGGCCGGAATTGCTTAGATCTAGTTGGGCTATGCATAGATTGTCGAAGAAAAGAGGTTTTGGGTTTCTCGCCAGAGAAGAACGCCGGTGGTCTGCTGTCGCACGACCGTCAGGTCCTATGCCTGAGATGCACGCTGTCGCACGTCGTCTTTAACCTCCGGCGAGGTCCCCTGCTGGCTCTCTGGTCTCTCTGGTTTAGCACGCTGCTCGCTCCTCCTCTTCCTCTCTTTTTGTTTTTTTCCTTCTTCTCTTTCTACACGACCCGACTCCCGTTTTGTTAATCGGCTTCCAAAACCCAATAGGCCACGATTTTCTTTTCTTCCTTAAATTTCCTCTTTTACTTCTTTTTCTCTGTCTTTTTTTCTCCTTGCTTCTCATGTGCTTCATAGATAAATGGTAAACATTGATTTTGCATGATTTATTGCTTCTTTTTCTTCTATTTTGGGTTTACTGCATAAAATAGCAAAAACATACATAAATATAATTAAATACAAATATAATTTAATAAAAACTATATTAAACATTACCTAAAATAATCAAAATAACGCTATATAAAATAAAGTTATCAGAACACTTTTTGCTAATTACAGTCTCCCTCTATAACTAATATGCTTAGACTCCAACCTTTAATTCTCCTCAATATCTTTTCTATCAGGATAGTACAATCTAGGTTGGAGAGTCTTTTAGTAATCAATGGAACTCCCAAGTATTTTATGGGAAGTTGGCTTTCTTGGATAGGAATATGATCAAGTATTAGAGCCTTTTCCTGTTCAGACAAGCCTGAAAAGAAAATTTGACACTTTTCTGGATGCATTTTCAGACCTATTATATCTTCAAACTTTTGCATAGTATCTAGTAAACACAATATAGACTCAATATCTCCATGAGCAAACAAAAAGAAATCATCAGCAAAGCATAAATGAGTGATATTCTCTTTAGCGCATTTCCAGTGAAATTTAAACCTTTCAGAAGATACATCTTTTGTATAATTCTGTTAAGAATTTCCATCACAATAACAAAGAGAAAAGGAGAGAGAGGGTCTCCTTGTCTAAGTCCCTTTGCCCCCTTAAAAAAACTTGTATGAGAGCCATTGATGTTCACAGAATATCCCACAGTAGTGATGCAGCTTTCAATCAGCAATCTAAATTTGTCTGAGAACTTCAAAACTTTCAAAGTATTTAGGATTGCATTCCAGTCTATTGAATCATATGCTTTCATAATATCAACCTTAATTGCCATCATTTTCCCATGAATATCTTTGTGATAATTGTGTATTAACTTTTGACATAACAAAATATTTTCTTTAATGTTCCTTCTTGGCATAAAAGTTGTTTGACAAGGATGTATGAAATGAGGTAAAGCTAGACTTAATCTTCCTGCCACAATTTTAGATATGATCTTGTACAACACATTGCAACAAGAGATTGCTTTCATTGTTGTTCCTCTTTAGATACTGATGGCATTTGTCTCTTATTCCCTAAATCTTTCATTTTTCTTTTTCTTTTTCTTTCTCTCACATGATTATAGATATCAGTTATAGATAGATCTAAGAACGACAATACAACACTGGCTTTAAGGTAGTTGGAATGTGATCTTCAATTGGTAAGTGAGGTGAAGACTGGCTTGTCGTTGGACCGGGTCAATGTTGCTCGGTAAGCTTCCTTAATTGGGTCCAATTGATCATTTTTATAGTTTCTCTCAATGGGCTGAGAATAGCTCATTATTTGTTAACTTCAACATATTTTTTAGTTGACCTATTACAATACATCTAAATTGAGTGATGATTATTTTCAGTTCTAAATTATGCCCCTTATAATTACCACCACTTTCCTCATCAAAACACAAAACACCAACCCTTTCCTAGGGATCATGTTGGACTGCTTTCCTGGTTGAGTAGAGACTCTCCAATCATCATGCTCTCTTGGTTTCTGTTATGTACGTAATAGTTTGTATTCCCGAGGCACAGAAATAGGGGTAATAGCGTGACTCAGTAGAAAAAAGGCATGCGGGATTGGCATGCGTGATCCTTCATGATGGTTTCGTGTTAAGCATTTTGTATTTAGAGTAGGCTAATAGGTAAGCAGGGGTTTCGGTTAGCTCTTATAAAGAGCAAGAAATGTATTCGGAAGGCGGGGATTGAAATCAAAGAAACCCAAAGGTTTGTGTTTTCACCTTAAGAAAAGAAGGGTCCGGTTCTCCCTCAAAGAACCAAAATCTTCATACCCTCTTTAGTCCCTAAAATGGTTACTAATGGGTCTCTTCAAGGGCCAGTTACGTGTCCCTCTTGGCAGCCACGTAACAATTTCTATAACAGAGGTCACGTTGCTACAATACATACACTCAACGGGTCTGAACTTCCAAGATCTTTCTAACTTCCTTGTGATTTCGTAGAAGGTCTTTTTAAAATATGTATTAGAGTTTTGAGTCCCATCTCTTTTCTTTTGAATTCCAACCAACCGATGTTAGTTATGAATTTCCAGAAAGAGGCAAAGGCAATTGAGAGGCTAGTGAATTGTGAGATTCAGCAGCTTGATAGTGAAAAACTCAAGGTAGAGAGGGACAACTGATGTCATTGTCAGATTAAAGTTAAATGTACATCTTTAGCATTTTGGAACATTGGATAGTGAAATTGAAAGAATCTCTTAAATAATTGCGCAATGAAATGATAACGATGCCTGTAGTTTCTAATATGTTCAGCAGCAGTTTGGTCATTCTAAAGTATAAAATTCAATTTCATCTTCATGACTTCATTTTGATTTAATTGGAATATATGAACGCCACGTTGTTACCCAGAACTTTTAGCTTCTATTTAAAGTTTATATAGTAAATCTCTTCTATGGATTGTCAAAGTCAGTGAGGTCGAGCGAACAGGGCTGTGAGATCGTAAAGGAGGGATAGAGCCGGCGCGTGGCGGCATGTGGAGCCATGTGGTGGCGAGTGATGTCGAAACCTATTTGGCTAGAGTTAGATCCACACCACCGTGACGGGGCTTTCTGGTTCCATTACGAATATTTTTCTGGCAAAGTTAAGTAAACTGGGAGTATGGCGGTGACATGAGTGGCAGTGATAAGGGGGGGGGGGGGGGGGGCAAGGCGAGCGGGGGCGAGGTCTTTCTCTCACAAAGGCCTGCCGGTGCTCTTCAAACTTTGTACTCTATAATCATTTAGAAATACAAAGAGATCTTCAATTTTCTCTTTGTGTTCTTGTTGTTCTATTTTTCTTATATTGTTCTTTTTCTTTTGTATAAGAAATTCTACAATATTTTGTAAAATTTCTTGTTTTAACTTGATATTAGTTTAGCCTTTTGGCAAAACCTCCTAGTCTCGATCTTTCTTTCTTTCTTTTTTCTGTTCTTTTTTTTTAATAAAATAGAAGTTGCAATGGCCTCTACCACCATAAACGTTCGTGTTGAAACTCATGCTTTGCTGCTACCAACCCTAGGCCATCTCTCCATTCCATCCATAGGAGTTCGTCTGGAAGGCCCAACTTTCCTTGTTTTGAAGGCTTGTATAAGCCTTTCCTTCAAGCCACTGGTTTAATAGGGGTCCTTGATGGCCTTTTCCCTTGTTTAGCTATATTCATCATCAATACTGATGAGAAGGGAGCCATCGTATCTAGCCTTTCAAGATTGGTTTGTTAGAGATCAGATTACACGAGATTGGACTTCAGCACTAGTAATGACACCATCGTCACTACTACTGCTAAGTACAAACCATCAGCTAAAATTTGTAAACTACAATAATCAAACTTGTCAGTGGGATTCGTGGTGCAAGAAGTGGATTTGCAGGACATACTGGCATATGTGGAAGACTTTCTACGGGTGAAGGTGGATTTGCAGGACAAACCCCAATCGGCCTGATCATTGCCGTCATTGTTCGCATTGCAGAGAAAGGATTCATGTTGAATGAGTTTGGTGGCAAACCGTCGAGGCTTTGTGATGGTAGCGGTGGTAGTAAGGGACAATAAAGCAAAAGAAACGAAGCAAACAAGTAGAAAGAGAGTCATGGATGATGCAGAGAGGGCTGCCATGGCAACAGCGTTATTGCTGGAGATCAATGAATCTGCTTTTTTCCAGCAGACTCCTCGTTCCTCTTGGGGTTTTCTTTTAATTTTCAAAGGTTCTTGTAGGGATGATTACCATAACATGTACGCGTACTGTCAAAATAATTAAGAGTTCTAGTTTGTGAAATCTTGAGGCCAGGAGACACCGGAAATGAACAGGAGAAATACTGGCTTTCAAGAAAGTGTTCCTGTATTGGATGATTTTACAAATGAGAAGGATAACCTTTAGAAGAGCCACGGGTTCTTCCTTGTGTGGTCGTCCTCCTGTCGAAGCTGGAGAGAGACTGCAGCGTGTCTCATCTAAGATATTTTTCGGCGTTGTGAGAACCGAAGATGAAGTGTTATTAAATGAGCAGCGTGTCTCATCTTTGATGGTTTTCTTTCTTTATCATGTCTTTTTCCTTTCATCAGCCCAGCAATTTCTCTTAGCCCTCCTCAATTCAGTTTCCACGAAATTCCATTGAAGGACCATCCAACACTCTCGCTGTCGACCCAACGCGTGTGAACGGTGGACTCCGTTCGCCAACTTGCTAGATTTTTCTAATTTCTTTGTATTTCATGGAAGCTGCCTAAGACTTTTCTTTTGAGAATGTGTGATAGAGTCTTGAGTGTGATCTCTTCCATTCTGGCTATAAATATGTAACAATAAGGCATTATGTAAGCAAGAATAATTCAAGTACTAGTCATCTTATTTTGCCAAAATTCCTAGCTATTCCAATTCTAAAACTTCTTTTCCATGAAAACTCCCTCATTCAAATTTGGAGATGGCCTTCGGCTGAAATAGCAGGGTGAAAGCGCCGTTGATCACGGTTTAGGTATAAAGTTATATTGTGTTGTAACTTCATTCTTCTTACACTAGCATAATCCGGTGAAAGAGAGAAGAGAAGGGTGGCAATCCCGATCTCATCCGCGACTCTCTCTCTCTGTCTCTCTTTCTCTGTGCGTGTGAGATCTGTTAATTCGTCAACGTCTGTCGCTTTGTGAAGAAGAAAACCATGTAGAGTTGTTTTGAAAGACATTTAAGGGTTGAGGGAAAATAAATCCAGAGTAAGTAGTAAAAGAGCGACGCCATGTTTTAGATAAGTCTCGAAAGTTTAAAGTTTTCTGACAAATTGGATAATCGGTGGACTGCAGGGGTTTTGGTTGAGTGGTAGGTGGTACACTGGTTCCAGTCCCCTCCACTCCTTCTTCTTCACAGAGAGCCTGGTTGAGTGTTAGAGATGGATTTCAGCTCGTTCTGGACGTCCCTCGGGACATCTTTTCTGATACTCGTGGTTCTGATGCTGCTTTACACTTGGTTGTCGAGGAAGCCCGAGAACGCTATGGTTTACTTCCCGAACAGGATCTTGAAGGACATGGAGCCATGGGAGGGCGGGTCCAGGACCCGGAACCCGTTCGCCTGGATCCAGGAGGCTTTGTCGTCATCGGAACAGGATGTGATAGCCATGTCAGGGGTTGATACTGCCGTGTACTTCGTCTTCCTGAACACCGGTTTGTCTTCGGCTCTCTTCGCTTTCTTTTCCCATTTTTCGTGAATTTCTTACTATTTGATAAATCTCAGGTGGATTCTGCAACTCGGATTACTGTGTCAACTCGAAGGGGGAAGAGGGGTTAGCAGGTTTTTCGGGTTGGGGGTGGGGAAGAGGTGGAGGGTGGAGAGAAAGGGGAGTGCGTTTGAGCGAAGGCTCCGGCGGCTAAGAGAGTTTTGGGTCATTCACGTTCGATGAGAGAGAAAGTTTTGAGTCATCTTTCTTAATGACTCATTTTTCTTTTTATGAACGTCACTTTCTTTGTTAGAACTTTTGAGCAAGTGATTACAAAACTTTTTTGCTCCCTGCAGAAAAGCTTTTATTTGAGTTTTCGTCAATTTGGATTAGTTTTGCAAACTTAGTGACCTATGTGTGTGAGCTTTTCAGGAGAAAAGGGATCAATCTCTAATATGGTCTTTTTGCCAATTAATCTGCAGTGTTGGGAATCTTGGTCTTATCCGGCTTAGTGCTGCTGCCAGTTCTTCTGCCAGTTGCTGCCACTAATCATGCTGCGAAGGCGACAAACACAAGCAGTGGGAGCTTTATTTTATCCATGAAAAATATCAAAGTATGCAACACAGTTTTCATCAACTGATTGTTTAATCCTTTTTTGTTTTTCTTTTTTAATTCTCCGGGGCAATAGGTTATAAAAGTGACGGGGAACTGCATTTTATAAATTTGCCTCACGTGGATAAAATCTCCCACCTACTGCATAAATAGAGGCACGTCTTCCGGTACAAGAAGTACTTAGGATAAGATTTGTGTGTTTTGGCTATCTAATAAATGTCTTTTAAAAAGTAAAAGTTCAAAATTTTATACCTTCTATATTGTTGGTAATGATTTATTCTTTTCATATTTTTTTACTAATGTCTTTTTTTTTTTGGATTGATGTACAGAAAAAGAGTCCTTGGTTGTTAGTATGTCTGCTAGCTACATACTGGGTTTCATTTGTTACATATTACCTACTATGGAAGGCATTTAAGCATGTCTCTAGACTAAGAGCCAACGCTCTTTTGTCTTCAGAAGTGAAGCCTGAACAATTTGCCATTCTTGTTAGAGACATACCTACTTGCAAAGGGCAAACAAGAAAAGAACAAGTGGATTCATATTTCAAGACTATTTATCTTGATAAATATTACAAATCGATGGTAATTACAGATATAAAAAAGGTAAGACATTAATTTTGTATAAATGATTTATTTTACTTTCTTGATTGTTTCAACACTGGATAGCACTTGAAGGATTCTTTCTTTTTTATTTTATTTTTCTCTTCTTTTTCCATTACACTAAATGTTATCTTTGGGATCACCAAATCATTCTTAAAATTTATTAGATTATTCCACTTTCTGACCTTATATCTTTCATGTTTTTTAAATTTTTTTATGGTTTCTTATAAGCTAAGTATGGTCTTTATTCCATAAGAGTTTGTAAAAAATATTGTTGGAAGTTATTTGGAATGATTGACTTTGAATACAGATATATTACCATAATCTAACCTTTTAAATCCTAGATATCACTTTGATATATATTTGTGTGGAAATCAACTTGATAATTTATCCTCTTCGTAATGCATGGGTATTTCAAATTGAGAGGTTCAAAGTCAAAATTGTATCTTGTGTGGAAGTAAAAATTGTGAGCACTCTAGATGCATTAAAAAAAGTAGCATAGGTGTTATGACTATATACACTGGTTTATAACTTAACATCGGTTCTCTTAGGTGAACAAAATTTGGGAAGAGTTAGAAGGGTACAGGAAGAAGCTTGCACTTGCCGAGGCAATATATGCAGAGTCAAAATCAACTGGCAAACCAGAAAGGGCAAGACTTACTAACAGGACTGGCTTTCTTGGTTTTTTTGGCAAAAAAGCAGACAGCACAGAGACAAATTCAACTGGCAAATCAGAAGGACCAAGACCCACTAACAGGACTGGCTTTCTTGGTGTTTTTGGTAAAAAAGTAGATAGCATAGAGTACTACAATAAAAAGATCCATGAACTAATACCAAAACTAGAATCTGAGCAGAAAGTCACTCTCCGGGAGAAGCAGCAAGGCGCCGCTCTGGTCTTTTTTACAAGCAGGTTGACGGCAGCCTCGGCAGCCTCGGCAGCTCCGGGCCGACATTCCCAATTGGATAACAACTGGACGGTTATCAGTGCTCCCGAACCACGTCAACTGATATGGAACAATCTTAAAATCAAGTTCTTTCAGAGGAAAGTACGTCGATATGTCGCATATATTAGTGCGGCCTTGATGGCCATCCCTTTCAACTTGATTTTGTTTTCGTTTCTCTATGGTCTCTTAAGCCTGAAGAAATTGGAGAAATTGAGAGTAATCAGTACATTGTTGGAAGCTTTCTCTCCTATTGCATTCGATTTGCTTCTATCTTTGATACGCAAGTTACTTTTGCTTCTCTCCAAGGCTCAGGGGATCCCCAGTAAAAGCCATGCAGTCAGAGCAGCTTCAGGGAAATATTTTTATTTCTTTGGTATAAACGCTTTTATTCCAGTCCATCTTTACGTAACCAAGTTGGAGAACCTGAAGGAATACTTGCGTGATGTTTTTGTGCAAGAAGAGTTTCAGCAAGAGTATATAACGGCCTTCATGACCTATGTGGCTTTCCAGTAAGATAATGATTTTCAATTTCATATATAAATGTTTTGTTTCTTTTCTCTCCGAAATCCCGACGGCTTATGTTTACATTATCATTTGTTATTTATTCTTGTATTATTTCTTCTTCTATTCTAACATTGAACTCTGTTGGTGTAAGGCCAACCTCTTCGTTTGTCCATATATCTTTCTACTTGTCTTAACAATCTGTGCATTAAGCTTTACAATTTAGACTTCTCATTCGATATGGTAAATCTATGTTCCCCAGGGCCTTTGTTAGCTATGGTCTTGAGCTGTCTAGATTATTTACCTTAATTCCATACCATTTAAAGACGAAGTATTGGTACAAGACTGAGGCACAGAGGAAAGAAGCTTGTTCTCCTGGCGATCTTGATTATGGAACTAGGGTGCCTGCTAACCTGCTGATCCTCACACTTGTCCTATGCTACTCTGTTGAATCTCCTCTTCTTATCCCGTTTGGTGTGGCTTACTTTGGCGTAGCATCGCTAGTTCTTAGACATCAGGTATTCTTCGATGATATCCCTTGAATTCTCGGTTCTTATGCGACCAAGATCTTTTTTGTGTAGGACCAAGTTGAGGATATGAATGCCGTTCTGTTATTTAAGGATTAAAATTCCTGTAAAGGGTTTAAAAAAAAGAAATTGCAAGGGTAAAATGGTAACTTTGATCAACTAAATTGTCATGTACATTAAGTGTGGTAGTATTTTACCAGGTGAAAGTGACAATATTGTTAAAACTTTTAGGCATTACTATTAGACCAAAAATAATAGTTGATAGTTAGATCATATATTTTATTTCTTGATCACCTCAGTGGTAGAGCTTGCAAGCATGCTGGGATATTTCGCACAACCACACACCATCAAGCCCCAAACTTTCACTTCTAACAACCTACTAGCAGTAAAGCTCAAATGTTCACTCTGCTCTTGCACCAATTGTTAGGGTCTTCAAATGTTTTCATGACATCAAAGCTACAATTGAATATTAAAGTATATACGCTATTCTTTAACCACCAAGAAGGAGCATTTCGTAGACTTGTTGGGATACTTGACACAACTACATCTATCATCATGGCCCAACAAATGTGTGGAAAGGAGAAAAAGAAAAAAGAAAAGAAAAGAAAAGGCAAAGAAAGAAAGAAGTAGTACCTCATGGTTCATTACTTCTTAAAAGTGTGCAAGTACCACATACATAAGCTTCAAAATGTTTGTCTTGAAAAGTCTAAGCTTTATTAGGCTCATTATTTTTATTTTTTATTTTTTATTTTTTATTTTTTTATGGATTTTTTTTGTCCAACAGGCACTTAAAGTTTATATTCCCTCATATGAAAGTTATGGAAGGATGTGGCCTTACATTCATCGATGCATCCTAGATTCTCTATGCTCATGCCAACTTACTACGCTTGGCTTCCTTGCGTTGAGGCAATGGTACTACTCATTTCTCCTGATTCCACCTCTCATACTTACCTTACTCTTTAGATATAGTTGTAGTAAAATATTTTACCCGTTTTTCCACAACACGGCATTGGAAGTCGCTTGCCACCCATTGAATGAAGTTCCTAACATGGCCGAAGTTTTCAAAGCTTTCATCCCACCCAGCTTGCGTTCTGAGAAGATTGATGATTATCAATTTGAAGATGACTTATCACAAGTTTCAAGATCAGTATCATTTGTTTAATGTACACATGTATTAGTATCATTCCAATAAATTTATTTTGGGTCATTTATATGTGTGTTTTAGATTATCCTTCTGGGAACTTGGATATTTGTTGACATTAGCACTTGTGTAATTTTCTTATTAGTACTATTTTATCATGACTTTGGTTTTCTGTAATGTAGTTTGTTTATGTATTTGAACCACTTTTGTGGCATTTCTTATGTGTTACTATTTAATTGCAAATAGTTTCTAGTGCAATGCAAAGAGTATTTGTTCTTGATATTATGATTCAAGATTTTTTTTAAATGTAAATTAAAGATATCATTTCATTATCTCACAAAAACATTTATTACTTAAAACATTAGTTCAAGTGTTTTAGTATTTCTTGCCTACTTTCACTGGTCTTTTTAATGCATAAAAGCAATATAGTTTGGTCTCTTGCTCCATACAACACACTGATTGCAGTCTGAGTAGTTGCCATTACCTAGAGTTAAGGTCCACACTCAAGATTAGATTGTCAAATAGTCATATTGTTTACCTAAAGTCAAATAATCTGCACAATGAGAGTCATGTAATATTACAAGATCTCTTATTTTTCCAAAGTATTATGCAAGTTTTATAGTATATATGCATATAATAATATTTACATATTATTGAGTTAAATCTTTGTATAAGGAGAGAAACATTGTCCACTAGTTCAACTACCACAATCATGTATTTGTATTTTTATTTTTTATGAATATGTGAATTTATTTATCGAAGAATAAGAGAATACAAAAGCTTAAGACACAATGAAGTATTTGTTATATATGAATTAACCCAATGGGGGGTTAGATTAAGTTTATTTTTTTTATTGACATTGTTATTTAAAAATAATAAAAGAAGGTAGACAAAATTGTTCAAGTAGATTAGCCAAATATTCAAATTTATGTCCACCTCCTCTAACTAATAGTAAGAAAACCTTTTTACTAAAATATGAGAGTTATACTCTTAACTTAGGTATATCTTAATTAAATTTTCATAGAATTTACAATCTACTTCACAAAGAAAAGCCTAACACAGCTCCACAATACAATAAACAACAAAACATAATAATAACTTTTTCTATACAAGGCCTTACTAATTTCTCACTATACACTTAGCAAACTAGGCCGCACCTGGCCTTATACACATTAACAAATCAAATAGCTCAATTCGATAAAAGAAGGATCAAGACAACAACCTAAGGATAATTAATAAAGAAACAATCACTTAATATAATCTACACAATGCCACGATCAAGTAAAAAGAAACTTTTTTGCTCCCTGCAGAAAAGCTTTTATTTGACTTTTCGTCAATTTGGATTAGTTTTTCAAACTTGGTGACCTATGTGTGTGAGCTTTTCAGGAGAAAAGGGATCAATCTCTAATATGGTCTTTTTGCCAATTAATCTGCAGTGTTGGGAATCTTGGTCTTATCCGGCTTAGTGCTGCTGCCAGTTCTTCTGCCAGTTGCTGCCACTGATCATGCTGCGAAGGCGACAAACACAAGCAGTGGGAGCTTTATTTTATCCATGGAAAGTATCGAAGTACGCAACACAGTTTTCATGAACTGATTGGTTAATCCTTTTTTGTTTTTCCTTTTTAATTCTCCAGGGCAATAGGTTATCAAGTGACGGAGAACTACATTTTATAAATTTGCCTCACGTGGATAAAATCTCCCAACTACTGCATAAATAGAGGCACATCTTCCGGTACAAGAAGTACTTAGGATAAGATTTGTGTGTTTTGGCTATCTAATAAATGTCTTTTAAAAAGTAAAAGTTCAAAATTTTATACTTTCTATATTGTTGGTAATGATTTATTCTTTTCATATTTTTTTAATAATGTTTCTTTTTATGGATTGATATATAGAAAAAGAGTCCTTGGTTGTTAGTATGTCTGTTAGTTACATACTGGATTTCATTTGTTACATATTACCTACTATGGAAGGCATTTAAGCATGTCTCTAGACTAAGAGCCAATGCTCTTTTGTCTTCAGAAGTGACGCCTGAACAATTTGCCATTCTTGTTAGAGACATACCTATTGGCAAAGGGCAAACAAGAAAAGAACAAGTGGATTCATATTTCAAAACTATTTATCTTGATAAATATTACAAATCGATGGTGATTACAGATAACAAAAAGGTAAGACATCAATTTTGATTGAACGCTTTATTTTACTTCCTTGATTATTTCAACACTAGATAGCACTTGAAGGATTCTTTATTTTTTTTTCTCTTCTTTTTCGATTGCACTAAATGTCATATGTGGGATCACCAAATCATTCATAAAATTTATTAGATTATTCCACTTTTTGACCTTATATCTTTCTTGTTTTTAAAATTTTTCTTTCTGGTTTCTTATAAGCTAAGTATGATCTTTATTCCATAAGAGTTTGTAAAAAATATTGTTGGAAGTTGTTTGGAATGATTGACTTTGAATACAGATATATTACCATAATCTAACCTCTTAAATTCTAGATATCACTTTGATATATATTTGTGTGGAAATCAACTCGATAATTTATCCTCTTCGTAATGCATGGGTATTTCAAATTTAGACATTCAAAGTCAAAATTATATCTTGTGTGGAAGTAAAAATTGTGAGCACCCTAGATGCATTAAAAAAAGTAACATAGGTGTTATGACTATATACACTGGTTTATAACTTAACATCGGTTCTCTTAGGTGAACAAAATTTGGGAAGAGTTAGAAGGGTAAAGAAAGAACCTTGCACTTGCCGAGGCAATATATGCAGAGTCAAAATCAACTGGCAAACCAGAAAGGGCAAGACTTACTAACAGGACTGGCTTTCTTGGTTTTTTTGGCAAAAAAGCAGACAGCACAGAGACAAATTCAACTGGCAAATCAGAAGGAGCAAGACCCACTAACAGGACTGGCTTTCTTGGTCTTTTTGGTAAAAAAGTAGATAGCATAGAGTACTACAATAAAAAGATCAATGAACTAATACCAAAACTAGAATCTGAGCAGAAAGTCACTCTCCGGGAGAAGCAGCAAGGCGCCGCTCTGGTCTTTTTTACAAGCAGGTTGACGGCAGCCTTGGCGGCTCAGAGCCGACATTCCCAATTGGCTAACAACTGGACGGTTATAGTGCTCCTGAACCACGTCAACTGATATGGAACAATCTTAAAATCAAGTTCTTTCAGAGGAAAGTACGTCGATATGTCGCATATATTAGTGCGGCCTTGATGGCCATCCCTTTCAACTTGATTTTGTTTTCGTTTCTCTATGGTCTCTTAAGCCTGAAGAAATTGGAGAAATTGAGAGTAATCAGTACATTGTTGGAAGCTTTCTCTCCTATTGCATTCGATTTGCTTCTATCTTTGATACGCAAGTTACTTTTGCTTCTCTCCAAGGCTCAGGGGATCCCATGTAAAAGCCATGCAGTCAGAGCAGCTTCGGGGAAATATTTTTATTTCTTTGGTTCATTCGCTTTTATTCCAGTCCATCTTTACGTAACTATATTGCAGAACGTGAAGGAAAACTCTCTTAGAGTGTTAGTGCAAGAAGATTTTCTGCAGGAGTATACAACGGGCTTGATGACGGTCTTCATGACCTATGTGGCTTTCCAGTAAGATGATGATTTTGAACTTCTTATATAAATGATTTTGTTTCTTTTCTCTCCAAAATCCAGAAAGCTTATGTTTACATTATCATTTGGTTTTTACTCTTGTATTATTTCTTATTCTATTCTAACATTGAACTCTGTTCGTGTAAGGCCAACCTCTTCGTTTGTCCATATATCTTTGTACTTGTCAGAACAATCTTTGCATTAAGCTTAACAATTTAGACTTCTCATTCGATATGGTAAATCTATGTTTCCCAGGGCATTTGTTGGCTATGGTCTTGAGCTGTCTAGATTATTTACTTTAATTCCATACCATTTAAAGACGAAGTATTGGTACAAGACAGAGGCACAGAGGAAAGAAGCTTGTTCTCCTGCCGATCTGGATTATGGAACTAGGGTGCCTGCTAACATGCTGATCTTCACACTTGTCCTATGCTACTCTGTTGAAGTTCCTCTTCTTATCCCGTTTGGTGTGGCTTACTATGGAGTAGGATGGCTAGTTCTTAGACATCAGGTATTCTTCGACGATATCCCTTGGATTCTAAGTTCTTATGCGACCAAGATCCTTTTTTGTGTAGGACCAAGTTGAGGATATGAATGCCGTTTTGTTAATTAAGGATCAAAATTCCTGTAAAGCGTTAAAATAGTAATTTTGCAAGGTAAAATGGTAATTTTAATAAACTCAATTGCTTTTTCTTTTTTTTCCCTAAGTTACTTTTAAGCATGAACCTTTGAAGATCCATATATTATTATGTTATTTTGTAAGTTAGTCACAAAAACATTAGAGGGGAAATTCTATCGTGGCTCATTATTATATGAAATACTGCAAATGATAAAAGAATTGGTTCTTTGTGAATGTAGCAATGGCTTTGTCAAAACACATAAATTTCTCAATATTCTCTATGATTGTTGAATGTTTTTGCTGCACATTTATGTATATATATAACATGTATATTAAGTGTGGTAGTATTTTACCTTCTGGAAGTGACAATGTTGTTAAAATTTTTAGGTGTTACTATTAGACCAAAAATAATAGTTGATAGTTAGATCATATATTTTATTTCTTGATCACCTCAATGGTATAGCTTGCAAGCATGCTAGCATATTTCGCACCACCACTCACCATCAAGCCCCAACATATCACTTCTAACAACCTACTAGCAGTAAAGGTTAGATGTTCAATATGCTCGCACCAATTGTTAGGATCTTCAAATGTTCTCATGACATCAAAGCTACAATTGAATATTAAAGTATATACCCTATTGTTTAACCACCAAGAAGGAGCATTTCATAGACTTGTTGGGATACTTGACACAACTACATATATTGGCCCAACAAATGTGTGAGGAGGAGAAAAAAAAGAAAAAATAAACGAAAAGAAAAGAAAGAAGTAGTACCTCATGGTTCATTACTTCTTAAAAGTGTGCAAATACCACATACATAAGCTTCAAAATGTTTGTTTTGAGAAATCTAAGCTTTATTAGGCTCCTTATTTTTATTTTTATTTTTATTTATGGATTTTTTTGTCCAACAGGTACTTAAAGTATATGTCCCCTCATATGAAAGTTATGGAAGGATGTGGCCTGACATTCATCAACGCATCCTAAATTCTCTATTGTTATGCCAACTTATCATGTATAGCTTCCTTGGGTTGAGGCAATTGTACTATATATTTCTCCTGATTCCACTTTTCATACTTAACTTCCTCTTTAGATATACTTGCAACAAAATATTTTACCCATTTTTCCACAACACGGCATTGGAAGTCGCTTGCCACCCATTGAACGAAGTCCCTAACATGGCTAAAGTCTTCAGAGCTTTCATCCCACCCAGCTTGCGTTCTCAGAAGATTGATGATTGTCAATTTAAAGATGACTTATCACAGGTTTCAAGATCAGTATCTTTTGTTTGACGTACACATGTACTAGTATCATTCCACTAAATTTATTTTGGGTCATTTATATATGTGTTTTAGATTATACTTATGGGAACTTGGATATTTGTTGACATTAGCACTTGTGTGGTTGCTTATTAGTACCATTTTATCATGACTTTGGTTTTCTATAACATAGTTTGTTTTTGTATTTGAACCACTTTTGTGGCATTTCTTATGTGTTACTATTTAATTGCAAATAGTTTCTAGGGCAATGCAAAGAGTATTTATCCTTGATATTATGATTCAAGGTTGTTTTTAAATGTAAATTAAAGATATCATTTCTTTATCTCACATAAACATTTATTACTTAAAACATTAGTTGAGGTGTTTCAATATTTCTTGCCAACTTTTCCTAGTCTCTTTACTGCAAAAAAGCAGTATAGCTTGGTCTCTTGCTCCATACACACACTGATTGCAGTCTGAGCGGTTGCCATTACCTCCATAATCAAGATTAGATTGTCAAATGGTCATATTTTTTTTACCTAAAGTCAAATAATCTGCACAATGAGAGTCATGTAATATTACAAGATCTCTTATTTTTCCAAAGTATTATAGAAGTTTTATAGTATATATGCATATAATAATTGCAAGTAAATACCAAGAATATACATTATTCAAATAAGATTTACATATTATTGAGTTAAATCATTGTATAAGGAGGGAAACATTGTCCACTAGTTCAACTACCACAATTATGTATTTGTTAGATATGAATTAACCCAATTGGGGGGGTGGGGATTGAGTTTATCTTATTTTATTTTATTCTATTGACATTGTTGTTTAAAAATAAGAAAAGAAGG
This sequence comes from Casuarina equisetifolia, assembly GCA_028551475.1. NCBI lineage: Eukaryota > Viridiplantae > Streptophyta > Magnoliopsida > Fagales > Casuarinaceae > Casuarina > Casuarina equisetifolia. The sequence goes on along the minus strand of CM052357.1, from coordinate 2,072,758 downwards.
TAGAAAAATAAATGCACACCAAAATTGTTCAAGTAGATTATCCTAATATTCAAATCTACGTCCACCTCCTCTTACCAATAGTAAAAAAGATCTTTTTACTAAAATATGAGAGCTACACGCTTAACTTTAGTATATCTTAATTATTTGTTTATAAAACATAAAGATTTATAATCTATTTCACAAATAAAATCCTAACACATCTCACCACAATACAATAAATAACAAAACAGAACAATAACTTTTTCTATACAAGGCCTTACTAATTTCTCACTACACACTTAACTTTTACACTTAGCAAACTAGGCCACAAATTGGCCTTATAAACATTAACAAATCAAATAGCTCAATTTGATAAAACAAGGATCAAGACAACAACCTAAGGATAATTAATAAAGACACAATAACTTAATATGATCTACACATTGCCACAATCAAAGTGAAAAAATGATAAGCCATTGTACTTAGTGTTAATTCTTGACATTCATATATGACAGAGCAACAAGATTAAGACATATAGTCTTAAGAAAACATTGACTAATCCAACTGAGGTTTAAGTAGCAACAAACTCTTTCACTAATCAATATAACATGTTTAAAAAAAATCAAATAGTCAACAACAATAAATAAAAAAGAACTTTACACAATAACAATGTTACCAAGTGCTATTGTGCAACAATAATAGAAATCTTTTACCCAATAACAATATGCTTCATGGATTTATCAAAAGTCATATGTAAATCAAAACCCTCACCCTTTAAACAGACAAAAATTATCAAATAATTTAGGGCAAACAAAACCATATCATTGAGCCATCACAACCCAATGATTGTCCTTTGGAAACCTTGTCATTTTAGTCAAATTTAAGCAAGATATGAAACCTTGTAATTTTCAGACCAAAAGGGAACAACGGCAACAATGAAAGCAAAAAAAAGACAATTTTTGCAACCCTAATTTTATTTTTTAGAATGAAAACATAAATCCTAAAGTTTCTAACATTTAAAACACCTAATCAGCATCCAAACTTTTTGATTTGCGACAAAACCAATGACAATTGTATCAAACAAGTCGATCAGATCTAGATCCATATTGGATTTGGTTTGATTTGGGATTTTAGGGCTTTTCTCTTTTCTTTTTTTTTCTTTTTCTTTTTCTTTTTCATTTTTTGAGAATGACAGGGCCATTTGTTTGTACAAAACCTGAATTAAAAAAAAAAACTTAAAAAAACCCAAATGTTGACCTAATAAAATTAACCTTTTGGATCTTAGACCCACGGTGTCTTTGACATCACATGTAAACAAATCTTTTGTCTTAAAGAGACAAAATAAAACAAAATTGGATTTACATGGTCAAATCTAAAACACCAATCATCAAGTCAATAACTAAGAAAATAATAAAAAAAGGTTAACATTCTTACAATCCATATCAAAGATCCACTAATGTGAAACAATCTTCTAGCTAAAGTGCTTATCCTCCATTCTTGCTTAAAGATGCACTTGCTTGATAAGAAAACCAAAGGAAATATAGCTTTTGCAAACATGAAAATCTTATAACCCTAATTTTATATGGTACACATTTATATACTAAGCTAGTGGATAGGACTTAGTTTAAATCATATTTGCTACCAAAATGGTCCACTCATCATAACCCTATTTGATAAGCCATGGCTCGCATCAACCAATCTATATTCTAATAATCAAGAACCCGTATGTCTCACTTTATTAAACTAATCATTAATATAAACTCTCTTTTGATAAGCCTAATGAAATTGTGCTAACATTATTGTCATGCTGCAATCTAGCATTACTAAAGTGGCGAAGAAAAAGGTTGATGCATCACTTCTGTTAATGGTTTGGTCCCTTACAAGGGCAGGATAAGACAGAGCATGTCATCTCCTTTGGTATTTTCTCTCATATGGGCAGACTATGAGAAAGCCACCCATTATACAACCTACTACAACCGGTAAGAGGGTAGAATACTTCAGAGAATGAATGATTACTTCCTCTCAATTGATATGTATTGTAATTTCTATGGCTCTCAATATGAAAGTATATCACACTTATTTTTTCAATGTATTTGGACTGGCAAGATTTGGAGAAGTATTCTAGCACAACAAGGCCTTCGTAAGGACATTAATGATTGAAATTTTGAATTGCAATGGATGATTAAAGCAACTAAGGGAAAGGATTTGGCTACAAAGTTTTTTAAACTTTCTTTCTTAGCATGTCTTTATTGTATATGATTTGAACATAATCTTAGACATTTTCAAAATAAGACTGTTGATATACTAATTTTGTTAGCTAGAATTATGAAAGTAGTTCATGGAAGAGCATCTCTATTTAAGAACATAAAACTCTCTCAAGTGAAAGTATTATTGTGTCATAGTTGGAGAATTCTAAATTGTATTTTTTCTTAGATGAATTGTAATGTTGGGGTACCCCCTTAAGTTTTTGTATTTCCTTATTCTCTTATGAATAAACTCACATATTCATAAAAAAAAAAAGAATGGATGATTACTTGCCTCACAAGGCAAATTCTTATCATTATGCTTGATTATCCAATTATGGTTTACTTGACCGCAAGCTTCTCAGTAGCCTCTTTTTTTTTTTCTTTTTTTTCAATCAACTTGCAAGTAGAACCTCTCATGCCATCCTTGATGCTTAACTTATTCCGTGGATCATATAATTAGTTAGAGAGTCATATGTTAATTTCATGTTTTTTCTTTTTTCTGATTTGTAGGATAAGTTAGAACCAACATAAGTTCACATAAACTTGACCTTTTTCACCTGAGGCTTTCATACTTGTACAACCGACAACAAGTCATGTATGGCTTGGAACAGTGATCAAGATCCAAAATAAGAGGATGAAGAGGAAAGCAAACAACACAGTACGAATCCTGTTGAAGTAAGATAAAGACTTTGAATTTCGTACGTAAATGGTTTTGTTTCTTTTCTCTTTTAAATTCCCAAAGCATATGTATGTATTCCACTGAATTTATGTTGGAATGCAGAGATTATTTATCTTGAGTATTAAGATTCAGGGTTGTTCTTTAATGTCAATGATGTCATTTTGATTGTCCTGCATCAACATCTATTGCATAAAACATGAGTTCAAGTGATTCAGTTTTTCTTTACCTACTTTTCCTGGCCGTTTTTACTGCATAAAAGCTAAATAGTCTGGTTTCTTGGTCCATATAAGGCACAGATTATAGGTGTAGTGGCAATTGTTACATACAATTGAAGTCCACATCCAAGATCAAATAGTCTGCACACTGCAAACAAGGTAATATTACCAAACCTATTATTATTGAAAGAATTAGGCTGATTGGTATAGTAAATATGCATAGTCACTACAAATAAATATTAAGAATTTTCAATATTGATGATAAGATTGACTTACCATTAAGTTAAATTGGTTGTATAAGGATCGAAACTTTACAATGACTATGAAACATTGATTCAGATATTACAATCATATACTCTGAATGAATTCACACTAATAGTAACACTTGGCCATCAGGTTAGACGAAAGAAATGGCTTATTGGGATAGTCGAAAACTCTCTAGTAGGATTGGATGCTCTGTAATAAACCATGTGATTTTTAAAATTTCATGTTTAATAACAATCTAAGTGAAGCCCCAAAATTATTACTACTTTTCACTTACTCCTAATGTTGATTCTGTACATTTAATAGAGATATATAAGAAAAGAGTAAAAGTTAGGCCATCTGTGTGCTAATGGGTACAAAATCCGGAGCCCGACGACCTACGTTTCTCTCCAATTGCATTCGATTTGCTTCTATTTTTTATACGCAAGTTACTTTTGCTTCTCTCCAAGGCTCAGGGGATCCCTAGTAAAAGCCATGTAGTGAGAGCAGCTTTGGGGAAATATTTTATTTCTTTAGTGCAAGCGCTTTTTTTCCAGTCTACCTTTACTTAAAAATGTTGGAGAATGTGAAGGAAAACTCTCTTTGAGTTTTAGTGGATGAAGAGTTTCAGCAAGAGTATACAAAGGTCCTGATGACCTTTATGGCTTTCCAGTAAGATAATGATTTTGAACTTCTTATATAAATGATTTTGTTTCTTTTCTCTCCGAAATCCCAAAAGTTTATGTTTACATTATCATTTGGTTTTTATTCTTGTATTATTTCTTATTCTATTCTAACATTGAACTCTATTCGTGTAGGGCCAACCTCTTCATTTGTCCATATATCTTTCTACTTGTCATAACAATCTGTGCATTAAGCTTTACAATTTAGACTTCTCATTCGATATGGTAAATCTATGTTTCCTTGGGCCTTTGTTAGCTATGGTCTTAAGCTGTCTAGATTATTTACTTTAATTCCATACCATTTAAAGACGAAGTATTGGTACAAGACCGAGGCACAGTGGAAAGAAGCTTGTTCTCCTGGCGATCTTGATTATGGAACTAGGGTGCCTTCTAACAAGCTGATCTACACGCTTGTCCTATGCTACTCTATTAAAGTTCCTCTTCTTATCCCGTTTGGTGTGGCTTACTTTGGAGTAGCATGGCTAGTTCTTAGACATCAGGTATTCTTCGACGATATCCCTTGAATTCTCGGTTCTTATGCGACCAAGATCTTTTTTGGTGTAGGACCAAGTTGAGGATATGAATGCCGTTCTGTTATTTAAGGATCAAAATTCCTGTAAAGGGTTAAAATAGTAATTTTCAAGGGTAAAATGGTAACTTTGATAAACTAAATTGTCTTTTTTTTTCCCCTAAGTTACTTTTGAGTATGAGCCTTTGAAGATCCATATATTATTATGCTATTTGGTGAGTCTTTTTAGTCACAAAGACCAGTCATCAAAGGGGAAATTCTTTAGTGGCTCATTATTATATGAAATACTCTAAATGATAAAAGAATTGGTTCTTTGTGAATGTAGCTATGGTTTGTGTCAAAACACATAAATTTCTCAATATTCTCTATGATATTTGAATGTTTTTGCTGCATATTTGTGTATATATATAACATGTATATTAAGTGTGGTAGTATTTTACCTTATGAAAGTGACAATATTGTTAAAACTTTTAGCATTATTATTAGACCAAAAGTAATAGTTGATAGTTAGATCATATATTTTATTTCTTGATCACCTCAATGGTAGAGCTTGCAAGCATGCTGGGATATTTCACACAACCACACACCATCAAGCCCCAACCTTTCACTCCTAACAACCTACTAGCAGTAAAGCTCAAATGTTCAATATGCTCTTGCACCAATTGTTAGGATCTTCAAATGTTTTCATGACATCAAATCTACATTTGAATATTAAAGTATATACCCTATTGTTTAACCACCAAGAAGGAGCATTTCGTAGACTTGTTAGGATACTTGACACAACTACATCTAACATCATGGCCCAACAAATATGTGGAAAGGAGAAAAATAAAAAGAAGAGAAAAGACAAAAAAAAAAGAAAGAAGTAGTACGTCATGGTTCATTACTTCTTAAAAGTATGCAAGTACCACATACATAAGCTTCAAAATGTTTGTCTTGAAAAGTCTAAGCTTTATTAGGCTTTTTATTTTTATTTTTTTATTTTTTATGGATTTTTTGTCCAATAGGCGCTTCAAGTTTATGTTCCCTCATATGAAAGTTATGGAAGGATGTGGCCTTACATTCATCGACGCATCCTAAATTCTCTATTGTCATGCCAACTTACTACGCTTGGCTTCCTTGCATTGAGGCAATGGTACTATTCATTTCTCCTAATTCCACCTCTCATACTTACCTTCCTCTTTAGATATACTTGCCGTAAAACATTTTACCCGTTTTTCCACAACACGGCATCGGACGTCGCTTGCCACCCATTGAATGAAGTTCCTAACATGGCCGAAGTTTTCAAAGCTTTCATCCCACCCAGCTTGCGTTATGAGAACATTGATGATTATCAATCTGAAGATGACTTATCACAGGTTTCAAGATCAGTATCATTTGTTTGATGTACACATGTATTAGTATCATTCCAATAAATTTTTTTGGGTCATTTATATGTGTGTTTTAGATTATCCTTTTGGGAACTTGGATATTTGTTGACATTATCACTTGTGTAATTTTCTTATTAGTATTATTTTATCATGACTTTGGTTTTCTGTAATGTAGTTTGTTTGCGTATTTGAACCACTTTTGTGGCAGTTCTTATGTGTTACTATTTAATTGCAAATAATTTGTAGTGCAATGCAAAGAGTATTTGTCCTTGATATTATGATTCAAGATTTTTTTAAAATGTAAATTAAAGATATCATTTCATTATCTCACATAAACATTTATTACTTAAAACATTAGTTCAAGTGTTTTAGTATTTCTTGCCTACTTTCACTAGTTTAAGATATGAAACCTAGTAATTTTCAGACCACGAGGGAACAACGGCAACAATGAAAGCAAAAAGGAGACAAATTTTGCAACCCTAATTTGCTTTTATAGAATAAAAACATAAATCCTAAAGATGCTAGCATTTAAAACAACTAATCGGCATCCAAATTTGCCGATTTGCGACAAAGCATATGACAATTGTATCAAACAAGTCGATCAGATCTAGGTCCATATCGGATTTGGTTCTATTTGGGATTTTAGGGCATTTCCCTTTTTTTTTTTTTTTTTGGAAAATGACAAGGCCATTTGTTCGTACAAAACTCGAATTAAAAGAAAAACTTTAAAAAACCCAAATGTTGACCTAATAAAACCAACTTTTTGGGTCTTAGACCCATGATGTCTCTTACACCACATGTAAACAAATCTTTTTGTCTCAAAAAGACAAAACAAAACAAAACTAGATTTGCATGGTCAAATCTAAAACACCAATCATCAAATCAATAAGTAAGAAAATAATAAAGAAAGGTCAACATTCTTGCAATCTATATCAAAGATCAACAAATGTGAAACAATCTTCTAGTTAAAGTGCTTATCCTCTATTATCATTTAGAGATGCACTAGCTTAATAAGAGAACTAAAAGAAATACAACTTTTGCATAAATGAAAATCTTATAACCCTAATTTTTTAATATACATATTTATATGCTGAGTTAAAGGACAAGACTTAGCTTAAACCTTATTTGTTACCAAAAAGGTTTACTCATCATAACCTTATTTGGTAAGTTGATAACTCTATTTTGTATAGAGTTATTTTGATCATTTTAGGTGATATTTAATATTGTTTTATTATATTATATTTGTATTCAATTATATTTATGCATATTTTGTTATTTTATGTAGCAAACCCAAAATGAAAGAAAATGAAGGAAATGAAACAAAATTGGAAGGAAAAGAGTAGAGAAAAGAACTTACGTTAAAGAAGCAATTAATCAAACACATGGAATAGCTAACAAGGGAAAGCATAGGAAAGCATGTGACCGAAACAGAAGAAAAAACGTGGGACCCGGAGGCTATTAGGTGGAGCTGGTCGTGAATTGTCGGGACCATCGTCGAGCGAAAGGGAAGTGAGTAGTGTGCGGGACCGAGCAAGTGAGAGAAAAGTCGGAGAAAAACAAAGAAAAAAGGAAACCGGTCGTGCGACAGCCAACTGATTCTCCCTGGTGGTGGAACCCAGAACTTTATCCAAGAACGCCGTCCAGCTTCCGCTCTCCGGTCAAGTTTTGAGCAAAATCACCATTCAGCGTTATTTCCGACTAAGAAGCACATTTTCTGGCCAAATCTGAGACCAGATCAGCAAGGAAGGACCATATCCAGCCATTAACAGAGAGTTCCGGTCACTCTGCAGCTGATTTGATGCGATTCGTGCGGCGGTTTCCGGTGAAACGCGGTGGGGGCCGAGTGAAGATTTAGTCAGATATACGCCGTTTGACGGCGAATCAGCTCAAGATTTTGGCAGAATGGCACTCCAGGCGTCATAAGCGGCAATTTCTGGAGGTTTACGTGAAGACTGACGACGGCGCGTGGCGGCGTACGGCGGCAGCTCGTGGCGGCGGTGCGTGGCGGCGCGTGAGCAGGAATTTCGCCACTCTTTTCAGACGGCTTCTTTACTCCCCCTTGATGTGTAGAGTTGCACAGAAATTTCTTGAAAGGGACAACAATTGGTGACAACTTTTTAGTTTGTTTTAATCTAGATGTTTTGTGTAATTTGTTGTATTATTTCTGTTAATTATAATATTATGAACTAAAGTATTTTTGCTAGAGCTAAGATGTAGCCTAGTTAGCGTGTTTTGAGTTCTTTAGTTGACATACTATGCAAGACAATATATTTATGTGAGTCGTATGTTATTATTTTTAATGTGATTGAGTGATTAATCATCAATTGATCAATTTGATGTGCATATTTGAGACTGACATGAGAGAATATGCAAATGCATCTTATAATATATAACCATAAATTAAATGTGAGTAGACATATGCTATGTTGATTGTGTGGCTTTAATTGGAATATTCATTGACTTTAATGCTCTTAGCTTATTTAATTCATATGTAGACTCACAGTAAATTAATAAACTAAGTAAGTTTACTATACCTAGACATAGGATAGTAAATAAATTAAGAAATTCCGTCATCTCATAAATATCATTGTTCTTGTAAGCATTAAATTATTGAAATTCATATCTACTAACTATAGTGAAATCAGAGGCTCTAGCATATTTATCATATTTTATTAACTCTTTGGAAGTCAATTGCTTTAGTAATCTTTCAATTTAGAACATCTTTTCATGATATCTTGCTAAATAAATTGTAAGATCAATTCACCACTAATAATTAGTCAAGTTGATAATATTAATCCCTGTAGAACGATACTCATACTTATCATTATATTACTTATTAAACATGTACACTTACATGTAGAATTTCACCGAACATAAGTCACGACTCACATCAATCAATTTATATTTTGATAATTAAGAACACATGTCTCATTTTATTAGATCAACCATTAATATAAACTCACATTTGATAAGCCTAATGAAATTGAGCTAACATTGCTATCACAATGCAATGTAGCATTAGGCTTATCAAATGTGAGTAACACTGCTATCACAATGCAATGTAGCATTACTGAAAGGGCGAAGACGAATGCTGATGCGTCACTTCGAGTTGATGGTTTGGTCCCTTGTGAGGGCTGGATAACACGTAGCATGTCATCTCCTTTGGTATTTTCTCTCATATGGGCAGGCAATGAGAAAGCCACCCATTATACAACCTCCTACAACTGGTGAAGGGTAGAATACTTCAAAGAATGGATGATTACTAGAATACTTCAAAGAATGGATGATTACTTGCCTCACAAGGCAAATTTTTGTCATTATGCTTAATTATCCAATTATGGTTTACTTGACCTTAAGCTTCTCAATAGCCTGCTTTTTTTTTTCTTTTTGCTTTTTTCTTTTTTCAATCAACTTGCAAGTGGAACCTCTCACGCCATCCTTGATACTTAACTTATTCCGTGGGTCATATAATTAGTTAGAGAGTTATGTGTTAATTTCAAGTTTTTTCTTTTTTCCGATTTGTAGGATAAATTAGAACCAATATAAGTTCACATAAACTTGACCTTTTTCACTTGAGGCTTTCATACTTGTACAACCGACAACAAGTCATGTGTGGCTTGGAACAGCGATCAAGATCCAAGGTAGAAGAGAAAAGCAAACAACACAGAACGAATTCTGTTGAAGTAAGATAATGACTTCGAATTCCTTATGTAAATGGCTCTATTTCTTTTCTCTTTGAAATTCCCAAAGCTTATGTTTGCAAAATCATTTGGTTTTTATCCTTGTATTATTTCTTCTTTTATTTTGACATTAAATCTTATTCATGTAAGGCCAACATCTTTGTTTGTCTATATAATTTTAATAAATCGTCAAAATAATGTAATGTAATATAAATTTTCCTATTAAATGGTTAGTGTGGCAAGTCAATGGATGGGAGTAAAAGAGTTTAATAAGTTTATTAGTGATCTTGAGCTTATTCAACCAAATTTGTTGGGCCTTCTTCTATCATGGACAAACATAGGAAAAGGAGTACGTTGCAAAATGTAGAGAATTAGATAGATGCTTAGTAAATATTGAATGGGTGCAAAAGCATGTAATCTTCACTATAGAGTTCAATACATGTATGTCAAACCATAGCCTTGCATTATCAAAGTTGGCAACATAAGACAAAGGGAAAAAGAGCTTTATACTTTTCAATTTTTGGCCAACAAGCCCAAATTTTATGAAGATAATAGAGAATGTCTAGAATTGGAGGGTAAAAGGAACAACAATGTATTGGGTAGCAATTACATTGAAGGAATTAAAAAGAGGAACTCAAACAATCAATAAAGAGGACTTTATAGACTTAATAGAAAAGATGCAAATAGCAAGGAAATAACTTCAAATAGCATAAACCTTTCATATACACAATTTCGAAATGCAAAAAATGAATGGCTTGACAAGACAATAATGTACAACAACATGAGGAATGCTACTATTCATGAATATTGTTCATAAAAATTCTACATATTAGTGAATATATGAACAATGCATCATAATACAATCTCATTCTCTTTATTTAATAAGTATAATATAGTATTTTAAACTAAGAACAATTTCATTATAATTATAAATATGAGTTAATGTAATATTGAAAATTGAAAATTCAATTAACCTTAAGATTTTCGAAAACTCAATAATATCAGGCTGAGGGCATGTTTGTCTTCTCGGCTCTCACTCTCCTGTCCCCCCTGTCTTCCTGGCTTCCTCAGTATCATCATGTCATATCCAATCCACTTCTGCAGTGCACTCTTTCTCTTTCCCCTCTCTCTCCTCTCTCTCCTCTCTCTGTGCATTAAAAGAATAAAGACACAGAGCCGGAGAAGGGTGAACCCCACAAGCAGCAAATCATACCCCAGATATTTTTCACTTTGTGGACATTCAGACTATCTTTCAACAAACGGCGCTTCCTCTTTGGGTCCCAACGGTAACGTCACCGCATCCCCAGCTTTCCCACTTTATATCCTTTTCTTCACGGTTACTTTGCATTGATACCGGTCTCTTCCACACCTCCTTCGCACAGAGCGTTTGGTTGAGTGTTAGGGATGGATTTCAGCTCCTTCGTGACGTCCCTCGGGACGTCGTTTCTGATATTCGTGGTTTTGATGCTGCTTTTCACTTGGTTGTCGAGGAAGCCCGGGAACACCGTGGTTTACTACCCGAACCGGATCTTGAAGGGCTTGGAGCCATGGGAGGGCGGGTCCAGGACCCGGAACCCGTTCGCCTGGATCCAGGAGGCTCTGTCGTCCTCGGAACAGGATTTGATCGCCGTGTCGGGGCTCGACACTGCCGTGTACTTCGTCTTCCTGACCACCGGATCGTCTTCGGCTCTGTTTTTCTATTTTTCGTGAATTTTCCCACCATTTGATGAATCTTTGATCTACTTCTACTTTTGGGATGCCATTTTTCCTGTCGTATTTTTTTTTTTTAGTAAAAATTAACCTCTTTTCTTTCCTTTTGAAAAAGTGGGAGGGTGGATTTTTTTCATTTTTTATTTTTATTTTTGTCCATTTTAAGAAGGGATTAACAGTCTATTATGGTTTGATATGTTGCTGTCGCTTTTCACAGAGTCAAGTGCTAGAGCATTTGAATATTGCTTAAATATTTTTGTACGGCTGTTGACATTTCTAGACAGTTTCCCACCTGTACCATCATCTTTATTGCTATTGAAATTGAAATGAATTAATAAAATTCAAAATAATAAACAATCAATGTTTAGGAGTATAATCATGAAAGAGAACCTGTAGTTTTCTTTGATAATGGAGAGAGTATCAATTTCCAGAAAAAGGCAGAGGCAGGGTGAAGCTTAAGGTTCAGAGGAATAGACTGATGGAGTATCATTAGAGTTTTAAGCAAAATCACTTTGTATTCTTTATTTCGCCATGGAATGACTATAGTCATTGTCACCTTAAAGTCAAATGTTAAATCTTTAACATTCTGGACAGGGAAACTAAGGCATTTCTTAAACAATTGCAGTATGAAATGATAACGATGCATGTAGTTTCTTATCTGTTATGCAGCAGTTTGAAATTCTGTAATATAAAATTCAATTGCACCTTCATGACATCATTTTTTTTTTTGTGAAAGGTCAAATTATATATCACTTGTAAAATTTACAAAATTGTTCGATTACAAAATATCATCATCTAAGCTCAAATATTGTACTTAGCAAATTCCAAAGCTCTTGTAAAAATTTATTACAATTTGTAAACTTAACTCTTCTCGTAGATGAAATCTTCCCTCTCACATCCTTCTTGATTTTAGCAATAATGGTTGAGTTGCCTAGACTTGTATCGCTAAATTTTCTTCTATTCCTTTCTCTCCAAATGTGACAATACGGCATTGAAAGATATTCTAAACAAAGTTGCTGCAAAGGTCTTCTTTTTAACAGTCTTGATCATCTAACATATTTCAGCTCTTCTTCTTAACAGTCTTGATCATCCAACATTTTGATTGAGTGGAAAATCTATGAAAGCCACTCTGTTTGCCAGAACTTTTAATTTATGTTTAAAGCTTATATAGTAAATCTCTTATATACAAACCTTTTACGCAAGCTTGTATTTGTGTTTTCTTCTATTTGGATTAGTTTTTCAAACTTGGTGACCTACATGTGTGAACTTTTCAGGAGAAAAGGTGTCAGTCTCTAATATGATCTTTTTGCCAATTAATCCGCAGTGTTGGGAATCTTGGTCTTATCTAGCTTAGTGCTGCTGCCACTTCTTCTGCCAGTTTCTGCCACTAATCATCCACCGAAGGCGACAAACATAGGCAGTGGGAGCTTTAGTGACCTTAACAAGTTATCCATGGGAAATATCGAAGTATGGAACTCAGTTTTCCATGACCTTATTGGTTAATCATTTTATTTTTTACTTCTCTTAGTGTTTTGGCTATCTAATAAATGTCTTTTCAAATATAAAAATTCAAAATGTTATACCTTTTTTTTTTTTAAGTTAAGGATTTATCCTTCCCATCTTTTCTTAATGGAACTTTGTTTGTTTGCATATGCAGGAGAAGAGTCATCAGTTGTAGGCATTTTTGATAGCTACTTATTGGGTTTCATTTGTTACATATTACTTATTATGGAAGGCATATGAGCATTATAACTATGGATTTCTCATTCAGTATGATGGTTCTATCTTTTCCAGGTTCTTCGTTGGCTATGGTCTTGAGCTGTCTAGAATAGTTCCTTTAATTATATTCCTTTTAAAGAAAAAGTATCTCTGCAAGACTGAGGCTGAAGTGAAAGAAGCTTGGTCTCCTGGTGATCTTGGATATGTAACTAGGGTTCCCGGTGACATGCTGATCGTGATAATTGTCCTATGCTACTCTGTTATAGCTCCTCTTATTATCCCGTTTGGTGTGGTTTACTTTGGACTGGGATGGCTAGTTCTTAGAAATCAGGTAATCTTTATTGATATCCGTTGGATTTCTGGTTCTTATACGAGTTGTCATTATACTCGCTCTGCACATAATGAGAAGATGTTCTTCAAGTATGGCAGTGTTTGGCCCTACCATATGGTTCTCATGGTTCTCAACTTCTTAGAAAGCATAAATATTTCACGCATAAACTTCAGAATTTACATAATTAACATAATCAGGCTCTTGAATATCTGTTTTCTTTTCTCATTCTGTTCAAGACAATAAGACTTTCTTTCTGGTGTTTTGTCCAACAGGCACTCAAAGTTTATGTTCCCGCTTATGAAAGCTATGGAAGGATGTGGCCTCACATGCATACACGCATCCTGGCTTCTCTAATATTATACCAAGTTACTATGTTTGGCTTCTTTCTGGTGAAGGAATTCTACTATGCACCATTCCTAATTCCACTTCCGATACTGTCCTTGCTCTTTGGATATACTTGCAGTCATAAATTCTACCGGTTTTTCCGTGACACGGTGCTCGAAGTTGCTTGCTGCCCATTGAAGGAAGTTCCTAACATGGACCGAGTTTTCAAAGCTTTCATCCCACCAAGCCTGAGCTCTGAGAAGATTGATGATGATCAGTTTGAAGATGCCTTGTCACAGGTTTCAAGAACTGGATCATTTGTTTGACGTACATATGTATGTATTCCACTAAATTTATGTTGGTCTATAATACTTTTGGGTAATAGCATATTTGTTTACATTAGCGCCGTGAATCATGGTTTTGGTTTTCTGTAACATAGTATGTTCTTATTATTTTGAAACACTAGTGTGGAATTTCTTCTTAATACTGTTTAATTGCAGATAGTTACAAGTGCAATGCAGAGATTATTTGTCCTGAGTATTAGGATTCAAGGTTGTTCTTTAATGTCTATTGAAGATGTCATTTTGATTGTCCTGCATTAACATCTATTGCATAAAACATGAGTTCAAGTGATTCACTTTTTCTTCTACCTACTTTTCCTGGCCATTTTTACTGCATAAAAGCTCAATAGTCTGGATTCTTGGTCCATATAAGGTACAGATTACAGGCGTAGTGGCAACTGCTACATACAACTGAAGTCCACATCCAAGATCAAATAATCTGCACACTGCGAACAGGATAATATTACCAAACCTATTATTATTGAAAGAATTAGGATGATTGTATGGTAAATACATAGTCACTATACATAAATATTAAGAATTTTCATTATTGAGTATAAGATTGACTTACTATTTAGTTGAATGGGTTGTATAAGGATCGAAACTTTATAATGAAGGATGGAACTTTGATTTGGATACTACAATCATATACTGTAAATGAATTCACACCAATAATAATACTTGACCATTGGGTGAGATGCAAGAAATGACATACTATGATAGTCGAAAACTCTCTAATAGGTTTGGATCCTATAACAAACCATGTAGTTTTTAAATTTTCACATTTAAACACAATTTAAGAGAAGCACCTAAAATTATTACTATTTCACACTTACTCCTAATTTTGATTCTGTACATTTAATAGAGATACATAAGAAAAGAGTAAAAGTTAGGCCATTTGTGTGCTAACCGGTATAAAATCTAGAGCCCGCCGACCTACTTTTATTGCATCTTTTGAAATGCTAACGGTAAAAAATGGACCACTATTTTTCTCTTCTCTTAGGACCACTTGGACCATGGACAAAATACGAAATTCTTTATCACTGTTTTGAGGTCGACTAACACTTTAAAGAAGATAATTTTAATATTGACAGTCTCCATGCAATCGGAGTTGTACTTCTGCATTGACTTCGGGTTATTTAAGGAAACAAGGACTTGTTGAAATTTAGCAGTAGAAACAGAGACAACGAACGGTTTACCTGCGATTAATGTCAAAAAAGACAAACTTCCGAACTGCAGCTAAAAGAACCCAGCGAGTTATGTATTCAACCTTACTTTTGTATTTATTATTGCTTTCATTGCTGCTCCTCCCACATATAATGACGGTATTGTCTAAAATTTTACTTGATTTTTTTTTAAATGATGTAGTAACGAGCATGAAAAACTAATATATTTTTGAAGGACGTTTATCTCTTGCCTTCTACCATCAATGATCATAAAGATGCTCAGAGCTACCGTGGTTTACAGGGGTATTTGCTGTAAATAATTTCTGTGAGAACAGTGATTTGTTAAAATCAAGTGCTGTAAGAATAGTAAGATGAGCTTTTCATATTATGTAAATTTTAATTAGAAATCATCTATAATATGAAATGCATACCTTTTTCTTGTAAGTTAGTTTCGGAGTTAACATGTTTTCTTAACAATGACAATTATTTTTTAATATTTGACAAACCAACCTCTAACATGCTACTAATTTTTTTTCTTCACACTATAAATTAAGTCAAGCTATTTATCAACTACTTGTGATTTATTTTTGCCCTTTTCTTGATTAAGAAAAAAATTCATTTTTAGCTACCAAAGAGTTAAATAGGAAGTTTGAAAAACCAGATATATTTTTTAGAAATTTTATTTTGTAAATATATTCATGAAGATAACAATTTGAAAAGTACCTCACTGTATCTAGATTCATGAAAATTAATAGATTTAGTGGCATTTTATCCACATTTTTTTTAATATCTAGGTTAAAATAGTTGGGGTAGCCTAATTTCAGTTGGGTGGAGATATTATCTAAACCACAAAGGTGTTATTAGTGCATAGAATTAAAAAGAGGCAAGTCCAATTTCTAGTTCATTGGCAAGGTCTCCTTGTACCATAAGCAACTTGGATTGATGAAAGTCTGTTTGAAAAGAGATATCCTTCAATCTTGGGGACACGATCGTTGCCAAGAAGGGAGGGATGCAGCATTCCCGGAAATAAGTTCCATGTGGCGTCCTACGTGGCAAGTCACTTGGTGCAAGGGAGGCACTGCCTCCACAACAATGAGCTACCTGTATCCAAAAGTAGGAGTTGTGGAACAGGAGGCTGACCGATGGATGCTTTTGCCATAAACCCTAACATATGTTTGCTATCCGGAATAAAACCGGGTTGGATAACATCGGCGGCAAGAGAAGCGCCTAGAGTCCTTGACTGTAAGTTGGCTAAACGTGCGGTTGAGCTTTCTACGGCACCCCCAACTCGGCCAGATACGTTGCTGTCATTGTTCGCATTGCAGAGAAGAGATTCATGTTGAATGAGTTTGGTGGCGAACCGTCGAGGCTTTGTGATGGTAGCGGTGGTAGTAAGGGACAATAAAGCAAAAGAAACGAAGTAAACAAGTAGAAAGAGAGTCATGGATGATGCAGAGAGGGCTGCCATGGCAACAGCGTTATTGCTGGAGATCAATGAATCTGCTTTTTTCCAGCAGACTCCTCGTTCCTCTTGGGGTTTTCTTTTAATTTTCAAAGGTTCTTGTAGGGATGATTACCATAACATGTACGCGTACTGTCAAAATAATTAGAGTTCTAGTTTGTGAAATCTTGAGGCCAGGAGACACCGGAAATGAACAAGAGAAATACTGGCTTTCAAGAAAGTGTTCCTGTATTGGATGACTTTACAAATAAAAAGGATAACCTTTGGAAGAGCCACGATTTCTTCCTTGTGTGGCCGTCCTCCGGTCGAGGCTGGAGATAGAGAAGGAAAAACTGGTTGCAGTCTTTCCTTACGCAGTCGATTGTTCACCGGGGTCTGGCGTCGATTTGGGAAACTTCGGAAGAGTTTCCGGGAAACCAGGATTATTTTTCTGGTTTGGCAGATGCCATGCGCATAGGAGGACGTGTGAGACCAGGATTATATCCTGGTTTGGCACATGCTGTGTAACAGGCCCAAAACCCCTGGGGCCCAAGTGCAAGCAGAGTAGAGGAAGACTTATGACAATTCAACACATCATGTAGGTTCGTAGGTTCAGAAAAGGGGATTTACGGCTCTATAATCATAACAAAACTCCAGGAGAAAACCCCATTAATGTTGCAAGAAATCTATGACAACCAGTAACAACTATTAAAATATAAAAGACGTCATGCAGCTCTTATTGCGATAAGCCATCTTGCCATAAGCTGGTTTTTTCATAACAGGTATGTGAAAGTGTTCTTCTGACTTCATGATATGAGACGCATGAAACGTGGTTGGTATTTAATTTGATAAGTTCCGCAACTATTCCTTTCTACTACACAGAACTTCCACCAAATTAGTTCTTGTCAACTCCGGTTGCCTTCAGAGTTTACATCACCAGCTGGCAAATTAGTTCTTTGTCAACTCCGGTTGCCTTCAGAGTCTACATCACCAGCTGGGGAAAAAGGAAGGCCTCAAATTTTCTCTGTTACGAGCTTCTTACTCAGCAACATGCATCACAGCACTCCCCCGTCAGGTAGAGATTTCAGTCGTCACACATAAGCAATGTAGTAGGAAACACAATTTTACGACAATTTGGTTCCCCTGGTTTAAGCAAGGAAGTTCACTTAGGTCCATGTACAACAATTCGAAGATAAAGTCTAGCTCTGCAAGCAAAGAAGAGGGGGAAAAAAAGTCTCAAAGGAGAAGTCCAGCTCAGCAAGTGAGAAAGAGGGCTTGATTTTCAGCGTCGTGTCTCATCTATGATATTTTTCTTTCTTTAGCATGTCTTTTTCCTTTCATCAGCCCAGCAATTTCTCTTAGCCCTCCTCAATTCAGTTTCCACGAAATTCCATTGAAGGTCCATCCAACACTCTCGCTGTCGAAGAGATAGATTCCTTGTCGACTCTCCAGAAACTGTGCACAGGAACAAGCTCATCCACTCCGATCGAAAGTTTACCAATGACCCAACGCGTGTGAACGGTGGACTCCGTTCGCCAACTTGCTAGATTTTTCTAATTTCTTTGTATTTCAAGGAAGCTGCCTAAGACTTTTCTTTTGAGAATGTGTGATAGAGTCTTGAGTGTGATCTCTTCCATTCTGGCTATAAATATGTAACAATAAGGAATTATGTAAGCAAGAATAGTTCAAGTAATAGTCATCGTATTTTGCCAAAATTCCTAGCTATTCCAATTCTAAAACTTCTTTTCCATGGAAACTCCCTCATTCAAATTTGGAGATGGCCTTCGGCTGAAATAGCAGGGTGAAAGCGCCGTTGATCACGGTTTAGGTATAAAGTTATATTATGTTGTAACTTCATTCTTCTTACACTAGCATAATCTGGTGAAAGAGAGAAGAGAAGGGTGGCAATCCCGGTCTCATCCGCTACTCTCTCTCTCTGTCTCTCTTTCTCTGTGCGTGTGAGATCTGTTAATTCGTCAACGTCTGACGCTTTGTGAAGAAGAAAACCATGTAGAATTGTTTTGAAAGACATTTAAGGGTTGAGGGAAAAAAAATCCAGAGTAAGTAGTAAAAGAGCGACGCCATGTTTGAGATAAGTCTCGAAAGTTTGAAGTTTTCTGACAAATTGGATAATCTGCGGACTGCAGGGGTTTTGGTTGACTGGTAGGTGGTACACTGATTCCAGTCCCCTCCACTCCTTCTTCTTCACAGAGAGCCTGGTTGAGTGTTAGAGATGGATTTCAGCTCGTTCTGGACGTCCCTCGGGACAGCTTTTCTGATATTCGTGGTTCTGATGCTGCTTTACACTTGGTTGTCGAGGAAGCCCGAGAACGCTATGGTTTACTACACGAACCGGATCTTGAAGGACATGGAGCCATGGGAGGGCGGGTCCAGGACCCGGAACCCGTTCGCCTGGATCCAGGAGGCTTTGTCGTCATCGGAACAGGATGTGATAGCCATGTCAGGGGTTGATACTGCCGTGTACTTCGTCTTCCTGAACACCGGTTTGTCTTTGGTTCTCTTTGCTTTCTTTTGCCATTTTTGTAATTTTATTTTAAAAAATATAAGTATATATTAATAAAAAATAATATACAAAAGTATACAGATATATCTTATAATTACAAAAATTACGAAAATATAAAAATTAAAAATTTTTAAAATTTTTTAAAATAATATTTTTTTATAAAAATTTTATATTTTAAAATAAAGAAACTTTCTGGGCACGATGGGGGCGCAGGTTTTCGGGTTGGGGATGGGGAAGAGGTGGAGGGTGGAGTGAAAGGAGCGGGGGAAGGGCAGTGGGCTTGGGGCGAAGGCTCCGGCGGCAGATATTTCCGGCTAAAGAGGGTTCGGTGGCTAAGAGAGTTTTGGGTTTCCTGAGAGAGAAAGTTTCTGTCATTCGATGAGAGAGAGTTCTGAGTCATCTTTCTTAATGACTCATTTTCTTTTTATGAACGTCACTTTCTTTGTTCGAACTTTTAGCTTATGTTTAAAGTTTATATCGTAAATCTCTTATATACATACCTTTTGGGCAAGTGATTGGAAATTTCTTTTGGTTTCCTGAAGATAAACTTGTATTTGAGTTTTCTTCGATTTGGTTTAGTTTTTCAAACTTGTGGTGGCCTACATGTTTTAACTTTTCAGGAGTAATGTGATCAATCTCTAATATGGTCTTTTTGCCAATTAATCTGCAGTGTTAGGAATCTTGGTCTTATCTGGCTTAGTGCTGCTGCCAGTTCTTCTGCCAGTTGCTGCCACTAATCATGCAGTGAAGGCGACAAACTCAAGCAGTAGGAGCTTTATTGACCCTACCAAGTTATCCATGGAAAATATCGAAGTATGCAACACAGTTTTCATGAACTGATTGGTTAATCCCTTTTTTCTTTTTTCCTTTTTAATTCTCCGGGGCAATAGGTTATCAAGTGACGGAGAACTACATTTTATAAATTTGCATCACGTGGATAAAATCTCCCACCTGCTGCATAAATAGAGGCACATCTTCCAATACAAGAAGTACTTAGGATAAGATTTGTGTGTTTTGGCTATCTAATAAATGTCTTTTAAAAAGTAAAGTCAAAATTTTATACCTTCTATATTGT
This sequence comes from Casuarina equisetifolia, assembly GCA_028551475.1. NCBI lineage: Eukaryota > Viridiplantae > Streptophyta > Magnoliopsida > Fagales > Casuarinaceae > Casuarina > Casuarina equisetifolia. The sequence goes on along the minus strand of CM052357.1, from coordinate 2,052,503 downwards.
TTGTAATGATTTATTCTTTTCATAATTTTTTAATAAAGTCTTTTTTTGTGTGGATATACAGAAAAAGAGTCATTGGTTATTGGTATGTCTGCTAGCTACATACTGGATTTCATTTGTTACATATTACCTACTATGGAAGGCATTTAAGCATGTCTCTAGACTAAGAGCCAATGCTCTTTTGTCTTCAGAAGTGAAGCCTGAACAATTTGCCATTCTTGTTAGAGACATACCTATTGGCAAAGGGCAAACAAGAAAAGAACAGGTGGATTCATATTTCAAAACTATTTATCTTGATAAATATTACAAATCGATGGTGATTACAGATAACAAAAAGGTAAGACATCAATTTTGTATGAATGTTTTATTTTACTTCCTTGATTATTTCAACACTAGATAGCACTTGAAGGATTTCTTTTTTTTTTTTCTCTTCTTTTTCCATTGCACTAAATGTCATATGTGGGATCAACAAATCATTCATAAAATTTATTAGATTATTCCACTTTTTGACCTTATATCTTTCATGTTTTTAAAATTTTTTTTATGGTTTCTTATAAGCTAAGTATGATCTTTATTCCATAAGAGTTTGTAAAAAATATTGTTGGAAGTTGTTTGCAATGATTGACTTTAAATACAGATATATTACCATAATCTAACCTTTTAAATCCTAGATATCACTTTGATATATATTTGTGTGGAAATCAACTCAATAATTTATCCTCTTCGTAATGCATGGGTATTTCAAATTTAGAGGTTCAAAGTCAAAATTATATCTTGTGTGGAAGTAAAAATTGTGAGCACCCTAGATGCATTAAAAAAAGTAGCATACGTGTAATGACTATATACACTGGTTTATAACTTAACATCGGTTCTCTTAGGTGAACAAAATTTGGGAAGAGTTAGAAGGGTACAGAAAGAACCTTGCACTTGCCGAGGCAATATATGCAGAGTCAAAATCAACTGGCAAACCAGAAAGGGCAAGACTTACTAACAGGACTGGCTTTCTTGGTTTTTTTGGCAAAAAAGCAGACAGCACAGAGACAAATTCAACTGGCAAATCAGAAGGAGCAAGACCCACTAACAGGACTGGCTTTCTTGGTCTTTTTGGTAAAAAAGTAGATAGCATAGAGTACTACAATAAAAAGATCAATGAACTAATACCAAAACTAGAATCTGAGCAGAAAGTCACTCTCCGGGAGAAGCAGCAAGGCGCCGCTCTGGTCTTTTTTACAAGCAGGTTGACGGCAGCCTCGGCAGCTCAGGGCCGACATTCCCAATTGGATAACAACTGGACGGTTATCAGTGCTCCCGAACCACGTCAACTGATATGGAACAATCTTAAAATCAAGTTCTTTCAGAGGAAAGTACGTCGATATGTCGCATATATTATTGCGGCCTTGATGGCCATCCCTTTCCACTTGATTTTGTTTTCGTTTCTCTATGGTCTCTTAAGCCTGAAGAAATTGGAGAAATTGAGAGTAATCAGTACATTGTTGGAAGCTTTCTCTCCTATTGCATTCGATTTGCTTCTATCTTTGATACGCAAGTTACTTTTGCTTCTCTCCAAGGCTCAGGGGATCCCCAGTAAAAGCCATGCAGTCAGAGCAGCTTCGGGGAAATATTTTTATTTCTTTGGTTCAAGCGCTTTTATTCCAGTCCATCTTTACGTAACCACGTTGGAGAACGTCCAGGAAAAATCTCTTAGAGTGTTAATGCAAGAAGATTTTCTGCAAAAGTATACAACGGGCTTGATAACGTTCTTGATGACCTATGTGGCTTTCCAGTAAGATGATGATTTTGAACTTCTTATATAAATGATTTTGTTTCTTTTCTCTCCAAAATCCCGAAAGCTTATGTTTACATTATCATTTGGTTTTTACTCTTGTATTATTTCTTATTCTATTCTAACATTGAACTCTGTTCGTGTAAGGCCAACCTCTTCGTTTGTCCATATATCTTTGTACTTGTCAGAACAATCTTTGCATTAAGCTTAACAATTTAGACTTCTCATTCGATATGGTAAATCTATGTTTCCCAGGGCATTTGTTGGCTATGGTCTTGAGCTGTCTAGATTATTTACTTTAATTCCATACCATTTAAAGACGAAGTATTGGTACAAGACCGAGGCACAGAGGAAAGAAGCTTGTTCTCCTGCCGATCTGGATTATGGAACTAGGCTGCCTGCTAACATGCTGATCCTCACACTTGTCCTATGCTACTCTGTTGAAGTTCCTCTTCTTATCCCGTTTGGTGTGGCTTACTATGGAGTAGCATGGCTAGTTCTTAGACATCAGGTATTCTTCGACGATATCCCTTGAATTCTAAGTTCTTATGCGACCAAGGTCCTTTTTTGTGTAGGACCAAGTCGAGGATATGAATGCCGTTCTGTTAATTAAGGATCAAAATTCCTGTAAAGGGTTAAAATAGTAATTTTGCAAGGGTAAAATGGTAATTTTAATCGACTAAATTGCTTCTTTTTTTTTTTTTCACTTTTAAGTATGAACCTTTGAAGATCCATATATTATTATGTTATTTGGTAAGTTAGTCACAAAAACATCAGAGGGGAAATTCTATAGTGGCTCATTATTATATGAAATACTCCAAATGATAAAAGAATTGGTTCTTTGTGAATGTAGCAATGGCTTTGTCAAAAAACATAAATTTCTCAATATTTTCTACGATTGTTGAATGTTTTTGCTGCGCATTTGTGTATATATATAACATGTATATTAAGTGTGGTAGTATTTTACCTTCTGGAAGTGATAATATTGTTAAAATTTTTAAGTGCTACTATTAGACCAAAAATGATAGTTGATAGTTAGATCATATATTTTGCTTCTTGATCACCTCAATGGTATAGCTTGCAAGCATGCTGGGATATTTCTCACCACCACACACCATCAAGCCCCAACATATCACTTCTAACAACCTACTAGCAGTAAAGGTTAAATGTTTAGCAGCAATTGTTAGGATCTTTAAATGTTCTCATGACATCAAAGCTACAATTGAATATTAAAGTATATACCCTATTGTTTAACCATCAAGAAGGAGCATTTCGTAGACTTGTTAGGATACTTGACACAACTACATATATTGGCCCAACAAATGTGTGAGAAGGAGAAAAAAAGAAAAAAGAAAAGAAAAGAAAAGAAAAGAACGAAGTAGTACCTCACGGTTCATTACTTCTTAAAAGTGTGCAAATATCACATACATAAGCTTCAAAATGTTTGTTTTGAGAAATCTAAGCTTTATTAGGCTCCTTATTTTTGTTTTTATTTTTATTTATGGATTTTTTTGTCCAACAGGCACTTAAAGTATATGTCCCCTCATATGAAAGTTATGGAAGGATGTGGCCTAACATTCATCAACGCATCCTAAATTCTCTATTGTTATGCCAATTTACCATGTATTACTTCCTTGGGTCTAGGCAATTGTACTATATATATCTCGTGATTCCACTTTTCATACTTAACTTCCTCTTTAGATATACTTGCAACAAAATATTTTACCCATTTTTCCACAACACGGCATTGGAAGTCGTTTGCCACCCATTGAACGAAGTCCCTAACATGGCTGAAGTCTTCAGAGCTTTCATCCCACCCAGCTTGCGTTCTCAGAAGATTGATGATTGTCAATTTGAAGATGACTTATCACAGGTTTCAAGATCAGTATCTTTTGTTTGACGTACACATGTACCAGTATCATTCCACTAAATTTATTTTGGGTCATTTATATATGTGTTTTAGATTATACTTATGGGAACTTGGATATTTGTTGACATTAGCACTTGTGTGGTTGCTTATTAGTACCATTTTATCATGACTTTGGTTTTCTATAACATAGTTTGTTTTTGTATTTGAACCACTTTTGTGGCATTTCTTATATGTTACTATTTAATTGCAAATAGTTTCTAGGGCAATGCAAAGAGTATTTATCCTTGATATTATGATTCAAGGTTGTTTTTAAATGTAAATTAAAGATATCATTTCATTATCTCACATTAACATTTATTACTTAAAACATTAGTTGAGGTGTTTCAATATTTCTAGCCAACTTTTCCTACTCTCTTTACTGCAAAAAAGCGGTATAGCTTGGTCTCTTGCTCCATACACACATTGATTGCAATCTAAATGGTTGCCATTACCTCCATAATCAAGATTAGATTGTCAAATAGTCATATATTTTTTTACCTAAAGTCAAATAATCTGCACAATGAGAGTCATGTAATATTACAAGATCTCTTGTTTTTCCAAAGTATTATAGAAATTTTATAGTATATATGCATATAATAATTGCAAGTAAATACCAAGAATATACATTATTCAAATAAGATTTACATATTATTGAGTTAAATCATTGTATAAGGAGGGAAACATTGTCCACTAGTTCAACTACCACAATCATGTATTTGTTAGATATGAATTAACCCAATTGGGGGGGGTGGGGATTGAGTTTATCTTATTTTATTTTATTCTATTGATATTGTTGTTTAAAAATAAGAAAAGAAGGTAGAAAAATAAATGCACACCAAAATTGTTCAAGTAGATTATCCGAATATTCAAATCTACATCCACCTCCTCTTACCAATAGTAAAAAAGATCTTTTTACTAAAATATGAGAGCTACACGCTTAACTTTAGTATATCTTAATTATTTGTTTATAAAACATAAAGATTTATAATCTATTTCACAAATAAAAGCCTAACACATCTCACCATAATACAATAAATAACAAAACACAACAATAACTTTTTCTATACAAGGCCTTACTAATTTCTCACTACACACTTAACTTTTACACTTAGCAAACTAGGCCATACATGGCCTTATAAACATTAACAAATCAAATAGCTCAATCTGATAAAACAAGGATCAAGACAACAACCTAAGGATAATTAATAAAGAAACAACAACTTAATATGATCTACACATTGCCACAGTCAAAGTGAAAAAATGATAAGCCATTGTACTTAGTGTTAATTCTTGACATTCATATATGATAGAGCAACAAGATTAAGACATATAGTCTTAAGAAAACATTGACTAATCCAACTGAGGTTTAATTAGTAACAAACTCTTTCACCAATCAATATAACATGTTTAAAAAAATCAAATAGTCAACAACAATGGATAAAAAAGAACTTTAGACAATAACAATGTTACCAAGTGCTATTGTGCAACAATAATAGAAATCCTTTGCCCAATAACAATATGCTTAATGGATTTATCAAAAGTCATATGTAAATCAAAACCCTCACCTTTTAAACAAACATAAATTGTCAAATAATTTAGGGCAAACAAAACCATATCATTGAGCCATCACAACCCAATGATTGTCCTTTGGAAACCTTGCCATTTTAGTCAAATTTAAGCAAGATATGAAACCTTGTAATTTTCAGACCAAAAGGAACAACGGCAACAATGAAAGCAAAAAAGAGACAATTTTTGCAACCCTAATTTTAATTTTTAGAATGAAAACATAAATCCTAAAGTTGATAACATTTAAAACACCTAATCAGTATCCAAATTTTATGATTTACAACAAAACCGATGACAATTGTATCAAACAAGTCGATCAGATCTAGATCTATATTGGATTTGGTTCGATTTGGGATTTTAGGGCTTTTCTCTTTTCTTTTTCTTTTTTTTCTTTTTTTTTTCTTTTTCATTTTTTGAGAATGACAAGGCCATTTGTTTGTACAAAACCTGAATTAAAAAAAAAAAACTTAAAAAAACCCAAATGTTGACCTAATAAAATTAACCTTTTGGATCTTAGACCCACGGTGTCTTTGACATCATATGTAAACAAATCTTTTGTCTCAAAGAGACAAAATAAAACAAAATTGGATTTACATGGTCAAATCTAAAACACCAATCATCAAGTCAATAACTAAGAAAATAATAAAAAAAGGTTATCATTCTTACAATCTATATCAAAGATCCACTAATGTGAAACAATCTTCTAGCTAAAGTGCTTATCCTCCATTCTTGCTTAAAGATGCACTTGCTTGATAAGAAAACCAAAGGAAATATAGCTTTTGCCAACATGAAAATCTTATAACCCTAATTTTATATGGTACACATTTATATACTAAGCTAGTGGATAGGATTTAGTTTAAACCATATTTGCTACCAAAATGGTCCACTCATCATAACCCTATTTGATAAGCATGGCTCGCATCAACCAATCTATATTCTAATAATTAAGAACCCGCATGTCTCACTTTATTTAACTAATCATTAATATAAACTCTCTTTTGATAAGCCTAATGAAATTGTGCTAACATTATTGTCATGCTGCAATCTAGCATTACTAAAGTGGCAAACAAAAAGGTTGATGCGTCACTTCTGTTAATGGTTTGGTCCCTTGCGAGGGCAGGATAAGACAGAGCATGTCATCTCCTTTGGTATTTTCTCTCATATGGGCAGACAATGAGAAAGCCACCCATTATACAACCTACTACAACCGGTGAGAGGGTAGAATACTTCAAAGAATGAATGATTACTTCCTTTCAATTGATATGTATTGTAATTTCTATGGCTCTCAATATGAAAGTATATCACACTTATTTTTTCAATGTATTTGGACTGGCTAGATTTGGAGAAGTATTCTAGCACAACAAGGCCTTCGTAAGGACATTAATGATTGAAATTTTGAATTGCAATGGATGATTAAAGCAACTAAGGGAAAGGATTTGGCTACAAAGCTTTTTAAACTTTCTTTCTTTCTTAACATGTCTTTATTGTATATGATTTGAACATAATCATAAACATTTTCAAAATAAGACTGTTGATATACTAATTTTGTTAGCTAGAATTATGAAAGTAGTTTATGGAAGAACATCTCTATTTAAGAACATAAAACTCTCTCAAGCGAATGTATTATTGTGTCATAGTTGGAGAATTCTAAATTCTATTTTTTCTTAGATGAATTGTAATGCTGGGGTATGCCCTTAAGTTTTTGTATTTCCTTATTCTCTTATGAATAAACTCATATATTCATAAAAAATAAAAAATAAAAAGAATGGATGATTACTTGCCTCACAAGGCAAATTCTTGTCATTATGCTTGATTATCCAATTATGGTTTACTTGACCTCAAGCTTCTCAATAGCCTCCTTTTTTTTTTCTTTTTTTCAATCAACTTGCAAGTAGAACTTCTCACGCCATCCTTGATGCTTAACTTATTCCGTGGATCATATAATTAGTTAGAGAGTCATATGTTAATTTCATGTTTTTTCTTTTTTCTGATTTGTAGGATAAGTTAGAACCAACATAAGCTCACATAAACTTGACCTTTTTCACCTGAGGCTTTCATACTTGTACAACCGACAACAAGTCATGTGTGGCTTGGAACAACGATCAAGATCCAGAATAAGAGGATGAAGAGGAAAGCAAACAACACAGTACGAATCCTGTTGAAGTAAGATAAAGACTTTGAATTTCGTACGTAAATGGTTTTGTTTCTTTTCTCTTTTAAATTCCCAAAGCATATGTATGTATTCCACTGAATTTATGTTGGAATGCAGAGATTATTTATCCTGAGTATTAAGATTCAGGGTTGTTCTTTAATGTCAATGATGTCATTTTGATTGTCCTGCATCAACATCTATTGCATAAAACATGAGTTCAAGTGATTCAGTTTTTCTTTACCTACTTTTCCTGGCCGTTGTTACTACATAAAAGCTAAATAGTCTGGTTTCTTGGTCCATATAAGGCACAAATTGCAGGTGTAGTGGCAATTGCTACATATAATTGAAGTCCTCATCCAAGATCAAATAGTCTGCACACTGCGAACAGGGTAATATTACCAAACCTATTATTATTGAAAGAATTAGGTTGATTGGTATGGTAAATATGAATAGTCACTACAAATAAATATTAAGAATTTTCAATATTGATGATAAGATTGACTTACCATTAAGTTAAATTGGTTGTATAAGGATCGAAACTTTACAATGAAGATGAAACATTGATTCAAATACTACAATCATATACTATGAATGAATTCACACTAATAGTAACACTTGGCCATCAGGTTAGACGAAAGAAATGGCTTATTGGGATAGTCGAAAACTCTCTAGTAGGATTGGATGCTCTGTAATAAACCATGTGATTTTTAAAATTTCATGTTTAATAACAATCTAAGTGAAGCCCCAAAATTATTACTATTTTTCACTTACTCCTAATGTTGATTCTGTACATTTAATAGAGATATATAAGAAAAGAGTAAAAGTTAGGCCATCTGTGTGCTAACGGGTACAAAATCTGGAGCCCGACGACCTACGTTTCTCTCCAATTGCATTCGATTTGCTTTTATCTTTGATACGCAAGTTACTTTTGCTTCTCTCCAAGGCTCAGGGGATCCCCAGTAAAAGCCATGTAGTGAGAGCAGCTTCGGGGAAATATTTTTATTTCTTTAGTGCAAGCGCTTTTTTTCCAGTCCACCTTTACTTAAAAATGTTGGAGAACGTGAAGGAAAACTCTCTTGGAGTTTTAGTGGATGAAAAGTTTCAGCAAGAGTATACAAAGGTCCTGATGACCTTTGTGGCTTTCCAGTAAGATAATGATTTTGAACTTCTTATATAAATGATTTTGTTTCTTTTCTCTCCGAAATCCCGAAAGTTTATGTTTACATTATCATTTGGTTTTTATTGTTGTATTATTTCTTATTCTATTCTAACATTGAACTCTGTTCGTGTAGGGCCAACCTCTTCGTTTGTCCATATATCTTTCTACTTGTCATAACAATCTGTGCATTAAGCTTTACAATTTAGACTTCTCATTCGATATGGTAAATCTATGTTTCCCTGGGCCTTTGTTAGCTATGGTCTTGAGCTGTCTAGATTATTTACTTTAATTCCATACCATTTAAAGACGAAGTATTGGTACAAGACCGAGGCACAGTGGAAAGAAGCTTGTTCTCCTGGCGATCTTGATTATGGAACTAGGGTGCCTTCTAACAAGCTGATCTTCACGCTTGTCCTATGCTACTCTATTGAAGTTCCTCTTCTTATCCCGTTTGGTGTGGCTTACTTTGGAGTAGCATGGCTAGTTCTTAGACATCAGGTATTCTTCGACGATATCCCTTGAATTCTCGGTTCTTATGCGACCAAGATCTTTTTTGGTGTAGGACCAAGTTGAGGATATGAATGCCGTTCTGTTATTTAAGGATGAAAATTCCTGTAAAGGGTTAAAATAGTAATTTTCAAGGGTAAAATGGTAACTTTGATCAACTAAATTGTCTTTTTTTTCCCCCCTAAGTTACTTTTGAGTATGAGCCTTTGAAGATCCATATATTATTATGCTATTTGGTGAGTCTTTTTAGTCACAAAGACCAATCATCAAAGGGGAAATTCTTTAGTGGCTCACTATTATATGAAATACTCCAAATGATAAAAGAACTGGTTCTTTGTGAATGTAGCTATGGTTTGTGTCAAAACACATAAATTTCTCAATATTCTTTATGATATTTGAATGTTTTTGCTGCATATTTGTGTATATATATAACACGTATATTAAGTGTGGTAGTATTTTACCTTCTGAAAGTAACAATATTGTTAAAACTTTTAGCATTACTATTAGACCAAAAATAATAGTTGATAGTTAGATCATATATTTTATTTCTTGATCACCTCAATGGTAGAGCTTGCAAGCATGCTGGGATATTTCGCACAACCACACACCATCAAGCCCCAACCTCTCACTCCTAACAACCTACTAGCAGCAAAGCTCAAATGTTCAATCTGCTCTTGCACCAATTGTTAGGATCTTTAAATGTTTTCATGACATCAAAGCTACAATTGAATATTAAAGTATATACCCTATTCTTTAACCACCAAGAAGGAGCATTTCGTAGACTTGTTGGGATACTTGACACAACTACATCTAACATCATGGCCCAACAAATATGTGGAAAGGAGAAAAAAAAACAAGAAAAGAAAAGACATACATAAGCTTCGAAATGTTTTCTTGAAAAGTCTAAGCTTTATTAGGCTCTTTATTTTTATTTTTTATTTTTTTATGGATTTTCTATCCAACAGGCACTTAAAGTTTATGTTCCCTCATATGAAAGTTATGGAAGGATGTGGCCTCACATTCATCGACGCATCCTAGATTCTCTATTGTCATGCCAACTTACTACGCTTGGCTTCCTTGCGTTGAGGCAATGGTACTATTCATTTCTCCTGATTCCACCTCTCATACTTACCTTCCTCTTTAGATATACTTGCCGTAAAACATTTTACCCGTTTTTCCTCAACACGGCATCGGACGTCGCTTGCCACCCATTGAATGAAGTTCCTAACATGGCCGAAGTTTTCAAAGCTTTCATCCCACCCAGCTTGCGTTCTGAGAACATTGATGATTATCAATCTGAAGATGACTTATCACAGGTTTAAAGATCAGTATCATTTGTTTGATGTACACATGTATTAGTATCATTCCAATAAATTTTTTTTGGGTCATTTATATGTGTGTTTTAGATTATCCTTTTCGGAACTTGGATATTTGTTGACATTCTCACTTGTGTAATTTTCTTATTAGTACTATTTTATCATGACTTTGGTTTTCTGTAATGTAGTTTGTTTATGTATTTGAACCACTTTTGTGGCATTTCTTATGTGTTACTATTTAATTGCAAATAGTTTTTAGTGCAATGCAAAGAGTATTTGTCCTTGATATTATGATTCAAGATTTTTTTTAAAATGTAAATTAAAGATATCATTTCATTATCTCACATAAACATTTATTACTTAAAACATTAGTTCAAGTGTTTTAGTATTTCTTGCCTACTTTCACTAGTTCAAGATATGAAACCTAGTAATTTTCAGACCACGAGGGAACAACGGCAACAATGAAAGCAAAAAGGAGACAAATTTTGCAACCTTAATTTGCTTTTATAGAATAAAAACATAAATCCTAAAGATGCTAGCATTTAAAACAACTAATCGGCATCCAAATTTGCCGATTTGCGACAAAGTAGATGACAATTGTATCAAACAAGTCGATCGGATCTAGGTCCATATCGGATTTGGTTCTATTTAGGATTTTAGGGCATTTCCCTTTTCTTTTTTTTTTCTTTTTTTTTTTTTGGAAAATGACAAGGCCATTTGTTCGTACAAAACTCGAATTAAAAGAAAAACTTTAAAAAACCCAAATGTTGACCTAATAAAACCAACATTTTGGGTCTTAGACCCATGATGTCTGACACCACATGTAAACAAATCTTTTTGTCTCAAAGAGACAAAACAAAACAAAACTAGATTTGCATGGTCAAATCTAAAACACCAATCATCAAATCAATAAGTAAGAAAATAATAAAGAAAGGTCAACATTCTTGCAATCCATATCAAAGATCAACAAATGTGAAACAATCTTCTAGTTAAAGTGTTTATCATCTATTATCATTTAGAGATGCACTAGCTTAATAAGAAAACCAAAAGAAATACAACTTTTGCAAAAATGAAAATCTTATAACCCTAATTTTGTAAGATACATATTTATATACTGAGTTAAAGGACAAGACTTAGCTTAAACCTTATCTGTTATCAAAAAAGTTTACTCATCATAGTCTTATTTGGTAAGTTGATAACTCTATTTTATATATAGTTATTTTGATTATTTTAGGTGATATTTAATATTATTTTATTAAATTATATTTGTATTTAATTATATTTATGTATATTTTGTTATTTTATGTAGCAAACCCAAAATGAAAGAAAATGAAGGAAATGAAGCAAAATTGGAAGGAAAAGAGAAGAGAAAAGAACTCACGTGAAAGAAGCAATTAATCAAACGCATGGAATAGCTAACAAGGGAAAGCATAGGAAAGCATGTGACCGAAACAGAAGAAAAAACGTGGGACCCGGAGGCTATTAGGTGGAGCTGGTCGTGAATTGTCGGGACCATCGTCGAGCGAAAGGGAAGTGAGTAGTGTGCGGGACCGAGCAAGTGAGAGAAAAGTCGGAGAAAAACAAAGAAAAAAGGAAACCGGTCGTGCGACAGCCAACCGATTCTCCCTGGTGGTGGAACCCAGAACTTTATCCAAGAATCCGGGTGTTTGGAACGTGCGAACGCCGTCCAGCTTCCGTTCTCCGGTCAAGTTTTGAGCAAAATCACCATTCGGCGTTATTTCCGACTAAGAAGCACTTTTTCCGGCCAAATCTGAGACCAGGTCAGCAAGGAAGGACCATATCCAGCCATTAACAGAGAGTTCCGGTCACTCTGCAGCTGATTTGATGCGATTCGTGCGGCGGTTTCCGGTGAAACGCGGTGGGGGCCGAGTGAAGATTTAGTCAGATATACGCCGTTTGACGGCGAATCAGCTCAAGATTTTGGCAGACGGCACTCCAGGCGTCATAAGCGGCAATTTCTGGAGGTTTTCGTGAAGACTGACGACGGCGCGTGGCGGCGTACGGCGGCGAGTGTGGCGGCGCGTGAGCAGGAATTTCGCCACTCTTTTCAGACGGCTTCTCTTCTCCCCCTTGATGTGTAGAGTTGCACAGAAATTTCTTGAAAGGGACAACAATTGGTGATAGCTTTTTAGTTTGTTCTAATCTAGATGTTTTGTGTAATTTGTTATATTATTTCTGTTTATTATAATATTATGAACTAAAGTACTTTTGCTAGAGCTAAGATGTAGCCTAGTTAGCATGTTATTAGTTCCTTAGTTGACATATTATGCAAGACAATATATTTATGTGAGTTATATGTTATTATTTTTAATGTGATTGAGTGATTAATTGTCAATTGATCACTCTGATGTGCATATTTGAGATTGACATGAGATAATATGCAAATGCATCTTATAATATATAACCATAAATCAAATGTGGGTAGACATATGCTATGTTGAGTGTGTGGCTTTAATTAGAATATTCATTGACTTTAATGCTCTTAGTTTATTTAATTCATATGTAGACTCACAGTGAATTAATAAGCTAAGTAAGTTTACTATACCTAGACATAGAATAGTGAATAAATTAGGAAATTTCGTCATCTCATAAATATCATTGTTCTTGCAAGCATTAAATTATTAGAATTCATATTTACTAACTATGGTGAAATCAGAGGCTCTAGCATATTTAGCATATTTTATTAACTCTTTAGAAGTCAATTGCTTTAGTGATCTTTCAATTTAGAACATCTTTTCATGATATCTTGCTAAATAAATTGTAGGATCAATTCACAACTAGTAATTAGTCAAGTTAATAATATTAATCCCTGTAGAACGATACTCATACTTATCATTATATTACTTGTTCGACATGTACACTTGCATGTAGAATTTCACCGAACATAAGTCACGACTCACATCAACCAATTTATATTCTGATAATTAAGAACACATGTCTCACTTTATTAGATCAACCATTAATATAAACTCACATTTGATAAGCCTAATGAAATTGAGCTAATATTGCTATCACGATGCAATGTAGCATTACTGAAGTGGTGAAGACGAATGTTGATGCGTCACTTCTGTTGATGGTTTGGTCCCTTGCGAGGGCTAGATAACATGTAGCATGTTATCTCCTTTGGTATTTTCTCTCATATGGGCAGACAATGAGAAAGCCACCCATTATACAACCTCCTACAACTGGTGAAAGGGTAGAATACTCCAAAGAATGGATGATTACTTGCCTCACAAGGCAAATTCTTGTCATTATGCTTGATTATCCAATTATGGTTTACTTGACGTCAAGCTTCTCAATAGCCTCCCTTTTTTTTTTTCTTCTTTTTTTCAATCAACTTGCAAGTAGAACCTCTCACGCCATCCTTGATGCTTAACTTATTCCGTGGATCATATAATTAGTTAGAGAGTTATGTGTTAATTTCAAGTTTTTTCTTTTTTCTGATTTGTAGGATAAATTAGAACCAATATAAGTTCACATAAACTTGACATTTTTCACCTGAGGCTTTTATACTTGTACAACCGACAACAAGTCATGTGTGGCTTGGAACAACGATTAAGATCCAAGGTAGAAGAGGAAAGCAAACAACACAGAACGAATTCTGTTGAAGTAAGATAATGACTTCGAATTCCTTATGTAAATGGCTCTGTTTCTTTTCTCTTTGAAATTCCCAAAGCTTATGTTTGCAAAATCATTTGGTTTTTATCCTTGTATTATTTATTCTTTTATTTTGACATTAAATCTTGTTCATGTAAGGCCAACATCTTTGTTTGTTTATATAATTTTAATAAATCGTCAAAATAATGTAATGTAATGTAATGTAATATAATATAAATTTTCCTATTAAATGGTTAGTGTGGCAGGTCAATGGATAGGAGTAAAAGAGTTTAATAAGTTTATTAGTGATCTTGAGCTTATTCAACCAAATTTGTTGGGCCTTCTTCTATCATGGACAAACATAGGAAAAGGAGTATGTTGCAAAATGTAGAGAATTAGATAGATGCTTAGTAAATATTGAATGGGTGCAAAAGCATGCAATCTTCACTATAGAGTTCAATACATGTATGTCAAACCATAGCCTTGCATTATCAAAGTTGGCAACATAAGACAAAGGGAAAAAGAGCTTTATACTTTTCAATTTTTGGCCAACAAGCCCAAATTTTATGAAGATAGTAGAGAATGTCTAGAATTGGAGGGTAAAAAGAACAACAATGTATTGGGTAGCAATTACATTGAAGGAATTAAAAAAAGGAACTCAAACGATCAATAAAGAGGACTTTATAGACTTAATAGAAAAGATGCAAATAGCAAGGAAATAACTTCAAATAGCATAAACCTTTCATATACACAATTTCGAAATGCAAAAAATGAATGGCTTGACAAGACAATAATGTACAACAACACGAGGAATGCTACTATTCATGAATATTGTTCATAAAAATTCTACATATTAGTGAATATATGAACAATACATCATAATACAATCTCATTCTCTTATTTAATAAGTATAATATAGTGCTTTAAACTAAGAACAATTTCATTATAATTATAAATATGAGTTAATGTAATATTGAAAATTGAAAATTCAATTAACCTTAAGATTTTCGAAAACTCAATAATATCAGGCTGAGGGCATGTTTGTCTTCTCGGCTCTCACTCTCCTGTCCCTCCTGTCTTCCTGGCTTCCTCAGTATCATCATGTCATATCCAATCCACTTCTGCAGTGCACTCTTTCTCTTTCCCCTCTCTCTCCTCTCTCTCCTCTCTCTGTGCATTAAAAGAATAAAGACACAGAGCTGGAGAAGGGTGAACCCCACAAGCAGCAAATCATACCCCAGATATTTTTCACTTTGTGGACATTCAGACTATCTTTCAACAAACGGCGCTTCCTCTTTGGGTCCCAACGGTAACGTCGCCGCATCCCCAGCTTTCCCACTCTATATCCTTTCTTCACGGTTACTTTGCATTGATACCGTTCCCTTCCACACCTCCTTCGCACAGAGCGTTTGGTTGAGTGTTAGGGATGGATTTCAGCTCCTTCGTGACGTCCCTCGGGACGTCGTTTCTGATATTCGTGGTTTTGATGCTGCTTTTCACTTGGTTGTCGAGGAAGCCCGGGAACACTTTGGTTTACTACCCGAACCGGATCTTGAAGGACTTGGAGCCATGGGAGGGCGGGTCCAGGACCCGGAACCCGTTCGCCTGGATCCAGGAGGCTCTGTCGTCCTCGGAACAGGATTTGATCGCCGTGTCGGGGCTCGACACTGCCGTGTACTTCGTCTTCCTGACCACCGGTTCGTCTTCGGCTCTGTTTTTTCTATTTTTCGTGAATTTTCCCACTATTAGATGAATCTTTGATCTACTTCTACTTTTGGGATGCCATTTTTCCTGTCGAATCTTTTTTTAGTAAAAATTAACCTCTTTTCTTTCCTTTTGAAAAAGTGGGAGGGTGGATTTTTTCGTTTTTTATTTATTTTTTCATTTTAAGAAGGGATTAACAGTCTATTATGATTTGATATGTTGCTGTCGCTTTTCACAGAGTCGAGTGCTAGAGCATTTGAAAATTGCTTAAATATTTTTGTACGGCTGTTGACATTTCTAGACAGTTTCCACCTGTACTATCGTCTTTATTGATATTGAAATTGAAATGAATTAATAAAATTCAAAATCATAACCAATCAATGTTTAGGTGTATAATCATGAAAGAGAACCTGTAAATTTCTTTGATGATGGAGAGAGTATCAATTTCCAGAAATAGGCAGACGCAGGGTGAAGCTTAAGGTTGAGAGGAATAGACTGATGGAGTATCAGTAGAGTTTTAAGCAAAATCACTTTGTATTCTTTATTTCGCCATGGAATGACTATAGTCGTTGTCAGCTTAAAGTCAAATGTTAATCTTTAACATTCTGGACAGTGAAACTAAGGCATTTCTTAAAAAATTGCAGTATGAAGTGATAACGATGCATGTAGTTTCTGATCTGTTACGCAGCAGTTTGAAATTCTGTAATATAAAATTCAATCGCACCTTCATGACATCATTTTGATTGAGTGGGAATCTATGAAAGCCACTCTGTTTGCCAGAACCTTTACCTTATGTTTAAAGCTTATATAGTAAATCTCTTATATACAAACCTTTTGCGCAAGCTTGTATTTGAGTTTTCTTCTATTTGGATTAGTTTTTCAAACTTGGTGACCTACATGTGTGAACTTTTCAGGAGAAAAGGTGTCAATCTCTAATATGATCTTTTTGCCAATTAATCCGCAGTGTTGGGAATCTTGGTCTTATCTGGCTTAGTGCCGCTGCCAGTTCTTCTGCCAGTTTCTGCCACTAATCATCCACCGAAGGCGACAAACATAAGCAGTGGGAGCTTTAGTGACCTTAACAAGTTATCCATGGGAAATATCGAAGTATGGAACTCATTTTTTCATGAACTTATTGGTTAATCATTTTATTTTTTAGTTCCCTTAGTGTTTTGGCTATCTAATAAACGTCTTTTTGTTCGGTGAAATCTAAATGCAAGTGAACATGTCGAACAAGTAATATAATGATAAGAAAGATATCGTCCCACAGAAATTGGTGATTATTAAACCAATTAATTACTAACAGTGAACAACTCCTAAAATTTATCTAGCAAATCAAATTAATAGATGATAGATTAACTAACTAAATCTAAGAAAACTAAATACAAGAAATATGTTAGAGCATATGACTTCACCATAATTACTAGGTACTAATATTGATTATTTATGCTTGCAAGAGAGATAATATTTATGTGATGGCGGAATTTCCTAATTTATTTACTATCCTATGTCTAGGTATAGCAAACCTACTTAATTCATTAATTCATTATATCTCTATATGTGAATTGAAATTTATCTAGCAAACCAAATGTATTAGGATCTATGAATATTCTCAGTTTACACCGAAAGCCACACAAACAATATGGTATATGTCTATCCATATTTAATCTATGGTTACATATTACAAGAAGCAACTGTATGCTATTTCCTGTCGGTCTTTAACATGCAAATCAAGTTATCTAAGTGGTAGCTAATCACCTAAAAGCATTAAACTCCGTAATATGTAACTTCACATAAATAAAATATCTTGCAAAATATAATAATCATAAGATTCATACCATCATAATTAGGTTACATCGTAGCTCTAACAAAAATAAACTAAAACATAAAGAAATAATAAGGAAGAATGGTAATAAGAAATAAAGAAGACATCTTGAATCCAAGAACAAGAAGTCTGTCACCCTTTTTGTCTTCTCTTCAAGAAAACCTTGAATTCTTGGCCTCTTTCTTGAGTTGTGCTCAATTTCCTCCTCTCCCTTCTTTTGCCTCTTCTCTTCTCTTAAATAAGGTTTGGGTTTAGACCTATCTCCTATCCTAGTAGAATTGGGTTTTAGAGACCTAAAACAATTAGATTTTGAATTCCTAAATTAATTGAGACTTGAATTCCTAACATGACTGGGTTTTTTATTTATTTAGAAAACCCAACAACAATAGAAAATCTAATAACAATCATCCAAAGCCCAAGTCCATCTTGACTCTCTTAATCTTGATATTACAATTTTACCACACAATAAGCATTAGGTTCTTCATGTTCATCCCTTTTCTCCTTGCCTCCTTGTGCTACAAAAACAAGACAAATTCAAATAAATAAGAGGAGTTCAAATATTTTCTCATAAGCATTATATTATTTATTACCTAAAAAATAGGTAAAATAACTCTATAAAAATAGAGTTATCACTTTTCAAATATAAAAATTCAAAATGTTATACTTTTTTTTTTTAAGTTAAGGATTTATCCTCCCCATCTTTTCTCAATGGAATTTTGTTTGTTTGCATATACAGGAGAAGAGTCATTGATTGTGGGCATTTTTGATAGCTACTTATTGGGTTTCATTTGTTACATATTATTTACTATGGAAGGCATATGAGCATGTCTCTAGGCTAAGAGCAAATGCTCTTATGTCTCCTGAAGTGAAGTCTGAACAATCTGCCATTCTTGTTAGAGATATACCTGCTGGTGAAGGGCAAACAAGAAAAGAATAGGTGAATTCATATTTTAAGACTATCTATCCTGATACATTTTATAGATTAATGGTGATTACGAATAATAAAGAGGTAAGACATGAATTTCTTATAAATGCTTTTCTCACTTTAACTTGACTATTTCAAGACAGGATGGTGCTTGAAGGATTCTTTATTTCCATTACACTAAATGCCATCCTTGGGAACACCAAACCATTTTTAAAGGATTATTAAATTATTTCATGTTTTGACATTATATATTTCATTTCATGTTATCTTTTAATTTTTGTTTCTAGTTTCTTTTTAGTTGAGTAGACAAGTATAAAGTAAAGGTCACTTTGATATGTAATTTAGCCTTTATATAATAATACATGTGTGTTTTAATTTTGGAGGTTCAAAGTTGGAACTATGTCTTGTGTGTAAGTAGAAATTGTGAGCACTCTAGACGCATTAGAAAATTTGCACAGACGTTATCGATATACAATGGTTTATGACTTAACATTGGTTCTCTTAGGTAAATAAAATTTGGGAAGAGTTGGAAGGGCACAGGAAGAAGCTTGCACGTGCCGAAGCAATAAATGCAGAGTCAAAATCTACTGGCAAACCAGAAGGAGCAAGACCCACTAACAAGACTGGCTTCCTTGGTCTTTTTGGTGGAAAGGTAGATAGCATAGAGTACTACAATGAAAAGATAAATGAAGTGCTTCCAAAACTGGAATCGGAACAGAAAGTCACTCGGCGGGACAAGCAGCTAGATGCTGCTCTGGTCTTGTTTATGAACAGACTGGCTGCAGCCTCTGCAGCTCAGAGTCTACATGCACAATTGGTCGACACCTGGACGACCATGGATGCTCCTGAACGACGTCAACTGATATGGACCAATCTTAAGATCAAGTTTTTTCAAAGTACGGCAATATGTCCTGTATATTATTGTGACCTTGACCATATTGTTCTACAGGATTCCAATTGGGTTTATTTCTGCTTTCACAACACTGGACAATTTGAAGAAACTTCTCCCATTTTTAAACCCAGTTGTGGACGTGAAAGCAATCAAGACAGTGTTGGAAGCTTACCTCCCGCAGATTGCACTCATTGTCTTTTTGGCTATGTTATCCAAGTTACTTTTGTTTCTCTCGAAGGCTGAGGGGATCCCTTCTGAAAGCCTGCTGTCAGAGCCGCTTCTGGGAAGTACTTTTACTTCACTGTGTTAAATGTATTTATTGGAGTCACAGTCGGTGGAAGCTTGTTCAGTACGTTGAAGAACATTGAGAAAGATCCTAATTCTGTAGTTACATTGCTAGCAATTAGTCTGCCGGCCAATGCAACATTCTTCCTGACATTTGTCGCTTTGAAGTAAGATAGTGATTTTGCATTTCTGATACTTATTGTTTCCTTTTTTCTTAAAAGTCCCGAAAGAGCTTATGTTACATACTCTTTTGGTTCTTCTCCTTGATTATTCCGTGTTCTATAAGGAGTATAACTATGGATTTCTCATTCAGTTTGATGATTCAATCTTTTCCAGGTTCTTCGTTGGCTATTGATAACTCTATTTTTATAGAGTTATTTTACCTAATTTAAATAATAAATTCTCTAATGTTTGTGAGAAAATATTTGAATTCCTCTTTATTTACTTAAATTTGTCTTGTTTATGTAGCATAAGGAGGCATGAAGAAAAAGAACAAGCATGGAGAACCTGGTACTTATTATATGGCAGAAGATGGTCAAATTATCAAGGTGAAGGAAATCAAGATGGGCTTGGGCTTGGGCTTTGGATAATTGTTATTAGATTTTTATTGTTATTATTTTTTAAAATAATTAGAAAACCTAGTCCTACTAGGAGTTCAAAGCCTAATTAATATAGAAGTCTAAAACCCAATTGTATTGGGAATCTAAAACCCAATGCTATTAGGATAAGGAGAAAGTTCTAGATCCCATACCCTATATAAAGAAGGAGCCCTGCATAGAAGAGAGGGGGAAGCAAGAGAGAAAAGAAGTTGTCGCTGAAACCAAGGAGGAAATTGAGCACAACTCAAGAGAGAGGCCAAGAATTCAAGATTCAACTCAAGAGAGAGGCCAAGAATTCAAGATTTCTTGAAGAGAAGACAAAAAGGGTGACAGACTTCTTGTTCTTGGATTCAAGATGCCTTCTTTGTTTCTTATTATTGTTCTTCCTCATTATTTCATTATGTTCTAAACTTCTTTTGTTAGAGCGAAGATGTAGCCTAACTATGATGATGTGAATCCTATAAGTTTTTATGTTTTGCAAGATAGTTTATTTATGTGAGTTATATATTATTATGCTTAATGCTTTTAAGTGATTGGCCACCACTTGAATGATTTGATGTGCATGTTAGAGACTGAAAGGTAATAATATGCAATTGCTTCTTATAATATATAACCATGAATTAAATGTGGATAGACATATACCATGTTATTTGTGTGGCTTTTGGTGATAAGATGATCGAAAGATTTATTGTAAACCAGGAATATTCATAGATCTTAATGCATTTGGTTTGTTTCAATTCACATATAGAGATATAGTGAATTAATGAACTAAATAGGTTTACTATACCTAGACATAGGATAGTAAATAAATTAGGAAATTCCGCCATCACATAGATAATATCATTCTTGCAGGCATAAACTATGGAAATTCATATCTAGTAGTTATGGTGAAATCGGAAGTTCTAACATGTGTCTCATCTTGATTTTTCCTACTTGGATCCAATTTTAATTAGTTTTGAGTTTTTGTTTTAGAAATTTTAAATTTTAATTCATCTTCAACAATATTTTGATTTGCTAGATAAATTTTAGGATTAATTCATCATTAGTACTTAATTAGTTTAGTATTCACCAATCTTCGTGGGACGATATCTTTCTTATCATTATATTACTTGTTCGACATGTTCACTTGCATTTAAATTTCACCGAACAAGTTTTTGGCGCCGTTGCCGGGGATTGGTTGTTTTACTACTCATTAATATTAATACCAAATAATTCTAAGTTTAATCTAGTTTTTATTTTCTTTTTTAAAAAAAATGATTTTTTTGTTTTGTTAGATTTTATTTTTGCTTTGCTTTATTATTGTTATTTTTACATTAAAAAAAAATTAATTAAAAAAATCAATCATTTTTTTTTAGTTGCTATTTTTCAGGATTGTTACAGACGTGCATGACCCGTAGCCAAAGAGAACAACTTGTTAATCTTGACCCAGAAATTGAACGCACAGTCAGAAAGCAGCGAAAGGAGCTAAGAGAACAAAGAAGTGAAGCTAAAAAAATGGCAGAGAATGATGATCCACGCAAGATTCTAAAAGAATATGTTGCACCAATAGTTCAGGGTGCCACATGAAGCATCAAAAGGCCTGCAATTCAAGCAAACAACTTTGAAATCAAGCCCGCACTCATTCAGATGCTTCAAAATTTCGTGCAATTTTATGGGCTACCAAATGATGATCCAAATGCTCACATTAATGCTTTTCTTGAAATCTGTGACATAATTAAATACAATGGGGTCACAGATGATGCTGTTAGATTAAGGCTATTCCCATTTTCTTTAAGAGACAAAGCTAAAAGTTGGCTTTCTTCTCTTCCTGCAGGATCAATTACAACATGGGATGATTTGGCTCAGAAATTTCTTAGTAAGTTCTTTCCTCCAGCAAAATCTGCAAAAATGCGTAACGATATTACCGCTTTTACACAAATGGAGAATGAATCATTATATGAAGCTTGGGAAAGATTCAAGGAGCTTTTAAGAAAATGTCCACAACATGGACTACCCAAATGGTTACAGGTACAAACTTTTTATAATGGGTCTAGTACAAATCTTCGTTTTATGCTTGATGCAGCTGCAGGAGGGGCTTTGAACAATAAGACACCAGAAGAAGCATATGATCTTTTGGAGGAAATGGCAAACAATAGTTATCAATGGCCTACTGAAAGGCTACCAGTAAGGAAAGCTAGTGCAATTCATGAAGTGGATGCTTTCACTGCAATTTATGCACAGTTTGATAAACTCAACAAGAAGATAGATAACTTGAATGCTTCAGTCATGAGGATTCAACACATAGTATGTGATCATTGTGGTGGAGGACATGCGAGCATAGAGTGTCAGTTAGATAACACCTTTGATCAGGGTAGTGAAGATGCTAATTATGTTGGAAATTCAAGTAGGCCACAAAATAATCCATACTCCAACACTTACAATCCAGGATGGCGTAACCACCCAAATTTTTCATGGAGTAATTCTAATGCAATGAGGCCACCACCAGGGTTTAGGCAACCAGAAGAAAAGAAGCCTAATTTAGAGGAAATGGTTGCCAAGATGTTACAGAACAACGAAACAAGAATGCAAAACCAAGAAGCTTCAATTCAAAATTTAGAGGTGCAAATAGGTCAGTTGGCTAATATGATTTCTGGAAGACAACAAGGTTCCTTGCCTAGCAGCACAGAGAACAATCCTATAGAAGATGCTAAGGCAATAAACATAAGAAATGGCAAACAAGTGGGAAAAAATGACGTTGAGAAGGAAAGTGTCAAGGATAAGGAAGAAAATGTTAGCATGCAGCCTGAGGAGGCAACCAAGAGAACATTATTCCCTGATAATCCCAAGCCTTATGTGCCTCCAGTTCCATTTCCTTAGAGACTCCAGCAACATAAAATAGATAAGCAGTTTTCTAAATTTCTTGATGTATTTAAAAAATTGCATATTAACATTCCTTTTGCAGATGCATTGGCTTAAATGCCCAGTTATGCAAAATTTCTTAAGGAGATATTGAAAAACAAAAGGAAGCTGGAAGAGTATGAAACCGTGAAGCTAACTGAAGAATGCTCAGCCATCTTACAAAACAAACTGCCTCCAAAATTAAAAGATCCAGGGAGTTTTACAATTCCTTGTACTATTGGAGATTCTCACTTTGATAAGGCATTATGTGATTTAGGAGCCAGTATTAATCTAATGCCTTTTTCTATTTTCAGAAAATTAGGAATGGGTGAAGTGAAGCCAACCACAGTGTCCCTACAATTGGCTGATCGATCAATCAAATATCCAAGGGGCATTATTGAAGATGTATTGGTGAAAGTTGACAAATTTATCTTTCCTGCAGATTTTATAGTACTTGACATGGAGGAAGACCTTGAGGTACCACTTATCTTAGGTCGACCTTTTCTAGCAACAGGAAGAGCTCTAATTGACGTACAACAAGGGAAGTTAATCTTAAGAGTTCAAAATGATTCTGTCACTTTTAATGTTTTTACTGCTATGAAACATCCTTCTGATGATAGTTCTTGCTTTAGGGTTGAGACAATTGATAAGTTTGTGAATAAGATCTTTCAGGAAAAAGCTTTCAAGGATCCACTTGAAGCATGCTTGGTTCACCTAAAGAATGAGGAAATTGAAAGTGAAGAGATACAGGAGTATGCTAATCTCATGGAAGCAAATCCACCATATTCACAACAAAAGGCAACAAAGTTTGAGGAGTTGGGACAACACATGACAAAACCTAAGCCATCGATTGAAGAGCCTCCAACTCTTGAACTCAAGCCCTTACCTTCCCATTTGAAATATGTTTATTTAGATGAAGTTTCTACTTTGCCAGTAATCATATCTTCTTCTTTGACAGAATTAATGGAAGAGAAACTACTTCGAGTGTTGAAAGAGCATAAGGGAGCAATTGGATGGAAAATAGCTGATATCAAGGGAATTAGTCCTTCACTCTGCATGCACAAGATTTTGATGGAAGAGTAGTACAAAGCTACTATTCAATCTCAGAGGCGATTGAATCCAAAGATGCAAGAAATGGTGAAGGCTGAGGTAATCAAGTTACTTGATGTAGGGATCATTTATCCCATCTCAGACAGTCCTTGGGTAAGTCCTGTACAAGTTGTGCCAAAGAAAGGAGGTATGACTGTTCAAAGAAATGATAATAATGAACTGATTCCAACTAGGACAGTTACTGGATGGCGTGTGTGTATAGATTATAGAAAACTGAATGATGCCACGAGAAAAGATCATTTCCCTTTACCATTTATTGATCAAATGTTAGAAAGACTTGCAGGACATGAATTTTATTGCTTTCTTGATGGGTATTCAGGGTATAATCAAATTCACATTGCACCAGAAGATCAAGAGAAAACCACTCACTTGTCCTTATGGTACCTTTGCTTTTAGAAGAATGCCCTTTGGTCTTTGTAATGCACCAGCAACTTTTCAGAGATGCATGATGGCCATTTTTTCTGATATGGTTGAAAAATTTATTGAAATTTTCATGGATGATTTTTCTGTATTTGGCTCATCATTTGACATTTGTTTAAATAATTTAGCAAAAGTCTTACAAAGGTGTGAGGAGACTAACCTTGTGTTGAATTGGGAGAAGTGTCATTTTATGGTGCATGAAGGAATAGTGCTTGGGCATAAGATATCCAAAAAAGGACTAGAGGTTGATCGAGCTAAAGTGGAGGTCATTGCAAAATTGCCCCCACCAACATTAGTGAAACTTGTTAGAGGATTTTTAGGGCATGCAGGATTCTATAGGCGATTCATAAAAGATTTTTCTAAAATCGCTAGACCTCTTTCAAGTTTGTTGGTTAAAGATGTGAAATATAACTTTTCTGATGAATGCTTGCAGGCTTTTAATACTTTAAAGGAAAAGTTAATATTAGCACCAATCATGGCAGTACCAGAATGGGACTTACCTTTTGAGCTAATGTGTGATGCTAGTGATTTTGCAGTAGGAGCTGTTCTGGGACAACGAAAGAATGGAGTTTTTCAGACCATCTACTATGCCAGTCGAACATTATCAGGTGCACAATTAAATTATTCAACAACAGAAAAAGAACTTTTGGCTGTAGTATTTGCTTTTGATAAATTCCGTTCTTATCTAATTGGTTCCAAAGTTATTGTTTATTTTGACCACTCAGCTCTTAAGTATCTACTTGAAAAGAAAGAATCAAAACCTAGGTTAATCATGTGGATTCTCTTGCTACAAGAGTTTGATTTGGAGATCAAGGATAAGAAAGGGACCGAGAATCTAGTTGCAGATCATTTGTCCAGAATTCCCAATCTGAAGGAAGAAGCTCAACCAATTATGGAAGAATTTCCTGATGAAAACATTTTTGCACTCCAATCCATCCAAATTCCCTGGTATGCTGATTTTGTCAATTATTTGGTAAGTAATGTTCTTCCTCCTGAAATGTCATATCAACAAAGAAAAAAAAATTCTTTTTTGACCTTAAACATTATTTTTGGGAAGAGCCTTTCTTGTTTAAAGTATGTGTAGACCAGGTTATAAGGAGATGTGTTCCTGAGGAAGAGATGGCTAGTATCCTACACCATTGTCATGCTAGAGAGGCTGGTGGTCATTTTGGTGCCACCAGAACTGCAGCTAAGGTTTTACAGTCTGGATTTTATTAGCCCACACTTTTTAGAGATGCATATTCATATGTAGTTGCATGTGATCAATGTCAAAGAACTGGAAATATTTCTAGGAAACATGAGATGCCTCTAAACAATGTTATTGTGTGTGAGTTATTTGATGTTTGGGGTATTGATTTCATGGGACCCTTTCCACCTTCTTATGGAAATATGTATATTTTGGTGGCTGTTGAGTATGTGTCTAAGTGGGTAGAAGTAGTCGCATTGCCTATAAATGATGCTAAGGTTGTGGTTAAATTCTTAAAGAAAAATATTTTTACCCGTTTTGGTACTCCTAGGGCAATCATAAGTGATAGAGGAACCCATTTTTGCAACAAACAATTTGAAGCACTTTTGGGTAAGTATGGGGTTACCCATAAGATTGCTACCCCTTATCACCCTCAGACTAGTGGTCAAGTTGAGATATCAAATAGGGAAATTAAGAGAATTTTAGAAAAAACTGTGAATGCCTCAAGGAAAGATTGGTCAATGAAACTTGATGATGCACTTTGGGCCTATAAAACAGCATTCAAAACACCAATTGGAATGTCTCCTTTTAGGCTAGTGTTTGGGAAGGCTTGTCATCTACCAGTAGAATTAGAGCATAAAGCATATTGGGCTTTGAAATTTTTAAACTTTGATATGCAGTCTGCAGGTGAAACTCGATTGTTGCAGTTGAATGAATTACAGGAATTACGAGATGAGGCCTATGAAAATGCCAAAATATACAAGGAGCGGACAAAAAGATGGCATGACAAACACATATTAAGAAGAGAGTTTATGGTTGGTCAGAAAGTATTACTTTATAACTCTCGTCTTAAATTGTTTCCAGGTAAATTGCGGCCCCAATGGTCTGGCCCTTTCATAGTCACTAAGGTATTCCCATATGGAGCAATAGAAGTTGCAAATGACACCCAAGGCACATTTAAGGTGAATGGTCAACATCTGAAGCCTTACTTCGAGGGAGTTAACATGCAGAAGACTACCCTTGATCTTCTCCCTCCTTGAATAATAACTTTGAAGATAGTTTGGCTGAAAACTATAAAACAAGCGCTTCTTGGGAGGCAACCCAAGCATTGTGTTCATTCTGTTGTTGGAAGTTTTGTCACCACCATCTCCTCAAAGCTCTATGTGGATATGACCTACAATCAGGGGAGTATTCTCATTCCTTTTACTTTTATTTTTACTTTCTTTTCTTTTTGCATTGAGGACAATGCTTCATTCAAGTTTGGGGGTAGGGAAAGAACCTTTGTCCTAAATCTGATTAAAAAAAAAAAAAATTCTTATGTCATGATTACATCCCTTATTGTGAATTCTTGGCGATTCTTTGGAAGACATAGATTTTGTTCAAACCTACAATTGTGATGTGAGTTAAGTGTGATTCTGATTATGTTGATCCATTTATTAAATACTAAAAGTCCTTCATTTTTGAAATTGTGTGTATTTCTAAAGAACATTCATGTGAAGTATGTGATTTTCTTAGATCTCACCCGGATCTTAGAATTTGCTTGATTTCCTCTTGAGGCGAAATCCTAGGCTGCATCTAATTGAGAAAATGATTTAGGCCATTCTTTGGATCGTTTGAGCCTTTCAAGCCAACCCTATTTATTTATCCCCAGTCACCCCGCTGAGCCTTGATTTATATCCATTTTTTTTTTATTTTGACACCCACATATATATACCTTTGAGCCTTTAATAAATTATCTTTTCGTCCCGCACCCTTGAACATGTTGATTTTTAGGATATAAGTCTATTTGAGTGAAAGAGAAGTCGAGGGGAAGGATGTTATATGGGAAGGATATTGATTGCAATGATTATGTAGCATAATATGTTGCTTTTGTGAATGCCAAAAAAAAAAAAAAAAGAGAAAGGAAGAAAGGAAATGCAACATTTGTCTAAGAATGGAATTCTTTTATTGCTTATTGTCAAATTCAAGCCACTCAAGGTTTAGAAATTGGCTTTTGCATAGTAGTTGGATGTCATCAGCAAGATAAGATTATAATAATTACATTTCTAGTCCTACTACTTGCTTTATTATTGCAAGCATGATTGTGACTTTTGTGAGTGTCGAAATCCAAGTGAAATCAAGTATTTTTGGGAAGAAAGGAATGAGAGAAATGGTGATAGAAAGATCATTTGCGAAAAAAAAAAAGCAAAGAAAGGAAGTGACAAAAGCTCAAATTAGATCCTAGAAAGCAATGTGTTCATGGGTGAATTTAGCCTAAATGACTTTCATCTTACCCCTAGCCTAGCCTTACATTACAAGCTTATAAAAGTCCTATTGATTCTTGCTTAGATGATTGGCCTACATTAGTGGAGAGAGGAATGAAAAGCAAATCTATGAGGTTTGGTTAAAGATTTTGAGAGATTGCATATTAATATGGATATATTTGGAGTGCATATAGTTGAAAAGATAAGGACTCACACTTACACACGTGGTTAACATAGTTAAGAGTCTATCTTATCTTATAAAACAATTGTGGTGTTTAGATGAAAGCTATATTTTTCTTTGAATTGTTAAGTTGAGCAATTATGGAGAATTTTTTTAAAGGGGTTTTGTCTAAAGCATATGCAAATTATTACTTTTGCTCGAGGACTAGCAAAATGTTAAGTTTGGGGGTGTTGATAACTCTATTTTTATAGAGTTATTTTACCTAATTTAAATAATAAATTTTCTAATGTTTGTGAGAAAATATTTGAATTCCTCTTTATTTACTTAAATTTGTCTTGTTTATGTAGCATAAGGAGGCATGAAGAAAAAGAACAAGCATGGAGAACCTGGTACTTATTATATGGCAGAAGATGGTCAAATTATCAAGGTGAAGGAAATCAAGATGGGCTTGGGCTTGGGCTTTGGATAATTGTTATTAGATTTTTATTGTTATTATTTTTTAAAATAATTAGAAAACCTAGTCCTATTAGGAGTCCAAAGCCTAATTAATATAGAAGTCTAAAACCCAATTGTATTGGGAATCCAAAACCCAATGCTATTAGGATAAGGAGAAAGTTCTAGATCCCATACCCTATATAAAGAAGGAGCCCTGCATAGAAGAGAGGGGGAAGCAAGAGAGAAAAGAAGTTGTCGCTGAAACCAAGGAGGAAATTGAGCACAACTCAAGAGAGAGGCCAAGAATTCAAGATTCAACTCAAGAGAGAGGCCAAGAATTCAAGATTTCTTGAAGAGAAGACAAAAAGGGTGACAGACTTCTTGTTCTTGGATTCAAGATGCCTTCTTTGTTTCTTATTATTGTTCTTCCTCATTATTTCATTATGTTCTAAACTTCTTTTGTTAGAGCGAAGATGTAGCCTAACTATGATGATGTGAATCCTATAAGTTTTTATGTTTTGCAAGATAGTTTATTTATGTGAGTTATATATTATTATGCTTAATGCTTTTAAGTGATTGGCCACCACTTGAATGATTTGATGTGCATGTTAGAGACTGAAAGGTAATAATATGCAATTGCTTCTTATAATATATAACCATGAATTAAATGTGGATAAACATATACCATGTTATTTGTGTGGCTTTTGGTGATAAGATGATCGAAAGATTTATTGTAAACCAGGAATATTCATAGATCCTAATGCATTTGGTTTGTTTCAATTCACATATAGAGATATAGTGAATTAATGAACTAAATAGGTTTACTATACCTAGACATAGGATAGTAAATAAATTAGGAAATTCCGCCATCACATAGATAATATCATTCTTGCAGGCATAAACTATGAAAATTCATATCTAGTAGTTATGGTGAAATCGGAAGCTCTAACATGTGTCTCATCTTGATTTTTCCTACTTGGATCCAATTTTAATTAGTTTTGAGTTTTTGTTTTAGAAATTTTAAATTTTAATTCATCTTCAACAATATTTTGATTTGTTAGATAAATTTTAGGATTAATTCATCATTAGTACTTAATTAGTTTAGTATTCACCAATCTTCGTGGGACGATATCTTTCTTATCATTATATTACTTGTTCGACATGTTCACTTGCATTTAAATTTCACCGAACAGCTATGGTCTTGAGCTGTCTAGAATAGTTCCTTTAATTATATTCCATCTAAAGAAGTATCTCTGCAAGACTGAGGCTGAGGTGAAAGAAGCTTGGTCTCCTGGTGATCTTGGATATGTGACTAGGGTTCCCGGTGACATGCTGATCGTGATAATTGTCCTATGCTACTCTGTTATAGCTTCTCTTATTATCCCGTTTGGTGTGGTTTACTTTGGACTGGGATGGCTAGTTCTTAGAAATCAGGTAATCTTTACTGATATCCCTTGGATTTCTGGTTCATATACGAGTTGTCATTATACGATCTGCAATAAGAATTTTTTTTTCCACCAAGAAAAAGAAAAAGATGTTCTTCAAGTATGGCAGTGTTTGGCCCTACCACATTGACAACAAGAGGAATGATGAAAAAAGAAAAAGAAAGAAAAGTTCCCATGGTTCTCAACTTCTTAGAAAGCATAAATATTTCATGCATAAACTTTAGAAGTTACATTATCAACATAATCAGGCTCTTGAATATCTGTTTTCTTTTCTCATTCTGTTCAAGACAATAAGACTTTCTTTCTGGTGTTTTGTCCAACAGGCACTCAAAGTTTATGTTCCCGCTTATGAGAGCTATGGTAGGATGTGGCCTCACATGCATACACGCATCCTGGCTTCTCTAATATTATACCAAGTTACTATGTTTGGCTTCTTTCTGGTGAAGGAATTCTACTATGCACCATTCCTAATTCCACTTCCCATACTGTCCTTGCTCTTTGGATATACTTGCAGTCATAAATTCTACCGGTTTTTCCGTGACACGGCGCTGGAAGTTGCTTGCCGCCCAATGAAGGAAGTTCCTAACATGGACCAAGTTTTCAAAGCTTTCATCCCACCAAGCTTGAGTTCTGAGAAGATTGATGATGATCAGTTTGAAGATGCCTTGTCATGGGTTTCAAGAACTGGATCATTTGTTCGACATACATATGTATGTATTCCAATGAATTTATGTTGGTCTATAATATTTTTGGGTAATACCATATTTGTTTACATTAGCACCGTGAATCATGGTTTTGGTTTTCTGTAACATAGTATGTTCTTGTTATTTTGAAATTCTAGTGTGGAATTTCTTCTTGATACTGTTTAATTGCAAACAGTTACAAGTGCAATGCAGAGATTATTTGTTCTGAGTATTAGGATTCAGGGTTGTTCTTTAATGTCAGTGATGTCATTTTGATTGTCCTGCATCAACATCTATTGCATAAAACATGAATTCAAGTTATTCAGTTTTTCTTCTACCTACTTTTCCTGGCCATTTTTACTGCATAAAAGCTAAATAGTTTGGTTTCTTGGTCCATATTAGGCACAGATTACAGGCGTAGTGGCAACTGCTACATACAATTGAAGTCCATATCCAAGATCAAATAGTGTGCACACTGGGAACAGGGTAATATTACCAAACCTATTATTATTGAAAGAATTAGGATGATTGCATGGTAAATACACCGTCATTACACATAAATATTAAGAATTTTCATTATTGAGGGTAAGATTGACTTACTATTGAGTTAAATGGGTTGTATAAGAATCGAAACTTTACAATGAAGGATGAAACTTTAATTCGAATACTACAATCATATACTGTAAATGAACTCACACCAATAATAATACTTGACCATTGGGTCAGATGTAAGAAATGGCGTACTATAATAGTCGAAAACTCTCTAATAGGATTGCATCCTAGAATAAACCATGTGGTTTTTAAATTTTCACATTTAAAAACAATTTAAGAGAAACACCTAAAATTATTACTATTTCTCACTTACTCCTAATTTTGATTCTGTACATTTAATAGAGATATATAAGAAAAGAGTAAAAGTTAGGCCATCTGTGTGCTAATGGGTATAAAATCCAGAGCCCGACGACCTACTTTTATTGCATCTTTTGAAATGCTAACGGTATAAAATGGACCACTTGGACCATGGACAAAATACAAAATTCCTTATCACTGTTTTGAGGTTGACCAACACTTTAAAGAAGATAATTTTAATATTGATACTGTCTCCATGCAGTCCGAGTTGTACTTCTGCATTGACTTTGGGAAACATGGACTCGTTGAAATTTAGCAGTAGAAACAGAGACAACGAACGGTTTACCTGCGATTAATTTCAAAAAAGACAAACTTCCGAACTGCAGCTAAAAGAACCCACCGAGTTATGTATTCAACATTAACAACTGCAACTTTTGTATTTATTATTGCTTTCATTGCTGCTCCTCCCACATATAATGACGGTATTGTCTAAAAGTTTCCTTTTTTTAAAAAAAAAATGTAGTAACGAGCATGGAAAACTAATATATTTTTGAAAGGACGTTTATCTCTTGCCTTCTACCATCAATGATCATAAAGATGCTCAGAGCTACCGTGGTTTACAGGGGTATTTGCTGTAAATAATTTCTTTGAGAACAGTGATTTATTAAAATAAGGTGCTGTAAGAACAGTAAGATGAGTTTTTCATATTATTTAAATTTTAATTAGAAATCATCTATACTATGAAATGCATACATTTTTCTTGTAAGTTAGTTTCGGAGGTAACAGGTTTTTTGAACAATGACAATTATTTTTTAATATTTGACAAACCAACCTCTAACATGCTACTAATTTTTTTTTCTTCACACTATAAATTAAGTCAATCTATTTATCAACTGCTTGTGATTTATTTTTGCCCATTTCTTAATTAAGAAGAAAATTCAGTTTGAGCTACCAAAGAGTTAAATAGGAAGTTTGAAAAACCAGATATATTTTTTAAAAATTAATTTTGTAAAATATATTCACGAAGATAACATTTTGAAAAGTACCTCACTGTATCTAGATTCATGAAAATTAATAGATTTAGTGGTATTTAATATCCACAATTTTTTAATATGTAGGTTAAAATATTTGGGGTAGCCTAATTTAAGTTGGGTGGAGATATTATCTAAACCACGAAGGTGTTATCAGTCCTCAACGGCAAGCTATTTTGGAGCATAGAACTAAAAAGAGACATGTCCAATTTTTGGTTCATTGGCAAGGTCTCCTTGTGCAAGAAGCAACTTGGATTGATGCAAGTCTGTTTGAAAAGAGATATCCTTACTTCAATCTTGGGGACACGATTGTTGCATGTGGCGTCCTAGATGGCAAGTCAGAAAGGCTGAAACAAGTCGTTTTCTCTTTAACTTGTACACGTTAGTTCAATAAGAAAAGGAAGTCAGTAAAACAGCTAGTGGTTAACTCTGTTAGTAGCCGTTATTTCTGTTATTACTGTTAAATTCGTAACCACTTTTCAGTTGGGATCCGTGGTGTAAGAACTGGATTTGCAGGACATACTGGCATATGTGGAAGGAAGACTTAGAAGGATTAAAAGGTGACACACTTTGGGGAGCGCACTTGGTGCAAGGGAGGCACTGCGTCCACAACAACGAGCTACCTGTATCCAAAAGTAGGAGTTGTGGAACAGGAGGCTGACTGATGGATACTTTTGCCATGAACCCTAACATATGACCAACAAAAGTAATAACTACAAAAGCGTTACTGCTGGAGATCAATGAATCTGCTTTTTTCCTGCAGACTCTTGGTTCCTCTTGGGGTTTTCTTTTAATTTTCAAAGGTTCTTGTAGGGATGATTACCATAACATGTACGCGTACTGTCAAAATAATTAGAGTTCTAGTTTGTGAAATCTGGAGGCCAGGAGACACCGGAAATGAACAAGAGAAATACTGGCTTTCAAGAAAGTGTTCCTGTATTGGATGATTTTACAAATGAGAAGGATAACCTTTAGAAGAGCCACGGGTCCTTCCTTGTGTGGCCGTCCTCCTGTCGAAGCTGGAGAGAGACTGCAGCGTGTCTCATCTAAGATATTTTTCAGCGTTGTGAGAACCGAAGATGAAGTGTTATTAAATGAGCAGCGTGTCTCATCTATGATGTTTTTCTTTCTTTATCATGTCTTTTTTCCTTTCATCAGCCCAGCAATTTCTCTTAGCCCTCCTCAATTCAGTTTCCACGAAATTCCATTGAAGGACCATCCAACACTCTCGCTGTCGAAGAGATAGATTCCTTGTTGACTCTCCAGAAACTGCGCAAAGGAACAAGCTCATCCACTCCGATCGAAAGTTCACCAAAGACCCAACGCGTGTGAACGGTGGACTCCGTTCGCCAACTTGCTAGATTTTTCTAGTTTCTTTGTCTTTCATGGAAGCTGCCTAAGACTTTTCTTTTGAGAATGTGTGATAGAGTCTTGAGTGTGATCTCTTCCATTCTGGCTATAAATATGTAACAATAAGGCATTATGTAAGCAAGAATAGTTCAAGTAATAGTCATCTTATTTTGCCAAAATTCCTAGCTATTCCAATTCTAAAATTTCTCTTCCATGAAAACTCCCTCATTCAAATTTGGAGATGGCCTTCCGCTGAAATAGCAGGGTCAAAGCGCCGTTGATCACAGTTTAGGTATAAAGTTATATTATGTTGTAATTCATTCTTCTTACAGTAGCATAATCTGGTGAAACAGAGAAGAGAAGGGTGGCAATCCCGATCTCATCCGCGACTCTCTCTCTCTGTCTCTCTTTCTCTGTGCGTGTGAGATCTGTTAATTCGTCAACGTCTGACGCTTTGTGAAGAAGAAAACCATGTAGAATTGTTTGAGATAAGTCTCAAAAGTTTGAAGTTTTCTGACAAATTGGATAATCTGTGGACTGCAGGGGTTTTGGTTGACTGGTAGGTGGTACACTGATTCCAGTCCCCTCCACTCCTTCTTCTTCACAGAGAGCCTGGTTGAGTGTTAGAGATGGATTTCAGCTCGTTCTGGACGTCCCTCGGGACATCTTTTCTGATATTCGTGGTTCTGATGCTGCTTTACACTTGGTTGTCGAGGAAGCCCGAGTACGCTATGGTTTACTACCCGAACCGGATCTTGAAGGACATGGAGCCATGGGAGGGCGGGTCCAGGACCCGGAACCCGTTCGCCTGGATCCAGGGGGCTTTGTCGTCATCAGAACAGGATGTGATAGCCATGTCAGGGGTTGATACTGCCGTGTACTTCGTCTTCCTGAACACCGGTTTGTCTTCGGTTCTCTTCGCTTTCTTTTGCCATTTTTGTAATTTGTTTTTAAAAAAATATAATTGTGTATTAATAAAAAATAATATAAAAAAATATAGAGATATATCTTATAATTACGAAAATTACGAAAATATAGAAATTAAAAATTTTTAAATTTTATTCAAAATAATATTTTTTTATAAAAATTTTATATTTTAAAATAAAGAAACTTTCTGGTGCACGATGGGGGCGCAGGTTTTCGGGTTGGGGATGGGGAAGAGGTGGAGGGTGCAGTGAAAGGAGCGGGGGAAGGGCAGTGGGCTTGGGGCGAAGGCTCCGGCGGCAGATATTTCTGGCTAAAGAGGGTTCGGTGGCTAAGTGAGTTTTGGGTTTCCTGAGAGAGAAAGTTTCTGTCATTCACGTTCGATGAGAGAGAAAGTTCTGAGTCATCTTTCTTAATGACTCATTTTCTTTTTATGAACGTCACTTTCTTTGTTCGAACTTTTAGCTTATGTTTAAAGTTTATATCATAAATCTCTTATATACATACCTCTTGGGCAAGTGATTGGAAATTTCTTTTGGTTCCCTGAAGATAAGCTTGTATTTGAGTTTTCTTCGATTTGGTTTAGTTTTTCAAACTTATGGTGGCCTACATGTTTGAACTTTTCAGGAGTAATGTGATCAATCTCTAATATGGTCTTTTTGCCAATTAATCTGCAGTGTTAGGAATCTTGGTCTTATCCGGCTTAGTGCTGCTGCCAGTTCTTCTGCCAGTTGCTGCCACTAATCATGCTGTGAAGGCGACAAACTCAAGCAGTAGGAGCTTTATTGACCCTACCAAGTTATCCATGGAAAATATCGAAGTATGCCACACCGTTTTCATGAACTGATTGGTTAATCCTTTTTTTTTCTTTTTTAATTCTCCGGGGCAATAGGTTATCAAGTGACGGAGAACTACATTTTATAAATTTGCATCACGTGAATAAAACTCCCACCTACTGCATAAATAGAGGCACATCTTCCGGTACAAGAAGTACTTAGGATGAGATTTGTGTGTCTTGGTTATCTAATAAATGTATTTTAAAAGTAAAAGTTCAAAATTTTATACCTTCTATTTTGTTTGGTAATGATTTATCCTTTTCATATTTTCTTAATAAACTTTTTTTATTTGTGTGGATATACAGAAAAAGAGTCTTTGGTTGTTGGCATATGTGCTAGCTACATATTGGGTTTCATTTGTTACATATTACCTATTGTGGAAGGCATTTAAGCGTATCTCTAGACTAAGAGTCAATGCTCTTATGTCTTTGGAAGTGAAGCCTGAACAATTTGCCATTCTCGTTAGAGACATACCTACAAGCAAAGGACAAACAAGAAACGAACAAGTGAATTCATATTTTAACACTATTTATCATGATGAATATTACAAATCGATGGTAATTACAGACAATAAAAAGGTAAGACATTGATTTTGTATAAATATTTTTCTTACTTTCTTGATTGTTTCAACATTAGATGATACTTGAGGGATTCTTTTTTTTTTCTTTTTTCTTTTTCATTACACTAAATGTCATCTTTGGGATCACCAAATCATTCTAAAAATTTATTAGATTATTCCACTTTTTGACCTTATATCTTTTGTCTTTTTAAAATTTTTTATGGTTCTTATAAGTTGAGTATGGCCTTTATTCAATAAGAATTTGTAGAAAATATTGTCAAAAGTTGTTTGGAGTGAATGGCTTTGTAGACAAGTATATTATCACAATCTAACCTTTTAAATCCTAGATGTCACTTTGATATATATATGTGTGGAAATCAACTCAATTTATACTCTTCATAATACATGGATATTTCAAATTTTAAGGTTGAAAATTAGAATTATATCTTGTGGGGAAATAAAAATTGTGAGCACTCTACATGCATTAGAAAAGTAGCATAGGTGTTATGACTATATACACTGGTTTATAACTTAACATCGGTTCTCTTAGGTGAACAAAATTTGGGAAGAGTTAGAAGGGTACAGGAAGAAGCTTGCACTTGCCGAGGCGATATACGCAAAGTCAAAATCAACTGGCAAACCAGAAAGGGCAAGACTTATTAACAGGACTGGCTTTCTTGGACTTTTTGGCAAAAAAGTAGACAGCAAAGAGTCAAAATCCACTGGCAAACCAGAAGGAGCAAGACCCAATAACAGGACTGGCTTTCTTGGTTTTTTTGGTAAAAAAGCAGACAGCACAGAGTCAAAATCAACTCGCAAATCAGAAGGAGCAAGACCCACTAAGAGGACTGGCTTTCTTGGTCTTTTTGGTAAAAAAGTAGATAGCATAGAGTACTACAATAAAAAGATCCATGAACTAATACCAAAACTAGAATCTGAGCAGAAAGTCACTCTCCGGGAGAAGCAGCAAGGCGCCGCTCTGGTCTTTTTTACAAGCAGGTTGACGGCAGCCTCGGCAGCTCAGAGCCTACATTCTCAATTGGCTAACAACTGGACGGTTATCAGTGCTCCTGAACCACGTCAACTGATATGGAACAATCTTAAAATCAAGTTTTTTCAGAGGAAAGTACGTCATCATGTCGCGTATATTTGTGCGGCCTTGAGCATCATCCCTTTCTACAAGATTTTGTTTTTGCTTCTCCATGGCATCGCAAGCCTGCGGAAATTGGAGAACTTGAGAGTTATCAAAAAACTGTTGGAAGCTCTCAGTCCAATTGCAATCCGTTTGTTTCTGGCTTTGATACGCAAGTTACTTCTGCTTCTCTCCGAGGCTGAGGGGATCCCCAGTAAAAGCCATGCAGTCAGAGCTGCTTCGGGGAAATATTTTTATCTTCATGTTTTAGGCTCTTTTATTCCACTCCTTTTATCCGACATCGTGAAGGAAACTTCTGGTCGGGATTTACTGCAAGAAGATATTCTGCAAGAGTACACAACGTTCTTCATGGTCTATGTGCCTTACCAGTAAGATAATGATTTTGGGTTTCTCATATTAATGGTTTTGTTTCTTTTCTCTTCGAAATCCCGAACGCTTATGTTTACGTAATCATTTAGTTCTTATCCCCGTATTATTTCTTCTTCTATTTTGACATTGATTCTGTTCGTGTTAGGCCAATCTCTTTGTTCGTCTAATATGTCTTTCTGCTTGTCATAACAATATGTGCATTAAGCTTTACAATTTAGATTCCCTACTCAATATGGTAATTCTGTGTTTCCCAGGGCCTTTGTTAGCTCTGGTCTTGAGCTGTCTAGATTATTGACTTTGATTCCGTACCATTTGGAGACGAAGTATTGGTACAATACAGAGGCACAGAGGAAAGAAGCTTGTTCTCCAGGCGATCTTGATTATGGAACGAGGGTGCCTGATGACATGCTGATCCTCACACTTGTCCTATGCTACTCTGTTGTAGCTCCTCTTCTTATCCTGGTTGGAGTGGCTTACTTTGGACTGGCATGGCTAGTTCTTAGAAATCAGGTAATCTTCGACGCTCCCTTGAATTCTCCGTTCCTATGTGACCAAGTTGAGGATATGAATGCCGTTCTATTACGTAAGGAGTCAAACTTCCTGAAAAGGATTAAAATAGGAACTTTGGATGGTAAGATCTTAACTTTATCAACTAAAATTTTTCCAAGTTGTATAAGGCTTTGATGATCCATATATGTGTTATGTCATTTGGTGAGTAGTTACAGAGACCAAAGAGTTATTAGTTGGAAAATTCTTTAGTGGCTCACTAATGTATGAAGTATTGCAAACGGTAAAAGAACTGCTTCTTTGTGAATATAGGAACGGTTTGTCTCAAAAAAACATAAAATTCTCAATATTCTATTTGATTGTTGAATGTTTTTGCTACATGATTTGTGTATATTTATAACATGTATGTTAAGTATAGTATTCCTTTACCTTGTGAGAGTGACAATATTGTTAAAACTTTTAATCACTACTATTAAGTCAAAAATAATAATTGCTAAGTTAGATTGTATATTTAAATTCTTGATCATCTCAATAGTAGAGTTTGCAAACTTGTTGGGATATTTGGCACAACCACACACAGTCAAGGCCCAAAAATCCCCTTCTAACAACCTACTAGTAGTAAAGTCAAATGTGCAACTCATTCTAGTAACAATTGTTAAGATTTTTGAATGTCTTTATGACATTAAAGGCTACAATTGAATATTAGAGTATATACCCTATTCTTTAACCACCAAGATGGAGGATTCATAGACTTGCTAGGATACTTGACACAACTACACATGTCATCATGAACCAACAAATGTGTGGAAAGGAGAAAAAAAGAAACAAAGTAATATTATGTTTCATTACTTCTTAAAGTGTGCAAATACCACATGCATAAGCTTCAAAATTTTTGTTTGAGAAATTTGAGCTTTATTAGGCTCCTTATTTTTTTTTTTTGGCTTTTTTTGTGCAACAGGCACTTAAAGTTTATGTTCCCTCGTACGAAAGCTATGGAAGGATGTGGCCTCACATTCATAAACGCATCGTAGCTTTTCTAGTGCTTTGCCAAGTTACTATGCTTTGCTTCCTTGGGGCAAGGCAATTGTCCTATATACTCATCTTGATTCCACTTCCCATGCTGTCCTTGCTCTTTGGATATACGTGCAGTAATAAATTCTACTCGTTTTTCTGCGACACAGCACTGGAAGTCGCTTGCCGCCCATTGAATGAGGTTCCCAACATGGACCAAGTTTTCAAAGCTTTCATCCCACCAAGCTTGCATTCTGAGAAGATTGATGATGATTAGTTTGAACATGTTAAATAACAAGTTTCAAGAACATGATCATTTGTTTGATATACACTTGCATGTATTGCACTAAATTTATGTTGGGTCTTTATTTATGTGTTTTAAATTATTTTCTGCGAACTTGGGTATGTGTTGACATTGGCAGTTCGAGTCACGGTTTTGGTTTTCTGTTACATAGTTTGTTTATGTTTTGAACAACTTGGTAGTGTGGTACAGTTTAACTACAAATAGTTTCCAGTGCAATGCAGAGATTATTTGTCCTTGGTATTAGGATTCAAGAATGTTTTCTAATCTAAATTAAAAATATCTTTTCATTGTCTTGCATCAACATTTATTGCTTAAAATATGAGTTCACGAGTTTCAGTATTTCTCACCTACTTTTCCTGGTCATTTGTACTGCATGAAAGCAATATAATTTTGTTTCTTGGTCTATATAAGATTCTAATTCTAGTCGAAGTGGCTGCCATTACCTGGAGTTGAAGTTCATAACCAAGATTACATAAATAGTCAAATACTCTGCACAATGTAAGTCATGTAGTATTACTAAATCTCTTAAGTCGTAAGAATTACACAAATTTTATAGTATGTATACATATCATAATTACAAATATATACTGAGAATATACATTATTCAAATAAGATTTACATATTATTGAGTTAATTTGTTATATAAGGAGTGAAACATTGTCCACTAGTTCAACTACCACAAACATGTATTGTGAGAGTAAAAGATTCTCATGATTGTGGTAATCTGAAATTCTTTGATACCAAATTATTTGAAAGCTTTAATTTTCATAGTTTTTTCTTTTCAATTATTGTGATGATTTACCGAATGCTGAAATCCACATCATCTTTTAAATGTCAAAGTGAATGATGACAATATTTTATACTTACTCTTAATTTTATTTTGTGCTTTATTGACCTTCATTGAGTTTCTAACTTCTCATTGAGATATATGAGAGAAGAGTGAAAGCCATGCCATGGTTGTGCCAATGCCTTAAAATCCAAAGCATGTTGA
Organism: Casuarina equisetifolia; assembly: GCA_028551475.1. Lineage (NCBI taxonomy): Eukaryota > Viridiplantae > Streptophyta > Magnoliopsida > Fagales > Casuarinaceae > Casuarina > Casuarina equisetifolia. The sequence continues at coordinate 2,011,802 of CM052357.1, read as the reverse complement.
CCTACTTTTCTTGCAACTTGAAATGTTAATAATATATAATTGACCTTTTTTTTTATGAAAAGGTAAATTGTATTAATAAATATTAAAATACATAAGCATATGAGCACACTTTAGTATTATAGAAATCACTGTATTTATAAAAAGATAGAAGTTGGAAGCCTTTAAATCTTATTCAAAATAATATTTTTTTGGGAGGATTTTATATTTTTAAACAAAGTAATTCTCCCTCATACTACTTTTTTTTTTTCACTTTCACTAAGAGAATAAGAATATCAATTGTTTTCCCTTAAAAATGTCTTCTATTTTATTAAGACCGTATATAATAAATATAAGTTAAGAAAGATATCTTAAGAAGTTTAGTAACTAAATCTTTTTCTTTAATTGCTTTGATCATTCATTATAATTCTTCACTTTATCTTTTAATGTCACGTCAGATTTTATTTTGAGTAAGAATACTTCGTTAAATCATCCTTGTCCATGTATATTATAAAAAATAGATGACTCCTACTTTTTATATGAGATTGATAGAAATCACAATATATATTTAATAAAAGAAGTCACTCTACAATTTCTATTACTATAGAAAGTTTGTCCCTACAAATAGCCATCTAATGAAATTATGTTTAATAATGTCACCAATCTAAATTAAATCACATCAATTCACCGTTTCATCAACTTATCAAAGATCATTATAAATCTTTTGTCAATAATATGTAGAAGTGAAGAGAACATTGATAAATGTGGACCTTAGCTTGAGAAGACCCACCAACTCTAAGCCATGGTACCTCTTATGTCTAATTGCATTATTGGAGTTCTTTTATGCTTTATACTATAAATCCATTTACTTCACAATAAAATTTTTGGAAGACTGATGAGATTTTAAAATATAAGTCCCAAGAGGACTTTATTCTAGATTTTAATATTTGGTAAACCTAATCCTTTCTCCTTCCTTAGTAAGTAAAGAGTTTGGCAAATTACTTTATAAGAAAGATGCACATCAATATTACCAACCTATAAGAATTTCCTTACAAACCTTTGTTTTTATCTTCTTTTAGGACCCACTTTGACCATGTACAGAATACAAAATTCCTCATCACTATGCTGAAGTTGACTAATACGTAAAGACAAGAATGCCAATGTTGATCCTGTCTTCATGCAATAGAAGTCCTTGTTCTTTTGCATGGAACTAGGGCTATTTTTAGAAAAAAGGACTCTATAGATTTAAGAAGGGTAGTTGCAGCCTAAAGAATGTTTATAGATTCAAAAGATTACAATAGACAAGTTGTAGAGACTAACGGGTTATTTATTATACATGTCAATGATAGTTTATTCATTGGGTATGAGTTGTAAATAGAGACAAAAGGGAACGTGATAACTCTATTTTTATAGAGTTATTTTACTTATTTTAGGCAATAAATAATTTTAATAATTGTGAAAAAATATTTGAACTCCTCTTTATTTACCTAAATTTATCTTGTTTATGTAGCACAAGGAGGCAAGGAGAAAATGAATGAACATGGGGAACCTGATGCTTATTGTGTGGCAAAATCATAATATCAAGATCAAGATAGTCAAGATGGGCTTGGGCTTTTGATGATTGTTATTAGATTTTCTATTGTTATTGGGTTTTCTAAATAAATAAAAAACCTAGTCATGTTAGGAATTCAAGTCTCAATTAATTTAGGAGTTCAAAACCCAATTATTTTAGGTCTTTAAAACCCAATTGTTTTAGGTCTCTAAAACCCAATTCTACTAGGATAGGAAATAGGTCTAAACCTAAACCCTATTTAAGATAAGAGAAGAGGCAAAAGAAGAAGGAGGAGGAAATTGAGCACAACTCAAGAAAGAGGTCAAGAATTCAAGGTTTTCTTAAAGAGAAGACAAAAAGGGTGACAGACTTCTTGTTCTTGGATTCAAGATGCCTTCTTTATTTCTTATTACCATTCTTCCTTATTATTTCTTTATGTTTTAGTTTATTTTTGTTAGAGCTACGATGTAACCTAATTATGATGGAATGAATCTTATGATTATTATGTTTTGCAAGATATTTTATTTATGTGAAGTTACATATTATGGAGTTTAATGTTTTTAGGTGATTAGCTACCACTTAGATGACTTGATTTGCATGTTAAAGACCGACAGGAAATAGCATGCAGTTGCTTCTTGTAATATATAACCATAGATTAAATATGGATAGACATATACCATATTGTTTGTGTGGCTTTCGGTGTAAACTGGAAATATTCATAGATCCTAATGCATTTGGTTTGTTTCAATTCACATATAGAGATATAGTGAATTAATGAACTAAGTAGGTTTGCTATACCTAGACATAGGATAGTAAATAAATTAGGAAATTCCACCATCACATAGATATTATCTCTCTTGCAAGCATAAATAATCAATATTAGTACCTAGTAATTATGGTGAAGTCATATGCTCTAACATATTTCTTTTATTAAGTTTTCTTAGACTTAGTTAGTTAATTTATCATCCATTAATTTGGTTTGCTAGATAAATTCTAGCAGTTATTCACCGTTAGTAATTAGTTGGTCTAGTAATCACCAATCTTTGTGGGACGATATCTTTCTTATCTTTATATTACTTGTTCGACATGTTCACTTGCATTTAGATTTCACCGAACAGAACGATTAACCTTCTCTTAAAGTGAAAGATAGAAAATGTCCGTACTGCAGCTAAAAACACCCAGTGAGTTTTATATCCCAAGTTAATGAATGCAACTTTTGTATTCATTATTGCTTTCATTGTTTTTTTTTTTGGTTAAAGGTCAAATTATATATCACCCATAAAAAAATTTACAAGATTATTCAATTACAAAATATCATCATCTAAGCTCAAATATTGCACTTGGCAAATTCCAAAGCTCTTGTAAAAATTTATTACAATTTGTAAGCTTGACTCCTCTGGTAGATAAAATCTTCCCTTTCACATCCTTCTTGATTTTAGCAATAATGGTTGAGTTATCTAGACTTGTATCGTTGAATCTTCTTCTATTTCTTTCGCTTTAAATGTGATACAATATGGCCTTGAAAGATATACTAAGTAAAGTTGTTGCAAAGCTCTTCCTCTTAATAGTCTTAATCATCCAACATATTTCAGTTCTCCAGTGTTCAATTCTTCGAGTTAATTCATTCATGCCTAATAAAGCCTTCTAGATGTAGTTTGTGAACCTACTCTTAAAAAATAAATGTTCCTGTAATTCTTCTTCTTGTTAGTAAAGGTTGCATTGTAGATCTATTGAACTATTTCATTTAGCCACTCGATCTGTTGTGGATAGTTTGTCTTTCAAAGTGATTCAGTAGATAAAATTATGCTTTCGTACTCTTTTTTTCTAAACAAGTGTTGCCCATTCAGTATCTTCTCTGTTCTCTCTTAGTGCTACATAACTTTTAGCAATATTGTATTCTGAGTCCGTCACTAATTGTGTGAGTTCACTTCTTACTTGTAAAATGTTCCTAAAACTCCAAGCTAGTGATCTTTTTATCTCAACTTCTAATACATTTCTTTCCTTCAAATTTTTCTGTTATCATCCATTTAACCCATAAAGAGTTTGAGTTGGGGTGCACAAGAGACTATAAGAGTTTTCCAATTGCCGCCTTATTCCAAGTATAAATGTCTATCAAACCTAGTCTTCTAGAAATTTTGGGCCAACAAACTTCTTTCCATGCCACTTTCGCTACACATCGTCCATTAGATTTACCTGCCCAAAGGAAAGTTCTAATCCTTTTTTCAATTTCATAAAGAGTCTATTTTGGCAATAGAAAAATTTGCATCCAATATGTTTGCAATGAAAACAGAACACTTTTTGCTAACTGCAGTCTCCCCCCATAACTCATATGCTTAGACTTCCAACCTTTAATTCTCCTCAATATATTTTCTGTCAAGATAGTACAATTTAGGTTAGAGAGTCTTTTAGTAATCAATGGAACTCCTAAGTATTTTATGGGAAGTTGGCCTTCTTGGATAGGAATATGATCAAGTAATAGAGCCTTTTCCTATTCAGACAAGCTTGAAAAGAAAATTTGACACTTTTCTAGATGCATCTTCAGACCTATTATATCTTCAAACTCTTGCATAGCATCTAGTAAACACAATATAGACTCAATATCTCCATGAGCAAACAAAAAGAGATCATCAGCAAAGCATAAATGAGTGATCTTCTCTTTAGCGTATTTCCAGTGAAATTTAAACCTTCCAGAAGATACCTTCTTTTGTATAATTCTATTAAGAATCTCCATCACAATAACAAAGAGAAAAGGAGAGAGAGGGTCTCCTTATCTAAGTCCCTTTGCCCCTTAAAAAAACCTGTATGAGAGCCATTGATGTTCACAGAATATCCCACAGTAATGATGCAGCTTTCAATCAGCAATCTAAATTTGTCTGAGAACTTCAAAACTTTCAGAGTATTTAGGATTGCATTCCAGTCTATTGAATCATATGCTTTCATAATATCAACCTTAATTGCCATCATTTTCCCATGAATATCTTTGTGATAATTGTGTATTAACTTTTGACATAACAAAATATTTTCTTTAATGTTCCTTCTTGGCACAAAAGCTGTCTGACAAGGATGTATGAAATGAGGTAAAGCTAGACTTAATCTTCCTGCCACAATTTTATATATGATCTTGTACAACACATTGCAACAAGAGATTGCTTTCATTGTTGTTCCTCTTTAGATACTGATGGCATTTGTCTCTTATTCCCTAAATCTTTTCTTTTTCTTTTTCTTTTTTTTTTCTCTCACATGATTATAGATATCAGTTGTAGATAGATTTAAGAATGACAATACAACACTGGCTTTAAGGTAGTTGGAATGTGATCTTTAATTGGTAAGTGAGGTGAAGACTGGCTTGTCATTGGACCGGATTGATGTTGCTCGGTAAGCTTCCTTAATTGGGTCCAATTGATCATTTTTATAGTTTCTCTCAATGGGCTGAGAATAGCTCATTATTTGTTAACCTCAACATATTTTTTATTTGACCTATTACAATACATCTGAATTAAGTGATGATTATTTTCAGTTTTAAATTATGCCCCTATAATTACCACCACTTTCCTTATCAAAACACAAAACACCAACCCTTTCCTAGGGATCATGTTGGACTGCTTTCCTGGTTGAGTAGAGACTCTCCAATCATCATGCTCTCTTGGTTTCTGTTATGTACGTAATAGTTTGTATTCTCGAGGCACAGAAATAGGGGTAATAGAGTGACTCAGTAGAAAAAAGGCTTGCAGGATGGGCATGCGTGATCCTTCATGATGGTTTCGTGTTAAGAATTTTGTATTTAGAGTAGGCTAATAGGTAAGTAGGGGTTTCGGTGAGCTCTTATAAAGAGCAAGAAATGTATTCAGAAGGCGGGAATTGAAATCAAAGAAACCCAAAGGTTTGTGTTTTCACCTTAAGAAAACAAGGGTCCCGTTCTCCCTCAAAGAACCAAAATCTTCATACCCTCTTTAGTCCCTAAAATGGTTACTAATGGGTCTCTTCAAAGGCCAGTTACGTGTCCCTCTTGGCAGCCATGTAACAATTTCTATAACAGAGGTCACGTTGCTACAATACATACACTTAACGGGTCTGAACTTCCAAGATCTTTCAAACTTCCTTGTGATTTCATAGAAGGTCTTTTTCAAATATGTATTAAAGTTTTGAGTCCCATCTCTTTTCTTTTGAATTCCAACCAACCGATGTTAGTTATGAATTTCCAGAAAGAGGCAAAGGCAATTGAGAGGCTAGTGAATTGTGAGATTCAACAACTCGATAGTGAAAAACTTAAGGTAGAGAGGGACAACTGATGTCATTGTCAGATTAAAGTTAAATGTACATCTTTAGCATTTTGGAACATTGGATAGTGAAATTGAAAGAATCTCTTAAACAATTGCGCAATGAAATGATAACGATGCCAGTAGTTTCTAATATGTTCAGCAGCAGTTTGTTCATTCTAAAGTATAAAATTCAATTGCATCTGCATGACTTCATTTTGATTTAATTGGAATATATGAACGCCACGTTGTTACCCAGAACTTTTAGCTTCTATTTAAAGTTTATATAGTAAATCTCTTCTATGGATTGTCAAAGTCAGTGAGGTCGAGCGAACAGGGCTGTGAGATTGTAAAGGAGGGATAGAGCCGGCGTGTGGCGGCATGTGGAGCCATGTGGTGGCGAGTGATGTCAAAACCTATTTGGCTAGAGTTAGATCCACACCACCATGACGGGGCTTTCTGGTTCCATTACGAATATTTTGCTAGCAAAGTTAAGTAAACTGGGAGTATGGTGGTGACATGAGTGGCAGTGATAAAGGGGGGGCAAGGGGATTGGGGGCGAGGAATTGACTGTGTCTCTCGTAAATTCTCTCACACAAAGGCTTGCCGGTGCTCTTCAAACTTTGTACTCTATAATCATTTAGAAATACAAAAAGATCTTCAATTTTCTCTTTGTGTTCTTGTTGTTCTATTTTTCTTATATTGTTCTTTTTCTTTTATATAAGAAATTCTACAATATTTTGTAAAATTTCTTGTTTTAACTTGATATTAGTTTAGCCTTTTGGCAAAACCTCCTAGTCTCGATCTTTCTTTCTTTCTTTTTTCTGTTCTTTTTTTTAATAAAATAGAAGTTGCAATGGCCTCTACCACCATAAACGTTCGTGTTGAAACTCATGCTTTGCTGCTACCAACCCTAGGCCATCTCTCCATTCCATCCATAGGAGTTCGTCTGGAAGGCCCAACTTTCCTTGTTTTGAAGGCTTGTATAAGCCTTTCCTTCAAGCCACTGGTTTAATAGGGGTCCTTGATGGCCTTTTCCCTTGTTTAGCTATATTCATCATCAATACTGATGAGAAGGGAGCCATCGTATCTAGCCTTTCAAGATTGGTTTGTTAGAGATAAGATTACACGAGGTTGGACTTTATCACTAGTAATGACACCATCATCACTACTACTACTAAGTACAAACCATCAGCTAAAATTTGTAAACTACAATAATCAAACTTGTCAATGGGATTCGTGGTGCAAGAAGTGGATTTGCAGGACATACTGGCATATGTGGAAGACTTTCTACGGGTGAAGGTGGATTTGCAGGACAAACCCTAATCGGCTTGATCGTTGCCGTCATTGTTCGCATTGCAGAGAAAGGATTCATGTTGAATGAGTTTGGTGGTAAACCGTCGAGGCTTTGTGATGGTAGCGGTGGTAGTAAGGGACAATGAAGCAAAAGAAATGAAGCAAACAAGTAGAAAGAGAGTCATGGATGATGCAGAGAGGCCTGCTGATAACTCTATTTTTATAGAGTTATTTTACTTATTTTAGGCAATAAATAACTTTAATAATTGTGAGAAAACATTTGAACTCCTCTTTATTTACCTAAATTTATCTTGTTTATGTAGCACAAGAAGGCAAGGAGAAAAGAGATGAACATGGAGAGCCTGATGCTTATTGTGTGGCAAAATCGTAATATCAGGATCAAGAGAGTCAAGATGGGCTTGGGCTTTGAATGATTGTTATTGGGTTTTCTAAATAATTAAAAAACCTAATCATATTAGGAGTTCAAAGCCTAATTAAATTAGGAGTTCAAAACCTAATTAAATTAGGAGTTCAAAACCTAATTAAATTAAGAGTTCAAAACCCAATTGTTTTAGATCTTTAAGACCCAATTCTACTAGGATAAGAGTAGGTCTAAACCTAAACCCTATTTAAGAGAAGAGAAGAGGCAAAAGAAGGAGGGAGGAGGAAATTGAGCACAACTCAAGAAAGAGGCCAAGAATTCAAGGTTTTCTTGAAGAGAAGACAAAAAGGGTGACAGACTTCTTGTTCTTGGATTCAAGATGCCTTCTTTATTTCTTATTACCATTCTTCCTCATTATTTCTTTATGTTTTAGTTTATCTTTGTTAGAGCTACGATGTAACCTAATTATGATGGTATGAATCTCATGATTATTATGTTTTGCAAGATATTTTATTTATGTGAAGTTACATATTACGGAGTTTAATGCTTTTAGGTGATTAGCTACCACTTAGATGAGTTGATTTGTATGTTAAAGACCGACAGGAAATAGCATGCAGTTGCTTCTTGTAATATGTAAACATAGATTAAATATGGATAGACATATACCATATTGTTTGTGTGGCTTTCGGTGTAAACTGGAAATATTCATAGATCCTAATGCATTTGGTTTGTTTCAATTCACATATAGAGATATAGTGAATTAATGAACTAAGTAGGTTTGCTATATCTAGACATAGGATAGTAAATAAATTAGGAAATTCCGTCATCACATAGATATTATCTCTTTTGCAAGCATAAATAATCAATATTAATACTTAGTAATTATGGTGAAATCGGATGCTCTAACATATTTCTTGCATTTAGTTTTCTTAGACTTAGTTAGTTAATCTATCATCTATCAATTTGGTTTGCTAGATAAATTTTAAGATTAATTCATCATTAGTACTTAATTAGTTTAGTATTCACCAATCTTCGTCGGACGATACTTTTCTTATCATTATATTACTTGTTCAACATGTTCACTTGCATATAAATTTCACCGAACAAGTTTTTGGTGCTGTTGCCAGGGATTGGTTGTTTTACTGCTAATTAATATTAATACCGAATAATTTCTAGGTTTAATCTAGCTTTTATTTTCTTTTAAGAAAAAATCATTTTTTTTTCTTGAAAAAAAATCATTTCTTTTAATTCTTGAAAAGCAAAAAAATCGTTTCTTTTAATTCTTGAAAAACAAAACAATCATTTCTTTTAATTCTTGAAAAAAAAATCATTTTTCTTAAGTTGTCAAAAAAAAAAGGAAAAAAAATCATTTTTGTTTTATTTTTATTTTGCTTCATTATTTTTATTTTGAAAAAAAAAGTTCCTTGTTAAGTTGTTATTGTTGAAAGATTAAGAAAAAAGGATGGAGAAAAATAATGGTATACACAGACTTTTAAAAGACTATGGTGCACCAACATTTTGGAATGCTACATCAAGCATTAAAAGGCCTGAAATTTAGGCAAGTAACTTTGAGATCAAGCTAGCACTCATCCAGATGCTTCAAAACTCCATGCAATATAGTGGGCTACCAAATGAGGATCCAAAAGCTCACATTGAAACATTCCTTGAATTTTGTGACATGATTGGAGATCATGGAGTTATAGAAGATGTTATCAGGTTGAAACTATTTCCATTTTCTCTTAGAGATATAACTAAAAAGTGGTTCTTTTCATTTCCTGCAGGATTAATTACTACATGGGATGATTTGGCTCAAAAATTTCTTGGTAAGTTCTTTCCTTTTGCAAGATCTGCTAAATTGCGTAACGATATTTTCACTTTTGAGCAGATTAATGATGAATTATTATATGAAGCTTAGGAGAGATTCAAGGAACTTTTGAAGATATGTCCAAATCATGGATTACCTACGTGGCTACAGGTACAAACTTTTTATGATGGGTGTAGTATGAATCTTCGTTGTGTAATTGATACAGCTGCAAGAGGGGACTTACATAGCAAAACACCAGAAGAGGCATTTAATTTTCTAGAGGAAATGGCATTTGATAACTATCAATGGTCTACTGAGAGACTACCAATGCATCAAGCAAGTGGAGTCCATGAAGTAGATACCTTCGCCAACTTACATGCAAAATTGGAAGTGTTCCTAAAGAATAGAGAATATGAATTTTGTGGTGGAGCACATGAGAGCACAGAATGTCAAGTAGGTAACCCTAATGCTCATTATAATGATTATAATAATTTTGTTGAAATTTCTAGCAAGTCACAAAATGATTATTACTCAAATACGTACAATCTGGGATGGCACAACCATCAAACTTTTTCATGGAGTAACCCAAGTGAGATGAGACTGCAACCAACATTTTGGCAAATAGAAGAGGTGAAACCTAATTACGAGAACATGATTAGTGAGCTAGCCAGCACCACACAGAACTTTACAGAGAGGATTAAAGCAAGATTTCAGAATCAAGAAGCGAGTTTTCAAAGACAAGAAGCTTCAATCCAAAAATTAGAGGTGCAGATGAGTCAGCTCATTAGTATGATCTCAGAGAATCAGGAGGGTCTTTTGCCTAGTGATATAGAGAAAAATCTTGAAGATACTATAGAGGCAATAACCCTAACATGTGGCAAGAAAGTAGGAGAAGTTAATGTTGACAAGGAAAGTCTCAAAGATAATGATAAAGATGTTAGCATATAACTTGAGGAAGCACCTAGGAGTAAACTTGTACCAGAAAATCCAATACCCTTTATACCTCTAGCTTCATCTCCCTCGAGATTTCAGCAACATGAAAAAGATAAGCAAGTTTTGGAATTCCTTGATATATCTTTAAAACTGCACATTAACATTCTTTTTGCAAATGCTCCAGTTCAAATATCTAGTTGTACAGAATTGTTGAATGAGTACTGCAGAACAAAAGGAAGCTGGAAGTATATGAGACAATTGTGCTAATTGAAGAATGCTCAACAATCAAATGATACAAGTTGTCTCCTAAACTATTGGAGTTTCATCCTCCTTGAGCAACATGTGGAGGATAGTTTGGCTGAAAACTATAAAGCAAGCGCTTCTTGGGAGGCAACCCAAGTATTTTGTTAGTAGTTTGGTTAGAAGGCTGTCACCATATGCTCGTCACAGCTCCATTTTGACAACCTGCAATCAAGGGAGTTTTCTTATTCCTTCTTTATTATTGATTTCTTTTGTTTTTACATTGAGGACAATGCTTCATTCAAGTTTGGGGGTAGGGAAAGAACCTTTTTGCAAAATTTGATTGAAATTTTTTTTTATGTCATGATTACATCCCATGTTGTGAATTCTTGGTGATTCTTTGGAAGATATAGATTTTGTTCAAACCTGCAATTGTAGTGTGAGTTAAGTGTGATTCTGATTATGTTGATCCACCTATTGAGCACTAAAAGTCCTTCATTTTTGAAATTGTGTGTATTTCTAAAGAATATTCATGTGAAGTATGTGATTTTCTTATATCTCACCTGAATTTTAGAATTTGTTTGATTTCCTCTTGAGGCGAAATCCTAAGCTGCATCTAATTAAGAAAATGATTTAGGCCATTCTTTGGATCGTTTGAGCCTTTTAAGCCAACCTTATTTATTTATCACCAGTCACCCCGTTGAGCCTTGATTCATATCCATTTTTTTTTTGTTTAACACCCATATATATATATCCTTGAGCCTTTGACAAATTATCTTTTTGTCCTACACCCTTGAACATATTGATTTTTAGGATATAAGTATATTTAAGTGAAGAGAAGTCGAGGGGAAGGATGTTGATTGCAATGATTATGTAGCATTATATGTTGCTTTTGTGAATGCAAAAAAAAAAAAAAAAAAAAAAACAACATCTGTCCAAGAATGGAATTCTCTTATTGCTTATTGTCAAATTCAAGCCACTAAAGGTTCAGAAATTGACTTTTGCATAGTAGTTGGATGTCATCAACAAAATAAGATTATAATGGTTACATTTCTAGTCCTACTACTTGCTTTATGATTACAAGCATGATTGTGACTTTTGTGAGTGTCAAAATCCAAGTGAAATCAAGTATTTTTGGGAAAAAATAAATGAGAGAAGTGGTGATAGAAAGATCATTTACGAAAAAAAAAAGAGAAATCAAAGAAAGGAAGTGACAAAAGCTCAAATTAGATCCTAGAAAGCAATGTGTTCATGAGTGAATTTAGCCTAAATGACTTTCATCTTACCCCTAGCCCAGCCTTACATTACAAGCTTATAAAAGTCCTATTGATTTTTGGTTAGATGATTGGCTTACATTAGTGGAGAGAGGAATGAAAAGCAAACATATGAGGTTTGGTTAAAGATTTTGAGAGGTTGCATATTAATGTGAATTTATTTGGAGTGCATATAGTTGAAAAGATGAGGACTCACACACACACACATATGGTCAACATAGTTAAGAGTCTATCTTATCTTATGAAACAATTGTGGTGTTTGGATGAAAGCTATATTTTTCTTTGAATTGTTAAGTTGAGCAATTATGGGAGAATATCATGAAGGGATTTTGTCTAAAACATATATTGTTTATTGCTTTTGCTAGAGGACTAACAAAATGTTAAGTTTAGGGGTTTTGATAACTTTATTTTTATAGAGTTATTTTACTTATTTTAGGCAATAAATAACTTTAATAATTGTGAGAAAACATTTGAACTCCTCTTTATTTACCTAAATTTATCTTGTTTATGTAGCACAAGAAGGTAAGGAGAAAAGAGATGAACATGGAGAGCCTGATGCTTATTGTGTGGCAAAATCGTAATATCAGGATCAAGAGAGTCAAGATGGGCTTGGGCTTTGAATGATTGTTATTGGGTTTTCTAAATAATTAAAAAACCTAATCATATTAGGAGTTCAAAGCCTAATTAAATTAGGAGTTCAAAACCTAATTAAATTAAGAGTTCAAAACCCAATTGTTTTAGATCTCTAAGACCCAATTCTACTAGGATAAGAGTAGGTCTAAACCTAAACCTTATTTAAGAGAAGAGAAGAGGCAAAAGAAGGAGGGAGGAGGAAATTGAGCACAACTCAAGAAAGAGGCCAAGAATTCAAGGTTTTCTTGAAGAGAAGACAAAAAGGGTGACAGACTTCTTGTTCTTGGATTCAAGATGCCTTCTTTATTTCTTATTACCATTCTTCCTCATTATTTCTTTATGTTTTAGTTTATCTTTGTTAGAGCTACGATGTAACCTAATTATGATGGTATGAATCTTATGATTATTATGTTTTGCAAGATATTTTATTTATGTGAAGTTACATATTACGGAGTTTAATGCTTTTAGGTGATTAGCTACCACTTAGATGAGTTGATTTGTATGTTAAAGACCGACAGGAAATAGCATGCAGTTGCTTCTTGTAATATGTAACCATAGATTAAATATGGATAGACATATACCATATTGTTTGTGTGGCTTTCGGTGTAAACTGGGAATATTCATAGATCTTAATGCATTTGGTTTGTTTCAATTCACATATAGAGATATAGTGAATTAATGAACTAAGTAGGTTTGCTATATCTAGACATAGGATAGTAAATAAATTAGGAAATTCTGCCATCACATAGATATTATCTCTTTTGCAAGCATAAATAATCAATATTAATACTTAGTAATTATGGTGAAATCGGATGCTCTAACATATTTCTTGCATTTAGTTTTCTTAGACTTAGTTAGTTAATCTATCATCTATCAATTTGGTTTGCTAGATAAATTTTAGGATTAATTCATCATTAGTACTTAATTAGTTTAGTATTCACCAATCTTCGTGGGATGATACTTTTCTTATCATTATATTACTTGCTCGACATGTTCACTTACATATAAATTTCACCGAACAGCTGCCATGGCAACAATGTTATTGCTGGAGATCAATGAATCTACTTTTTTCCAGCAGACTCCTCATTCCTCTTGGGGTTTTCTTTTAATTTTCAAAGGTTCTTGTAGGGATGATTACCATAACATGTACGCGTACTGTCAAAATAATTAGAGTTCTAGTTTGTGAAATCTTGAGGCCAGGAGACACCGGAAATGAACAAGAGAAATACTAGCTTTCAAGAAAGTGTGCCTGTATTGGATGGCTTTACAAATAAAAAGGATAACCTTTGGAAGAGCCACGATTTCTTCCTTGTGTGGCCGTCCTTCTGTCGAAGCTAGAGATAGAGAAGGAAAAACTGGTTGCAGTCTTTCCTTACACAGTCAATTGTTCGACGGGGTCTGGCGTCAGTTTGGGAAACTTCGGAAGAGTTTCTGGGAAACCAGGATTATTTTCCTGGTTTGGCAGATGCTGTGTGCACAGGAGGACGTGTGAGACCAGGATTATATCCTGGTTTGGCAGATGGTGTGCAATAGGTCCAAAACCCTTGGGGCCCAAGTGCAAGCAGACTAAAGGAAGACTTATGACAATTCAACACATCATGTTGGTTCGTAGGTTCAGAAAAGGGGATTCACGGCTTCATAATCATAACAAAACGCCAGGAGAAAACCCCATTAATGTTGCAAGAAATCTATGACAACCAGTAACAACTATTAAAATATAAAAGATGTCATGCAGCTCTTATTGCAATAAGCCATCTTGCAATAAGCTGGTTTTTTCATAAAAGGTATGTGAAAGTGTTCTTTTGAATTCATGATATAAGACGCATGAAATGTGGTTGGTATTTAATTTGATAAGTTCCGCAACTATTCCTCTCTAGTATACAGAACTTCTACCAAATTAGTTCTTTGTCAACTCCGGTTGCGTTCAGAGTCTACATCACCAACCGGGGAAAAAGGAAGGCCTCAAATTTTCTCAGCAACATGCATCACACCACTCCCTGGTCAGGTAGAGATTTCAGTTGTCACACATAAGCAATCGAGTAGGAAACATAATTATACAACAATTTGGTTCCCCTGGTTCAAGCAAGGAAGTTCACTTAGGTCCATGTACAACAATTTGAAGATAAAGTGTAGCTCTGCAAGCAAAGAAGTGTTATATATTGTACTGATTAGTGCAGGGGCATAAAGGTCATTCCACTGTTCATTAAGTGGAATGACAACTATTCTTTTAACATATCGAGTGGGTGTGTAGAGAATTAGTGAGATCAGTGAAAGAGAGTGCAGTGAGCTTGTGCTGTGAGTGTGAGCTTGTAAACAGAGAAGAAGTGGAGCTACCCCCAAAGTGGAAGTAGGGTATCTTTTAGGCCCGAACCACTCTACATACTTGTGCAAGTGTGTGAGCATTGGTTGATGATCCTTGGAACGGTTTTAACAATTGGTATCAAGAGCTTGGTTTGAGTTTTTGCTTCCAAGGAGAGATTTCTACGTTTTGGGGTTAAACCAGACGTTTAAGGTGTGTATCTTCTTCTCTTAAACTTGTTTAAGTGTTTTATGGTTTGATTGTGGCTATTGGTGGCCAGAGATCGCTGGAAAATTGATTTGAAGCTCACGGGTTACTGTTCATTCATTGGCCGAAGAAAGAAATCAAGATCTCTCTCTTGTTGGATAGATTTTTGTATAAAATCTGGTGTCTATAGAATCGTGGTGGCCCGATCTACATTTTGGTAGGTTTTGTGTCACCGGAAACGGCCATGGAACGGTTGAAATCGGCGAAAAACTTGTCGGAGGTACTATTGAGTATTGCAGAGTGGTACTATTTAGTATTGTACAGGTACTGTTGAAAGTACTATTTACTCTTTGACCGTTGACTGAGTCCGATCCGGTTTGACCCAAAGATCCGACTTGACTCGGTCTGAATTTGACCGACCTGACTTGACCCAAGACCTGACCCGGTCTGTGTTTGACCGTTTGACCATAATCATTGACCGTTGACTTTTCGACTGACCGTTGATCGCGCGTGCAATATACGTGCCAGATCCCACGTGCAGCCATGCGTGCAGTACTGTTCCGTGCGTTAAAAAACATGTGCCGAAAGGTTTTCTAACAAGATTTTTGGGGTATTTGTTCTGGTGTTTTTTGGTGGATTTTCTGGAGGTTATTTCAAAATTTTTAGGCAAGTACAGGGGGGTATTTTGGTCATTTTGCATATTGAAAGTATTTTTCAAAGGGGAGCTTATTAAAAATGACTAAGTCATTTAGAATTGAGAAATTTAATGGCAACAAATTTAGATTGTGGAAGACTCAATTCATAGATTATTTATATCAAAAAGAAAATTTGATATTAGCCATTAAAGGTAAAGAAAAAAAGCCATCAAATATGTCTGAAGATGACTCGGAAACATTAGACAAGAAGACTCTTGGTCTAATAAGGTTGGCTTTGGATCCTTCGATCATATCAAATGTCAGTGAAGAAACCACAACAAAAGGTTGTATGAATGCTCTGGAAAGAATGTATCAAACACCTTCCTCCACAAATCGGGTGTTCCTTACTAAGAGGCTCTATAGGATGGAGTATGATGATACTTGTACTATGCAAGAGCATTTGAATGAGTTTAATTTGTTGGTTCATCAACTTAGAGCAATCAATGTTGAGTTTGATGATGATGTACTCGTAACGAATTTTTTGATTACTTAACCAAGTAGTTGGGATCCATTGGTTATGTCCATTACTGGATTAGCTAAGGGGAAGCTAAATTTTAATAACGTCATTGGAACAGTCATGTTAGAAGATTTGAGATGAAGATCTTCAAGTGAAGCTTCCAGTTCTAAGACTTCCGCTGCATATTCAGTCAGGGGTAGAGAAGGCAGAAGACAAGATAGAAATGAGGGACAAAGAAGTAAAAGCCGTGGTAGGTCAAGGCCTAGGGGGAGATCACAAAGCAAAGAGTCAACTAAGAAAGAATGTTGGAATTGTGGTAAGACTGGACATTTCTAGAGGGACTGTTATGCTCCTAAGAAACAGACTAATCAGAGACAGATTAATCAGACTTCAAGGGAAACATCAGATAATAGTTCAGCAAACTTTGTAAAGTTGATGGTATTATCTACTACTGCTATAGTAGATGATTCATGGGTGATAGATTCAGGTGCCTCCTATCATGCTATTCCACGTAGAGAGCTTTTCACAATCTACACTTCGAGTGATTATGGTGGAGTATGATAACTCTATTTTTATAGAGTTATTTTACCTATTTTTTAGGCAATAAATAATACAATGTTTATGAGAAAATATTTGAACTCATCTTATTTATTTGAATTTGTCTTGTTTTTGTAGCACAAGGAGAAAAAGGATGAACATGGAGAACCTGATGCTTATTGTGTGGCAAAATTGTAATATCAAGATCAAGAAAGTCAAGATGGGCTTAGGCTTTGGATAATTGTTATTAGATTTTCTATTGTTATTGGATTTTCTATTTAAATAGAAAACTCAGTCATGTTAGGAATTCAAGTCTCAATTAATTTAGGAGTTCAAAACCCAATTGTTTTAGGTCTCTAAAACTCAATTGTTTTAGGTCTCTAAAACCCAATTGTTTTAGGTCTCTAAAACCTAATTCTACTAGGATAGGAGATAGGTCTAAACCTAAACCCTATTTAAGAGAAGAGAAGAGGCAAAAGAAAGGGAGGGAGGAAATTGAGCACAACTCAAGAAAGAGGCCAAGAATTCAAGGTTTTCTTGAAGAGAAGACAAAAAGGGTGACAGACTTCTTGTTCTTGGATTCAAGATGCCTTCTTTATTTCTTATTACCATTCTTCCTCATTATTTCTTTATGTTTTAGTTTATTTTTGTTAGAGCTACGATGTAACCTAATTATGATGGTATGAATCTTATGATTATTATGTTTTGCAAGATATTTTATTTATGTGAAGTTATATATTACGGAGTTTAATGCTTTTAGGTGATTAGCTATCACTTAGATGACTTGATTTGCATGTTAAAGACCGACAGGAAATAGCATGCAGTTGCTTCTTGTAATATGAAACATAGATTAAATATGGATAGACATATACCATATTGTTTGTGTGGCTTTTGGTGTAAATTGGGAATATTCATAGATCCTAATGCATTTGGTTTGTTTCAATTCACATATAGAGATATAGTGAATTAATGAACTAAATAGGTTTGCTATACCTAGACATAGGATAGTAAATAAATTAGGAAATTCCGCCATCACATAGATATTATCTCTCTTGCAAGCATAAATAATCAATATTAGTACCTAGTAATTATGGTGAAGTCATATGCTCTAACATATTTCTTTTATTAAGTTTTCTTAGACTTAGTTAGTTAATCTATCATCTATTAATTTGATTTGCTAGATAAATTCTAGGAGTTGTTCACTGTTAGTAATTAATTGGTTTAGTAATCACCAATCTCTGTGGGACGATATCTTTTCTTATCATTATATTACTTGTTCGACATGTTCACTTGCATTTAGATTTCACCGAACAAGTTTTTGGCACCGTTGCTGGGGATTGGTTGTTTTACTACTAATTAATATTAATACCAAATAATTTTTAGGTTTAATCTAGCTTTTATTTTCCTTTAAATTTTTTTTTATTATTCTTGAAAAACAAAAAAATTGTTTCTTTTAATTCTTGAAAAAAAAATCGTTTCTTTTAATTCTTGAAAAAAAAAAAAAATCTTTGTTAAGTTGTTGTTGTTGAAAGATTAAGTAACAAGGATGGAGAGATATGATGATACATATAGACTTTTAAAAGACTATGTTGCACCAACATTTTGGAATGCTACATCAAACATTAGGCTTGCAAATCAGGCAAATAACTTTGAGATCAAGCCTATGCTCATCAAGATGCTTCAAAAATCTGTGCAATATAGTGGGCTACCAAATGAGGATCCAAATGCTCACATTGAAGCATTCCTTGAATTCTGTGACATGATTGGAGATCATGGAGTTACAGAAGATGTTATTAGGTTGAAACTATTTCCATTTTCTCTTAGAGATACAGCTAAAAATTGGTTCTTTTCTCTTTCTGCAGGATTGATTACTACATGGGATGATTTGGCTCATAAATTTCTTAGTAAGTTCTTTCCTTTGGTGAAATCTGTAAAAATGTATAACGATATTACTACTTTTATGCAGATGGACAATGAATCAGTGTATGAAGCTTGGGAAAGATTCAAGGAACTTATGAGGAAATGTCCAGATCATGGACTACCCATTTGGTTACAAGTACAAACTTTTTATGATGGGTGTAGTACAAATCTTCGTTTTGTAATTGATACAGTTGCAGGAGGGGATTTGCACAGCAAAACTGCAGAAGAGGCATATAACCTTTTGGAGGAAATGTCAGCCAATAGCTATCAATGGTCTACTAAGAGGCTACCAATGCATCAAGCAAGTGGAGTCCATGAAGTAGATATCTTCACCATAATGTCTACACAATTAGAAGTGCTCAATGAGAAGATAGACAACCTAAATACTCCAGTTGTGAGACATCAAAGTAGATCATATGAATTTTGTGGTGGAGCACATGAGAGCACAGAATGTCAAGTAGGTAACCCTAATGCTCATTATAATGATTATGCTAATTTTATTGAAATTCCTAGTAGGTCACAAAATGATTATTACTCAAATACGTACAATATGGGATGACACAACCATCAAACTTTTTCATGGAGTAACCCAAGTGAGATGAGACCGCAACCAACATTTATGAAAATAGAAGAGGTGAAACCTAACTTGGAGGACATGATCAATGAGCTAGCCGTCACCACCCAAAACTTTACAGAGGGGATTAAAGCAAAATTTCATAATCAAGAAGTGAGTTTTCAGAGACAAGAAGCTTCAATCTGAAAATTAGAGGTGCAGATGAGTCAGCTCATTAGTATGATCTCAGAGAATCAGGAGGGTCCTTTGCCTAGTGATATAGAGAAAAGTCTTGAAGATACCATAGAGGCAATAACCCCAACATGTGGCAAGCAAGTAGGAGAAGTTGATGTTGACAAAGAGAGTCTCAAAGATAATGATAAAGATGTCAGCATACAACTTGAGGAGGCACCTAGGAGCAACCTTGTTCCAGAAAATCCTATGTCCTTTATGCCTCCAACTCCATCTCCCCAAAGATTCCAGCAACACGTAAAAGATAAGCAATTTTTGGAATCCTTTTATATATCTTTAAAATTGCACATTAACATTCCTTTTGCAGATGCTCCAGTTCACATATCTAGTTGTGCAAAACTTTTGAAAGAGAAATTGGAGAACAAAAGAAAGCTAGAAGTATATGAGACAGTTGTGCTTATTAAAGAATGCTCAACAATCAAACGACACAAGCTGTCTCCTAAACTATTGGAGTTTCATCCTCCTTGAGCAACATGTGGAGGATAGTTTGGCTGAAAACTATAAAGCAAGCGCTTCTTGGGAGGCAACCCAAGCATTTTTGTTCATCTTTTCATTGAAAGTTTTGTCACCACCATCTCCTCAAAGCTCTATGTGGATCTAACCTACAATCAAAGGAGTTTTCTCATTCCTAATTCTTCTTTATTATTGCTTTCTTTTGTTTTTGCATTGAGGACAATGCTTCATTCAAGTTTGGGGGTAGGGAAAGAACCTTTGTGCTAAATTTGATTGAAATTTTTTTTTTATGTCATGATTACATCCCATGTTGTGAATTCTTGGTGATTCTTTGGAAGATATAGATTTTATTCAAACCTACAATTGTGGTGTGAATTAAGTGTGATTTTGATTATGTTGATCCACCTATTAAGCACTAAAAGTCCTTCATTTTTGAAATTGTGTGTATCTCTAGAGAACATTCATGTGAAGTATGTGATTTTCTTAGATCTCACCTGAATCTTAGAATTTGTTTGATTTTCTCTTGAGGCGAAATCCTAAGTTGCATCTAATTGAGAAAATGATTTAGGCCATTCTTTGGATCGTTTGAGCCTTTCAAGCCAACCTTATTTATTTATCACCAGTCACCCCACTGAGCCTTGATTCATATCCATTTTTTTTTATTTAACACCCACATATATATACCCTTGAGCCTTTGACAAATTATCTTTTCGTCCTACACCCTTGAACATATTGATTTTTAGGATATAAGTCTATATGAGTGAAGAGAAGTCGAGGGGAAGGATGTTATATGGGAAGAATGTTGATTGCAATGATTATGTAGCATAATATGTTGCTTTTGTGAATGAAAAAAAAAAAAGAAGCAACATCTGTCCAAGAATGGAATTCTGTTATTGCTTATTGTCAAATTCAAGCAACTAAAGGTTCAGAAATTGACTTTTGCATAGTAATTGGATGTCATCAACAAGATAAGATTATAATGGTTACATTTCTAGTCCTACTACTTACTTTATGATTGCAAGCATGATTGTGACTTTTGTAAGTGTCAAAATCCAAGTGAAATCAAGTATTTTTGGAAAAAAAAAATAAATGAGAGAAGTGGTGATAGAAAGATCATTTGCGAAAAAAAAAAAAGAGAAAGCAAAGAAAGGAAGTGACAAAAGCTCAAATTAGATCTTAGAAAGCAATGTGTTCATGGGTGAATTTAGCCTAAATGACTTTCATCTTACCCCTAGCCCAGCCTTACATTACAAGCTTATAAAAGTCCTATTGATTTTTGATTAGATGATTGGCTTACATTAGTGGAGAGAGGAATGAAAAGCAAACATATAAGGTTTGGTTAAAGATTTTAAGAGATTGTATATTAATGTGAATCTATTTGGAGTGCATATAGTTGAAAAGATAAGGACTCACACACACACATGCGGTCAACATAGTTAAGAGTCTATCTTATCTTATGAAACAATTGTGGTGTTTGGATGAAAGCTATATTTTTCTTTGAATTTTTAAGTTGAGCAATTATGGGAGAATATCATGAAAGGGTTTTATCTAAAACATATATTATTTATTGCTTTTGCTAGAGGACTAGCAAAATGTTAAGTTTGGGGGTTTTGATAACTCTATTTTTATAGAGTTATTTTACCTATTTTTTAGGCAATAAATAATACAATGTTTATGAGAAAATATTTGAACTCATCTTATTTATTTGAATTTGTCTTGTTTTTGTAGCACAAGGAGAAAAATGATGAACATGGAGAACCTGATGCTTATTGTGTGGCAAAATTGTAATATCAAGATCAAGAAAGTCAAGATGGGCTTAGGCTTTGGATAATTGTTATTAGATTTTCTATTGTTATTGGATTTTCTATTTAAATAGAAAACTCAGTCATGTTAGGAATTCAAGTCTCAATTAATTTAGGAGTTCAAAACCCAATTGTTTTAGGTCTCTAAAACCTAATTCTACTAGGATAGGAGATAGGTCTAAACCTAAACCCTATTTAAGAGAAGAGAAGAGGCAAAAGAAAGGGAGGGAGGAAATTGAGCACAACTCAAGAAAGAGGCCAAGAATTCAAAGTTTTCTTGAAGAGAAGACAAAAAGGGTGACAGACTTCTTGTTCTTAGATTCAAGATGCCTTCTTTATTTCTTATTACCATTCTTCCTCATTATTTCTTTATGTTTTAGTTTATTTTTGTTAGAGCTACGATGTAACCTAATTATGATGGTATGAATCTTATGATTATTATGTTTTGCAAGATATTTTATTTATGTGAAGTTATATATTACGGAGTTTAATGCTTTTAGGTGATTAGCTATCACTTAGATGACTTGATTTGCATGTTAAAGACCGACAGGAAATAGCATGCAGTTGCTTCTTGTAATATGTAACCATAGATTAAATATGGATAGACATATACCATATTGTTTATGTGGCTTTTGGTGTAAACTGGGAATATTCATAGATCCTAATGCATTTGGTTTGTTTCAATTCACATATAGAGATATAGTGAATTAATGAACTAAATAGGTTTGCTATACCTAGACATAGGATAGTAAATAAATTAGGAAATTCCGCCATCACATAGATATTATCTCTCTTGCAAGCATAAATAATCAATATTAGTACCTAGTAATTATGGTGAAGTCATATGCTCTAACATATTTCTTTTATTAAGTTTTCTTAGACTTAGTTAGTTAATCTATCATCTATTAATTTGATTTGCTAGATAAATTCTAGGAGTTGTTCACTGTTAGTAATTAATTGGTTTAGTAATCACCAATCTCTGTGGGACGATATCTTTTCTTATCATTATATTACTTGTTCGACATGTTCACTTGCATTTAGATTTCACCGAACAGAGTATTACTAGGAGATGACCATTTACGCAAGATTGCAGGCATTGGTAAAATTTTTTTGACTTTGTCAAATGGTAGTTTGTTTATTTTGAACGATGTGAGGCATATTCTAGATGTCAGGAGGAATTTGATCTCAACTACTACTCTTGATGATGAAGGTTATTATACCTATCTAGGTGAAGGTGGTTACAAGATCACTAAAGGTGCTTTGGTGATGATAAAGGGTAAGCGAGAAGGCACATTGTGTGTATTGAAGAATGTGCGATATAACTCTGTTAATGTTGTAGCTCCTGATGATTCAAGACTTTGGCATTTGAGGCTTGGACACATGAGTGAGAAGGGTCTCAAGGTATTGTAATCTAAGGGAAAGTTTAAAGGCTTGAATGATGTAGATTTAGAATTTTGTGAGGGTTGCATATTGGGAAAAATGCAAAGAGTTAGATTTCTTTGAGATGGGCCTGAGAGGAAGAAAAGAAAATTGGAGTTAGTTCATACGAATGTATGGGGGCCAGCCCAAGTTGCTTCGCTTGGAGGTTCAAGGTACTTTGTGACTTTTATTGATGATTGCACAAGAAAGTCCTAGATCTATATGATGAAGAACAAATCTGATGTGTTTGAAGTGTTCAAGAAATGGAAGACTTTGATTGAGAATCAAACGAGTATGAGGATCAAGGCTCTTAAATATGATAATGGGGGCGAATACTGTAGCAAAGAATTTGATGATTTCTGTTCGAGAGAAGGAATCAGGAGGATTAAGGTTACCCGAGGAACTCCTCAGGAAAATGGAGTTGCAGAGGGATTAAACCGCACTATTCTAGAGAGAGGGAGAGCTATGATTCATCATGCAGGACTTCCACAGTACTGTTGGGGCGATGCTTTTAATACAGCAGTATTCTTGTTGAATAGAAGCCTTTCTACAGTGTTGAATTTTGATATTCCCGAAGAAAGGTGGATGGGAAAACAAATAGATTACTCATACCTCAAGGTATTTGGGTGTGAGGCATACGCGCTTGTTAAGGATCAAAATAGGGGTAAGTTGGACTCCAAAGCTTAAAAGTACTATTTCTTAGGATATGGTGGAGATGAGTATGGTTATAGATTGTGGGATGGTGGAAAGAGGATGTACAGGTTCTGAGATATTGTCTTTAATGAGGATAAATTATATAAGGACAGGAAAGAGAAGGAAGTGCAGAAGAAGTCTGATGTGATTGATGTAGACTTGGATGTTCCAGAGAAATCAGTGAGTGATAGTTCTCAGGAGCCCACTTCCCCAGCTTCATCTTCAGAGAGTACACTGGATACTTCAGAGAGTACACCAAAGGAACACTCTGACACTCCACCTCCTACTCCATCAGTGAGGAGATCTACTAAAGAGAGGTGTGCTCCTTCTAGGTATTCTCCATCTTTAAATTACATTTTGTATACTGATGCAGGTGAGCCCGAGAATAGGAAGGAGGCTTTGGATTGCGTTTCAAAAGCCAAGTGGGAACAAGCCATGAATGAAGAGTATGACTCTTTATTGTCTAACCAAACTTGGGATTTGGTTCAATTGCCTAAGGGTAAGCGGGCGTTGCATTCAAGATGGATATACAGGATCAAGAATGAGGCAGATGGAAGTAAGCGCTATAAGGCCAGATTTGTTGTCAAGGGATATGTGTAGAAAAAGGGAATAAACTTTGAGGAGACTCCAGTGGTTAAGATGACTTCAGTATAGGTGATGTTGAGTATGGTAGCTGTTTTGGATCTTCATCTAGAGCAGTTAGATGTGAAGACAGCCTTTCTTCATGGGGATTTGGAGGAAGAGCTCTACATGTATCAACCCGAGGGACTTGAGGTTAGAGGAAAAGAAAAGTTGGTGTGTAAACTCAAGAAGAGTTTGTATGGTCTGAAACAGGCCCCTAGACAATGGTATTTGAAATTTGATAATTTCATGAGGGAGCAGAAGTTTGACAGATGCTCAAGTGACCATTGTGTGTATTTCAAGAAGACACCTTTAGGTAATTTCCTTATCCTACTCTTGTATGTTGATGACATGCTTGTTTGTGGAGCAAATATGCAGGATATAGTTGAATTGAAGAATCAACTCAAGAGCAGTTTTTCAATGAAAGATCTTGGAGCGGCAAAGCAGATCCTTGGTATGAAGATCACTCATGATAGAAAGAAGCGTGTGTTGAAGCTATCTCAACAGGACTATGTTGAGAGATTGGTCAAGAGGTTCAATTTGAAAGATGCAAAGCCAGTGGCTCAACCTCTTGCTAAACATTTCAAACTATCATTGAAAGATTGTCCATAGACGGAAGAGGAACGGGAATTCATGAAGAATGTTCCTTATGCTTCAGTGGTGGGTAGTTTGATGTATGCCATGGTTAGTACAAGGTCAGATATTGCACAAGCTATTGGTGTGGTGGGTAGTTTGATGTATGCCATGGTTAGTACAAGGTCAGATATTGCACAAGCTATTGGTGTGGTGAGCAGATTTATGAACAAACCAAGAAAGATGCATTGGAATGCAGTTAAATGGATTTTCAGATATTTACAGGGAACTTCTTCTTATTGTCTTCACTTTGGAGGTTCAGAACTTAGTCTTCAAGGTTATGTGGATGCTGACTTATCAGGAGATCTTGATGGTGGTAGGAGTACCACAGGTTACATCTTTACAGTTGGAGGAACAACTGTTAGTTGGATGTCCAAGTTACAGTCAGTGGTAGCATTGTCTTCTACGGAAGCGGAGTATATAGCAACAATTGAAGGGGCAAAAGAGTTCATTTGGTTGCAGGGTTTCTTGGAGGAGCTTGGTTAGAAGCCAAAGGATAGTGCATTATAGACAGGCAGTCAGAATGCCATTCACCTTGCCAAGAATGCAACGTTCCACTCCAAGTCAAAGCACATTGAGAGAAGATATCACTTCATCAGGCAAGTGGTGGAGGATGGATGTGTGAAGCTGAAGAAGATCCACACTTCAGAGAACTTGGCGAACATGTTGACTAAGGTGGTCGATAGAGACAAGTTGAGTTTATGCTCAACTTGTGCTGGGCTCAGGAGCTAGAGCTCTGGCGAGGGCAGTTCTATTTCTGGTAGCAATTTTTATTCCTATGGTGCAGGGATGTTGCACTATTCATTCCAAGGGGGAGAATTGTTATATATTGTAATGATTAGTGCAGGGGCATAAAGGTCATTCCACTGTTCATTAAGGGGAATGACAGCTATTCTTTTAACATACCGAGTGGGTGTGTAGAGAATTAGTGAGATGAGTGAAAGAGAGTGCAGTGAGCTTGTGCTGTGAGTGTGAGCTTGTAAACAGAGAAGCTTGAGCTTCTTGTAAGTCACTGGAGAAGAAGTGGAGCTGCCCCCAAAGTGGAAGTAGGGTATCTTTTTAGGCCCGAACCACTCTACATACTTGTGCAAGTGTGTGTGCGTTGATTAATGATCCTTGGAATGGTTTTAACAAGAAGAGGGGGGAAAAAAGTCTCAAAGGAGAAGTCCAGCTCAGCAAGTGAGAAAGAGGACGTGATTTTCAGCCTTGTGAGAGCCGAAGATGAAGTGTTATTAAATGAGCGTCCTGTCTCATCTATGATATTTTTCTTTCTTTAGCATGTCATTTTCCTTTCATCAGCCCAGCAATTTCTCTTAGCCCTCCTCAATTCAGTTTCCACGAAATTCCATTGAAGGTCCATCCAACACTCTCGCTGTCGAAGAGATAGATTCCTTGTTGACTATCCAGAAACTGTGCAAAGGAACAAGCTCATCCACTCCGAACGAAAGTTTACCAAAGACCCAACGCGTGTGAACGGTGGACTCTGTTCGCCAACTTGCTAGATTTTTCTAATTTCTTTGTATTTCATGGAGGCAACCTAAGACTTTTCTTTTGAGAATGTGTGATAGAGTCTTGAGTGTGATCTCTTCCATTCTGGCTATAAATATGTAACAATAAGGCATTATGTAAGCAAGAATAGTTCAAGTAATAGTCATCTTATTTTGCCAAAATTCCTAGCTATTCCAATTCTAAAACTTCTTTTCCATGAAAACTCCCTCATTCAAATTTGGAGATGGCCTTCGGCTGAAATAGCAGGGTGAAAGCGCCGTTGATCACGGTTTAGGTATAAACTTATATTATGTTGTAACTTCATTCTTCTTACAGTAGCATAATCTGGTGAAAGAGAGAAGAGAAGGGTGGCAATCCCGATCTCATCCGCGACTCTCTCTCTATGTCTCTCTTTCTTTGTGCGTGTGAGATCTGTTAATTCGTCAATGTCTGTCGCTTTGTGAAGAAGAAAACCATGTAGAATTGTTTTGAAAGACATTTAAGGGTTGAGGGAAAAAAAATCCGGAGTAAGTAGTAAAAGAGCGACGCCATGTTTGAGATAAGTCTCGAAAGTTTGAAGTTTTCTGACAAATTGGATAATCGGTGTACTGCAGGGGTTTTGGTTGACTGGTAGTTGGTACACTGATTCCAGTCTCCTCCACTCCTTCTTCTTCACAGAGAGCCTGGTTGAGTGTTAGAGATGGATTTTGTTAAGGACAGATTCAGATTCAATATGAACAGATTTAGATTCAACAAATAAAACTGAAGAGTTAAGGATATCGGAACCAACCGGCGATTTTAGGGACTCCCGCCGTGCTCGACGATGCCTTCTCTTCCCAATGGTAGCAACTCAGGATCACTCTACAGGCGTTTGCAGTACACCGGAACCGGGACTCCAACCAGAGACGTCTTTTCTTCCCAAAAACTCTCCCCCTTCGTGCCTCCTTTTCCTTTTTGTTAATTCCCCCCTTTCCTTCATTCGGGTCACTCTCTTGGAGCCCTACCCGCTCCATAGTAATTCATTAGCCCACCCTAATCAAAATAAGACAGCCCACACCAAAAAACCATTATTTAGCCCACTGCCTACGTATTTACAAAATAGCCCTTAACAACTCCTCCCCCCTTACAAAAGAACCTTGTCCTCAAGGTTCAAATCAGGGTACCTTAGCCGTAACTCCTCAGTAGGACGCCATGTTGCTTCTGTGGCTGGAAGACCTCTCCAATGCACTAACAGCTCTTCTTGACCCTTTCGGGTTCTCTTGTCCAGAATTGCTTGCGGTCTTGCTACTACTAGTTCTTCCCTCCCTACAACTTGAGGAAGTTCTGTGAGGGGCTCCACATTCCGTCCCAGCACCTTTTTGAGCTTGCTGACATGAAACACAGGGTGTATTCGGGAGTCTGCTGGTAGCTTAAGACGATAGGCCACCTTACCCACTTGCTCTTCAATCTTAAATGGACCATAGTACCTGGGTAATAGTTTATTGTACCAAGGCATTCCAAGGGAAAGTTGTCGATATGGCTGAAACCTAAGAAAAACATAATCTCCTACAGCATACTCCACCTCCAAATGTCTCCTGTCATAGACCTTCTTCATCCTTTCCTTAGTTTCTGCCATCTTCTCTCTTAATTCCTTTAACACCTGTTCCCGCTCTATAAGTTCCCTTTCTACAGCATCCACATTAGAGCTACCAGGAATATAATCAAGAAGGTTAGGGGGAGGCTTACCGTAGACCACCTCATAAGGCGTTTTGCCATGAGAAGAATGTTCGCTTGTATTGTAGCACCATTCAGCCCAAGATACCCATTTAACCCACTGTCTAGGATGATCACCAATGAAGCTTCTTAAATACATTTCCAAGGACTTATTAACCGCTTCTGTTTGCCCATCTACCTGGGGATGATAAGCTGTGGTATAATTTAGCCTGGTACCATGAAGATTGAAAAGCTCCTGCCAGAAAGCACTAGTGAAGATAGGATCTCTATCTGAAACTATTTGCTGTGGCATACCATACAGCCGGTATATATTGTGGAAGAAGGCTTCAGCTACAGTTGCTGCTGAATACGGGTGCTTAAGTGGAATGAAATGCGCCATCTTCAAAAAACGGTCCACTACTACCATGAGATAATTCTTTCCCTTACATTCAGGCAGCCCATCTACAAAATCCATGGCGATTTCAATCCAGGTTTCATGTGGTATAGGCAGTGGCTAAAGAAATCCAGCTGGTAGAGAATTAGGTATTTTATTCTTTTGGCATGTGACACACTCTTGTACTACCTTCAATACTGTCTTCCTCATTTCCTTCCAGTGGAAGGCTGTACGAACTCTTTGTAGGGTCTTTCGAACTCCCTCATGGGCAGTGGAATGGATCTCTTCTACAATGGGTTGCACCAACTCAGAATTGGGCAGCAAGAAAATTCTACCCTTGTAGAACACTAGACCATGTCGGTATTCCCAACTTTTCCCCATTTTTCTAGCCCCAATTGCCTCCACTTTTTCTTGTAACATTGGACTAGTTCTTACCTCTTCTCTAATGGGATCCAACCAAAGAGGAACCGGAGTAGAAATAGCCAACAAGTCAGCCTCCCTGCTTGAATCATCACCCTCTTGAATATCAACTTTTCTAGAAAGTGCATCAGCGGCCTTATTATCTCTTCCTGGTTTATACTTTATCACAAAATCAAAACCCATAAGCTTGCATAACCATTTTTGTTGCACTGGAGTGGATATCTTTTGCTCCCACAGATACTTCAAACTCTTTTGATCTGTTCTAACCACAAAACTTCATCCCAGCAAGTATGATCTTCATTTGTTTACTGCAACTACCAACGCTAAGAGCTCTTTCTCGTAAGTGGACAGCAAGGCATTTCTTCCTTTTAATACTTGACTCATGTAAGCTATGGGGTGTCCTTGTTGTGAGAGTACCGCTCCAATGCCATGACCTGAAGCATCACATTCTATTACAAACCTTTGATTAAAATCTAGAAGTGCCAACACCGGAGCCTTAGACAATGCTTCTTTTAGCCTTTGGAAGGCCTCCTCCGTCCTTGGATTCCACTGAAACCCTTTTTCTTTTTTTTTTAACAGCTCAGTCAGGGGCGCTGCCAAGTGCCCATACCCAGCTATGAATCTCCTATAGTACCCTGTTAACCCCAAGAACCCTCTCAAACTCTTTAAATTAGTTGGTTGCGGCCAGTTGATCATATCTTGAATCTTCTCCTTATCCACCGAGACCCCATTAGCACTAAGAACATGCCCCAAATACTTGACTTCATCCTGGCCAAAGGCACACTTAGTTCGTTTCAAGTACAACTTATGTTCTTTAAGTTTCTCAAACACTCTTCTCACATGCTCCACATGAGTACTCCAACTCGGGCTGTAAACTAATATATCATAAAAAAAAACCAACACAAATTTCCTCAAAAATTCTTTGAAGGTTGTGTTCATCAATGCTTGGAAGGTTGAGGGGGCATTAGTTAGCCCAAATGGCATAACTAGAAACTCATAATGGCCTTGATGAGTTTGAAATGCCGTTTTATACACATCCTCAGGGTGCATCCTCACTTGATGGTATCCTGATCTCAAATCTAGTTTTGTGAAGTATGAGGCTCCTCTTAGTTCATCAATAAGCTCTTCCACTGTCGGAATGGGAAATCTATCCTTGATTGTCTGTTTGTTCAGGCCTCGGTAATCTACACATAGTCTCCATGATCCATCCTGCTTCTTAACCAATATCACCGGTGATGAGTAGGGGCTTGTGCTAGGTCTAATTACTCCTGCCTCCAATAACTCTTTAACCATCCTCTCCAACTCATTCTTTTGATAATAGGGGTATCTATAAGGTTTACTTGCTATAGGATTATTTCCTGCTTGCACCGGAATCTTATGATCACATTCCCTAGAAGGTGGGAGGCCAGTAGGACTTTCAAATAAGTCATCATACTCCTGGATCAGCGCCCCTTAAGGATGATTCTGCTCTACCATTTTCATCATTCGACACATCTGTTTTGCCTCTTTCCAACGCCCATAACTGCGGTTCTGAACCCTCATTTATAACCTTGCGTATGTGTAGTAGTGCTCCTTCAGGTTTCCGTCTTAGCTCTTTACACATGTGCTGTCCCTCTACTAGCCTATTCTCCCCTACCCGTAGTCCTTGTAACTTAAGCTCTTTACCTCCAATCATAAATGATATTTGCATCTCATCGAAATCTAAAGCAACTTTACCCAACGAACGCATCCACGGGGAACCAAGAACGGCCTCAGGGCCTATCAAGTCTAAGAGATAGAAATCAACACTCATTCTTAAACCTTGTACAATCACGGTGACCCCTTTACATAACCCTTCACTCTTCATTTTATCTCCGCTGGCCACCTCTACATTAACACTTTTGCTATGATCTGGAATTATACCCCATTTTTGTGCTAACTTGTTGCTTAAAAAATTATCCGTACTCCCTGAATCCACCAATAAACAAATTGTATTTCTTTTGTCACCAATTTTTCCCATAAACATTATCGTTCTAGGGGTCGTGGATCCATATAATGCATTCAAAGTGATTCTTGGGGGTATGTCAATAAGTTCCTCAACATCCTCGCGGTTTCCTCCTTGATCCTCATCTATTCCTTCCTCATCAAATTCTTCACCCACCATAAAAAATAATTTCTTTTTACACTTATGTGTTGGGGTGTATTTTTCATCACACCTGAAACAAAGCCCCTTTTCTCTTCTTTCTTCTATTTCTTTGGGCGTTAATCTTTTTCCTTTTTCATAACTCTTCACATCTCGGCTAACCAGCTTGTCTTTGGTTTTATAATCTACTGGTTTAGTTGTTTTTCTCCATCCCCCTACTACCTCATCTTTTTCGAACAGTTTTGCTAAACTTATGGCCGCGTCCAAAGATGTAGGTTTCCTTGCCTTCACTTCACGTCTTAATGACTCCTTCAACCCTCGAATGAAACACCCTTTCTGTTGTCTTTCAGTTAAATCTTCATCCCTCACCAACATTTTAAAGAATTGGTCCTCATATTCTTCCACAATTCCTTCTTGAAACACATCCAGCAAATCAATAAAGAAATCCTCATATTCTGTGGGTCCATACTTAGCAAGCAAGGCCTTAACTAACAATGGCCAAGTTAACAACTCCCCTTTAAGCTTCCTACCGTAAACCTCAAACCAGTACCTTACAGTTCCTTCAAAATGCCAGGCTGCTATAGGGACTTTGTCTTCCTCTGGGGTGCGATTGTAATAGAAAAAACTATTAGCTTGGCAACCCCACGCCGTGGGATCTTCACCCCCACCAAACCGAGGAAAATCAAACTTCACCCCACCCCCTCTTTGCGGACCACCCGAGAACCCACCCTTTACATGAAATTCAGAATGACGATCAAGGTCTTCTTCCTCTTTTTTGTTTTTTTCTTTGTCCCCATCACGATCCCTGGAACCTTTGTGAGACTCCTTGCGAGAATCTCGTGATCCTTTCAATGAATCAGAAGGATCAGGGTCCCCGTTCGGGTCAGATTTCTCCTTTTTAATCGATTCAGGCCCTTTTTCTATTTGAGATTTCAAATCGACGAACATACCCATTAATCGATCAAACTTCCTATCTAAATCCACAACACGGTCATACTTTTTGTCCAGATCTGCGAATTTTTTTGCAAGATCGGACGAAACGGAAGCAGAAGATGGATCGGCCATCTCCGATACCAATTTGTTAAGGACAGATTCAGATTCAATATGAACAGATTCAGATTCAACAAATAAAACTGAAGAGTTAAGGATATCGGAACCAACCGGCGATTTTAGGGACTCCCGCCGTGCTCGACGATGCCTTCTCTTCCCAATGGTAGCAACTCAGGATCACTCTACAGGCGTTTGCGGTACACCGGAACCGGGACTCCAACCAGAGACGTCTTTTCTTCCTAAAAACTCTCCCCCTTCGTGCCTCCTTTTCCTTTTTGTTAATTCCCCCCTTTCCTTCATTTGGGTCACTCTCTTGGAGCCCTACCCGCTCCATAGTAATTCATTAGCCCACCCTAATCAAAATAAGACAGCCCACACCAAAAAACCATTATTTAGCCCACTGCCTACGTATTTACAAAATAGCCCGTAACAGATTTCAGCTCGTTCTGGACGTCCCTCGGGACATCTTTTCTGATATTCGTGGTTCTGATGCTGCTTTACACTTGGTTGTCGAGGAAGCCCGAGAACGCTGTGGTTTACTACCCGAACCGGATCTTGAAGGACATGGAGCCATGGGAGGGCGGGTCCAGGACCCGGAACCCGTTCGCCTGGATCCAGGAGGCTTTGTCGTCATCGGAACAGGATGTGATAGCCATGTCAGGGGTTGATACTGCCGTGTACTTCGTCTTCCTGAACACCGGTTTGTCTTCGGCTCTCTTCGCTTTCTTTTCCCATTTTTCGTGAATTTCTTACCATTTGCTAAATCTCAGGTGGATTCTGCAACTCGGATTACTGTGTCAACTCGAAGGGGGGAGAGGGGTTAGCAGGTTTTTCGGGTTGGGGGTGGGGAAGAGGTGGAGTGTGGAGAGAAAGGGGAGTGCGTTTGAGCGAAGGCTCCGGCGGCTAAGAGAGTTTTTGGGTCATTCACGTTCGATGAGAGAGAAAGTTTTGAGTCATCTTTCTTAATGACTCATTTTTCTTTTTATGAACGTCACTTTCTTTGTTAGAACTTTTGAGTAAGTGATTACAAAACTTTTTTGCTCCCTGCAGAAAAGCTTTTATTTGAGTTTTCGCCAATTTGGATTAGTTTTTCAAACTTGGTGACCTATGAGTGTGAGCTTTTCAGCAGAAAAGGGATCAATCTCTAATATGGTCTTTTTGCCAATTAATCTGCAGTGTTGGGAATCTTGGTCTTATCCGGCTTAGTGCTGCTGCCAGTTCTTCTGCCAGTTGCTGCCACTAATCATGCTGCGAAGGCGACAAACACAAGCAGTGGGAGCTTTATTTTATCCATGAAAAATATCGAAGTACGCAACATACTTTTCATGAACTGATTGTTTAATCCTTTTTTGTTTTTCCTTTTTAATTCTCCGGGGCAATAGGTTATAAAAGTGACGGAGAACTGCATTTTATAAATTTGCCTCACGTGGATAAAATCTCTCACCTACTGCATAAATAGAGGCACATCTTCCGGTACAAGAAGTACTTAGGATAAGATTTGTGTGTTTTGGCTATCTAATAAATGTCTTTTAAAAAGTAAAAGTTCAAAATTTTATACCTTCTATATTGTTGGTAATGATTTATTCTTTTCATAATTTTTTAATAAAGTCTTTTTTTGTGTGGGTATACAGAAAAAGAGTCATTGGTTGTTGGCATGTTTGCTAGCTACATACTAGGTTTCATTTGTTACATATTACCTACTATGAAAGGCATTTAAGCATGTCTCTAGACTAAGAGCCAATGCTCTTTTGTCTTCAGAAGTGAAGCTTGAACAATTTGTCATTCTTGTTAGAGACATATCTACTGGCAAATGGCAAACAAGAAAAGAACAGGTGGATTCATATTTCAAGACTATTTATTCTAATAAATATTACAAATCGATGATGATTACAGATAACAAAAAGGTAAGATAACAATTTTGTATGAATGCTTTATTTTACTTTCTTGATTGTTTCAACATTGGATGGCACTTGAAGGATTCTTTCTTTTTTATTTTTTTCTCTTCTTTTTCCATTGCACTAAATGTCATCTTTGGGATCACCAAATCATTCCTAAAATTTATTAGATTATTCCACTTTCTGACCTTATATCTTTCATGTTTTAAATTTTTTTTTTTTATGGTTTCTTATAAGCTAGGTGTGGTCTTTATTCCATAAGAGTTTGTAAAAAATATTGTTGGAAGTTGTTTGGAATTATTGACTTTGAATACAAATATATTACCATAATCTAACCTTTTAAATCCTAGATATCACTTTGATATATATTTATGTGGAAATCAACTCAATAATTTATCCTCTTCATAATGCATGGGTATTTCAAATTTAGAGGTTCAAAGTTAAAATTATATCTTGTGTGGAAGTAAAAATTGTGAGCACTCTAGATGCATTAAAAAAAGTAGCATAGGTGTTATGACTATATACACTCGTTTATAACTTAACATCGGTTCTCTTAGGTGAACAAAATTTGGGAAGAGTTAGAAGGGTACAGGAAGAACCTTGCACTTGCCGAGGCAATATATGCAGAGTCAAAATCAACTGGCAAACCAGAAAGGGCAAGACTTACTAACAGGACTGGCTTTCTTGGTTTTTTTGGCAAAAAAGCAGACAGCACAGAGTCAAAATCAACTGGCAAATCAGAAGGAGCAAGACCCACTAACAGGACTGGCTTTCTTGGTCTTTTTAGTAAAAAAGTAGATAGCATAGAGTACTACAATAAAAAGATCAATGAACTAATACCAAAACTAGAATCTGAGCTGAAAGTCACTCTCCGGGAGAAGCAGCAAGGCGCCGCTCTGGTCTTTTTTACAAGCAGGTTGACGGCAGCCTTGGCGGCTCAGAGCCGACATTCCCAATTGGCTAACAACTGGACGGTTATCAGTGCTCCTGAACCACGTCAACTGATATGGAACTATCTTAAAATCAAGTTCTTTCAGAGGAAAGTACGTCGATATGTTGCATATATTAGTGCGGCCTTGATGGCCATCCCTTTCAACTTGATTTTGTTTTCGTTTCTCTATGGTCTCTTAAGCCTGAAGAAATTGGAGAAATTGAGAGTAATAGGTACATTGTTGGAAGCTTTCTCTCCAATTGCATTCAATTTGCTTCTATCTTTGATACGCAAGTTACTTTTGCTTCTCTCCAAGGCTCAGGGGATCCCCAGTAAAGGCCATGCAGTCAAAGCAGCTTCGGGGAAATATTTTTGTTTCTTTGGTTCAAGCGCTTTTATTCCAGTCCATCTTTACGTAACTATATTGGAGAACGTGAAGGAAAACTCTCTTAGAGTGTTAGTGCAAGAAGATTTTCTGCAAGAGTATACAACGGGCTTGATGACGGTCTTGATGACCTATGTGGCTTTCCAGTAAGATGATGATTTTGAACTTCTTATATAAATGATTTTGTTTCTTTTCTCTCCAAAATCCCGAAAGCTTATGTTTACATTATCATTTGGTTTTTACTCTTGTATTATTTCTTATTCTATTCTAACATTGAACTCTGTTCGTGTAAGGCCAACCTCTTCGTTCGTCCATATATCTTTGTACTTGTCAGAACAATCTTTGCATTAATCTTAACAATTTAGACTTCTCATTCGATATGGTAAATCTATGTTTCCCAGGGCATTTGTTGGCTATGGTCTTGAGCTGTCTAGATTATTTACTTTAATTCCATACCATTTAAAGACGAAGTATTGGTACAAGACCGAGGCACAGAGGAAAGAAGCTTGTTCTCGTGCCGATCTGGATTATGGAACTAGGCTGCCTGCTAACATGCTGATCCTCACACTTGTCCTATGCTACTCTGTTGAAGTTCCTCTACTTATCCCGTTTGGGGTGGCTTACTATGGAGTAGCATGGCTAGTTCTTAGACATCAGGTATTCTTCGACGATATCCCTTGAATTCTAAGTTCTTATGCGACCAAGGTCCTTTTTTGTGTAGGACCAAGTTGAGGATATGAATGCCGTTCTGTTAATTAAGGATCAAAATTCCTGTAAAGGGTTAAAATAGTAATTTTCAAGGGTAAAATGGTAATTTTAATAAACTAAATTGTTTCTTCTTTTTTTTCCCCCTAAGTTACTTTTAAGTATGAACCTTTGAAGATCCATATATTATTATGTTATTTGGTAAGTTAGTCACAAAAACATCAGAGGGGAAATTCTATAGTGGCTCATTATTATACGAAATACTCCAAATGATAAAAGAATTGGTTCTTTGTGAATGTAGCAATGGCTTTGTCAAAAAACATAAATTTCTCAATATTTTCTACGTTTGTTGAATGTTTTTGCTGTGCATTTGTGTATATATATAACATGTATATTAAGTGTGGTAGTATTTTACCTTCTGGAAGTGACAATATTATTAAAATTTTTAAGTGTTACTATTAGACCAAAAATAATAGTTGATAGTCAGATCATATATTTTGTTTCTTGATCACCTCAATGGTATAGCTTGCAAGCATGCTGGGATATTTCTCACCACCACACACCATCAAGCCCCAACATATCACTTCTAACAACCTACTAGCAGTAAAGGTTAAATGTTCAATATGCTCGCAGCAATTGTTAGGATCTTCAAATGTTCTCATGACATCAAAGCTACAATTGAATATTAAAGTATATACCCTATTGTTTAACCATCAAGAAGGAGCATTTTGTAGACTTGTTGGGATACTTGACACAACTACATATATTGGCCCAACAAATGTGTGAGAAGGAGAGAAAAAGAAAAAAGAAAAGAAAAAAAAAGAACGAAGTAGTACCTCACGGTTCATTACTTCTTAAAAGTGTGCAAATACCACATACATAAGCTTCAAAATGTTTGTTTTGAGAAATCTAAGCTTTATTAGGCTCTTTATTTTTATTTTTATTTTTATTTATGGATTTTTTTGTCCAACAGGCATTTAAGGTATATGTTCCCTCATATGAAAGTTATGGAAGGATGTGGCCTGACATTCATCAACGCATCCTAAATTCTCTATTGTTATGCCAACTTACCATGTTTAACTTCCTTGGGATGAGGCAATTGTACTATTCATTTCTCCTGATTCCACTTTACATACTTAACTTCCTCTTTAGATATACTTGCAATAAAATATTTTACCCTTTTTTCCACAACACGGCATTGGAAGTCGCTTGCCACCCA
Source organism: Casuarina equisetifolia (assembly GCA_028551475.1). NCBI lineage: Eukaryota > Viridiplantae > Streptophyta > Magnoliopsida > Fagales > Casuarinaceae > Casuarina > Casuarina equisetifolia. Next base: position 1,974,614 of record CM052357.1, on the reverse strand, counting down.
TTGAACGAAGTCCCTAACATGGCCGAAGTTTTCAGAGCTTTCATTCCACCCAGCTTGCGTTCTGAGAAGATTGATGATTATCAATTTGAAGATGACTTATCACAGGTTTCAAGATCAGTATCTTTTGTGTGACGTACACATGTACCAGTATCATTCCACTAAATTTATTTTGGGTCATTTATATATGTGTTTTAGATTATACTTATGGGAACTTGGATATTTGTTGACATTAACACTTGTGTGGTTGCTTATTAGTACCATTTTATCATGACTTTGGTTTTCTATAACATAGTTTGTTTTTGTATTTGAACCACTTTTGTGGCATTTCTTATGGTTACTATTTAATTGCAAATAGTTTCTAGAGCAATGCAAAGAGTATTTGTCCTTGATATTATGATTCAAGGTTGTTTTTAAATGTAAATTAAAGACATCATTTCTATTAATACAAATTACATTAAAAACCAAAAAAAAAAGATATCATTTCATTATCTCACATCAACATTTATTACTTAAAACATTAGTTCAAGTGTTTTAGTATTTCTTGCCTACTTTTCCTAGTCTCTTTACTGCATAAAAGCGGTATAGTTTGGTCTCTTGCTCCATACACACTCTGATTGCAGTCTGAGTGGTTGCCATTACCTAGAGTTAAGGTCCATAATCAAGATTAGATTGTCAAATAGTCATATTTTTTACCTAAAGTCAAATAATTTGCAAAATGAGAGTCATGGAATATTACAAGATCTCTTATTTTTCCAAAGTATTATAGAAGTTTTATAGCATATATGCATATAATAATTGCAAGTAAATACCAATAATATACATTATTCAAATAAGATTTACATATTATTGAGTTAAATCATTGTATAAGGAGGGAAACATTGTCCACTAGTTCAACTACCACAATCATGTATTTGTATTTTTATTCTTTTTTATGAATATGTGAGTTTATTTATCGAAGAATAACAAAGTCTTAGGACACAATGATGTATTTGTTATATTTGAATTAACCCAATGGGGGGGTTGGATTAAGTTTATTTTATTTTATTGACATTGTTGTTTAAAAATAATAAAAGAAGGTAGACAAAATTGTTCAAGTAGATTAGCCAAATATTCAAATTTATGTCCACCTCCTCTAACTAATTGTAAGAAAACCTTTTTACTAAAATATGAGAGTTATACTCTTAACTTAGGTATATCTTAATTATTTGTTCATAGAATTTACAATCTACTTCACGAAGAAAAGCCTAACACAGCTCCACAATACAATAAACAACAAAACATTATAATAACTGCTATTTTACACGTTTCCTTCTCTTCTTTTATTTTATTTTATTTTTTTCTTTTATTCCTCACGTGCCTTGCTTCTTTTCTTCATGTTTCCTTTGCTTTTCATCTCTTTTGGGACTTGCTACATAAATAATAAATATTTGAATAAATATATAAAAAATCAAATGTTATCTCACAAAATTATATTATTTATATCTTAAAATAATCAAAATAATTCTATAAAAATAGAGTTATCAATAACTTTTTTCTATACAAGGCCTTACTAATTTCTCACTATACACTTAGCAAACTAGGCCGCACCTGGCCTTATAAACATTAACAAATCAAATAGCTCAATTCAATAAAAGAAGGATCAAAACAACAACCTAAGGATAATTAATAAAGAAACAATCACTTAATATAATCTACACAATGCCACAATCAAAGTGAAAAAACAATAAGCCATAGTCCTTAGTGTTAATTCTTGACATTCGTATATGGTAGAGCAACAAGATTAACACATATAGTCTTAAGAAAACATGCACTAATCCAATTGAGGTTTAAGTAGCAACAAACTCTTTCACCAATCAATATAACTTGTTTAAAAAAATCAAATAGTCAACAACAATGGATAAAAAAGAACTTTAGACAATAACATTGTTACCAAGTGCTATTGTGCAACAATAATAGAAATCTTTTGCCCAATAACAATATGCTTTATGGATTTATCAAAAGTCATATGTAAATCAAAACCCTCACCTCTCAAATAGACAAAAATTTTCAAATAATTTAGGGCAGACAAAACCATATCATTGAGCCATACAATCCATTAATTGCCCTTTGGGAATCTTTCCATTTTAGTCAAATTTAAGCAAGATATGAAACCTTGTAATTTTCAGACCACAAGGGAACAACGGCAACAATGAAAGCAAAAAGGGGACAAATTTTGCAACCCTAATTTGCTTTTATAGAATAAAAACATAAATCCTAAAGATGCTAGCGTTTAAAACAGCTAAGCGGCATCCAAATTTGCCGATTTTCAACAAAGCATATGACAATTGTATCAAACAAGTCGATCGGATTTAGGTCCATATTGGATTTGGTTCTATTTGGGATTTTAGGGCATTTCCCTTTTCTTTTTCTTTTTTTGAAAATGACAAGGCCATTTGTTCGTACAAAACTCGAATTAAGAGAAAAACTTTAAAAAAACCCAAATTTTGACCTAATAAAACCAACTTTTTGGGTTTTAGACCCATGATGTCTCTGACACCACATGTAAACAAATCTTTTTGTCTCAAAGAGACAAAACAAAACAAAACTGGATTTGCATGGTCAAATCTAAAACACCAATCATCAAATCAATAAGTAACAAAATAATAAAGAAAGGTCAACATTCTTGCAATCCATATCAAAGATCAACAAATGTGAAACAATCTTCTAGCTAAAGTGCTTATCCTCTATTATTGTTTAGAGACGCGCTAGCTTAATAAGAGAACCAAAAGGAATACAACTTTTGCAAAAATGAAAATCTTATAACCCTAATTTTGTAGGATACACATTTATATGCTGAGTTTAAGGACAAAACTTAGCTTAAACCTTATCTACTACCAAGAAGGTCTACTCATCATAGCCTTATTTGATAAGTCACGGCTCACATCAACCAATCTATATTCTAATAATTAAGAACACATGTCTCTCTTTATTAGATTAACCATTAATATAAACTCACATTTGATAAGCCTAATGAAATTGAGCTAACACTGCTATCACCATGCAATGTAGCATTACTGAAGTGGCGAAGACGAATGCTGATGCGTCACTTCTGTTGATGGTTTGGTCCCTTGCGAGGGCTGGATAACACGTAGCATGTCATCTCCTTTGGTATTTTCTCTCATATGGGCAGGCAATGAGAAAGCCACCCATTATACAACCTCCTACAACCAGTAAGAGGGTAGAATACTTCAAAAAATGGATGATTACTTGCCTCACAAGGCAAACTCTTGTCATTATGCTTGATTATCCAATTATGGTTTACTTGACCTCAAGCTTCTCAATAGCTTGCTTTTTTTTGTTTTTTCCTTTTTTCAATCAATTTGCAAGTGGAACCTCTCGCGCCATCCTTGATCCTTAACTTATTCCGTGGGTCATATAATTAGTTAGAGAGTTATATGTTAATTTCAAGTTTTTTCTTTTTTCTGATTTGTAGGATAAATTAGAACCAACATAAGTTCACATAAACGTGACCTTTTTCACCTGAGGCTTTTATACTTGTACAACCGACAACAAGTCATTTGGGGCTTGGAACAGCGATCAAGCTCCAAGGTAGAAGAGGAAAGCAAACAACACAGAACGAATGTTGTTGAAGTAAGATAATGACTTTGAATTCCTTATGTAAATGGCTTTGTTTCTTTTGTCCTTGAAATTCCCAAAGCTTATGTTTGCAAAATAATTTGGTTTTTATCCTTGTATTATTTCTTCTTTTATTTTGACATTAAATCTTGTTCATGTAAGGCCAACATCTTTGTTTGTCTATATAATTTTGGTAAATCGTCAAAATAATGTAATGTGATATAAATTTTCCTATTAAATGGTTAGTGTGGCGGGTCAATTGATAGGAGTAAAAGAGTTTAATAAGTTTATCAGTGATTTTGAGCTTATTCAACCAAATTTGTTGGGCTTTCTTCTATCATGGACAAACATAGGGAAAGGAGTATGTTGCAAAATGTAGAGAATTAGATAGATACTTAGTAAATATTGAATGGGTGCAAAAGCATGCAATCTTCACTATAGAGTTCAATACATGTATTTCAAACCATAGCCTTGCATTATCAAAGTTGGCAACATAAGACTAAGGGAAAAAGAGCTTTATGCTTTTCAATTTTTGGCCAACAAGCCCAAACTTGGTGAAGATAGTAGAGAATGTCTAGAATTGGAGGGTAAAAGGGACAACAATGTATTGGTTAACAATTACATCGAAGGAATTAAAAAGAGAACTCAAGAAGATCAATAAAGAGGACTTTATAGACTTAATAGAAAAGATGCAAATAGCAAGGAAATAACTTCAAACAGCGTAAAATTTTCATATACACAATTTCGAAATGCAGAAAATGAATGGCTTGACAATATAATATTGTACAACAACATGAGGAATGCTACTGTTCATTTCGTAAAAATTCTACATATAAGTGAATATATGAAGAATACATCATAATACAATCTTATTCTCTTTATTTAATAAGTCTAATATAGTGTTTTAAACTAAGAACTATTTCATTATAATTATTAATATGAGTTAATGTAATATTGAAAGTTGAAAATTCAATTAACCTTAAGATTTCCGAAAACTCAATAATATCAGGCTGAGGCCATGTTTGTCTTCTTGGCTCTCACTCTCCTGTCCCTCCTGTCTTCTTGTCTTCCTCAGTATCATCATGTCATATCCGATCCACTTCTGCAGTGCATTCTCTCTCTTTGCCCTCTCTCTCCTCTCTCTCCTCTCTCTCATCTCTCTCTGTGCATTATAAGAATAAAGACACAGAGCCGGAGAAGGGTGAACCTCACAAGCAGCAAATCTTTCCTGTCGTATCTTTTTTAGTAAAAATTAACCTCTTTTCTTTCCTTTTGAAAGTTGGGAGGGTGTATTTTTTTCGTTTTTATTTATTTTTCCATTTTAAGAAGGGATTAACAGTCTATTATGGTTTGATATCTTGCTGTCGCTTTTCACAGAGTCGAGTGCTAGAGCATTTGAAAATTGCTTAAATATTTTTGTATGGCTGTTGACATTTCTAGATTGTTTCCCGCCTGTACTATCGTCTTTATTGGTATTGAAATTGAAATGAATTAATAAAATTCAAAATCATAACCAATCAATGTTTAGGTGTATAATCATGAAAGAGAACCTGTAGTTTTCTTTGATGATGGAGAGAGTATCAATTTCCACAAAAAGGCAGAGGCAGGGTGAAGCTTAAGGTTGAGAGGAATAGACTGATGGAGTATCAGTAGAGTTTTAAGCAAAATCACTTTGTATTCCTTATTTCGCCATGGAATGACTATAGTCATTGTCAGCTTAAAGTCAAATGTTAATCTTTAACATTCTGGACAGTGAAACTAAGGCATTTTTTAAACAATTGCAGTATGAAATGATAACGAGGCATGTAGTTTCTTATCTGTTACGCAGCAGTTTGAAATTCTGTAATATAAAATTCAATTGCACCTTCATGACATCATTTTGATTGAGTGGGAATCTATGAAAGCCACCCTGTTTGCCAGAACTTTTAGCTTATGTTTAAAGCTTATATAGTAAATCTCTTATATACAAGCCTTTTGCGCAAGCTTGTATTTGCGTTTTCTTCTATTTGGATTAGTTTTTCAAACTTGGTGACCTACATGCGTGAACTTTTCAGGAGAAAAGGTGTCAGTCTCTAATATGATCTTTTTGCCAATTAATCCGCAGTGTTGGGAATCTTAGTCTTATCTGGCTTAGTGCTGCTGCCAGTTCTTCTACCAGTTTCTGCCACTAATCATCCACCGAAGGCGACAAACATAAGCAGCGGGAGCTTTAGTGACCTTAACAAGTTATCCATGGGAAATATCGAAGTATGGAACTCAGTTTTTCATGAACTTATTGGTTAATCATTTTATTTTTTACTTCTCTTTGTGTTTTGGCTATCTAATAAACGTCTTTTCAAATATAAAAATTCAAAATGTTATGCATTTTTTTTTTAAGTTAAGGATTTATCCTCTCCATCTTTTCTTAATGGAACTTTGTTTGTTTGCATATGCAGGAGAAGAGTCATTGGTTGTGAGCATTTTTGATAGCTACTTATTGGGTTTCATGTGTTACATATTACTTACTATGGAAGGCATATGAGCATGTCTCTAGGCTAAGAGCAAATGCTCTTATGTCTCCTGAAGTGAAGCCTGAACAGTTTACCATTCTTGTTAGAGAGATACTTGCTGGTGAAGGGCAAACAAGAAAAAAACAGGTGGATTCATATTACAAGACTATTTATCCTGATACATTTTACAGATCAATGATGGTTACAAATAATAAAGAGGTAAGACATGAATTTCTTATGAATTTCTTATGAATTTCTTATTTCAAGACAGGATGGTGCTTGAAGGATTTTTTATTTCCATTACACTAAATATCATCTTTTTGAACACCAAACCATTTTTAAAGGATTATTAAATTATTCCACGTTTTAACCTTATATACTTCATTTCATGTTATCTTTTAATTTTTGTTTCTAGTTTCTTTTTAGTTGAGTAGACAAGTATAAAGTAAAGGCCACTTTGATATGCAATTTAGCCTTAATATAATAATACATGGGTGTTCTAATTTTGGAGGTTCAAAGTTGGAACTATGTCTTGTGTGTAAGTAGAAATTGTGAGCACCCTATACGCATTAGAAAATTAGCACAGACGTTATGTATATACACTGGTTTATAACTTAACATTGGTTCTCTTGGGTAAAAAAAATTTGGGAAGAGTTGGAAGGGCACAGGAAGAAGCTTACACGTGCCGAAGCAATATATGCAGAGTCAAAATCTACTGGCAAACCAGAAGGCGCAAGACCCACTAACAAGACTGGCTTCCTTGGTCTTTTTGGTGGAAAGGTAGATAGCGTAGAGTACTACAGTGAAAAGATAAATGAACTGCTTCCAAAACTGGAATCGGAACAGAAAGTCACTCGGCAGGACAAGCAGCAAGATGCTGCTCTGGTCTTCTTTATGAACAGACTGGCTGCAGCCTCTGCAGCTCAGAGTCTACATGCACAGTTGGTCGACAACTGGACGACTATGGATGCTCCTGAACGACGTCAACTGATATGGACCAATCTTAAGATCAAGTTTTTTCAGAGGAAAGTACGGCAATATGTCGTGTATATTATTGTGACCTTGACCATATTGTTCTACATGATTCCAATTGGGTTTATTTCTGCTTTAACAACACTGGACAATTTGAAGAAACTTCTCCCATTTTTAAACCCAGTTGTGGATGTGAAAGCAATCAAGACAGTGTTGGAAGCTTACCTCCCTCGGATTGCACTCATTGTCTTTTTGGCTATGTTATCCAAGTTACTTTTGTTTCTCTCCAAGGCTGAGGGGATCCCTTCTGAAAGCCATGCTGTCAGAGCTGCTTCTGGGAAGTACTTTTACTTCACCGTGTTAAATGTATTTATTGGAGTCACAGTCGGTAGAACCTTGTTCAGTACGTTGAAGAACATTGAGAAAGATCCTAATTCTGTAGTTACATTGCTAGCAATTAGTCTGCCGGCCAATGCAACATTCTTCCTGACATTTGTGGCTTTGAAGTAAGATAATGATTTTGCATTTCTGATACTTATTGTTTCCTTTTCGTTTCTTTCTTTTTTCCTTTTTGTTTTTTTCTTGAAGTCCCGAAAGAGCTCATGTTACATACTCTTTTAGTTCTTCTCCTTGATTATTCCGTGTTCTATAAGCATTATAACTATGGATTTCTCATTCATTATGATGATTCTATCTTTTCCAGGTTCTTCGTTGGCTATGGTCTTGAGCTGTCTAGAATAGTTCCTTTAATTATATTCCATTTAAAGAAGAAGTATCTCTGCAAGACTGAGGCTGTGGTGAAAGAAGCTTGGTCTCCTGGTGATCTTAGATATGTAACTAGGGTTCCCGGTGACATGCTGATCGTGATAATTGTCCTATGCTACTCTGTTACAGCTCCTCTTATTATCCCGTTTGGTGTGGTTTACTTTGGACTGGGATGGTTAGTTCTTAGAAATCAGGTAATCTTTACTGATATCCGTTGGATTTCTGGTTCTTATACGAGTTGTCATTATACTCGATCTGCACATAATGAGAAGATGTTCTTCAAGTATGGCAGTGTTTAGCCCTACCACATTGACAACAAGAGGAATGATGAAAAAGAAAAAGAAAGAAAAGTTCCCATGGTTCTCAACTTCTTAGAAAGCATAAATATTTGATGCATAAACTTCAGAATTTACGTAATCAACATAATCAGACTCTTATATATCTGTTTTCCTTTCTCATTCTGTTCAAGACAATAAGACTTTCTTTCTGGTGTTTTGTTCAACAGGCACTCAAAGTCTATGTTCCCGCTTATGAGTGCTATGGAAGGATGTGGCCTCACATGCATACACGCATCCTGGCTTCTCTAATATTGTACCAAGTTACTATGTTTGGCTTCTTTCTAGTGAAGGAATTCTACTATGCACCATTCCTAATTCCACTTCCCATACTGTCCTTGCTCTTTGGATATACTTGCAGTCATAAATTCTACCGGTTTTTTCGTGACACGGCGCTGGAAGTTGCTTGCTGCCCATTGCAGGAAGTTCCTAACATGGACCAAGTTTTCAAAGCTTTCATCCCACCAAGCCTGAGTTCTGAGAAGATTGATGATGATCAGTTTGAAGATGCCTTGTCACAGGTTTCAAGAACTGGATCATTTGTTTGACGTACATATGTATGTATTCCACTAAATTTATGTTGGTCTATAATACTTTTGGGTAATAGCATATTTGTTTACATTAGCGCCGTGAATCATGGTTTTGGTTTTCTTAACATAGTATGTTCTTGTTATTTTGAAATTCTAGTGTGGAATTTCTTCTTGATACTGTTTAATTGAAAACAGTTATAAGTGCAGTGCAGAGATTATTTGTCCTGAGTATTAGGATTCAGCGTTGTTCTTTAATGTCAATGATGTCATTTTGATTGTCCTGCATCAACATCTATTGCATAAAACATGAGTTCAAGTTATTCAGTTTTTCTTCTACCTACTTTTCCTGGCCATTTTTACTGCATAAAAGCTAAATAGTCTGGTTTCTTGGTCCATATAAGGCACAGATTACAGGTGTAGTGGCAACTGCTAAATACAATTGAAGTCCACATCCAAGATCAAATAGTCTACACACTGCGAACAGGGTAATATTACCAAACCTATTATTATTGAAAGAATTAGGATGATTGTATGGTAAATACACCATCATTACACATAAATATTAACAATTTTCATTATTGAGGATAAGATTGACTTACTATTGAGTTAAATGAGTTGTATAAGGATCGAAACTTTACAATGAAGGATGAAACTTTGATTCGAATACTACAATCATATACTGTGAATGAATTCACACCAATAATAATACTTGACTATTGGGTCAGATGTAAGAAATGGCGTACTATGATAGGAAAACTCTCTAATGGTATTGCATCCTCTAATAAACCATGTAGTTTTTAAATTTTCACATTTAAAAATAATTTAAGAGAAGCACCTAAAATTATTACTATTTCTCACTTACTCCTAATTTTGATTCTGTACAATTAATAGAGATATATAAGAAAAGAGTAAAAGTTAGGCCATTTGTGTGCTAACGGGTATAAAATCCAGAGCCCGTCGACCTACTTTTATTGCATATTTTGAAATGCTAACGGTATAAAATGGACCACTTGGACCATGGACAAAATACAAAATTCTTTATCACTGTTTTGAGGTTGACTAACACTTAAAAGAAGATAATTTTAATATTGACACTATCTCCATACAGTCGGAGTTGTACTTCTGCATTGACTTCGAGTTATTTAAGGAAACAAGGACTTGTTGAAATTTAGCAGTAGTAACAGAGACAACGAACGGTTTACCTGCGATTAATGTCAAAAAAGACAAACTTCTGAACTGCAGCTAAAAGAACCTAGCGAGTAATGTATTCAACCTCAACAACTACAACTTTTATTATTGCTTTCATTGCTGCTCCTCCCACATATAATGACGGTATTGTCTAAAAGTATACTTGATTTTTTTTTTAAATGTAGTAACGAGCATGAAAAACTAATATATTTTTGAAGGACGTTTACCTCTTGCCTTCTACCATTAATGATCATAAAGATGCTTAGAGCTACCGTGGTTTACAAGGGTATTTGCTGTAAATAATTTCTGTGAGAACAATGATTTGTTAAAATGAGGTACTGTAAGAACAGCAAGATGAGTTTTTCATATTATGTAAATTCTAAGTAGAAATCATCTATAATATGAAATGCATACTTTTTTCTTGTAAGTTAGTTTTGGAGGAAACATGTTTTCTTAACAATGACAATTATTTTTTAATATTTGACAAACCAACCTCTAACATGCTATTAATTTTTTTTTCTTCACACTATAAATTAAGTCAAGCTACTAATTTAATTAAGGAAAAAAATCAGTTTGAGCTACCAAAGAGTTAAATAGGAAGTTTTAAAATTCGTTACCACTTTTCTGTTATTGCTGTTAAAATTCGTTACCACTTTTCAGCTGCATAAACTCCAGCTACAACGGTGCCGTAGATGTATTTTTGGGAAAACTTGCAATGGTTCGATGAGTCACACTTATCAGTGGGGACCCATGGTGCAAGAATTGGATTTGCAGGACCTACTGGCATATATGGTGAAAGAAAACAAACTCCTATGGGATAGCCGGAATAATGAAATTCCAGCGAGGGAATGGTAAGAGGCAAAACCCTAAAAACTGTGTGTTTACGATTGAGTAAAAAACTTTAGGATTCTGCACAAACCTAGAACGCGGCATGGGTTGGAACTGGGTTGCGACACGGGTTGAGTGATCCAGTCGGGTCGCCTATCTGTACATGGGTTAGGGCTGACATGGCTGGACGGTTGAGGTGTCATCGGATGGTGATGTGGAGGAGACATGTGGCATTGACGTGGCTGGTGATGGGTTCTTTAACATATGGAAGACTTAGAAGGATTAAAAATTGACACACTTTGGAAAGCGCACTTGGTGCAAGGGAGGCACTGCATCCACAACAATGAGCTACCTATATCCAAAAGAAGAACTTGTGGAACAGGAGGTTGACCGATGGATACTTTTTCCATGAACCCTAACATATGACCAATGTTCGGTGAAATTTATATGCAAATGAACATGTTGAACAAGTAATATAATGATAAGAAAAGTATCGTCCCACGAAGATTGGTGAATACTAAACTAATTAAGTACTAATGATGAATTAATCCTAAAATTTATCTAGCAAACCAAATTGATAGATGATAGATTAACTAAGTAAGTCTAAGAAAACTAAATGCAAGAAATATGTTAGAGCATCTGATTTCACCATAATTACTAGGTATTAATATTGATTATTTATGCTTGCAAGAAAGACAATATCTATGTGATGGCGGAACTTCCTAATTTATTTACTATCCTATGTCTAGGTATAGCAAACCTACTTAGTTCATTAATTCACTATATCTCTATATGTGAATTGAAACAAACCAAATGCATTAGGATCTATGAACATTCCCAGTTTACACCGAAAGCCACACAAATAATATGGTATATGTCTATCCATATTTAATCTATGGTTGCATATTACAAGAAGCAACTGCATGCTATTTCCTGTCGGTCTCTAACATGCAAATCAAGTCATCTAAGTGGTAGCTAATCACCTAAAAGCATTAAACTCCGTAATATGTAACTTCACATAAATAAAATATCTTGCAAAACATAATAATCATAAGATTTATACCATCATAATTAGGTTACATCGTAGCTCTAACAAAGATAAACTAAAACATAAAGAAATAATGAGGAAGAATGGTAATAAGAAATAAAGAAGGCATCTTAAATCCAAGAACAAGAAGTCTGTCACCCTTGTTGTCTTCTCTTCAAGAAAACCTTGAATTCTTAGCCTCTTTCTTGAGTTGTGCTCAATTTCCTCCTCCCTTTTTCTCTTTTGCCTCTTCTCTTCTCTTATATAAGGTTAGGTTTAGACCTACTCTTATCCTAGTAGAATTGGGTTTTAAAGATCTAAAATAATTAGGTTTTGAACTCTTAATTTAATTAGGTTTTGAACTCCTAATTTAATTAGGTTTGGAACTTCTAAATTAATTAGGATTTGAATTCCTAACATGAATGGGTTTTCTAAATAAATAGAAAACCCAATAACAATAGAAAATCTAATAACAATCATCCAAAGCCCAAGCCCATCTTGACTCTCTTGATCATGATATTACGATTTTACCACACAATAAGTATCAGGCTCTCCATGTTCATCTCTTTTCTCCTTGGCTTCTTGTTCTACATAAACAAGATAAATTTAGGTAAATAAAGAGGAGTTCAAATGTTTTCTCACAATTATTAAAGTTATTTATTGCCTAAAATAGGTAAAATAACTCTATAAAAATAGAGTTATCAAAACCCCCAAACTTAACATTTTGCTAGTCCTCTAGCAAAAGCAATAAACAATATATGTTTTAGACAAAACCCTTTCATGAAATTTTCTCATAATTGCTCAAACTCAACAATTCAAAGAAAATTATAACTTTCATCCAAACACCACAATTGTTTTATAAGATAGGATAGACTCTTAACTATGTTGACCACGTGTGTGTGTGTGAGTCCTCATCTTTTCAACTATATGCACTCCAAATAAATTCACATTAATATGCAACCTCTCAAAATCTTTAACCAAACCTAATATGTTTGCTTTTCATTCCTCTCTCCACTAATGTAAGCCAATCATCTAACCAAAAATCAATAGGACTTTTATAAGCTTGTAATATAAGGCTGGGCTAGGGGTAAGATGAAAGTCATTTAGGCTAAATTCACCCATGAACACATTGCTTTCTAGGATCTAATTTGAGCTTTTGTCACTTCCTTTCTCTTTTTTTTTCTTTTTTTTCGCAAATGATCTTTCTATCACCACTTCTCTCATTTATTTTTTCCCAAAAATACTTGATTTCACTTGGATTTTGACACTCACAAAAGTCACAATCATGCTTGCAATCATAAAGCAAGTAGTAGGACTAGAAATGTAACCATTATAATCTTATCTTGTTGATGACATCCAACTACTATGCAAAAGTCAATTTCTGAACCTTTAGTGGCTTGAATTTGACAATAAGCAATAAGAGAATTCCATTCTTGGACAGATGTTGCTTTTTTCTTTTTTTGCATTCACAAAAGCAACATATTATGCTACATAATCATTGCAATCAACATCCTTCCCATATAACATTCTTCCCCTCGACTTCTCTTCACTCAAATAAACTTATATCCTAAAAATCAATATGTTCAAGGGTGTAGGACAAAAAGATAATTTGTCAAAGGCTCAAGGGTATATATATGTGGGTGTTAAACAAAAAAAAAATGAATATGAATCAAGGCTCAGTGGGGTGACTGATGATAAATAAATAAGGTTAGCTTGAAAGGCTCAAACAATCCAAAGAATGGCCTAAATCATTTTCTCAATTAGATGCAGCTTAGGATTTCGCCTCAAGAGAAAATCAAACAAATTCTAAGATTCATGTGAGATATAAGAAAATCACATACTTCACATGAATATTCTTTAAAAATACACACAATTTCAAAAATGAAGGACTTTTAGTGCTCAATAGGTGGATCAACATAATCAGAATCACACTTAACTCACACTACAATTGCAGGTTTGAACAAAATCTATATCTTCCAAAGAATCACCAAGAATTCACAACATGAGATGTAATCATGACATAAAAAAAAATTTCAATCAAATTTTGCACAAAGGTTCTTTCCCTACCCCCAAACTTGAATGAAGCATTGTCCTCAATGTAAAAACAAAAGAAATCAATAATAAAGAAGGAATAAGAAAACTCCCTTGATTGCAGGTTGTCAAAATGGAGCTGTGATGAGCATATGGTGACAGCCTTCTAACCAAACTACTAACAAAATACTTGGGTTGCCTCCCAAGAAGCGCTTGCTTTATAGTTTTCAACCAAACTTTCCTCCACATGTTACTTAAGGAGGATGAAACTCCAATAGTTTAGGAGACAGCTTGTATTGTTTGATTGTTGAGCATTCTTCAATTAGCACAATTGTCTCATATACTTTCAACTTCCTTTTGTTCTCCAATATCTCTTTCAAAAGTTTTGCACAACTAGATATTTGAACTAGAGCATCTGCAAAAGGAATGTTAATGTGCAGTTTTAAAGATATATCGAGGAATTCCAAAAACTGCTTATCTTTTACGCATTGTTGGAATCTTTGGAGAGATGGAGCTGGAGGCATAAAGGACATAGGATTTTCTAGAACAAGCTTGCTCCTAGGTGCCTCCTCAAGTTGCATGCTGACATCTTTATCATTATCTTTGAGATTCTCTTTGTCAACATCAACTTCTCCTACTTGCTTGCCACATGTGGGGGTTATTGCCTCTATGGTATCTTCAAGACTTTTCTCTATATCACTAGGCAAAAGACCCTCCTAATTCTCTGAGATCATACTGATGAGCTAACTCATCTGCAACTCTAATTTTCGGATTGAAGCTTCTTGTCTCTAAAAACTCGCTTCTTGATTCTGAAATCTTGCTTCAATCCTCTCTATAAAGTTCTGTGTGGTGCTGGCTAGCTCACTAATCATGTTCTCGTAGTTAGGTTTCACCTCTTTTGTTTGCCAAAATGTTGGTTGCAGTCTCATCTCACTTGGGTTACTCTATGAAAAAGTTTGATGGTTATGCCATCCCAGATTGTACGTATTTGAGTAATAATCATTTTGTGACCTGCTAGGAATTTCAACAAAATTAGCATAATCATTATAATAAGCATTAGGGTTACCTATTTGATATTCTGTGCTCTCATGTGCTCCACCACAAAATTCATATTCTCTATTCTTTAGGAACACTTCCAATTCTGCATGTAAGTTGGCGAGGGTATCTACTTCATGGACTCCACTTGCTTGATGCATTGGTAGTCTTTCAGTAGACCATTGATAGTTATCAAATGCCATCTCCTCTAGAAAATTAAATGCCTCTTCTGGTGTTTTGCTATGTAAATCCCCTCCTGCAGCTGTATCAATTACACAACCAAGATTCATACTACACCCATCATAAAAAGTTTGTACTTGTAACCAAATGGGTAGTCCATGATGTGGACATCTCCTTAGAAGTTCCTTGAATCTCTCCCAAGCTTCATACAATGATTCATTATCTATCTGCTCAAAAGTGAAAATGTCGTTACGCAATTTAGCAGATCTTGCAAAAGGAAAGAACTTACCAAGAAATTTCTGAGCCAAATCATCCCATGTAGTAATCAATCCTGTAGGAAGTGAAGAGAACCAATTTTTAGCTATATCTTTAAGAGAAAATGGAAACAGTTTTAACCTGATAACATCTTCTGTGACTCCATGATCTCCAATCATGTCATAGAATTCAAGGAATGCTTTAATGTGAGCTTTTGGATCCTCATTTGGTAGCCCACTATATTGCACAGATTTTTGAAGCATCTTGATGAGCACGGGCTTGATCTTAAAGTTATTTGCCTGAATTGTAGGCATAATGCTTGATGTGGCATTCCAAAATGTTGGTGCAACATAGTCTTTTACAAGTCTATATGTACCATCATATCTTTCCATCATTGTTGCTTAACAACTTAACAAAGACTTTTTTTTTCTTTTTTTTCTTTAACAATTAATATTTTTTTTTTCAACAACTTAAGAAAAAAACAATTTTTTTTTTCAAGAATTAAAAGAAACGATTTTTTTTCAAGAAAAAAAAAAACGATTTTTTCTTAAAAGAAAATAAAAGCTAGATTAAACCTAGAAATTATTCGGTATTAATATTAATTAGTAGTAAAACAACCAATCCCCGGCAACAGCGCCAAAAACTTGTTCGGTGAAATTTATATGCAAGTGAACATGTCGAATAAGTAATATAATGATAAGAAAAGTATCGTCCCACGAAGATTGGTGAATACTAAACTAATTAAGTACTAATGATGAATTAATCCTAAAATTTATCTAGCAAACCAAATTGATAGATGATAGATTAATTAAGTAAGTCTAAGAAAACTAAATGCAAGAAATATGTTAGAGCATCCGATTTCACCATAATTACTAGGTATTAATATTGATTATTTATGCTTGCAAGAAAGACAATATTTATGTGATGGCAGAACTTCTTAATTTATTTACTATCCTATGTCTAGGTATAGCAAACCTACTTAGTTCATTAATTCACTATATCTCTATATGTGAATTGAAACAAACCAAATGCATTAGGATCTATGAACATTCCCAGTTTATACCGAAAGCCACACAAATAATATGGTATATGTCTATCCATATTTAATCTATGGTTGCATATTACAAGAAGCAACTGCATGCTATTTCCTGTCGGTCTCTAACATGCAAATCAAGTCATCTAAGTGGTAGCTAATCACCTAAAAGCATTAAATTCCATAATATGTAACTTCACATAAATAAAATATCTTGCAAAACATAATAATCATAAGATTCATACCATCATAATTAGGTTACATCGTAGCTCTAACAAAGATAAACTAAAACATAAAGAAATAATGAGGAAGAATGGTAATAAGAAATAAAGAAGGCATCTTAAATCCAAGAACAAGAATTCTGTCACCCTTGTTGTCTTCTCTTCAAGAAAACCTTGAATTCTTAGCCTCTTTCTTGAGTTGTGCTCAATTTCCTCCTCCCTTTTTCTCTTTTGCCTCTTCTCTTCTCTTATATAAGGTTAGGTTTAGACCTACTCTTATCCTAGTAGAATTGGGTTTTAGAGATCTAAAATAATTAGGTTTTGAACTCTTAATTTAATTAGGTTTTGAACTCCTAATTTAATTAGGCTTTAAACTCCTAATTTAATTAGGTTTTGAACTTCTAAATTAATTAGGATTTAAATTCCTAACATGAATGGATTTTCTAAATAAATAGAAAACCCAATAACAATAGAAAATCTAATAACAATCATCTAAAGCCCAAGCTCATCTTGACTCTCTTGATCATGATATTATGATTTTGCCACACAATAAGTATCAGGCTCTCCATGTTCATCTCTTTTCTCCTTGGCTTCTTGTTCTACATAAACAGGATAAATTTAGGTAAATAAAGAGGAGTTCAAATGTTTTCTCACAATTATTAAAGTTATTTATTGCCTAAAATAGGTAAAAAACTCTATAAAAATAGAGTTATCAACCAACAAAAGTAATAACTACAACAGCGTTACTGCCGGAGATCAATGAATCTGCTTTTTGCCTACAGACTCTTGGTTCCTCTTGAAGTTTTCTTTTAATTTTCAAAGGTAAAAGTTTTTTTTTTTTTGGTGAAAGGTCAAATTATATATCACCCGTAAAAAATTTACAAGATTGTTCGATTACAAAATATCAACTTCTAAGCTCAAATATTGCACTTGACAAATTTCAAAGCTCTTGTAAAAATTTATTACAATTAGTAGGCTTGACTACTCTGGTAGAAGAAATCTTCCCTCTTACATCCTTCTTAATTTTAACAATAATAGTTGGGTTATTTAGACTTGTATCGTTAAATCTTCTTCTATTCCTTTCGCACCAAATGTGATACAATACGGCCTTGAAAGATATACTAAGCAACGTTGCTGCAAAGCTATTCCTCTTAACAGTCTTGATCATCCAACATAATTCAGCTTTCCAGTGTTCAATTCTTCTAGTTAATCCATTCATGCCTAATAAAGCCTTCCAGATGTAGTTTATGAACCTGCACTTAAAAAATAAGTGTTCCTGTGATTCTTCTTCTTGCTGGTAGAGGTTGCATTGTAGATCTACTAAATTATTCCATTTAGCCACCCGATTTCCTGTAGATAGTTTGTCTTTCAAAGTGATCCAACAAATAAAATTATGCTTTGGTACTCCTTTTTTCCAGACAAGTGTTGCCCATTCAGTTTCCTCTCTGTTCTCTCTTAATGCTACATAACTTTTGGTAATATTGTATTTTGAGTCCGTCACTAGTTCTGTGAGTTCACTTCTTACTTACAAAATATTGCTAAAACTCCAAGCTAGTGAACCTTTCATCGCAACTTCTAATACACTCCTTTCCTTCAAAATTTTTGTGATCATCCATTTAACCCATAAAGAGTTTGAGTTGGGGTGTACAAGGGACCATAAGAGTTTTCCAATTGCCGCTTTATTCCAAGTATGAATGTCTATCAAACCCAGTCCGCCAGAAATTTTAGGCCAACAAACTTCTTTCCATGCCACTTTCGCTATACATCGTCCATTAGATTTACCTGCCCAAAGGAAGGTTCTAATGCTTTTTTCAATTTTATAGAGAGTCTATTTTGGCAATAGAAAAATTTGCATCCAATATGTTTGCAATGAGAACGGAACACTTTTTGCTAGCTGCAGTCTACCCCTAAAACTAATATGCTTAGACTCCCACCCTTCAATTCTCCTCAATATCTTTTCTGTCAAGATAGTACAATCTAAGTTGGAGAGTCTTTTAGTAATCAATGGAACTCCCAAGTATTTTATGGGAAGTTGGCCTTCTTGGATAGGAATATGATCAAGAATTAGAGCCTTTTCATGTTCTGACAAGCCTGAGAAGAAAATTTGACACTTATCTGTATGCATTTTTAGACTTGTTATATCTTTAAACTCTTGCATAGCATCTAATAAATACAATATAGACTCAATATCTCCGTGAGCAAACAAAAAGAGATCATCAGCAAAGCATAGATGAGTGATATTCTTTTCAACACATTTCCAGTGAAATTTAAACCTTCCAGAGGATACTTTCTTTTGTATAATTCTATTAAGAATCTCCATCACTATAACAAAGAGAAAAGGAGAGAGAGGGTCTCCTTGTCTAAGTCCCTTTGCCCCTTTAAAAAAACCTGTATGAGAGCCATTGATGTTCACAGAATATCCAACTGTAGTGATGTATCTTTCAATTAGCAATCTAAATTTATCTGGGAACTTCAAAACTTTCAGGGTATTTAGGATTGCATTTCAGTCTATTGAATCATATGCTTTCATGATATCAACCTTAATTGCCACCCTTTTTCCATGAATATCTTTGTGATAATTATGTATTAACTCTTGACATAACAAAATATTTTCTTTAATGTTCCTTCCTAGTACAAAAGCTGTCTGACAAGGATGTATGAAATGAGGCAAAGCTAGACTTAATCTTCCTGCCAGAATTTTAGATATGATCTTGTATAACACATTGCAGCAGGAGATTGGTCTAAAATCTTTCAAATTAATGGCATTTATTTTCTTAGGGATAAGGGAGATTACTGTTGAATTTATACTTTGCTGTAGCTGTCTCCTCTGAAAAAAAGCTATAACTGCATCTTCTATGTCACTCCCTATAATACTCCAAACTTTCTTAAAGAATAAGCTATTATGTTGTACCTCTTCTTTTGTTTGGTAATAATTTATCCTTTCCATCTTTTCTTAATGAAATTTTTTGTTTGTTTGTGTATACAGAAAAAGAGTCCCTGATTGTGTGCATTTTTTATAGCCACTTATTGGGTTTCATTTGTTACATATTACTTACTATGGAGGGCATATAAGCATGTCTCTAGACTAAGAGCTAATTCTTTTATGTCTATGGGAGTGAAGCTTGAACAATTTGCCATTCTTGTTAGAGATATACCTACAAGACAAGGACAAACAAAAAAAGACTAAGTAAATTTATATTTCAAGACTATTTATCTTCATACATATTACAATTTGATGGTGATACCATACATCAAAGAGGTGAGAGATTGATTTTCTACAATTACTTTTCCTATTTTCACTTGATTGTTTTAAAGCACTAGATGGGGCTTATAGGATTCTTTTATTTCTATTGCACTACATGCCATTTTTGGTATAATCAAATCATTCCTAAAAGACTATTAGATCACTCCACTTTTTGATCTTATATCTTTTAATTTCTTTAATTTAATTTTACTTTTTCTAATTTTCTTTTAGTCGAGTATGGGCTTAATATCATAGGAGTTTGTAAAAAATATTATGGGAACTTTTTGGGAATGATTGAGTTGGTAAACGAGTATATTACAAAAATATAACCTTTTAAATCCTAAAGGTCCTTTTGATGTATATTTGAAAAAATTAGAGATCATTTCAATAATTTGGCCTCTACATGATACATGAGTACTTCAAATTTGCGGTTCAGAGTTAGAACTATATCTTCTGTGGAAATAAAAATTTTGAGAACAAAAGTAGCACAGATTTTATGACTATATAAACTGGTTTATAACCTAACATTGAATCTCTTAGGTAAACAAAATTTGGGAAGAGTTAGAAGGGTATAGGAAGAAACTTGCACTCGCCGAAGCGTTATACGCAGAGTCAAAATCAACTGCCAAACAAGAAGGAGAAAGACCCAGCAACAGAACTGGCTTTCTTGGTCTTTTTGGTAAAAAGGTAGATAGCATAGAGCACTACAATGAAAAGATCAAGGAACTAATCCCAAAACTGGAATCCGAGCGGAAAGTCACTCTCCGGGAGAAGCAGCAAGGCGCCGCTCTGGTCTTTTTCACGAGCAGGTTGACTGCAGCCTCGGCAGCACAGAGCCTACATGCACAATTGATCGGCAACTAGACGGTTACAGCTGCTCCTGAACCACGTCAACTGATATGGAACAATCTCAAAATCAAGTTCTTTCAGGGGAAAGTACGTCATTGTGTCGCGGATATTAGTGCGGCCTTCTGCATCATCCCTTTCTACATGATTTCGCTTTTGTTTATCGTTGGCCTCCTAAGCCTGAGTAAATTGGAGAAATTGAGAGTAATCAGTACACTGTTGGAAGCTCTCTTTCCAATTCCCTTCGGTTTGTTTCTGGCTTTGATACGCAAGTTCTTTTTGCTTCTCTCCAAGGCTGAGGGAATCCCCACTGAAAGCCATGCAGTCAGAGCTGCTTCGGGGAAATATTTTTATCTCTGTGTTTTTAGGCTCTTTTATTCCAGTCCATCTTTCCGTAGTCACATCGGAGATCGTGAAGGCAACTTCTGGTAGGGTTTTACAGCATGAAGATTTTCTGCAAGAGTATACAACGCTCTTCATGACCTTTCTGGCTTACGAGTAAGATAATGATTTTGAATTTCGTATATATAAATGGTTTTGTTTCTTTTCCCCTCCAAATCACGAAAGCTTATGTCTACATAATCATTTGGTTGTATTATTTCTTCTTCTATGTTGACATTGAATTCTGGTCGTGCAAGGCCAGCCTTTTCGTTTGTCTATTTATCTCTCTACTTGTCATAACAATCTGTGCATTAAGCTTTACAATTAGGCTCCTCACTCGATATGGTAAATCTATGTTTCCCAGGGCCTTTGTTAGCTCTGGTCTTGAGCTGTCTAGATTATGGACTTTGATTCGGTACCATTTAAAGACGAAGTATTGGTACAAGACTGAGGCACAGAGGAAAGAAGCTTGTTCTCCAGGCGATCTTAATTATGGAACAAAGGTGCCTGACAACCTGCTGATCCTCACACTTGTCCTATGCTACTCTGTTGTAGCTCCTCTTCTTATCCCGTTTGGTGTGGCTTAATTTGGAGTAGCATGGCTAGTTCTTAGAAATCAGGTATTGTTCGACGATTTCCTTTGAATTCTCCGTTCTTTAGGATATGAAAGCCGTTCGGTTACGTAAGGTGTCAAAATAGTAATTTTGAATAGTGAAACCCTAATTTTATCAACTAAATTTTTTCGGAGTTGTATGAGGCTTTGACGATCCATATATGTATTATGTCATTTGGTGAGTAGTTACAAAGACCAAAGAATCATAACTGGGAAAAAGCTTTTGGGGCTCACTAATGTATGAAATACTCTAAACAGTAAAAGAATTGCTTTTTTATGAATATAGGAATTTTTTGTCTAAAAAATATAAAATTCTCAACATTCTTTTTGATTGTTGAATGTTTTTGCTGCATGATTTGTGTATATTTATAACATGTATATTAAGGATAGCACTGTTTACCTTTAGAGAGTGACAATATTGTTAAAACTTTTAAACACTACTGTTAGACCAAAAATAATAGTTGCTAGTTAGATTCTATATTCAAATTTTTTATCATCTCAATAGTAGAGCTTGCAAGCTTGCTGGGATATTTGGCAGGACCACACACGGTGAAGCCCCAACAATCCCCTTCTAACAACCTACTAGCAGTAAAGGTCAAATGTGCAATTCACTTTAGTACCAATTGTTAGAATCTTTGAATGTCTTTATGATATAAAAATCTACAATTGAATATTAGAGTATATACCCTATTATTAACTACCAAGAAGGAGCATTTGTAGACTTGCTAGTATACTTGATAGAACTACACACATCAACATGAACCAATAATTGTGTAGAAAGGATAAAAAAAAGAAAAGTAATACCTCATGTTGCATTACTTCCTAAAGTGTGCAAATAACATGTGCATAAGCTTCAAAATTTTTATCCTGAGAAATTTGAGCTTTATTTTGCTCCTGTATTTTTTTTAACGTTTTTTTGTCCAACAGGCACTTAAAGTTTATGTTCCCTCGTATGAAAGCTATGGAAGGATGTGGGCTAACATTCATAAATGCATCCTAGCTTCTCTAGTGTTTTGCCAAGTTACTATGCTTTGCTTCCTTTGGGTGAGGCAATTATACTATATGTTCCTCTTGATTCCACTTCCCATACTGTCCCTGCTCTTTGGATATACTAGCAGTCATAAATTCTACCGGTCTTTCCGCGACACAGCACTAGAAGTCGCTTGCCGTCCATTGAATGAAGTTCCCAACATGGACCAAGTTTTCAGAGCTTTCATCGCACCAAGCTTGCATTTTGAGAAGAGTGATGATGATCAGTTTGAAGATCTTTAACTTGCATGTATTGAACTAAATTTAGGTTGGGTCTTGATATATGTGTTTTAGATTATTGTTATGGGAACTTGGATGTCTGTTGACATTAGCACTTCCTGTCACAGCTTTGGTTTCTTGTAACATAGCTTGTTTATGTATTTGAACCACTGGGTACTGTGGTACTATTTAACTACTGATAGTTTCTAGTGCAATGCATAGTTCTTTGTCCTTGCCCTTAGGATTCGAGGTTGTTTTCTAATGAAAATTAAAAAGATCTTTTCATTGTCTCACATCAACTTTTATTGCTTAAAACACGAGTTTGAGTGTTTCAGTATTTCTTACCTACTTTTTCTGGTCATTTTTACTGCATAAAAGCAATATAATTTGGTTTCTTGGTCCATATAAAACACTAATTCTAGGCCGAGTGGTTGCCATTACTTGGGGTTGAAGTCCACAACCAAGATCAATGGTCAAATAGTTAAATCGTCAAATAGTCTACAAAATGTTAGTTGTGCAATATTACTAAATATGTTATTTGTCATTAGTATTATGAAAATTTTACAATATATATGCATATCATAATTACAAATAAATACTAAAAATATACATTATTCAAATAAGATTTACATATTATTGAGTTAAATTGTTGTAGAAAGAGTGAAACATTGTCCACCAATTCAGCTACCACAATCACGTATTGTAAGAGTAAAAGATTCTCATGATTGTGTTAATTAGAAATTCTTTGATACCAAAATCTTTGAAAGCTTTGATTTTCATATATATATATATATATATATATATTTGGTTGAAAAGGTAGGTTTGTATTAAAAAAAGTTAGTGTATAAACATATAGGAACATATCCTAATACTACAATATTTATGAAAACTATAAAAACATAGAAGTTAAAAGCCTCCAAATTTCATCTAAAATTACAATTTTATGGGAATATTTTATATTTTAGGATAAATTTTTTTCTTCTTAATTATTGTGATGATTTGCCAAATGCTGAAAACCGAATTATTTTTTAAATTTTCAAAGTGAATGATGACAATACTTTATACTTACTTTTAATTATTTTCTTTTTGTGCTTTGTTGACCTTCATCGAGTTCCTAACTTATCATTGAGATATGTGAGAAAAGAGTAAAAGCCACGCCATGGTTGTGCTAACGCTATAAAATCCAAGGCATGTTGACTTACTTCTCGTGCATCTTGAAATGCCAACGGTATACAATGGACCCTTGTTTTTCTCTTCTTTTAGGACCATTTTGACCATGTACAAAATACAAAATTCCTCATTACTATGCTGAAGTTGACTAGTCAATAAAGATGAGAATGTCAATATTGATCCTGTCTTCATGCTATTGGAGTCCTTGTACTTTTGCATGGAACCAGGGCTATTTTTGGAAACAAGGACTATAGATTTAAGAAGGGTAGATGCAGCTTAAAGCATGTTTATAGATTCAAAAGATTGCAACAAACAGGTTGTGGAGACAAACTGGTTATTTGTTACAACTGTCAATGGCAGCTAATTCATTGGGTATGAATTGTGAATAGAAGCGAGAAGGGAGAAGTTAACCTGCTCTTAAAGTGAAAGATGAAAAATATCCAAACTGCAGCTAAAAAAATTCCAGCGAGTTTTATATTCCAAGTTAATGAATGTAACTTTTGTATTCATTATTGCTTTCATTGCTGTTCCTCCTTTAGATATTGATGACATTTGTCTCTTATTCCCTAAATCTTACTCTTTTTTGTTTCCCCTCAAATGAATATAGATATCAATGATAGAGAGATCTAAGAACAACATTACAACACCAGCTTCTAGGTAGTTGGAACGTGATCTTCAATTGGTAAGTGAGGTAGGGACTGGCTTGTCGTTGGACGGGATTTATTTTGCTCGGTAAGCTTCCTTAATTGGGTTCAGTGGATCATTTTTGTAGTTTCTTGTAAATGGGCTGAATAGCTCATTATTTGTTATCTTCAACATATTTTTTAATTGACCTATTAGAATCCATTTGCTTTGAGTGATGATTATTCTCAATTCTATGTTATGCCTAGCTTATATTATGACCAACTACAGGCCCCCTATAGTTGACAGATCAATTGGGCGTGGAACACTATAAGCTCCCTTGATTATACAAGTTATAGGTTTCTTTTAGAGTCTTTATTATGTCAGTGATTTGTTATTTAAGACTATCACATTGACTATGCATTTGGGCTAGTCATTCATTGGTAGAATTTATAGATGAACTATACCTACTTGTTAGGTATACAAGATATGGAGTTTAGTCTTATGCCTTGCTTCTTGCATCACCTCATAGGTATAGCATTTATAGTAGCCTATGTTATCAATATGAATAAAAAGGATTAAACCCACTTTACCCAAAAAAGAAAAAAGGATTATGACCAACCACTAAGCCGTTCTTTGAACTTCAATTATACTTCTTTTATTTTCCTTAAAAGCTATGGGTAATCCTTTTATATTTTAAATGCTAGTAATTGATTATGACATTACTTGACATGAGAACAGTAGTAATTAACATAATTACCGCCACTTTCCTTATATAAACACAAAGCACCAACCCTTTCCTAGGGATCATTTTGGACTGCTTTCCTAGTTGAGTAGAGACTCTCTAATCTGCTTGCTCAATTGGCTTCTATATCACAGATCATGTTGCTACAATACATGCACTTTTAAGTCTAAAACAAAGAGCTCACAAGAAAGAAATTGGACAAAACAATTATTAGCCATGTTTGATACACAAGAGATGCATCAACCAACGCGTCAAAATTCCTGCAACAGATTTCATAGCCTTTATGGTCAAACACTCAATTGAAAAGAAAACACAACTCAGCCTCTCCTTGAACGGGTTCCAAAAGAAATCCAGCTACTTGGTCATCAAATTCTGTATTGCATAGCAGAAAACGTGAAATAATTAGTATGCCCTCAGGTCGCAGTTTGAAACAATTGAATGCATGGAAAAAAAATTAAGAATTGGGTCATTACTTATAGGAATGTGATATCTTGACTCAAGTTAGGATGCAGTACAAGTAGACCAACAATATTAACTTTTAGAATAAATTTCAGTACATTCATATCTGTGAAGATTTTTTCACAAGGGCAACTGCATCACCAAAATCAACTTTTACATGGCCAGGAAGCAGCCACAACATGAGACAATAAGAGCCTGCGTATGCATCACTTGTAATAAACTATCTGAGGTCATAAACTTAGCTGCTTACAGAGTTGATGTGTTAACAATTAAGTAGCCATTACCAGCTAAATTCCAAATTCAATCCACCAAATTAATTAGACTCAGTGCGGGTTTTCAATCTCATATCAAATACTAATTCTGCTCACCGAATGAGGATTAATATAAAGCCATATAAGCAGTAAAAGCATGCCCCACATATTTTGGGATCTATGAATCTCAATGTTGGAATAGCTACGGTAGATTAAAGAATATAAAAAATTCATAGATTTTTAGAATTCCATATTAATCAATGACTAGGAAAAAAAATTAAGAAAGAAATCCATTTTTAATAGGCAAAGGTAGTGCCAATCTCAAACAACATAAAAGAAAATCTGCCAAGATGTGTTTCACCACATGGAATGAAGACCAAAGAGAGCAGCTGTGATGAGGTAGTTATCGCCGAAGGTGCCACAGACACAAGAACGATGATGTCAACAAGACGAGAGCTGCATTATTCCACTAAAAACCCTTAAGAAGCCCCATATTACTTCCCATTTCTGTCCATTGGCAAGAGTCAAAAACCAATGAAGTTGCAGCGTTAAAAGAATCCTTTTGCAAAACTCATAACCACTGTTCACAAACAATTTGAGGTTCCCAACTCAAGAATTGATTGAAGCAATAAGCCCCCAAAACAAGTTCTTTAAGCCCTAGACCCAAGGCCGAGTGCAACTAGACTTAAGGAAGACCTATGACAATTCTGTTGGTTTTTTGGTATCTCTCGATAGTAGGAAAAAGTACAACCCTACATAACCAAAAGGTTCTATATTTTCTTATATTGAAATAACAATTAAAATAACAATTGAAACAATAGTTCAAAGGCTCACAAACACAACAACTCCAAGGTAAAACAAGAACCTTACAAAGCAACTCTTCTATATAGAAAGCAACCACTTAAAAATAATGACTCATTGCACACTTAGAAACATCATACTATCTTATACAACAAACTTGCAACAAGAAAGAGTCTAAAGGAGAAGTCCAACTCAACAAGTTAGAAAGAGGACGTGACTTCAGCATTGCGAGAATCCCAGTGGAAAAAGAATAGAATATAGACTAGAAGTTGATAAAACAGACAAACACAAGTACCTATATAGAAGACTTGTGTATTATATCAAAGTGGCTCAGAAAAAATAGCAACAAAGTTCTCTAAGCATGTACCTTAGAACATGAGTTCAAGTGTTTCAATATTTTTACCTACTCTTGGTCATTTTTATTGCATAGAAAGAATATAGTTTGGTTTGTTGCTTCGTATAAGACAATTATTCTACTCTGAGTGGCTGCCATTACTTGGAGTTGAAATCCACAACCAAGATCAGATAGTCATATTGTTTACCAAAAGTCAAATACTCTAATATTACTAAATCGCTTGTTTGTTAGAAGTATTATACAAATTTTATAGTTTATATACATATAATAATTACAAATAAATACCAAAAATATACATTATTCAAATAAGATTTACATATTATTGAGTTAAATTGTTTTATAAGAAGTGAAACATTATCCACTACTTTGGCTACCACAGTCATGTATTGTGATAATAAAAAATTCTCATAATTGTGGTAATAAAAAACTCTACTGTATCAAATCATTATTAATTGAAAGTTTTAATTTTTTTTAGCTTTTTCTATTTAGTTATTACTATGATTCAACAAATGCTACAATATACGTGATTTTTTTAAAATCCCAAAGTGAAAGATGACAATACTTTTTACCTACTCTTAATTTTGATTCTGTGCTTTATTGACCATCATCAAGTTCATAACTTATCATTCAGATATATGAGAAAAGTGTAAAAGCCATGCCATGGTTGTGCAAACGGTATAAAATCTAGAGCAGGCGGACCTACTTTTTAGGCATCTTTTGAAATGCTAAAGGTATATAATGGACCGTTGTTTTTCTCCTCTATTAGGACCACTTAAGTTGACTAATACTTAAAGACAAGAATGTCCACGTTGATCCTGTCTTCTTGCAGACGGAGTTCTTGTACTTTTGCATGGAACCAGGGCTACTTTTAGAAACAGGGACTCGATAGATTTAATAAGGGTAGCTGTGGACTAAAGCATGTTTATAGAATCAAAAGATTGCAACGGACCAGGTTGTTGAGACCAACTGGTTATTTGTTATACATGTCAATGGTAGTTAATTCCAGCGAGTCCTAGATTACAAGTTAATGAATGCAACTTTTGTATTTCTTAGTGTTTTCATTGCTATTTCTTCTTTAGATATTGATGACATTTATTTCTTATTCTCTAAAACTTATTTGATTTATTTTTCCCAAATGAAGTATATGCTCCCTCTCCTAATAAGCTGATTTGGAAGAAATTGTTTTTTCTTTTTTCTTCAAATGGTATCATAATCCATGTTTAAGAGGACATTTTCCATAAATGAAGTCTACAACCCATAATAATTTACAAGGTGATATATTTCCCTCAACATGATGTTTGAAACACATGCTGTTTAGAAGAGAATATATTAAGAATTCTCTGGTGAAATTATTTTAGGTACCCTTGTTAAATATATCTCTATGAAGAGCGTTGTATACCATTATCTTACTAGTATCACGAACTACTTCTTGATTTTAGCCAAAAAAATTAATGAAAGCCATTATCTTACTGGTAAGCCACATAGGTCATGAAGAGCGTTGTATACCCTTGCAGAAAATCTTCTTGCAGTAAAAACCCACCAGAAGTTTCCTTCACCATCTCCAGTGTGGCTACGAGAAGATGGACTGGAATAAAAGAGCTTAAAACATAGAGATAAAATTAGTTCCCCGAAGCAGCTCTGACTGCATGGCTTTTAGTGAGGATCCCCTCAGCCCTGGAGAGAAGCAAAAGGAACTTGCGTATCATAGCCAGAAACAAATTGATTGCAATTGGAGAGAGATCTTCCAACAATGTACTGACTACTCTTAGTTTCTCCAATTTCCTCAGCTTAAGAGGCCATTGAGAAACAAAAAAAAATCATTTAGAAAGGGATGATGCTCAAGGCCACGACAATATATGTTATATATATTAAATTTTTATAGAAAAATGTTATTTTTAGTAAAATTTAGAGGTTTCCAATCTCTATCTCTTCATAATTTTGATAATTTTTGTAATGTTGAGGTGTATCCTTATACTTTCAAATATTATTTTTTATTAATACAAATTTATATTTCTATCAATAAAAGAAAAATATATACCCCACATGTTGACGTACTTTCTTATGAAAGAACTTGATTTTACGATTGTTTCGTATCAGTTGACGTGGTTCAGGAGCATCTGTAACCGCCCAGTTGTCGACCAATTGAGCATGTGGGCTCTGAGCTGCCGAGCCTGCAGTCAACCTGCTCGTAAAAAAGACCTGAGCGGCGCCTTACTGCTTCTCCCGCGGAGAGACTTTTTGCTCGGATTCCAGGTTTGGGATTAGTTCATCGATCTTTTCATTGTAATACTCTATGCTATGTACCTTTTTACCAAAAAGACCACGAAAGCCAGTTCTGTTGTTGGGTCTTTCTCCTTCTGGTTTGGCAGTTGATTTCGACTCTGCTATCTACCTTTTTACAAAAAAGACCAAGAAAGCGAGTCCAGGTAGTGGGTCTTCCTCGTTCTGGTTTGTTTTTCTGATTTTGACTCCGTATGTATCGCTTCGGCAAGTGCAAGCTCTTTTCTATACCCTTCTAACTTTTTCCAAATTTTGTGATAGAGGAAATGCTAGTTAGGCTAAGAAGGATAAACAAAGAGAGAATTGCCTTACTGAGGAGATTTATGATGTCCTTGAGCCTTGATGTGATAAATGGATGCCTTTGACCCAAAGTGAGAGGGCAAATGATAACTAGTACGATGATTTTCATGTTCAAGCTAGAGTGGAGCCCTTTAATGAGGGCATGGTGATCCAAAAGACTAGTGGCAAGTGCTCCATCGACACTAAATTTACTGAGTCCTTGGTTCCAAAGTTTGACTATGATGAATTATTATCATATTTCTTAAGTGGTACACTTGATTCTGATTCAAACTATTTTATATTTTTTTCTCTCAAATGAGAAACTAGTTGTGGAACTAAATGAATTTGATCCTATCCTGAAAATCTTCCACCCCCCACCCCCCCTTATTGAGGGCATGTAATGTTGGGTTTAGGTTAGCCTTATACCTTGCATTTAATCACAACAAGTTATGGTTTTCCAGCCTAGCATTGATGAATAAAATATGTCAAGGCACTACCAAAAAATAAATAAAGAAAGAAAGAAAACCTTATTTGGACCCGTTTATTCTACCTTTTGGTAGCGTATTAGAAGTACAACTTCTTAACATTACTGCTTCTAGCAGCGCAAAGTTTTTCGTCAGGGCTGCCTCTGATTCCACGCTCCCTCCTCCTCTCAATACCTACAAATTGTTTGATGTCAGTGATGCACCACCTTATGGAACCAACAGCAGAGATATGGAAGGTTTAGTGGTGCTACAAACTGCGTTCGACGTTTTACAACAATGGACTGGAGACCCTTGTCTTCTATTGCCATACTCGTGGGAGTGGATTGAATGCAGCACTAGTTCTATCCTCCGAATAAATGCGTTCTATGTTGTATCTCCAGGATTCTTGGGCGCTATGAAGCATTCAAAATGTCTAGTTAGCACCACCTTTTTTAATTAAAAAAATGCAGGAACCTGATAGGCTTTGGTCTGTCCGGTTCACTTCCAGACTTCAATTCCATGGATGCACTGCAAACTATTGATTTGCACAACAACGGTTTAGAAGGAACTATTCCTAGATTTCTTGGCT
Source organism: Casuarina equisetifolia (assembly GCA_028551475.1). NCBI lineage: Eukaryota > Viridiplantae > Streptophyta > Magnoliopsida > Fagales > Casuarinaceae > Casuarina > Casuarina equisetifolia. The sequence goes on along the minus strand of CM052357.1, from coordinate 1,943,764 downwards.
TCCTACCAAATCTACAAATATTGGATTTGGCAAACAATAGATTCAACGGATCTATTCCCACCTCCATATCGAATATAAAGGGCTTGACATTTAGTGCTAGCAGGCAATTATCTCAACGGAATATTGTGTCTACCACGTCCACCACCACCATCACCAACAACAACATTATCAGCTCCATCAACAGTTAATGCTCCACTACCATCCTCCCCACCATTGCTTGGAACTCCATCATTTGCTTCACCACCATTACTTGAAACTATTCCACCAATATCTACACCATCTACGCCCTCTCTTAGAGGTTACGACAAGGCCAACAACCAGTCTTAACCATAATTCAAGTCTTCCTGCTATCTTTTCCCTTCTATTACTTTTAGTTGTGGATGGCAACACAAAGTAGGGATTGAACCCTTGCAAGTTGTGGGATTGGTCTTCGACTTTACATGCATAATTTGGTAGTTGTTGATCAAGTGGTAATGACCCATTCTCACTTCTGTGTGATCATTGATGTTGATTCTCATGTATGAAATTATCTATGCATAAGTTGTGATTTCTACTTCTATGAAATATAGTTTCATAAATAAAGAGGTGAATCTGCAAATATCCTTCTTGTTGTTCAAAAAGAAAAAAAAAAGACTTTCATTTCTTGAAAGCTTTTTGACAATGTTGGGTAAAGATCCAACATCCTTATTATAAAATCATATCTATTTTAAAATTTCATGACTATGAAAAAGTGGTATCATTTCACATTTGAAGAGACTTTTTAATAGATTTCTTAGTATTGTAGGATAACTCTAGATCGTCTAACATGTCTTTTGTCACGTGGATTACAAACTTGGGTATAGTCATATAAGTAATGCAATATAAGCATGAGCTCTAGACTCGTGCAAAACCTATATGGTGCTAACTTATACCCTAGGTTGTATTACCATGATATAAACCTTTATAATTTAAACATTTAAGAAGACTTTTTAATGCACTTTTTAGTAGTGTGTAATAGTAATTCTAGACTACCAAAGGACATGTTAAGAAGAGAGTGGTAAAACTCTTATATTAACTAAGTCTTATTTGAAAGTCCTTTATATATTAAGGAAATATTCTCTACTCTTGATCTATTTTCGTATAAGAATGTACTTTCTAATATGATGTACTCTAGCTTCTTGCTTTTATTATTTGATCTTTTCGGCTTTGTTCATATGAGGTCAACCTTTCGTTCTCTTTATGCCTTTATGGTTCTCATAATAATATGTGCATTAAGCTCTACAATTTTATACTTCTCATTCAATATGATAATTCTATGTTTCCCAGGTTCTTTGTTAGCTATGGGCTTGAGCTTTCTAGATTGATTCCTCTGCCAACGTACCATTTAAAAAGGAAGTATTGGTGCAAGACTGAGGCTGAGTTGGAAGAAGCATGGTGTCCTAAAGATCTTCGATATGAAACTATGGCTGTTGGTGACATGCTAGTTTTCACAATTGTCTTATGCTACTCTGTTATGGCTCCTCTTATTATCCCTTTTGGCGCGGTTTACTTTGGCCTAGCCTGGGTAACTTTTAGAAATCAGGTAATCTTCAGTGATTTTTGTTGACTTGATGATGCTTATACAACCAAATTCTTTTCTATGTTGGATCAAGTTAAGGATGTAAATGTTATTCTATTAGGTATAGGGTTATAACTAAGGATGAGGATAAAATAGCGATGTTGTTGGTTATGACCGACATCCTAATTACCCATGTTGTTTACGAGTATGATATTTGAGAAACTTTTTATGTCTTATATCGTTTGGTCAACCATGGTGAACCATGACATTAACCAAAGAGAGATAACCATTAGAAAAAGAAAATTCCTTGACGAGATAAAATTTTTTACTAGTAAAAGAATTGCCTTTTGTGAGTGTAGGGATGGTTTATCTCAAGCCACGAGAAACATTTTGGTATTTTTTATAATGTTTTGTATGTATTTGCTACATGATTCGTGTTCATTGAAATTTAGCTGCAAGTGAATATGTTGAACAAGTAATATAATGATAAGAAAAGTATCATCCCATAAAAATTGGTGAATATGAAACTAATTAAGTACTAACAATGAATTAATCCTAAAATTCATCTAGCAAATCAAAATGTTGTTGATGATGAATTAAAATTTAAAATTTCTAAAATGAAAACTCAAGACTAATTTAAATTGAATCCAAGTAGGAAAAATCAAGATGAGAAACATGTTAGAGCTTTTGATTTCACCATAACTACAAAATATGAATTTTCATAGTTTATACTTACAAGAATGATAATATCTACGTGATGATGGAATTTTCTAATATATTTACTATCCTATGTCTAGATATAGTAAACCTATTTAATTTATTAATTCACTATATTTCTATATGTGAATTAAAATAAACTAAATGCATTAAGACCTGTGAACATTCTTAGTTTACAATAAATCTTTTGATTATCTTATCACCAAAAGCCACACAAATAAATGATATATGTTTATCCACATTTAATTCATGTAAGAAGTAATTGCATATTATTACCTCTTAGTCTCTAACATGCACATCAAATCATTCAAGTGGTGGCCAATCACTTAAAAGTATTAAACATGATAATACATAATTCACATAAATAAAATATCTTGCAAAGTATAAAAACTTATAAAATTCACATTATCATAGTTAGGCTACATCTTCACTTTAACAAAAGAAGTTTAGAATATAATGAAATAACAAATCAAAGTGATAGTAAAAATTAAACAAAACATCTTAAATAGAAAAATAGAAAAATTGTCATCACACTATCTTCTCTTTAAAAATTCTTTACAAAATTCCTACAATTCAAGAATGATAAGAAGTAGAGAGAAGCTTTCGCGCTTCTATTTCTCTTTTTCTTCTTTATTTTCTCTTTTTTCTTAGACTTTTTTTTTTCTTCCCTGCTTGGTTCCGGCGGCAACACACGGCTTCTTCTTCTTTTTTCTCTTTTCTCTCCCTCCTTCTCTTGTGCGGCACCTTCTTCTAATTCACGTTTTCCTCTCTTTATGCTGTCTTGGGAGGCGTGCCCCAGAGATTCTCCCTTACAATTCACGCCTCTCTTCTCCTTTTACTTTTTTATCCTTATTGCCGTTTTGCTTCTCTTCTTTTCTTTCTTTTTTCTTTTATTCCTCACGTGCCTTGCTTCTTTTCTTCATGTTTCCTTTGTTTTTCATCTCCTTTTGGGGTTTTCTGCATAAATAACATAAATTTACATATATATAAAAACTTAAATATTATTGGGTAAAACTTGTATTATTTATATCTTAAAATAGTTAAAATAACTCTATAAAAATAGAGTTATCAATTCGCATAAATTCATAACATGTTTTTTAAGTATGGTAACATCTTAAATTGCCTAAGTGGCAGCATGGAAACGTTTAAAAAAACGAAAAAAAAAAGAGGTTCCCATGGTTCTTTATGTCCTAAAAGATGCGAATATTACATGTGTAGACTTCAATGTTGAGCATCGAGAAAATATAAGTTTCATCAGGCTCTTGAATGTTTGCTTTTTCGTTCTTTTTAAGCCAATTAAGTTTTCTTTTTGGTGTTTTGTCCTACAGGCACTCAAAGTTTAGGTTCGTTATTGGGGGAGCTATGGGCAAAAGTGGCGTCACATACACAGATGGATTCTAGCATCTTTAATGTTATTCCAAGTTACCATGTCTGGCTACTTTGGTGTAAAGAAATTCTACGATGATCCGTTGCTGTTTCCTCTCCCAATCCTGTCCTTGGTCTTTGGATATGCCTGTTGTCGCAAATTCTACGGCTTTTTCCATGACACGGCTCTTCAAGTTGTTTCCCGCGAGTCGCAGGAAGCTCCGAACATGGACCTAGTTGTCGAATCTTTCATCCCACAAAGCTTGAGACGTGGGAAGACTGATGATGATAAGTGAAGAGGGCTCTCAAGAGTACAGAACTTGGGATCGTTTGACAATATGTTGGCACAAACAAGAAGGACAATGTTGTTGCCAACCTCATAATCAATAAGATTTAAAACTTTAAGGATCGGTAATAATAAACGTTGTGTGGAATTTCGTATTTGGTATTGTTTAACTACAAACAGTTTAAAGTTGGACATGATTTTAGGTCTCCAGTAAGATTCTCCTGCTCTCTGTCTCCATCATGTTCATGTGGAGCTACTGGAGAATCCCAGCCTAAAGAACTGGTATTTATTTGACTATCCGGGTTTATGAAATCTAAAGCTATGACAAACATAGAAGGGAGGTGTGCTAGTGATTTGGTGCGATGGGAAGCGTATTTCCTTGCCTTTGTATGTTGAATTTGCTTAGTGACGGCATATTCATGAACAAAGATTGAGAAGAGTTGTTTCTTACTTCAAGCACGAGTCAGATTGAAAGGTGCTGCTCCGAGGGGGATGATATTGCTTTTCCGATGGCCTGCCTAGTGACCCTGAACTTGGAACTTCAGCACCCATGTGGTCTTCTTCAATGAAAAGCCAGAAAAGAGCAACCTTAAGTTTAAAATAATGAGCCTGAAGGTCAAAGGAATAACAGATTATATACCTGAGCTGGTGAGTTTCGTAGTTTACTAATTACTATCATCTCATCATGAAAGTTTTGTCTAACGTGTGCTGACATATCAGAGAACAATCTTTTTTTTTAGTGCAATTATTGTTTTTTAATGAATATTTCAGAGCAACCTTTTTTTACAAAATTCTGAGTTGCTTGCGAACATGGTTACTTTTCTTTTGCATTGTAGTGAACCTTTATCCCTTCCTTGTTTCCCTTTCTCTGTAAATATTGTGAAGTCTATCTTTCCCTTCGCTCTTTCTCTTGCTCGAGCAAGGTATCTTTCCCTCCGCTCTTTCTGAGAGAATAGTAGAGTGAAATAGATGAAGTGCTGACTAACTTGAAGTGTACTAGGAATTTCAATTTAAAGAGAAATTTGAAAGAGAATAAACCCACCCATTCATCTATGACAAGCCCTTCCTCAATAATCCTGGACCTGCATCTTCTGGAGGCTTTTTACGTGCCTCAAGTGCAGCCTCAGCCTCGCCTAACTGGCGCTTCAACTTTTCCAGGGCCTTGAAGAAAACAAAAGGATTACATCTCACAAGCAGGCAGCCTCTACATGTCATTCATGGTCCACAGCGAATGTATAGGGCACATAAAGAAGAAATCACAAAACACCAATATTCTTACAGGGGTAGGGCGCTCCGGATCTAGAAAAACAACTCGCAGTATCTGCTCCACTGCCACTTGGTCCTTCTGCTCATCAAACTTGAGGGAAGGGAAACAAGGAAGGGATAAAGGTTCATTACAATGCGAAAGAAAAGTAACCATGTTCGTAAGCACTCAGAATTTTGTAAAAAACGGTTGCTCCAAAATATTCGTTAAAAAACAATAATTGCACTAAAAATAAAGATTGTTCTCTGATATGTCAGCACACGTTGGACAAAACTTTCATGATGAGATGATAGTAATTAGTAAACTACGAAACTCACCAGCTCAGGTATATAATCTGTTATTCCTTTGCCCTTCAGGCTCGTTATTTTAAAATTAAGCTTACTCTTTTCTGGCCTTTCATTTATCCTTTAATTATTCATTTTCCATAAATGAATAATGACAATTGAGATTGAATTTCAAGTATCAATAAAATATCTAACACAAGTGTTTTTATGAACACTAGCATAGACACACGTACATCACACTATACAAACTAATACTACGGAATTAACTTAGAGAACCTTGTCAGATTGGCAACGTGTGTCCATCATGTTGTCCCAAAAGAAGAACATTACAATGCTATGAAAAAAAAGAATGTAATTCTCTAGAGTCTAACTCATCTTTAGGGATGTTTTTTTTAACACAGAACCCGTTTTCTTGCCAAATTCATAGCTGTTTCGTGACCCTCTGCACCAGTGTTCATGGACAGTACCATCTCTGTTAGGGTCCTAAATTGTAGTAACTTTAAACTTATGACAGGCTTAAGTTGGTGATATATTCAAATTAAATATATTTTTACTAACCTTTCAAGTCTTAGATGTCTTTACACAATATTTGAGGCACCTAATAATCTCATATCCAAACATGTTCCATCAGTGAATATTGGAAATTTGTCATTGTAGAAGGGAAGAGAGCTGACGGTAAGCCTTTCTTCTTTTTCTTAATGCTTTCATGATCCTGCGATGACAATGTCCCAACAGAAGTGCGGCAATGAAGATGAACACCAACATATAAAAAGAGAAGAAAACAGTAGCGCTCTGGTGTGCGGACTTCAAAATATGCCATAGGAAGCCCGCCTGCTAAGATGAAGTGATATTAAATGATCAACGTGTCTTAAAACTAAGGTATCTTTTTTCTTAATCCCGTCTTTTGTCTTTCATCAGCGACTTGCAGCCTATCAATCTCTCTTAAAGCTTTCATCCAATTTCCACGAAATTCCAAAGGACCATCCGACACTCTATGTAAAAGAAAAAAATTCCTTGTAGACTTTCCAGAGGTCATCCACTCATATAGAAAACCCACTGAAGACAGAACGCGTATGAACGGGGGACTCCTTTCACCAACTTGGAAAACTTTTCTAATTTCCTCGTAATTTCGTAGAAGCTGCGTAAGACTCGTCTTTTGAAAATATGTATCAGAGTTTTGAGTCCGATCTCTTCTTATTTAGCTATAAATACGTAAGAGTTGAGCATTATGTAAACAAGAAATCAAAGAGCAGTATCTATTTTGCCAATGTTTCTAGTTATTCGAATTCTAAAAAATCTTCTACGTGAAAACTCCCTTTTCAATATTTGGAAGCGGCCTTTGACTGAAATAGTAGGGAGAAAGCACCGTTGATTCACTGTTTAGGTAAAACGTTGTATTATGGTGTAACTTCATTCTTCTTACAGCAGCATAATCTGGTGAAAGAGAGATGAGAAGGGTGGCAATCCCGATCTCATCCTCGAATCTCTCACTCACTCACTCACTCTCACTCACTCTCTCTCTCTCTCTCTCTCTCTCTCTGTGAGTTTTCTTAATTCGTCAATGTCTTTGTTGCTTTGTGAGGAAGAAAATCATGTCTAATAGTTTCGAAAGACATTTAAAGGTTGAGCATAAACATTCCACCGTTAATAGTAAAAGAGCGTAGCCATGAATTGAGATAAGCCGCGAAATTTTGAAGCTTTCTGACAAATTGATTGATCGGTGGACTGCAGGAGTTTTGGTTGACTGGTAGGTGGTACACTGATTCCAGTCCCCTCCACTCCTTCCTCTTCATACAGGGCCTGGTTGAGTGTTGGAGATGGATTTCAGCTCGTTCTGGACGTCCCTTGGGACGTATTTTCTGATATTCGTGGTTCTGATGCTGCTTTACACTTGGTTGTCGAGGAAGCCCGAGAACGCTATGATTTACTACCCGAACCGGATCTTGAAGGGCACGAAGCAAGGGGAGGGCGGGTCCAGGACCTGGAACCCGTTCGCCTGGATCCAGGAGGCTTTGTCGTCATTGGAACAGGATATGATAGCCATGTCAGGGGTTGATACTGCCGTTTACTTCGTCTTCCTGAACACCGGTCTGTCTTCGGCTCTCTTCGCTTTCTGTTTCCATTTTTCATGAATTTTATGACTATTTGATGAATCTTAGATCTATCTAACTCCACTTTTGTGATGCTATTTCTCCATGCGTATCCCTTTTTTTTAGCAAAAAGTTGATCTCTATTCCTTCCCTTTTGGAAACAGGAGCGTTGTCAGATTAAATATTGTTTCCTTTTAAAAAAGAGGAGGGTGGAACTTTTTTTCTCTTTTTCATTTTAAGTAGAGCTTAACAGCCTATTACGGTTTGATTATTCATTTCTAATATTCTGCTAAAGTGGGGATATTGTTGCTGTCGCTTTTCACAAAGTCAAGTGCTACAGCCTTTCATAATTGCCTTCGATGATTTAAATTCCAACCAGCCAGCGGTTGGGTGTATAACAATGACAAAGAAACTGTAGTTTTCTTTGATGATGGAGAGCGTATCAATTTCCAGAAAGAGGCAGAGGCAATTGTGAGATTAAGCACCTTGAAAGTAAAAAAAATAAGGGAAGAGAGGGACAGACTGATGCCTCACCCATAAAGTTTTAAGCAAAATCACTTTGTATATTTTATTTGGCCGTGGAATGACTAAATTCATTGCCAGCTTAAAGTTAAATGTTAACCTTTAGCATTTTGGAACATAGATTTCGTATAAACATTGAATAGTGAAACTGAACGCATTTCTTAAACAGTTGCACTATGAAATGATACCGATGCCTGTAGTTTCTGATACGTTAGATAGCAGTTTGGTCATTCTAAAGTATAAAATTCAATTGCACCTTCATTACATCATTTTGATTGATTGGAACTATACGAACGCCACTTTGTTTTTCAGAACTTTTAGCTTACTTTTAGAGTTTTATATAGTAAATCTCTAATTTTCAAACCTTTTGGACGAGTGATTAAAAAGTTTTTTACGCTCCCTGAAGATACACTTTTATTTGAGTTTTCTTCTATCTGGTTTGGTTTTCAAAGTTGGTGAATTAAACGTGTGAACTTTTCAGGAGAAAAGGAATCAATCTCTAATACGATCCTTTTGTCAATTAATCTGCAGTGTTAGGAATCTTGGTCTTATCCGGTATAGTTCTGCTGCCAATTCTTCTACCAGTTGTTGCCACTAATGATATTGGAAACTCTGGTGCAACAAACACAAGCAGTGGGAGCCTTGTTAATCTTACCATGGGAAATGTTGAAGTACCTATTGATGTTGGGAGCTCTGATGAAACAAACACAAGTAGTGGGAGCTTTGCTAATCTTACCATGGAAAATATTGAAGTATGCAACACAGTTTTCATGAACGGATTAGTAATCCTTTTTTGTTTATTCTCTTGGGAAATAGGTTATCAAGTGATGGAGATGGGTGTTAGATTTGTCGAACTGCGTTTTATAAACTTGTCTCAGCGGATAACATCTTTCACCTATTGTATAATAGAGGCACATCTCACAGCGCAAGAAGCACTTAGTATGAGCTTTGTGTGTTTTGGCTGTCTAATAAATGGTTTTTCAAAAGTAAAAGTTCAAAATATTGTACCTCCTCTTTTGTTTGGTAATAATTTATCCTCTTCATCTTCTCTTAATGAAGTTTTTTGTTTGTTTGTGTATACAGAAAAAGAGTCCTCGATTGTGCGCATTTTTGATAGCCACTTATTGGGTTTCATTTGTTATATATTACTTACTATGGAAGGCCTATAAGCATGTCTCTAGACTAAGAGCTAATTCTCTTATGTCTATGGGAGTGAAGCCTGAACAATTTGCCATTCTTGTTAGAGACATACCCACAAGACAAGGACAAACAAAAAAAGAACAAGTAGATTTATATTTCAAGACTATTTATTTTGATACATATTACAACTCGATGATGATTACAGACATCAAAGAGATAAGAGATTGATTTTCTATAATTATTTTTCCTATTTTCACTTGATTGTTTTAAAGCACTAGATGGCACTTATAGGATTCTTAATTTCTATTGCACTACATGCCATTTTTGGTATAATCAAATCATTCCTAAAAGACTATTAGATTACTCCACTTTTTGATCTTATATCTTTTAATTTCTTTTTTAATTTTTTTTTTAAATTTCCTTCTAGTCGAGTATGGGTTTAATTTCATAGGAGTTTGTAAAAGATATTGCTGGAACTTTTGGGGAATGATTGAGTTGGTAAACGAGTATATTACGAAAATATAACCTTTTAAATCCTAAAGGTCCTTTTGATATATATTTGAAAAAATTAGAGATCATTTCAATAATTTGGCCTCTACATGATACATGAGTATTTCAAATTTGCGGTTCAAAGCTAGAACTATATCCTGTGTGGAAATAAAAATTGTGAGCACAAAAGTAGGACAGATTTTATGACTATATACACTGGTTTATAACCTAACATTGGATCTCTTAGGTAAACAAAATTTGGGAAGAGTTAGAAGGGTATAGGAAGAAACTTGCACTCGCAGAGTCAAAATCAACTGCCAAAGAAGGAGAAAGACCCAGCAACAGAACTGGCTTTCTTGGTCTTTTTGGTAAAAAGGTAGATAGCATAGAGCACTACAATGAAAAGATCAAGGAACTAATCCCAAAACTGTAATCCGAGCGGAAAGTCACTCTCCGGGAGAAGCAGCAAGGCGCCGCTCAGGTCTTTTTCACGAGCAGGTTGACTGCAGCCTCGGCAGCACAGAGCCTACATGCACAACTGGTCGACAACTGGACGGTTACAGCTGCTCCTGAACCACGTCAACTGATATGGAACAATCTCAAAATCAAGTTCTTTCAGAGGAAAGTACGTCATTGTGTCATGTATATTAGTGCGGCCTTCTGCATCACCCCTTTCTACATGATTTTGCTTTTGTTTATGTCACGGTCAGAATCTGAGCTCCCAAACATTGGGTATATTGGCTCAAATGAAGGATCCATAGCTTTCTCAAGGTTGCCAAACTCCATAGATAAACACACTTACACACACCAAATCAACATACAACACACACGACACACACAATCCACATCAGAGTGGACACGGCACACCCACATCATAATGGAAATGGCACATCTGCATCTTCAAGGGGACACAGCACCGAGTTTCTCTCTAGCCCAAAGGTTTCCAGGTTTTCACATAAACAGTCTAGGGATTCCGTAAGCCTTCCTTCCCCAATTTACAGTCAGTCACAATTACAAGCTTTACCCCTCTAAGTACAAGCAAACAAGGGTCTAATAAGTAAAACTACCAACATGAGCCCACGTAGGAGCCAAAGATCTAATAGTTCAATACATAATTTTACTACCAAAAGACCAGGACTTTTTAGGCATGCGACAGTTTATCGTTGCCCTCTCAAGCCTGAGTAAATTGGAGAAATTGAGAGTAATCAGTACACTGTTGGAAGCTCTCTTTCCAATTCTCTTCGATTTGTTTCTGTCTTTGATACGCAAGTTTTTTTTGCTTCTCTCCAAGGCTGAGGGAATCCCCACTGAAAGCCATGCAGTCAGAGCTGCTTCGGGGAAATATTTTTATCTCTGTGTTTTAGGCTCTTTTATTCCACTCAATCTTTCCGTAGCCACATCGGATATCGTGAAGGCAACTTCTGGTGGGGTTTTACAGCATGAAGATTTTCTGCAAGAGTATACAACGCTCTTCATGACCTCATTGGCTTACGAGTAAGATAATGATTTTGAATTTCGTATATATAAATGGTTTTGTTTCTTTTCTCTTCGAAATCACGAAAGCTTATGTCTACATAATCATTTGGTTGTATTATTTCTTCTTCTATGTTGACATTGAATCTGTGCATTAAGCTTTACAATTAGACTCCTCACTCGATATGGTAAATCTATGTTTTCCAGGGCCTTTGTTAGCTCTGGTCTTGAGCTGTCTAGGTTATGGACTTTGATTCGGTACCATTTAAAGACGAAGTCTTGGTGCAAGACTGAGGCACAGAGGAAAGAAGCTTGTTCTCCAGGCGATCGTAATTATGGAACTAGGGTGCCTGACAACCTGCTGACCCTCACTCTTGTCCTATGCTACTCTGTTGTAGCTCCTCTTCTTATCCCGTTTGGTGTGGTTTACTTTGGAGTAGCATGGCTAGTTCTTAGAAATCAGGTAATGTTCGACGATTTCCTTCGAATTCTCCGTTCTTTAGGATATGAATGCCGTTCTGTTACGTAAGGTGTCAAAATAGTAATTTTGAATGGTGAAACCCTAATTTTATCAACTAAATTTTTTCGGAGTTGTATGAGGCTTTGAGGATCCATATATGTATTATGTCATTTGGTGAGTAGTTACAAAGACCAAAGAATCATAACTAGGAAAAAGCTTTTGGGGCTCACTAATGTATGAAATACTCTAAACAGTAAAATAATTGCCTTTTTATGAATAGAGGAATTTTGTCTCAAAAAATATAAAATTCTCAACATTCTTTTTGATTGTTGAATGTTTTTGCTGCATGATTTGTGTATATTTATAACATGTATATTAAGGATAGCGCTGTTTTACCTTTAGAGAGTGACAATATTGTTAAAACTTTTAAACACTACTATTAGACCAAAAATAATAGTTGCTAGTTAGATTCTATATTCAAATTTTTTATCATCTCAATAGTAGAGCTTGCAAGCTTGCTGGGATAGTTGGCAGGACCACACACGGTAAAGCCCCAATAATCCCCTTCTAACAACCTACTAGCAATAAAGGTCAAATGTGCAATTCACTTTGGTAAATCTTTGAATGTCTTTATGATATAAAAATCTACAATTGAATATTAGAGTATATACCTTATTCTTAACTACCAAGAAGGAGCATTTGTAGACTTGCTGGTATAGTTGATAGAACTACACACATCAACATGAACCAATAATTGTGTAGAAAGGATAAAAAAAAAAAGAAAAGTAATACCTGATGTTGCATTACTTCCTAAAGTGTGCAAATAATATGTGCATAAGCTTCAAAATTTTTGTCCTCAGAAATTTGAGCTTTATTTGGCTCCTGTATATTTTTTTAACGTTTTTTTTGTCCAACAGGCACTTAAAGTTTATGTTCCCTCGTATGAAAGCTATGGAAGGATGTGGCCTCACGTTCATAAGCGCATCCTAGCTTCTCTAGTGTTTTGCCAAGTTACTATGCTTTGCTTCCTTGGGGTGAGGCAATTATACTATATGTTCCTCTTGATTCCACTTCCCATACTGTCCCTGCTCTTTGGATATACTAGCAGTCATAAATTCTACCGGTCTTTCCGCGACACAGCACTAGAAGTCGCTTGCCGTCCATTGAATGAAGTTCCCAACATGGACCAAGTTTTCAGAGCTTTCATCCCACCAAGCTTGAATTTTGAGAAGAGTGATGATGATCAGTTTGAAGATGTTTAACTTGCATGTATTGAACTAAATTTATGTTGGGTCATGATATACGTGTTTTAGATTATTGTTATGGGAACTTGGATATCTGTTGAAATTAGCACTTCCTGTCACGGCTTTGGTTTCTTGTAACATAGCTTGTTTATGTATTTGAACCACTGGGTACTGTGGTACTATTTAACTACAGATAGTTTCTAGTGCAATGCAGAGTTCCTTGCCCTTGGCCTTAGGATTCGAGGTTGTTTTCTAATGAAAATTAAAAAGATCTTTTCATTGTCTCACATCAATGTTTATTACTTAAAACATGAGTTCGAGTGTTTCAGTATTTCTTACCTACTTTTTCTGGTCATTTTTACTTCATAAAAGCAATATAATTTGGTTTCTTGGTCCATATAAGACACTAATTCTAGGCTGAGTGCTTGCCATTACTTGGGGTTGAAGTCCACAACCAAGATCAATGGTCAAATAGTTAAATAGTCAAATAGTCAAATAGTCTGCAGAATGTTAGTTGTGCAATATTACAAAATATGTTATTTGTCATTAGTATTATGAAAATTTTACAGTATATATGCATATCATAATTACAAATAAATACTAAGAATATACATTATTCAAATAAGATTTACATATTATTGAGTTAAATTGTTGTAGAAGGAGTGGAACATTGTCCACCAATTTAGCTACCACAATCATGTATTGTAAGAGTAAAAGATCCTCATGATTGTGGTAATTAGAAATTCTTTGATACCAAAATCTTTGAAAGCTTTGATTTTCATATATATATATATATATATATATATTTGGCTGAAAAGGTAGGTTTGTATTAAAAAATGTTAGTATATAAACATATAGGAACATACCCTAATATTACAATATTTATGAAAACTATAAAAACATAGAAGTTAAAAGCCTCTAAATTTCATCTAAATGATATTTTTATAGGAATAGTTTATATTTTGAGATAAATTTTTTTCTTCTCAATTGTTGTGATGATTTACCAAATGCTGAAAACCGCATTATTTTTTAAATTTTCAAAGGGAATGATGACAATACTTTATCCTTATTCTTAATTTTTGTTTTAAGCTTTATTAACCTTCATCGAGTTCCTAACTTATCTTTGAGATATGTGAGAAAAGTGTAAAAGCCACGCCATGGTTGTGCTAACGCTATAAAATCCAAGGCATGCTGACTTACTTTTCGTGCATCTTGAAATGCCAACAGTATACAATGGACCCTTGTTTTTCTCTTCTTTTAGGACCATTTTGACCATGTACAAAATACAAAATTCCTCATTACTATGCTGAAGCTGACTAGTCAATAAAGATGAGAATGTCAATATTGATCCTATCTTCATGCTATTGGAGTCCTTGTACTTTTGCATGGAACCAGGGCTATTTTAGGAAACAAGGACTATAGATTTAAGAAGGGTAGATGCAGCTTAAAGCATGTTTATAGATTCAAATGATTGCAACAAACAGGTTGTAGAGGCAAACTGGTTATTTGTTACAACTGTCAATGGCAGCTAATTCATGGGGTATGAATTGTAAATAGAAGTGAGAAGGGAGAAGTTAACCAGCTCTTAAAGTGAAAGATGAAAAATATCCAAATTGCAGCTAAAAAAAGTCCAGCGAGTTTTATATTCCAAGTTAATGAATGTAACTTTTGTATTCATTATTGCTTTCATTGTTGTTCCTCCTTTAGATATTGATGACATTTGTCTTTTATTCCCTAAATCTTACTCTTTTTTGTTTCCCCTCAAATGAATATAGATATCAATTATAAAGAGATCTAAGAACAACATTACAACACCAGCTTCTAGGTAGTTGGAACGTGATCTTCAATTGGTAAGTGAGGTAAGGACTGGCTTGTCGTTAGACGGGATCGATGGTGCTCGGTAAGCTTCCTTAATTGGGTTCAGTGGATCATTTTTGTAGTTTCTTCTAAATGGGCTGAATAGCTTATTATTTGTTATCTTCAACATATTTTTTAATTGACCTATTAGAATCCATCTGCTTTGAGTGATGATTATTCTCAATTCTATGTTATGCCTAGCTTAGATTATGACCAACTACAAGCCCCCTATAGTTGACAGATCAATTAGGCGTGGAACACTATAAGCTCCCTTGATTATACAAGTTATAGGTTTCTTTTAGAGTCTTTATTATGTCAGAGATTTGTTATTTAAGACTATCACATTGATTATGCATTTGGGCTAGTCATTTATTGGTAGAATTTATAGATGAACTATACCTACTTGTTAGGTATACAAGATATGGAGTTTAGTCTTATGCCCTGCTTCTTGCATCACCTTATAGGTATAGCATTTATGTTAGCCTATGTTATCAATATGAATAAAAAGGATTAAATCCATTTTACCCAAAAAAGAAAAAAAGATTATGACTAACCATTAAGCCGTTTTTTGAACTTCAATTATACTTCTTTTATTTTCCTTAAAAGCTATAGGTAATCCTTTTATATTTTCAATGCTAGTAATTGATTATGACATTACTTTACATGAGAACAATAGTAATTAACATAATTCCCACCACTTTCCTTATATAAACACAAACCACCAACCCTTTCCTAGGGATCATTTTGGACTGCTTTCCTAGTTAAGTAGAGACTCTCTAATCTGCTTGCTCAATTGGCTTCTATATCACAGATCATGTTGCTACAATACATGCACTTTTAAGTCTAAAACAAAGAGCTCACAAGAAAGAAATTGGACAAAACAATTATTAGCCATGTTTGATACGCAAGGGATGCATCAACCAACGCGTCAAAATTCCTGCAACAGATTTCATAGCCTTTATGGTTAAACACTCAATTGAAAAGAAAACACAACTTTTAGCCTCTCCTTGAATGGGTTCTAAAAGAAATCTAGCTACTTGGTCATCAAATTCTGTATTGCATAGGAGAAAACGTGAAATAATTAGTATGCCCTCAGGTCGCAGTTTGAAACAATTGAATGGATGGAAAAAAATTAAGAATTAAGTCATTACTTATAGGAATGTGATATCTTGACTCAAGTTAGGATGCAGTACAAGTAGACCAACAATATTAACTTTTAGAATAAATTTCAGTACATTTATATCTATGAAGATTTTTTCTCAAGGGCAACTACTACATGATAATTATGAAGTAATTTCTGACATAGCATAATATTCTAAAAAATCTGACATCCTTTAATGAAGAAGTTTGTTTTTAGCTTACTATTGTTGGGATAATAACATTTAATTTCTCAACTAACATCTTAGATATAATTTTGTAGAGAACATTGCAACATGCTGTTGGTCTATAATCTTTATTACCACAAGGATTGGGAACCTTAGGAACTAAAGATAACAATATAAAATTTATAACCTTTAACAACTTCCTAGATGAAAGAAACTTTAGTACTGCATCTTCTATATCTTTTCTAATGATAGGCTAAGCTTTCTTATAGAATAAACTATTATATCCATTTGGTTTAAGTGCTTTAAAATCATGAATTCCCCAAAGAGCTCTAATAACATCTGAATGTTCAAAGCTTATTGAATTAAGAAATGAACTTATATCATCACCATGAAATAGAGATGTGTACCTTTCAAAGTTGGTGAAGCTACTTCTAGCATTACCAAGGATAGACTTATAATATGAGACAATAGTAGTTCTCAAGTCCTTTTCTTCTGTGATAGTTAATCCATCTTCTAATACTAGTTTACAGATTTTATTTTGTGCTATCCTTCTCATCAGTGATGCAAAGAAAATTTTGCTATTATTATCCCCTTCTTTTAGTCATAAGTTTCTCGATTTCTATTTGAAAAGAATTTCTTTATGCTTACTCATTGCAAGTAGTATCTTAAGTTGTGTCTTTTCTTTAGCACGGATATTAGGACAATAAGGATTTAGCTCTAATCTATGTTGCAATTTCTGTAAATTTCCTCTAACACTTTTTATCTTCTGATGCAAATTACCAAATTAAGTTGCATTAAGCTTTTTAAGGAGAGACTTCAAAGCTTTTAACTTCTACACCGTTTGAAACATTTTTTAGCCTACTATTTCTTTCTGTCATATTGAACCAACTATATCCATAAAATTTGGACAATTAGTCCAGAAATTAAAGAATCTGAATGAAGAAAGCTTCCTATGTTTAGTGTTGCCAAATTTAACTAGACATGGAGAATGATATGATACATTAGGGAGCAAAAATTCAATAGCAAGGTTATCAAATTTAAGAATCCATTCCCCATTGGTAAGGGTTCTATCAATTTTACTAGCTCTAAGACCAATACCTGAACCTTTGTTTGTCCATGTAAATAGTGGACCCAAATAAGGGGGTTCAATCAATGTCATATTCTCAATTATTTCATTCAAGTTTTTCATTCCTTGTGTCTAGCTAAAATTAGGCCCAATGTGCTCACTTGTATTTCGTATTTCATTGAAATCACCCATAATTAACCAAGGAACACCATTAACATTAAGATTATAAAAGCTAGTAAGATTAGCCTAAAAGTCTCTACGTTCAACCTCCAAATTACTTGTATATATAGCAAACAAGAAGTATAGGTGCATACCTAACCTTTCAATTAAGCAATGGATGACTTGAGATGAAGATTCTCGAACTATAAGTTGAAAATCAAAAGCTTTCCAAAGAATCCAAATTCTATTAAGACTATTAAACCTGTAATTACGAACATAATTCCAATCTACAAATCCCTTCTTCACAATTACATCAACATTTTCTTCTTTGATTATATGTTCAATCAAGATAATAATTTGAAGGGTATGGGTCATAAAAAAATCTATTACCTCCCTTAATCTAGGGCTTTTGTTTAAGGCCTTAACATTCCATGGTAGTACTTTCATTTATTGGGAGGTTGATTCTTTTCCTTCATTATCCCAATTTCTACAATAGGATTAGTTTATGTGTCCTCCTTTAATATTGCAAATTTATTCTCAGATATGACACTTTTAGTTTATCCTTTTTTTCCCCAAAAGCTCGATTCTTTTTAGTACTTATGGAAGACTTAGTATTTGCAACTACATCCTTAGTTTGAACAAGAGCAATTTTAGTCTCAATTTGATTTGGAATTGACCCCATTGTTTAAGAAGGATTTTGAGTGGTTTAGACAAGGGGATCCTTTGCAAGAATCAAGATCTGACTATCTTGGGAATTATCATTTTGAAAGCTTTGGACTATAAGGGGCTTTTTAGGAACCCAAACTTCTTTTTTCGTTTTAGCACATTCTTTGTGACCAAAGCGAAGCAATTACACACCTTACATTTCTTAGGAAGCCAACAATATTCAACATGTACTTCATATGGTTATTCTCCTTCCATATTAATATCAAACTTCTTAGGAAATTCACTATTAATATCCATTAGAACACATACTTTAGCATATAATAGCCAAAGCTTTTTGCTCAGTAGGTTTATCCATGTATAAAGGTTTCCCTAACACACTACTTACATAACTCATACCTTTATTGATCCAAAACACATATGGGACATTATATAATCACACCCAAATAAGGACTGAAGATATTTTTGCTTTTCCAATTAAATAAGTGGGTGTCATTTTTGTATGAAAAGTGGCCTACTTGCAATGTCCCATACTCTAACTTTCATAACCTCCTCCATTTTCTTCATATTTGAAAAACAAAAGAAAAAAAACCCTTCCTCAATAGCTAACACTTTTGATAGGTTTTCTTTTCCTCATAATTTTTCCATAATACCTTTTACTAAATAATATGAAATATTTTCACTTAAAAAATAACCCACCAGACAATTCTCAAAATGAGTTTTTCCTTCCCTAATAGCCTTTAGTGGTGGTTTAACAACAAGCTTAACTCCATTCCTTGAGGGAGGATGATAATCTAACTTGGCTATCTTTATGAGACTATCCATAGCAATATGTTTCCAAGACACTCCATAGTTACCACTAGATGAATTTGCCTTTTGGCCAGCTACTACACTTACAAAACTACTTTCTTGGACTTTTCCTCCCACATTAATATTTTCTACTTGGAATATATCTTTACCAATTGCAAGTTCATTAGTAATATCCACAGTTTGGGTGTTTAGAGTTTTACCTGAAGTATCCAAGTTGGACTTGAAAAGTGATGCTGCAATTTCAGCTACAATCTCTAAGTTTGTAGTACTTGAGGCTTGAGCAGTATTTGTTATTATCCCACTTCATGTATGTGCCATCAATTCAAAGGTTATTGAATCTATCGTTCGTATGGTTCTTCTTCAATTAATAGATAAAGCCTTAAGATTAATTTGATCTACTAATTTTACCATATGCAAGATTGTAGGGAACCTAAATTGATGTTTGAGAGCACAAAAACTCTACATCCACCTTTTCCTAACACAACTTCCAAAGGTGATTTTGAAATGCCGAATACCTCCCTTACATGCTCCCATTTCTGTCACACTAACTCTTCCGTCAGCAGCCACAAACTCCATGAACAGGCAACCCACGTATAGTAGGCGCGCACTTGGATTGGGATTCCGTTTGATACTCCCCACGACCCACAAACAGCGCAACCCACGACTAGTAGTCAACGAGCACGCATGACCCACTGCCAACGAAAAACGCGACCCACCGGCCGTCGTTCCCCTCCAGATGCTGCCAACGAACAAACAATGTTGCCACTGAAAACAAACGCGCGGACAGCCGCCGGTCAGACTCAGATTTGCCTCCCGCCGCCTCTACGCGAATCCCTAGTGACGAGTCTTCCCTCTAATCTTCTCTTTCTTTTCTCATCTTAATTTTTCTAAGGTATCTGAACAATTTTATCTTTTCTTAATGAAGTTTTCTGATTGTTGCATATACAGGAGAAGGGTCCTCGGTTGTGAGCATTTCTGATAGCTACTTATTGGGTTTTATTTGTCACATATTACCTACTATGGAAGGCATACGAGCATGTTTCTAGACTAAGAGTAGAGGCTTTTATGTCTCCCAAAGTGAAGCCTGAACAATTTGCCATTCTCATTAGAGACATACCTGTTGACCAAGGACAAACAAGAAAAGAATAAGTGGATTCATATTTCAAGACTATTTATCCTAATAAATATTATAGTTCCATGGTGTTTGTGGACATTAAAGAGGTAATGGATTAATTTCCAATGATTGCTTTTCTCACTTTAACTTTATTACCACAAGCCTAGATGGCGCTTGAAGGATTCTTTGTTTCCATTATCTTTGGGATTACCAAACCATTCCTAAATGATTATTAGATTACTCTACCTTTTGACCCTATATCTTTTTTTTTTTTTTTGGGTGATAGATGAAAAGGTAAGTTTGTATTAATAAAAATTAGTACACAAAAGTATAAGGACATATTTCAGTATTACAAGAAACATAATATCTATAAAAAAAATATAAGTTAGAAGCCACCAAATCTTTCATTTTATTTTATTTTATAATTTTTGTTTCTAGTTTCTTTTTAGTAGAGTATGGCTTTTATTTCATAAGATTTTGTAAAAAGTATTGGTGGAATTTGTTTGGAATGATTGACTTGGTAGACAAGTATAAAGTAGAGGTGACTTTGATATATATACATATATATGGAAAAATTAGAATTTAATATATGGAAAATTAGAATTTAACTCAATACTTTAGCCTCTACATAATACATGGGTATTTTAAATTTGAAGGTTCAAAGTTAGAACTATGTCTTGTGTGTCAGTAGAAATTGTAAGCACTCTAGATGCATTAGAAAATTAGTGCATATGTTACGTATATACACTGGTTTGTAACTTAACATTGGTTCTCTTAGGTAAACAAAATTTGCAATGAGTTGGAAGGGTACAGGAAGAAGCTTGCACGTGCCAAAGTGATATATGCGGAGTCAAAATCAACTTGCAAACCAGAGGGAGCAAGACCCACTTAGAAGACTGGGTTCCTTGGTCTTTTTGGTGGAAAGGTAGATAGCATAGAGTACTACAATGAAAAGGTCAATGAACTAATCCCAAAATTGGAAGCTGAGCAGAAAGTCATTCTCCGTGATAAGCAGCAAGATGTTGCTCTGGTGTTCATTATCAATAGAGTGGAGGCAGCCTCTGCAGCTCAGAGCCTCCATGCTCAATTGGTCGACACCTGGACAGCTATGGATGCTCCTGAACCACGTCAACTGATATGGAGCAATCTTAAAATCAAGTTTTTTCATAGGAAAGTACAACAATATGTCGTGTATATTATTGTGGCCTTGACCATATTGTTCTGCATGATTCCAATTGGATTTATTTTTGCTTTGACAACAGTAGACAATTTGAATAAGCTTCTCCCATTTCTAAAAACAGTTGTGGATGCGAAGTTATTCAAGACAGTGTTGGAAGCTTACCTCCCTCTGATTGCACTCATTGTCTTTTTGGCTATGTTTCCCAAGTTACTTTTCTTTCTTTCCAAGGCTGAGGGGATCCCTTCTGAAAGCCATGCAATCAGAGTTGCTTCTGGGAAATACTTTTACTTCACCGTGTTAAACAGTTTTATTGGAGTCACAGTTAGTGGAACCTTGTTCAGTCCGCTGAAGATCATTCATGATGAACCTAATTCCATAGTTACTTTGCTAGGAGCTTGTCTGCCTGCCAATGCAACTTTCTTCCTGACATATGAGGCTTTGAAGTAAGATAGAGATTTTGCATTTCTTATATTCATTGTTTCCTTTCTTCTTTTTTTAAAGTCCGGAAAGCTTATGTTACTCTTTTGCTTCTTATCCATGATTAATCCTTCTTCTATAAGCTTTACAACTATGGATTTCTCATCCGATATGGTTGACTCTGTGCTTTCTAGGTTCTTTGTTGCCTATGGTCTTGAGCTACCTAGAATAGTTACTTTAATTATATTCCATTTAAAGAAGTATCTCCGCAAGACTGAGGCTGAGTTGAAAGAAGCTTGGTCTCCTGGTGATCTTGGACATGTAACTAGGGTTTCCGGTGACATGCTGATCGTGACAATTGTCCTATGCTACTCTGTTATAGCTCCTCTTATTATCCCATTTGGTGTGGTTTACTTTGGACTGGGATGGCTAGTTCTTAGAAATCAGGTAATCTTTACTGATATCTGTTGGATTTCTGGTTCTCGTAAAAACAGGTTATGCTGTGATTATACACGATCTGCATATAATCAGAACATTGTTCTTCAAGTATGGTATTGTTTTGCCCCACCATATTGACAACATAAGGAATGGTGAAGAAAGAAAAAGAAGGAAAATTTCCCATGTTCCTTTACTTTTAAGAAGACACAAATGTTACATGCATAAGCTTCAAGGTTTACATAATCAACATTATCAGTCTCTTGAATATCTGTTTTTTTTTTCTCATTCTGTTCAAGACAATGAAGCTTTCTTTCTAGTTTTGTCCAACAGGCACTCAAAGTTTATGTTCCCTCTTATGAAAGCTATGGAAGGATGTGGCCTCACTTGCATACACGCTCCTGGCTTCTCTAGTATTATACCAAGTTGCTATGTTTGGCTTCTCTGGTGTGAAGAAATTCTACTATGCACCATACCTAATTCCTCTCCCGATATTGTCCTTGGTCTTTGGATATACTTGCAGTCACAAATTCTACCGCTTTTTTCATGACACGGCACTGGAAGTTGCTTGCTGCCCATTGAAGGAAGTTCCCAACACGGACCAAGTTCTCAGAGCTTTCATCCCACCAAGCTTGAGTTCTGAGAAGATTGATCATGATCAGCATGAAGATACGTTATCACAAGTTTCAAGAATAGGATCATTTGTTTGATGCACACATGTATGCATTACTAAATTTATGTTGATCTATATACCTTTCGGAACTAGCATATTTGTTTACATTAGCTCTATGAATCACGGCTTTGGTTTTCTGTAACGTAGTATGTATATGTTATTTTGAACCACCGGTGTGGAATTTCTTCTCGGTACTCTTTAACTGTAGACAGTTACAAGTGCAATGTAGGGATTATTTGTCCTTTGTATTAGGATTCAAGGTTGTTTTTTAATGTCAATTAAAGATAACATTTATTGCCCTACATTAACATCTATCGTCTAAAACACGAGTTTACCTATTTTAGTATTTTTTTTAACCTACTTTCCCGGCCATTTTCACTACATAAAAGCAAAATAGTTTGGTTTCTTGATCCATTTAAGGCAAAAATTCCAGGCATAGTGGCAGCCACTACATAGAATTGAAGTCCACAACCAAGGTCAAATAGTCTGCACAATATGAACGGGGAAATATTACCAAACATCTTATCTATTGGAAGAGTTATGCTGATTGTATAATAAATATAGAAATAGTAGTTACAAATAAATACCAAGCATTTACGTTATTTAGGATAAGAGTTACTATTGAGTTGCATGGTTGTATAAGGAGCAAAACATTGTAATGAAGGGTAATCCATTGATTCGGCTATCACAATTGTATACCATGAATGAATTCTCTCCTGTAGCTTAAGGGTAAAGCTATTGGTGCCGGACTCTTAGGCCAAGTGTTCTAATCGCCCCATCCCAAAATCTCCTTTCCTTTTCCATTTACCTAACAAAAGAACAAATTATCACTACCTGAGGGTCATATACTCTAATAAGCTATTTGATTATTTGAACAATTTACCAAATGAGCACATGTGATTTTCAAAATCTTATGTTTACAACGATGATTCCAAACTGCAGCTAAAACATACAGCAAGTTATATGCTACACCTTAATGATTGCAACTTTTGTCTTTATTGTTGCTTTCATTGTTGTTCCTCTAGACATTTCGATGCATTTTGCTTGTCTAAATTTTACTTTATTTTTTTAAATAAAGCATATGTTCTTTTCTTAAAAGTTAATTGTAAAGAACAAATTTATTTTCTTAACATAGTGTTAAGAGTTTAAACTTAAGAGGACGTCCTTCATATATAAAACCTATAACCAAAAGTAATTTGTAAGGAGATATATTACCCTTAACATGAAGCTTATGATATACATTACTTACAATGAGGATGTGTTAAAAATTGTACGATTTATCCTTGCAAAAATTATAGAGCTAGAAAGTAGAAAATAGAGAATTGGGAAAAGGGCTTTATATTTATAATACAATGTCTATACTCTAAAGGAAATAATAAGCCCATTTATGATACAATGTCTATACAATTGTAAAGGAAAGAAATAATACAAAATATTTTTATAAACTAATTTTCCCAAACTACAAGGATCCATGCATATATGGAAAAAAAAACTATAAAGAGCAATAGTCATAATAACAACTATTTCTAACATTCCCCCTCAAGTTGACAGTTTATGGATGTTCAAGATGCTAAGCTTACACAATAGATACTTATATTGTCTTTGACATTTGAGCTTGATAGAAATGCTTGCAACTTGTTTTGTAGTCCTTATCCCTCTTGTCTTGGTTGTTCCCTTTTCAATCTTGTCTCTAGTTAAATAATAATCAACCTTTATTTGCTTTGTCCACTTATGTATTATCAAATTTGCTAAAAGTTTGACAGTAACATCATTGTCATAGAATAAGGTAGTTGGCCTTCTTATTTGTAGTTTAAGTTCCCAATGTAATCCTTTCATCCAAACTATCTTGCAAATGGTTTTAGCCATCACTTGATATTCTACCTTTACGAATGATAATGACATGATTGACTATTTCTTCATTTTCCATGATAGTGTGGAATTTCCTAACTTAACACAAAAATTTGAAATACATCTCCTTGACATTAGACATGAAATATAATCTACATCATAATAAGTTGTCATCTCTAAGTTACAACCTTTAGCCAAGAGTATACCTAATCCTAGGCATTCTTTCAAGTACTTAACCTTCAATGTTGCCTCCATGTGTGACTATTTTGGATTTTGTGTCAATTGGCTACAAATTGGAACAATATAATAGACTATCTGGTCTTGTCATAATGAGAAAAATGAGCTTTCCCATAAGTTGTTTATAACTAAATAAATCCTTAAGTAAGGGATCATCTGCACAAGTGACATTCCTACATCATACAAATTGTTGTCAACTTGGAGTTTTGTTCAATTAGAATGACTACTAGCTTACACCCTAATAATCCTACTTCTAAGTTGATTTCTAAAACAAACTTGCATTGATTAAGACAAATACTTTTTTTTAGCATGTTATCTTAATACCAAGAAGTACTTAGGTGAACCTAAGTCTTTAATATGAAAAGTAGAATACAAGGGCTTCTTAAAATCTTTTATAGCAGTTTCACCATTCCTTATAATCAAAATGTCATCCATATATATCAAGAAATAAATAAATGATGTATCTTGTGTCCACATGAACATAACATAGTCATAGTAGGAATGTATAAAAAGAGTAAATATAAGGGCTTTAATGAATTTTGTGTACCACTGTCAAGATGCTTGTTTATAACCTTATAAGGATTCATGGAGATAACATACTTAAGACTTCTTGGCTACATAATTCCTATAGAAGGTCCATATAGATTTCCTCTTTTAAATTACTATGAAGGAAAGCATTATGAACATCTATATGATATAGAGGTTAATCATGGAAAGCAAGAATAACAATGAGAGAACAAATAATAACATACCTGGCCATAGGGGAAAAGGTCTCATAATAGTCAAAACCCTCTTTTCTAAGTAAAACACTTTCCTACCAATCATGCCTTGTAACACTTAATTGATTCATGAGTTTTGTATTTAATCTTATAAACCTATTGTGGCCAATGGACTTCCAATGAGAAGAACAAGGAACAAGCTTCCATGTGTTGCTCTCTATAAGGGCATGAAGTTTGGCTATGATAGTGTATTACCAACAAGGATCCTTGGTAGCTTCAAAATGAGAAGATGGTTCATGTTCTGTTAACATACAATTGATGCAACAAAGATGTTATAAAGAGAGCTTGACAAAGCTTACATATGAAAAGGCAAGATAGTAAGTACTTGAGAAGCACAAGTTAGAATAAATATAATCCTTGGTCCAAGTGGGAGGCTGAGTAGTGTAACTAGAGCAATGCATGGTACAATTAAGGCCTTATATGGGACAATAGCCAAGGAATCATCAGGAGCATCCTATGGAGACTTAAGAGGCGGTGGAGAAAGAGCATCTTAGTATGTGGCAAGTGAGCTAGGTGAGGAGACAACTAGCATTGGATAAGGGTGGAATCAATAGATAAAAGGTTAGAAACATCAAATGGAGAGCCAAAACCAATGGTGGAATAATCCATTAATAAGGGGCAACAAGGGGTTTTATAAAAAGAAGGAACACCAACAATAAAGGCTTACCATTTGTGACAAAACTAATGGTTGGGAAAAGGAGGATCCTATGGCATTCAAGGAGTCAAATGGGTTGCATAAGAAAAGATATCCTCATGAAATACAACATCCTTATTAACAAAGACGTATCCTATGAAGGGGTTTAAAACACATAACCCTTTTGTAAAGTTGAGTAGCCCATAAAAACAAATTTAAGGGCATGAACACTTAATTTTAATGATTGTAATGACATCACCATTGCATAAACAAACCAAAATGGATGGAGAAGTTGATTTTATGAATGGAAAAAAAATTCATCATAAATAATGTGATAACTAGCCCTTAACTTAATAATTCAAGCATTAATAAAAAGAGCATTCATTAAGCAATAAAATGCATTCACATAACTAATAGTCTTGTTTGGACCCCAATTTGATTGAAAGCAACCATGATCTTCTGGAATTAAGCATTAGAAAAGGCTAGTGAATTGAGTTATCAAGCTAAGCAAGTACCTAGTGAGCTAAAAAATCCTTTTTTCTTTTCTTTTTTGTTTGTATTTGCAAGATTGCCATGTAATTTTTAACAAGTATCTTTAGTCTAATAAGGGCTTTTGCAATACTCACAGCAATATTTCTTGGAATTGCTCGAGGAAGTTGGTGGTTGGTGCATGGTTGTCCAAAGGCTATTGTTTGGTTAGAGAAACAAAAAGGGTAAACGTAATGGTAAGATGATCTTTGTTCACTATTTTCAATTTGGCTAAAAAAAAAAAAATCAATTTCCACATTGGAGCTTTTTGACATTGTTTTGCAGGTTTTGTGAATACCTACAACAAGAAGTTAAGACAGAGAATAAATACAAATGGGACAATAAAACAAAAAACAAAACAAAAGCTAGGCCAAGAAATAACCAGCTTTAATACCATGATAGAAAGTATAGATTTAGAAAGTAGAAAATAGTGAATTAGGAAAAAGGTTTTGTATTTCTATACTTAGACTTAGAAGTAGTAGGCCTAGTTATAATACAATGTTTGTATACTTGTTAAGGAAAGAAATAATATAGAATATTTCCATAAACTAACTATCTCAAACTACAAGCATCCATGCATATATGAAAATAACCATAAAGAGCAAAAGTCATGATAAAAACATATTTCCAACAATCCAATATTGTTTTCCTTTTATAAAACTACAATGTTATAAGAGTATTCAAAATTCAATCTAAAAGTTAACTTTAATGGCTAAATAAATAAATTCATATTTAAAGAATAATAAATGATTTTATACTCTTTAGTGTGGGTTTACATTCTTTAACACTTCCGTACACACTAAGAATGCTAAGTTTGCATAGGATTGGAGCAAATCTCTAGCTCAAGAATCCTATATTTATGGTGTGAGTCTATATTCCTTAACATATATCTTATCCTTTAAGTCTTTTTTTTTTAAGAAGAAATAGGTTTTCTTAACAAATTCATCTGTAGATCTTTTCTTTTGTGAAAACAAAATTATTTCCAGCACTGTCATTCCTACTTCTCTTGCAATACTTATTGCTATAGGTTTTTAGATCTCTACTTTACCCACCATGGCAATGGTTATACAACAATAGTCCTTGTGAGCTAATTGTTGTACGCTTCTAACTTTGTGTATGTTAAAGCACACCCCTTCCCACACAGCTTCCATGTCAACAACCATGTCAGCGTTCATGTCAAAGCCCACGTCAAATGTTCAGCCACATCAAGCCTGGTCCATGTCAGTGTTGACTTCAATGCTTCCAGGTTGCGGGAGTCAAAATCAATACTACTCCCCGCCAAAGCCATCAACTGAAAATCATCTATAAATAATCGGTTTCCTTTTCAACTTGATTTGTTGATTTGTTTGTAATTGTACAAATACTGGTCAAAATCAATCTTGTAAAGTATGGAAAATTATCAATAATACGACACATATTCGTCTAATGTTTTCTTCTTCTTTGTTCACCATATTTAGCTTTCTGGCAATCCTTACCATTCTACCTTTTTATAAGATTAGCCGGCTTGGCACAAACCCTTTTTCCCAAAACATTCATAGCCTCCCCCACCCCCTCTAATCCCAAACCATCGCACCCATTCCTTCCTTTATTCCTTAACCAAACCCAAACTTGACTTCATATTCCCCAACCATCCCCTTCCTGGCCATTGGAAAACGCTTGAATGGGTCTAATTTTGTCATCTGGAAAAGTCAGCTTACCCCATTCCTCGTTTTCTCCCAATTCTCTCTACAGATGACAAATCTGAACTATCTCCATCAAAATCTATTCAAAACTCTAATGGCTTGACTCATCCGTGACTAGACAGTGTTGGGCTAGATTTTGGCAATGTTGTCAAACCAGATCATCACCCAATTGACCCACAAGAGAAGTCTGCCACAGTTGTCTGGGAGTACTTCCCATCCTGTTGATGAAGTGCAGGCCCCAGTCAGCCGTCTGCCATAGTTGTCTCGTAGTACTTCCCATCCTGTTGATGAAGTGCAGGCCCCAATTAGCCCAAGAAAACCAACGTTGGCAAACAAGGAGGGAAACCTGCACCTTATAAGGTGCAGCGCTGGGTTCCCTTGCACCGGTATGAGATTGCCGTTTGTACAGATCCTTTAATAGTCAGCAACCCACATGACATCTTTGAGAATGCAACTTCATTCCCTTCGTAAAAGGAATTGAAGCATCAATGAATATCTTCACCAAACGAAGTAGTTTGTGGATTTGTCATTGGCGGTTAGCGAAGCAATGTTAGGTAACAAGTATCACACATCTCTTTTGCGAATTAGGAGATGAATTTCATGCCTTTGCGGCCTCCATATCCATCCAAATGGGGGCAAACCCCATCAATTGTGAGATTCTACATCGTTTGTTGTTTGCTAGATAGTTTGATGTAACGCCTGCGTAAATTGCAAGCGTTACTAATCATAAAGCCAACGTCGACCTAGAAGCGAAAGAGTTGGGGGGTGACATGAGAAGTGATACGTGTGGGATATGCACAAGATGAGAAAGGCACCTAGGGCCCATGACATGGGCCAATGTTAGATTGCACATACATGGCACGCAAGAAGATTGCTGAGGCAACAAAGGCTTCAAAACCAAGCCAACGTTGTTCATGGAGAAGTAGACATGCTCCAAAGGAATGCACGGTAGAAACCAAAAGACGCATGCTAGGAGGACTAGCGCTTGCTGAAGGGAGCGTTGGCATGTAGAACGATGTACGCATCAACCAATGCCAACATGATAGGTAACCACTGGAGAGCAGTCACCTAGATCGACGATGGCGATCTTATGGAAATTGATTCATGGTGATCTTTGGCATGTGCTGTTGCTGGTACGTACGCTGATGTCCCTTTTTTGTGTGATGCTGCATATATTCAAATTCCATATGATTAAGGATTGGAAGGATGGGAAGCATAAACGGAATTCTGCTGTCGTTCCATTTTGTTCACTTTTGTTGGGACAGATTTGGAGGGTAGAATTCGTTTTTTTTTTTTTTTTTTTGGCTTAAAAGATGCTTTGCCATATCTTTTCATTGGATATGTTTTTGCTGTTGTAAGATCCTCGCTTTAGTTGTTGTTATCCCCGACTATTGCGATAGATGTTGGAAGTTAATTTTCATGCTATATTGTTTACTGCACACGGTCTTGTGGAACTTTCTGCTTATGAATTCTTAAGGGATTTAAGAAGGAATTACAGTACTTTGACCAAATTAATATGTTGATTTCACTTGATACAGTAACCCAATTCGTTGTCCGTCTTCTACTTACTGCCTTCCCTCATTTTCAGGCAACTTCCCCATAAACAGGTTTTAAATAATCTTATGCTACTCTGATCAGGTTCCATTTGGGCTAACATAGCTGACAACAAAGTCAGGCAACGAACCGATTATAATATGGAATAAAAATGTGTGGGAGCATAAGGAAATGCCAAAAACAAACCATGTACATCACTTTCCAAACAACCAAGCAGCCTCTCTTTCCACCTTCTTAAGCTGTCATCGTCCTGAAATATTACATTTGCGTTCAAATGGCAGCTGGAAGGCCTCCAAAGTTTATCGATTAATTAAATCGAAATGATTTTATTGACTAGAAAATTTCCTCTGACTGCCAAACAACATAAAGTATTAAAGATGGGTATTGTCCTACATTAGAAGCATGAGAATGGATTCTTGAGCTTATAAGTAATGAGATTTTCTCACCTAATGCCTTAAGATTTTAGAATGGGTCTTCACACTATAATATGGTATAGAGTTAGAGATGAATTTCTGCTTCATAATTCCCTATGCCTTGAAGTTGGGCTTCAATTCACTTGTAATGCTTATATTAATATGCAAGTGAGGGATAATGTTAAAGATAAGTGTTATGATTTAATTACATAGGCCATAATTCTTATACGACCAAGTTGAGGATATGAATGCTGTGATTTAATTACATAGGCCATAATTCTTATATGACCAAGTTGAGGATATGAATGTTGGTCTTTTAAGGAGTCAAAATTCCTAAAAAAGGGTTAAATAGTAATTTTCTCAAGGGTAAAACCATAATTTTATCACCTAAACATTTGCTAGAGTTGTATAAGGCTTTGAGGATCCATAAATGTGTTATTTCATTTGGTAAGTAGTTACAAAGACCAAAGAGAGTCATTAGTGGCCCACTATTTATGAAATACTCCAAATGGTAAAAAAATTGCTTCTTGGTGAACACTGGAATGGTTTGTCTCAAAAAACATAAAATTCTCAATATTTTCTTTGATTGTTGAATGTTTTTGCTGCATGATTTTTGTATATTTAAAACATGCATATTAAGTTTGGTAGTGTTTGGCCTTGTGAGAGTGAAAATATTTTTAAAACCTTTAGGCATTACTATTACACCAAAAATAATGGTTTCTAGTTAGATTGTTTATTCTATTTCTTGATCATCTCATTAGCAAAACTTGCAAGCCTAGTGGGATATTTGGCACAACCATATACCGTTAAGCCCCAACAATCCTTTTCTAACAACCTACTAGCAATATAGGTTAAATGTGCAATGCACTCTAATACTAATTGTTAGGATCTTCAAATGTCTTTATAACATCAAAAGTTACAATTGAATATTAGAGTATATATCCTATTCTATAACCACCAAGAAGGATTTGTAGACTTACTAGGACCCTTGACACAACCACACACATTATCATGTCCTAACAAATTTATGGAAAGGAAAAAGAAAAAAGAAAAAAGAAAAAGTAATACCTCATCGTTCATTACTTCTTAAAATGTGCAAATACCATATACATAAGCTTAAAAAAAATCTCTTAAGAAATCTAAGCTTTATTAGGCTCCTAATTTTTTTTGGGTTTTTTTGTCCAACATGCACTTAAAGTTTATGTTCCCTTGTATGAAAGCTACAAGAGGATGTGGCCTCACATTCATAAACGCGTCCTAGCTTTTCTAGCGTTATGCCAAGTTACTATACTTGGCTTCCTTAGGGCGATGGAATTTTACTATAAACTCATCTTGACTCCATTTCCCAAGGAATTATGCATTGTACAATTTGAATGTTAGGAGTTAGAAACAAACAAAGGTTACTAGGACTTTGTAAAATTATTTGAAAATAATTTGCTTTGTTTTCACTAGTTAACCTACCAATTACTTCCATAGCTATTTGATGATCTAATAAAGGCTTTTGTCCTAACCTCCTTGTCTCTTGATGTTATTTAATTGTTTTTAGTTTTCATGGCATTTCACTTTTATTGATTTGCTATATCTAGCCATAATTGGTAGAATATAATTTTTTGTTATTTAATTTTTCTCTTTCTATGAAATTTTACGCTTGAAGATGTCATTTCTATTTGTAATTCACTCTTGCATTCTTATAATATCTATTAATATAACATTTTATTGGAATAAGGGACTAATATATTGTTAAAATTATATCATAGTTTGTCACATGTTTTTTTAAACTAATTGTTTCTTGTATGCTAAATTTCCTATAGGAGTTAGGTGTTAATTTAGGAAACTTTTGTAAAGGCATATCTCTTTAACCAAAATAGTAACTAAAGGTTAAAACAAATGCACTAGTATACTATCATACTCCCAAAAGCCAACAACCTTAAACTAATATTTTAAATGTTATTTCATTTAGAATGATTTCAAGCTATATAATTGCAACAAAGATTAGAACTAGTGTATATAGGTAATTTTTCTATTAGACAAAAAGAAAAATAATTTTCAAAGAAAAACTATATAAGGGAGAGCTTCTTTGTTTCAAAATGTAAAATCATTATAGGAAAATGCCATTTTGAGTGAGATTTAGAGGCTTCTAACCTTAATCTTTTCATAGTTGTCAAAATTTTATAATTCTAGTTTATGCCCCTCTATTTTCGTACACTACTTTTTATTAATGCAAACTTACATTTCAAAAAAAAAACATGAATTTGATGACTACAAAATCCACTACCAAACTTGTACTACTAATGGTGGAGTTGTTCATCTTGGCAATTACCAAAGTGCATGCTGATGACCTTACCTTTTTCTTTTCCACTGTCATGTTATCTCATTCTATCTTTGACACCATTCATCAAAATGGGAATTACAATCATTATTCCGATGAAAGTGCAATGGTAGTTTGTGAAGGAGAATCACCGTTAATAGACGTGGTGTGTTATTGGTCTTCTCTTTAGGTGCCTCTTTTTGGATCCACAACATAAGAATCACCCTTTTGTTAATCATTTGTATATTAAGGAAGAATGCATAGTGCAATG
This sequence comes from Casuarina equisetifolia, assembly GCA_028551475.1. NCBI lineage: Eukaryota > Viridiplantae > Streptophyta > Magnoliopsida > Fagales > Casuarinaceae > Casuarina > Casuarina equisetifolia. Next base: position 1,910,940 of record CM052357.1, on the reverse strand, counting down.
TGTTGAGAGAAAACAACTTATAGGCTTGGATATTGCAAGATGTTTGTTAGAGTGTTAGAAACAATATATGAAGTAGTATATGAAGAAGCGTGAAAGGCATTCATCTATTGTTAAGAAGCTTTAACATAGGCAAAATGTTCTCAATCTCTTGTAAGTTGTCTCCTTTTGAACATAAATACACACACTTTTGAACATTTCTTTATAGTTTTAGGATTGCAATAATGTATTCATTAGTAGTTTTTATTGTCCACTAGAAGATTCCTTATTCCTGACTTCCATTTTATATAACTTGTGTAAATCAAGCTTGTATCACTTGTCAAATTTTTTTAGTGGTTTCAAGGTAAGTGGCATGACATCACACGTAAGAAAGTTAGATTTTATGGATAAGAACTCCAAGTTTTAGAGCTTTTTTTGTTTATGTTAGTGTCAAGTTATGAAATAAATGTATGAGAGTACTTTTTGGCTTCACTTGATATTTTTATTTGGATGTAAAAATGGTACACATTAATTGCCAATATGAGGGGAGTTACTTATGGAATTAAAGTGTCTCACAACAATGGAACTATGTCTCTCTTTTTTTTTTTTTATATATATTTTTTTTAATTTTGGGATATAAGATATTTAATAAAATAATAACATTGAAACTGTCATTTATTTGGGAATATATATGTGACATTATTTAAGAGAAACAATAAAATTCCAAAAATTTATTCATTTTTATCGATAAAAATAAGAGGCTTTTGAATCATGAAGAATTATGAGTTGAACAACGAACATATTGTCTCATGTTTAGGCTTGTTAACATTAAGAGGCATGTTATTCAACCAAAAAGCTAATTTCAAAATTGGTATAACCGTTTTTTATCTTAACCATGATTCCTAATATATATAATTACTATGGTGACATAAAAAGGGAGATTAAATTAGGTGATTGTCTATTTGTTTTCTTTTTACATCTTTTTAATTTTTAATTATATGCATTTGATATTTCTTTCTAATTATTTACCATCTAAGCAATCTAAGCAATCTTAATCAATCAATACACAAATAAACAAGATAAAGAGAGAGAGAGAGAGAGAGAGAAGGGAGGAAAGGAGGGAGGGAGAGATATGTAGTATGTTTAAGGATGGTTCTCCTCCCCGTGAGACTAGCTATACCCTTTTCTCAATTAAACACAATTGGGGATTCTTATATCATAGGTACATGTTACATGGGTGTATGCTAGCCAAATACAAATTTCTTATTACCCATGGAATTTTCCTATTCATAACAACTTTATGTCCTGTAACTACAAGTAAGTTTAAGCGATCTCAATACATAGATGTCAAAACACCTTAAATCAACTACACAAGGATTTATAAAAATTTAAGTTTCAAGTCAATCATTTATTAGGTGCTAAAATAAATTATATTACAAATGAAATTCTTTAACACTAAGTAATGCAAAAATAATATGAGTCTTCTCCATGTATTCTTCTTATCTTAACTCTTTGGACAATAATGTTATGATGATTAAATTAAGAGTATTTTGTTGCACAAACAATTAATCTTTTCAAGTACAAGAGTATGAATCAATTACACAAACACACAAGACGTTATCATTGATGTGTGAAAGAATATATTGAAGTTCAATCAATGTAGTTGATGTTTTGTTAACCGTGAGTGTCAACAATAAAAGCAAACAAACTTTAAGTGCAATATCACTCACAAACACACAAATACAAAGATAGATATAGTTTAGCATATAAATCCCTATGAAACGAACAAACAAGACCTACCATGAGCTTCAATGAATGTTAGATAGTATTTAATTAATCTTAAATGCTTACAAATATCCTTTGTCAAATGCAAGTTGAAAACAAAAGTCATCTTTTTTTTTTTAATATAGATGGACAAGGATGATTTGTAAGATTATTTTTGCTTAGAATAGAGAATTACAATAGATGATTATGATAGCTAAATGAAGATATTTAACTTCAAAACTCCTTAAAATATTTTTTTTACCTTGTATTTATTACGTATAGACTGAATGTAATAGAAGATGATTTCAGAATAAAATAATTGACATCCAAATTCTCTTGGCTAAAATAAGGAAAATTATAGAAAAGAGTGTTCTTTATTTCAAAATATAAAATTCTTACAATAAAATGTCATTTTGAGTATGATTTGGAGGTTTCTAACCTTCACATTTTTGTAATTTTTGTAATGTTAGGGTATTGCCTATATCGTTTTACATACTAATTTTTATTAATGTAAACTTACCTTTTCATAAAAAAAAATAAAACTAAAAAGCTCACCAATATCTTTATCAAGATAATATAGGTAAAACTAGAGGTCTAAGTTTCCCTCTAATGAGACCTTATTCCAGGCAAAATCCAATTGTCCCCAATCATGCTAATAACAATTGGTATTAGAGTAGTATCGGCCTAAGGAATTGCCCTTTGATTAGCATATTATATTAGATGAAAGAAGATGTTGCAAAGATAAGAGGTCCATTGGTGAAGACGGCCATAACCTTGGATTAGATGGGCCAAAATGACTTAATCTTTTGTACATATTTGAGAGAATTGAACACATATCTACGAGAGGAGGGAAGGAGGTAGAGGCTAAAGAGTCAAAAGTTGAAGGTTCGACTTCAAATTCTTCAAATCTAGTCAATCTTAAGGTTGATTTGGAAACAACAGAGGAATTGAAGGAGAAGCAAGAGTGGCTTCCATCTTTCAAAACTACTTAGGTTCTCCAATGGGTGATAATGCTGGGTGTGGGACACATGGGAGGTCATTGTTGCACCAGGATGTTGGCTTAGCTTGGAAGTCACCTAGAAAGGTGCGATTGAGCACCAAAATCATTGCCAAAAGCCAGCAAGTAAAGCACAATGGTGAAAATTTGAAAATTGGGATAGTAGAAACATCATGCGTTAGATTTCAACCATTGAATGCCGAACTGGTTCAAGTTCAAATTCAAGTTGGTTTGTCTTTTGTTTGGGCTTAAGTTGTGCTGGGCTCAATTAGTTTTTGGTTTTTCTAATAAGTCCTAGCTATTAGGTGACTTTTGAATTTGGAAAGCTTAAGGTCAAGCTTTCTTTAAAAATAGATGGTATGTAAGGGTTCTAGGGGATTGCTAAGGTAGTTTTAGGTCCGAGCCCATATATTATGTATATAAATAATTGAAAGGGGGATTTTTTTGGGGTCTTTATTTAATAAATAAATTGGAGTTTTCTCTCAATTGTCAATGTGCCCTTCACTAGGATGGTCAAATTATTAGACCATTAAGGGTTTGCAATAGGTGGGTAATAAGTGGTCTTAAATCAATGGAAACTTAGAGGGAATTTAAGGTGAATCAATGCTATTATACTATATTAAAAAGTCTATTATCCAACCTAAAAACTTACCTAAAAGTTGGTAAATCTATTATCATATAAGTAAGAATTTCAATATATTACTTAATAATGTGAGATTGTTGCCTACATTATAATATGTATATATATTGACAATGAAAAAAAAAAACTTAAAGGGCTATATTTATTCATCAAAATTTTTGAATACAATGAAAACACTAATCAAGATTGTATTATCATGTTACTGGGCATAATTAGATTTGCATGAAGATAGTGAAAAACCCCACTAAAGAATTGTTAGAGAACTATGTTGTAGCTTTGTCACAATCCACAGTAAGAATTGGATGCTAATGAAGACACTTGTAAATGGTTAGAACTTAAACAATTTCTTTTTTCTCTATATTCTTTGATGTTTAGGGTTTATATTTTAGATTTACTTCTATAAATCTTGTTAGGTTTTATGGAAAAATGTTCACATGCAACTTAAGACCTTAAGGCAATACATGGTCAATATATGCCAAAATATTTATGCATATTCCCTATAGCCACAAATTGTGTCAAAACAAATATATATATATATATATATATATAGCTATTGTATTATTACACATTCACCGAACATGACACAAAATACCATTTAAAACTATTAAAAAATGCCCCCATAAGCATTATTTTGATGATATTGAATTTCTAGAATACCCAAAAAACACCAAGTGTATACCAGAAAATCAAGAATTTTCCTAGAAAAATTTTGGTTCAAACAACGTCAAATTTGGACCTCCCAATGCACCCCCAAGCGCCTGTGAAACAATCTGACCGGTCCAACCGGTTCGGATCCAGTTCAAACCCGATTCCTGTTTCGTTAGTTTAAACCCCATATTTGTCGGTTCAAGACATTTGGCCCAATATTCCTACCGATTCGGCCAGTTCTGGCCTCTTTATGCACATCGACACACGGCTGACGCACCGCTAGTCTTCCAATAGGCCAAAAACGACAAGAGGAAGCACTGGCTAGGCAAATCAGGTCCAACTCTTGCCGCTGACCTCTCTAGCCGTTGCCTCTAACACCCGAGTCCTATAAAATCATTTCCAGAGACAATATATAATGAGCAAGATTATATATCAGAAGATCACAGAGTGGAATTTGATCTCCTAGACTAGAAGAATCTCCTCTTTCTCCCACTGTATACATTAGCACGTTAAGACTACCATAATAGAATTCTAAGAGAAACTTTTTCCTAGAAGAGTTTCAAATTTCTTTATGTTCAAGACAAGTTCATAATAAATTCTGTACATCTCTTTCTATTTATAGAATTCCAAAAGGTACAATGCATAGAGCAAAATGAGAGACTTACCCTTCTTTTTTTTAATGTGTTATTCATACAAGTTTATTTAATCAAAAAGAAAACCCAACCTTTAACATGGTATTCAAAATAATGTCAACTACTTGTCAATTATTTTCTTTATTATTATTATTATTATTAGGAAATAACTATGGTTTTAGCCACTACAGAGTTAAAATTGTTTTTTATTTATTTTGTTAAAATTTATTTAGTAGAATAATTTCATGAACATGATAATTTAAAGAGTCCCTCACTGTTTCTATATCTATGAACTTATTTGCTTTTGTTCTTTTAACATATGTGTTGATTTAGCTTGATTTGAGTTGGCTTAGATACTTCTTACGATGTCTTTTACTCTTCCCATGCATATTTTTTGTATAATATTTACATGCATAAATGAACTTTGATTAAAAACCTCAAGTTTCAATTATCACTCAACAAAAAATATGCATGGGAGGAGGTTCCCTATTGTTTTGACAAATGATAAATAACGACTGCAACCATGTTGGTAACCTTTCAGGCTTTACTATGAAAACTATAAAGTACTTACAACTAACGAGGGCACGATGCAAAAACTCCATTGCAATTTGGGGTCTTTTTCGAGAAAAACAACAAATAACAGAATAAAACATAACTACTATAGTCTTTTATTAATTAATCATAAAGTAGGTACCTTCCTGCAAATAAATCAAACCCTTTTGAATCCCCGCAACCATGGCTCTTTAGCTGGAACTTTCTCCAAAATTAAAAGAGTATAAGTACGCAGAATCGGAATCGGAGAACGGCAAACGTGACCGGAAGAATGTCGTCAACAACGCCGGAGGTGATCGTCAAGAACCGCTTCCTAGGATTCCTCATATGGCAGTCCATTCCCTCGTCCGCCGTCTTTCTCCTCTTCAAAACATTCATTTCCGCCTTCGCCATTAGCGCTTCTGCTTCTACTGCTGGGAGTGGTGGTAGAAGAAACCCATTACTCTCTTATGCTCCGTCGCTGATTACCCTCTTCACGTTCTTCTTTTTCCACCTCTCACAGCTCTTGTTCTCTGCCTCTCTCTCGCTCGTCTCCTCTCCACACCCCCACCGCCCGGCCTACCCTTGGGAGCTCATAATGGGCCTCGCTCGCTTAGTTCTTGTCTCGGACTCATCAGCGTCGGTGCCCGTCGATTTTCGCCTCCGGGCTAAGTTTTCTCTAAGCTTTGCGCTTTTTGTGGCGGCGTGTGCCATATCAGGATTGCTAGGTATGGTTTCGATGTGCTGGGTGAAATCCATCGGCTTTAATGTTGAGTGGGCGGTTCGAGGCTTCAGCGTTGGTCTGCTTTACGGGTTGGTGTATGTTTATAAGCGCAGATGGGTTGTGGAGTTTCCCATTATCCAGGTTAGTGTGGGTGTGTATGGGCAGGATTTGTTTGTTTTCTGCTGAATCCTTTTGGGTCTATGCTCTGTTTGGATGCTAACAAAAGCTGGAGTGAGAAGAGAAAATTTTCGGACTTTTAAAGATTTTGTACTACGATAGTGTTTCTTGTTTTGCTGGTTTTAGACATAGAAGAGAGTAACCCCTCAAGCTACTTAAACACTTGTGCTAGGCATATTTTTTGTTATGCTCTTTGAAGTACCCTGCCACTTTGGTTTCCATGGTTACAATGTAAAAAGGGCGTTATTTTAAATTAGATTTTGGAAGGTATACGAGCTCCAATGAAGGAGACCATTTTATCCTTAAGAGGAACTGATTTTCTACAACACGTGCAAGTTACTTGCCTGAATTTTGGTCGATTACCTCCTTGGCACCACAAAGGACAAAAACTAAACGAAGTTTTCTCTCTGTTTTTCAGTTTAATCCTTAGTCCTCTAAGCTTAGAGTTTATAAGAGTAACTGATGTCTAGTCTTCAATTTACCGAATAGTCTTGCTGGTGATGCCGGGAAACTATGATGCGTAGGTGGTTTCGAGTTCTGCTGCCCTAAATTTTTCCAGTTTTGATTCTGATGCCTATGTTTTGGGGCTATTGACATTGTATTTGCATTTCGTCCTTGAAAGTTTTCTGGTGATGATATGGCAAGTTTGTGGTACTGTTTTGATCAGTAATTACTGCAGTTTTGCCCTATGTTTTTTCTTGATTGGTGGTTGAAAGACATTTGGGTGCTTTCTGATTTTTGTGTTGTTCTTTCTACACCATGGCGCACATTTTGTTGACCAAAATATATAATTGTGAATCTCAAACTTCTTCTGTTACTTTGTTCTAATATGCCTACAGTCTGGCAAAATCAAGTTCATTTTAGTGTTTGAGAATTCATTGTTTGTGTGTTGGACTAGGTTGCTGTTCAGAATTGTAAATTAGATTGTCATGGTATTCTCAAGTGCTTTGTTTCCTAGTCATGATACTCACGGTCATTAATTTAATCACTCATTGCAACAGCGTCCACCTTTCTTCAGCTTCAAGATGGGGCTCCCTTCAGCCACTACGTGTGCCCTCAAGCTTTCTGGGTTGGCTTACCTTTTTTCAGCTTTTCTAGGAGCAGTTCTGCGATCTCCCTTAAAGAGCCAGGTTACACTGAGACAGTTAATTGCCGAGCAGATAATCTTCTGCATTGGAAGTTTTGCAGTGTTCCTCTGCTGGGAATTAAGTCACCATTTGCATCGGGTTGGCTCTCTTTAGACATTTTCCTTAGTTGATTTTATTTTTTATTTTTTATTTTCAGTATTATTTGGCCTTTTAAGGTTCTTCTGAAGCATTGATATATTTCAACGTTGGATGATGTTTGCATCATCATAATTGCTACAATTTGTTGCTGTAATTTTCTTTTCAAATAATCTCCGGGATATGATTAATCAAACAGAAAATTTTGGTGCATTAAAATGTAAAGAAATGAATGTAGAAAATTTAAAGTGGGGTAAAAACTATTGTCCCGGCCTTCCAGATTTATGTGGCGAAATTCTTCACCTTCTTGCCTATAAGCCTTTGAAGGAAGACGAGAAAAGAGTTTTCTACCAAAAGAGAGGCAGGAAAAGTATAAGTGAGTGAGAAGTGATGCATTATAGAATTTATAATGTAATGTTTGTTGTCATCTGTCTTATTAGTCCTCCTTCTGATGTTCAATTTTGTAGTCTTTCCAATATTGCAAACTTTCTTGTATTTTTTTTATGTGTGCTGCTGGGATACTTCTCAACCATTTTCTTGATGTTTCACATGCTGTGGATGGGCATCTTTTACCATCCAATTTAGCGGTGAAAGACATACAAATATAAGTTTTAAAGTGGAACCTTTCTGCATGTGCTTGTATTAGGTCTGTAGAAGGAGAACATGTAGATCTACTGTAGGATTTGAAAAGTAAGGTTTAGAATTTTTAGAGTAAATTATGGATTGAAGAGACTTGATTTTGATTGATGGAAGAAGTTTAGACTAGGGAAATGACCCGAGAGAATTTTCTGCAGTGGTATAAGTTTTTGATTTTAGGGTGTTTTAACAGGTTGATTTGCAATATGAAACTGATTTTAGGCTTTCAAAGGGTAACGGAGAATGGATCTGACTTTGTGGTTGTAAATATGCGACAAAAGAGAGATGTTTATGGTTGCTCAGGGGCTTTAAACTGTTTCTATGAACAGTTTCATGTAAACTAAAGGAGAAGAGAAAGAAGCAAGAAAGAACACTTTTTGCGACCTCACCACAGTAAAATTCAACATTTTGTTATCATACTTGCTGAATTCTCTTGAGTGCCTTGGACATATATATTAAGGAATGGTAGTGTCTGGATTTCTAATTTGTCTGCTAAACTGAGGATCTAGCACAATCCAATAAAGACACTTACCAACACTTTCAAAGGTGTAGATGGACTCGATTATCAAACTGACCTTAATTTACAGGAGTTTGATATAAATTATGGATCTTTAGCTTGTTGAAAAACAAACCATTGCTTATGATATGAAAAACCAAATCAAAAACACTTTGGCTGTGGGCTTCTAATGATTTTTCTTTGAAACTGTATTAGATTTCAACTCTACCGTGATGTTGCATGTAAGCCACAAAATAAGGTTGTGAAGTACCAATAATTCCATGGTCTCATCAGTTTCTATTTTAACCACAAGGTCTTTGACCAAATATTTCTTTCCTGTTGCTATTAATGAAGACTTAATGAGAATTTAGTTGATTTTAATGCACTAGACACTGTATTTTGGCATAATCTTTAACCTGTAATGTTTGGAGGCGTTTTTGGCAATAACATTTATTATTCGATCATTTAGATTTTGTTATTTGTGCAATTGCTGTGTCTGTCCTTGCCTCTTCAATTAAAATTTAGTCATTATGGTATTGGCCTAATTGCTTTGCACAATGTGTAAAAGTAGGTGATACATACAAAGAGGTTCATGTTTGCACCACCGAAAGGATCTGCAGCAGCAGAAATGAATCCAAGCGAACATCTCCTTGTTGCTCTGGAGGAGAGCAACAGAAGTTCTCTTCTACAGTATCTTGCATATCTTGATCTGTGTATGGTTTGTGAAAATAATGTTGATACATGGCGACGAGCTGCCTTTTTTGAAGAAACTAGTGAGACTTACAAAAGAGTCATAGCTGTATGCTTGAAGCCTTTGGAAGAGCTTGCATCAAAGTTGGCTGAAGCTTTGGAAAGTAGTGTTGATAAAACCTCCGAAATATCCAACCAGTTACGCTCACCGGCTGAATCACATCTAGAGACCAAGAACTGTGAAGCACTGAACAACTTTCAGGTACAGAACTCTGTTACACTTGTAACTTTAGTTGCGTGTACATAAATCTATTTTTGTGTATGTATTGCGTTTTGGAGCTTGCCCTGTGTTATCTTGTTTTGAACATTTACATGGATTTTCTTTGGTTTCTTAATTCATATAATGTTGCTAGTGTCTTTAGGAATATACTAAATTTGTGTTGAATTATAATCTCTCCAAGAGTTGTAGGACTTTCCCAGGACCTTCTGGATGACAGTGCTGCTACTTGGCCTTTTCGTGTTCAAGTGTCATACCTTCCACAAGTTCTGAAATAGAAAATTTTAATTCTAAGGCCTTTAATAATGGGATTAAAAATAATATTGTTGAAAGGGGGTCTGAAACTTGCATCAACTTTCTACCAACTCTAGCACTTTCTGCCAACAGGGTAGATCCCTTTGCCAACTAAAGTGATAATGCTGCATTATTTTTGGCTTTAATCAATAACGAAGCACCAAGCAGGAGTCGAACTGTTGTGCGTACTTCTCTGTGTCTAAACAATATATTCTCCACTGATCACAATTGTAGTCTTTATTCCTAGATGCACGTACATGTCTCATTTTCCTCATAATTGTGGGTACCATGATCCATTTATTCCCAAATAATTGCTGTCTCTTTGTTCATATTATAATGCACATTGAGTGGAAGATTTACCTCATAGAGATTTTCAGTTAGAATGCTGATTGAGTTTGCTGGCTGAAAGGGAAACAGATCTGTTGATGTTGTTATTTAAAACAAGTTTACGTGTTTCCCACTACTTTAGGATATGAAGTAGCAGTGTTCTGTGAGCCTCTGATCACCGAGTGCCTATTGTTTCAAAATTGATTTTTCTTTGCAGTTGACAGAACACAAAAGAGTTACGGGATATGAGTTGTAGTTACCTTTAGGCTGAACTTTCTACCCACAAGGTTGTATTCTATTAACTATTCAGGAGGCCACTGGAAACATTGTAGAGAGGAGATCTGATAATGTAAACTACAATGTTATCTTAGATGTTGGAGAAAATTGTGAAACGCGAGCAGCATCTCCACTTAGATATTGATGTAATGAGCAGTGACTCGTACAATGGGTTTTCAAAAATCCTGCATCAGTTGGGATTGCTCTTACACTCAGCTAAGCTGCACGAATAAGATAACATTCAGTGGATTCTTCAATGGTTCCGCGTCAGGAATCTTCTCTGCATTGATTCACACTAACTAATCGCTGTTCTGTCCATTGGAGTAGAGGGATTTTGGTGATTTGTTGAAGTCTTGAAATTATTTGGTGCTACAAAAGGGTTTTCTTTTAGAACTCTATAGCATGATTATCAGAGTGTTTACCTTATTTCTTGGCTCAGGCACCATCCTTTTCAGTTTTTTAGCGGGTGAATGCATGCTGTTCTGTCATTTATATATGTTCCATCAGACCCAAAAAAAAGATGAACTCAACGCATATGAGTGCACTAGTTCTTAGCGATGGATATCTTATTATACAGTTAATATCTTGATGTATAAGCAGGAATTTCTGGCAGATATCTTTAACATATTCAGCAAAAAGTGCATAAATATGTCATCTAATACTTGGATAGGTATTTGGCCCCTAGTAGTGATTCTGAGTTTCTGTATAATATGGCTTGCATATCCATTTCAGTTTCTCCTATAACAAGGACTCCAACCAACCCAGACTACCGGAGCTTGGAGAACCATTTCAATCCCAAAATTTCCATGTTTCTCTTTTGTTGCATTTGACGTGATTAAATGATAGAGAAGCTGGTTATATTGGATAATTTTCTTCTAAAATATGGTTTCTTGGAAATGAAAAGGGTGGGAGGAAAGAGAATGACCAAGAAACATAAAACTTGCTTGCACAATTGTGCAACTTATTACGAGCAGTGCTTCAGGCAGTTATTAGAATAATTCTACAATAATTGGTGCCTTCTTTTCGCAGCTATGTGCATGGTGTGCCAGGACGGTTGCTTCACTCACTGCATGCTCGCATCAGGAGGACAGGTTTGGTGTTGCTCAGCTCTCAGGTTGTAATGCTGCTGTCGTCTCAACGCTGTTGTCTTGCCTTCTTGCTGTTGAGACATTCATGGGAAAAAAGACCAACATACAATCCGCCCCACATATGATGGGGCCGGCTGGAATTAAATGGGCAACGTCAAGCACACGGAGGATAGACAGTGCAATGGGTAAAAAGAGAGCGGGGCCTGTTCATTTAAAAGCATATGCCATTGCTGATGTTTTGAGGACCTCAATCTACCATGTTGTTTCTGCTTTCGACGGTGAGATGCAGAATAGTGCAAAAGCTGGTCTTCTTGAGAAGGATTGGATCATAAGCAGCAAACCTCTTTTTGGTTCCCGTGAGCTCCTTGTGCAGAAATTACGTCTTTTCCTCGATTATAGAGCTAGCTAGCTTCAGTTTTTCCGGGTTACAATCACCTGCCTTGTTTTGTTTTTGTTTTTTTAATACTTTTTTCCTTTTCTATTTGTGAACTTTCCTTTAAGGACAGCAGAAATGAGGAGGCAGTTTTGCTTTGTTAGTTCAAGTGTAGTAGAATGATGTAGAGATATTGTTGGTCTGGTTTCACAGGATATCAAAGGAAAATTCTATAGATCCATTTGTATTGTTGAGTTCCTAAATGACCTTGTCCTAATTCAAAGGTCTGAATTGATTCAATGGGTGAGACATGGCTCGAACAAGTGCATTCAGGTAAATGGACCTGAGCCGTTGCAGGTGGCAGAGCTTCAAACAATGCTATGGTATGTAGCTCTCAGCTGGTGAGATGGTCCTGAGGAAGTGAGATGGTATATAGGTGGTTGAAAAGAGGTTTCTTTTTTGTTTTGCACGTGAGACATTTGATAATGATTGACAGTGACACCCATGAAAACATACTTATTGACCAATAAAAAACCTTTCACTATAATGGAGTTGAAATTGTTGCTGGAGAGAGAGCCTAAGTGTCGTCGTCAGCAACAGTGCAGGGGAAAAATGAGAGATGTCCTTTTGGTAGGAAGGACTTATTATAGTGAAGTGAAAGTTATCTTTTTTTCTAATTCAATACCATTCAACCCAACAAAAATCAAAATCTTGAAAAGGATTTGGATGTTGAAACGTTATCTCTGAAGTTTTTGCTGTACTATTGCGTGATGCAAGCCACTAATGGTTGTGTAGACTAAGCCTAAGGTTCAATGGGTAACAACTTCTCTCTCTCTCTCTCTCTCTCCTTCCACCATGGAAAAGACAATTTCTCTTTCTTCCTTTTCTCTACTTTTCTTTCTTTTCACGAATCTCCAAAAACACCTTAATGCAATTTTGGCTTCTATTTGACCCGGAAGAAGGGGAGGAAAGAGCAAAGGAAGATGTTTAACTTTCGTTTGAGATGAAGGGGAGGAAAAGAAAATAGTAGAGAGATTTTGGGTTTGAAAGGTTGAAATAATGAATTCACATCAAAGGATTACAAATGACTGCTTTTGTTTCGTCTGGAGCAAAATGAAAAGCAATAAATGTCAAAACGTGTGTCTGAAGGAGGAAATACCACAGAATTGAGCATCGGCTGCTGACGGGAGACAAAGTCCAAGCATGCCTTCTTTGAAGGCCATAAACTTAGTGAAAAGAACCCAACCCGAAGAAAAACCCAATAAAACCCTGTACAGGAAGAACCTAGGCATGACCCATTCCGATACCCTGTCCTATACAAGTCATGAGTTAGTTTTTGAATTGGGCTTTAGGCCTTCTATTATACATCAGAGCCATAGTCCCTTTCTTGATATATTGTGAATGGACTCTCACTATTTTCAATTTGTTTACCAGTAATGTTTCTTTCACTCTATAGAAGGGACGTGTTGAGGATGCTTACCTTACATTGAAAATGGATGCTTACTTTATTAATGATAAAGATATTTTTTCTCTTACCTATAGATTTTACGATGGACCTTGGTTCTTTAACAGTAAACATTCAACTGGAGTTTCTGGCTAAGCTGTTACCTGGTTTTTCTTTTCATTCATGTGTATCAATTCTGGCTTGAATTTCTCTCCACCAAGCTTCAGATGCACTCACCATTAATCACAGAAGAAGAAAGGTCTTCATCCTCGACAAAGGAACGTGCGTGCATGCTCGCCTGCAAGGAGATCTCATGAACTGAGGCCTACTCTGTCATGGACATCTCCAGCTTGTTATTATCTGAATATCGAGAGACACCCGTCCGAAAATAAGTGGAACCAGGAAAGCTCCGGCAACGCTTGCCGGAGTCTATCCCATATAATCCAGAACCCATCCAAACCATTCTCCAATGCGACCAGGACCATATAATTCCCGGTTTGACACATTGGCATAGCCTTAACTTCTTTGCTTACATCCATACCGTAATGGCTCTCTATAGGAGATGCTTAGAGCCGGATTCATAGTGATTGCAACCAACTGTTTTTTTTTTCTCCAGCCGCAGCACCCGAAAATCTCGAGCCACCAAACTATGGTTTGTGCTCGCAAGCTATGGTATGGGTGAGCTTCGGAACTTCCTAAGAAGTCAGTCAAAATGGCCAAGCTTTTGGCACGCTACCGAACCAATGCCAGATCCCCGGGCAAATGCATGCATCTCCGGCATAAGCTTCATCAACGCGGATCCATAACTATCGTCTCAAGTTCAGTGGCTCCCGGAGGTGAAATCCAGCAGGATCCAAGCACACCGAATCCGGTAATAAGCATCTCGCCTAGAGAGCCTACTATGCTGTTGCTGCATGGGAAGCAAGCAAAGAAGTTAGGGCTTTGCCAATATATTACAGCAATTATTCTGGAAGAAGAAAGTAGTAACGGAAGTAATAATTAATGGTTAGGGGATAAGGAAATGTTGTTTTGAGTGAAATTTGAAAGCTTCAAACTTCTATCTTTTCATAAATATGATAATTTTTATAATATTAGAGCATGTTCTTTGTATATCTGTATTTTAAAATTTATTAATATAATTTACCTTTTTACAAAAAAGAAAAAAAATTATTAGGGGATAAGGTAGAATGAAGGCAATGACGAGTTTATATAGCCAAAAGATCTTGAGGAAGGATGTCTTCTGAAGAGAATGCTTCCCGCATCTTTGCACGAGAAGAATATGCTTCATACGATTGATGATGTAATAGAACATTATTGTTAGACCATTGTAGAGGCTATAAGCATCCTTGGATTGTGAGGAATTTTTTCAATTTAAACATAACCCAAGAGTTATTTCTTTTTGCAGTAGGATAACATTTCTCAACGGAATAAAGTCTTTTATAAATAAATAAAAAATAAAATAGAGATTGCTTCGGACGTGCATAAGTAGAAAAACCTTTTTCAAAGTACGTTAAGATTTGGTATTATTATGGGAACGATGATTGCCGCTACTCAATCCTCGTTCTTCCACCAGCAGTCTTTTTTGATAAAATGAATTAGAATTCTTACTTGTTCTTGCCAGAACCGTGGCAGACTACGACTGAATCATAGCTTTATGGGCGTCAAAAGTAACTTGTTAAAGTTTTGATTGATAAATTTGAATTAACTCATCTTTATAGGCTACACTCTTCAACCCACACATTTAAATGCAATGAAGTAATAGACTGAGTGCTTGGCGTACGCGCTGAAAACTCTCGAGCTTCTGCGTACTTCTGAAGGATTGTAGTCTCTGTCGTCTTCTGGAAGATGATAGTACCAAGTCAAGGAGGTAGATATCATTTTCTATGGTGTGAATAGCAGGAAAGCCTGAGGACTTGACCTTTTTTACGACTTCAACGGAGACCCTGACCCAATCTGAAGGTTTCAACACCATTACTCCCAGTGACAAGGTCTTGGAAGACGAAGTTGTCCTGGTCACTTCTGCTGTTAACTATAATACTCTCTACCACATTTTGTTCATAAGAAACTAAACCCTATAAGCATCTAAAAATATGAAATCTTCCTAAATAAGATTTGGAGGTCTTTAACTTTTATTTTTTCATAATTGTAGTAATTTTGTAATGCTGAAATATGCTCTTTTATTTTATATTGTAATTTATATTAACACAATTTATTATTCCACAAAATAGAAAAAGTGTAAATTTTGTTTCGACATCTTTGATACTAAGCCTACAACTAGAATCAGAATCCAGTATAACTAGGTTAGTACATGCATGTTAGAAAAAAAAAATCAAGTACAAAAACTGGAATAAAAACAAGACAAACCTGAAAATGATTTAAATCCTTCACAACGTATAACAGTACAACTCCAAACAAGAAACAACCAACCATATGAAGAACTAGGCCAATGTCTAAGTAGAAGAGGTATTAATTTCTGATTCTTAAGAGTCCCGGTTCAAGTCCTCATATCCCTTTACCAATAGTAATAAATAAAAAAAAAAAGAAAAGAAAAACCAACTTCATGGAGGTTGACACTGCTTTGGAACTCCAATCTTCAAGCCTTCGAATAATAAACAAGAAGGCAGAATAAAGAGAAAAAAACATGATCTAAACAGAGAGAGAAATATTAAACTCAAAATTGGACTCTCGTATGATGATGTTTCTCTCACACTGAAGTCTATTATTTAAAGGAAAAATAATAATCTAATAAACCTAAAATACCTTAATTTGGACTCCTGCCAAATCGTGATAAAAATATGTACTAGAAAACCTTTAAGAACGTTAACTCAACTTGATAAAAAGATGTGGATCCTTAATAGTTCTAAGCTATGAACCTATCTTAATATAAGCATTCATTGTCTGCAGGTAGAACTTTGTACATTCCATATGTCGTTCTAGTGCAGTTGAACTCTATGTGTTACGCGTGAGAGGTCATTAGACAAAAGATTCGGTAGTCATATTCGATATTTTCGGCTCGGACGTGGTTCCTCGTGAGGGAAAATGGTGTTGGAAAGAATAGGTAAGAACGAACTACTGGAGCTGTCCCATGCAGCTTCAAAACTGGATTTTGGTTTTTGTAGCATCTAAAAACAAAACTTGTGGACCTGAAAAAGAAGATATAAAAATAGTAAGAAAACTGATACAAAGTAATAATCAATCTCTTGTTTTTGGGCGGTAACTTCTCAAAAGGGTTTTGGCAATGATAGAAGGAAGCGTGGGTGGAACCAGAACTTTTTATTTATTTATTTTGGTATATATAAAAACACTCAGACTTGAGGTTAAACCAGGCTTGGGCCGATTTTGTTGAGATGTCCAGGCCGTGAAAACAGAAAAATTTGGAATTTACTATGAAATAGTTACTGCTATAGGAAAGAGTTCCTTTGATTAGAAATGTTATGATCATTCCTCAACAGAACTTTTGGTGATGGCTGAATTGAGGTAACTGTTTGTAGAATTTTAGAGATTTGGAGAGAAAATCACGCTGACGCAATCGATAATAATATAAATGGGAGCAAAAGGGAGGTTTTTTGGTCGAGGCAACAACAATTATAAAATAAAGAAAATGATTTTCTTTTGTTCCTTGGATCATTCTCATAAAGAAAGTTATTTTTCTTAAAAGACCTGTAAGTGAAAATTTTTACTGCTCTCACACCAATGACGTATGTTGCAAGAAATTTGTAACCCGTGAAATATAACCATTGAGAATTGTGGTGACATAGAATATTTAATGATTGGGTAGGGTAAGGAAAACTTTGATGGGCAATGGCCTTTTCTTGTGACGGCCGAGGTAGCCTACGAATTAAAAAAGGTACTAAAATAGAGATTGCTTCTCAACTTCAAAAGTGGAACAATGGTTGCCGCTACTCAATCATCGTTCTTCTCCCAGGTACTAAATCATCGTTCTTTTTTGATGAAATGAATTACAATTCTTGCTTGTTCCAGCTAGAAAATCGTGGCATACTACGACTTTATCATAGCTTTATGGGCTTCAAAAGTAACTTGTAAAAGTTTTGAAGGATGAATTTGAAAGCAACTCATCTTTATTGGCTGCTTTCTTCAATCCACACATTTAAATGCAATAAAGTACTGAATGCTTGGTGTACGAGTTGAAACTCTCGAGCCTATGCGTCATTGTGAAGAATTGTAGTCTCTATCGTTTGTTGAAAGTGATCGTACCAAGCCAAGAAGGTAGATGCCGTTTCCTAGTGTGAATAGAAAGAAAGCCTGAAGACTTGACCTTTTTCAGTACTTCAACAGAGACCCTGATCCAATTGAAGGCTTCAACACTTACTCCCATTGACCAAATCTTTGAAGAAGAAGTTGACCGGCTCGGCTCACCTGTCAACTATATATACCCTCTATCCCCTGATTCCCTAAGCAATCTTCGTACGCTTAGATCTCAGATATTTGCCAAGTGATCACTACTTGAACACCATCAACGATCTATAATCATCTTTTCGCCGCTAAATCCAGCATGATCAAGCTTTCTGTAACCGATGCTTATGAAGAAGCTGTTCTCTCTCCCCATGAAACAAAACCATCAAAAGGGTTTTCACGTTTCGCCGAGTCACTTTCACATCTCTTCCACCTTCATCCTGAAACCCCTTCTCCTACTTGGAGCTCATACGGTTCAAGACAGCAATCTACTCCAACAGCTTCTCCCAAGGAGGTCATAGCAGAGAAGTGGAAAGAGATACACGGTTCGTCGGACTGGGACAATCTTTTGGACCCTCTTCACCCTTGGCTTCGAAGAGAGATCGTCAAATGTGGAGAATTCGCACAAGCCACGTACGATGCTTTCGATTTTGATTCTTTCTCGGAATACTGTGGGAGCTGCAGGTACAACCGCAGCATGTTGTTCGAGAAACTGGGCCTTGGAAAAAATGGTTACGTCGTTAGCAAGTATATCTACGCCATGTCGCACGTAGATATGCCGCAGTGGCTGCAGAGGTCCCATTTGTTGGAGAGTTGGAGCAAGGACTCGAACTGGATGGGCTACGTTGCAGTCAGCGGCGAGGAGGAGACACAGAGGATTGGGCGGAGAGATATTGTGGTAGCGTGGCGCGGAACGGTGGCTGCTTCGGAGTGGTACGAGGATTTACAGCTGAAACTAGAGCCATTTGGGCAAGGGGATGCTAAAGTTAAGCGTGGCTTCCTGAGTATTTACACTGGTAGGAGCGAATCCACGAGGTACAACAAGACAAGTGCTTCAGAACAAGCCATAGAAGAACTGACCAGGCTCGTGAAGTTTTACAGGAAGAAAGGCGAAGAAGTTAGCATCACGATCACCGGACATAGCTTGGGTGGTGCATTAGCTCTCCTCAACGCTTACGAAGCAGCAACAACAATTCCCAACGTTCACGTTAGCGTGATTTCCTTCGGTGCTCCCAGGGTCGGCAACGCTGCTTTCCGGGACGAGTTTCATCAGTTACGAGTGAAAACACTGAGAGCGGTGACCAAGCAAGACGTAGTCCCTCGCTTGCCAGGGCTTGTTTTCAACGAAAATTTACAGAGATTTGATGATATGACAGGGACATTGGAATGGGTTTACACGCATGTGGGAGCCGAGTTGAAACTCGACGTTCATTCATCTCCCTACCTCAAACACGGACTGAATTTAGCAGGGTTCCATAGCCTTGAGACATACCTTCATCTTGTCGATGGGTTTCTTAGTACGACCATGACATATCGATTGGATGCGAGGAGGGATGTCGCCTTGGTGAACAAGGCTTGTGATATATTGGTGGATGAGCTTAGGATTCCTCCTTCTTGGTACCAGTGGGCGAACAAGGGTTTAGCTTGTAATGCTTATGGGAGATGGGTGAAGCCGAAAAGAGAGGCAGACGACATACCTACACCAAGTAGAGAACCAAGGGTACATACTTTTGTTATGTGAGTTGAAACACAAGGCGTACTTGAATCTATCCTATACTTTGTATGAAATATATTTTCTCAGCTGAATTAACTTCTGTAATATTAGGGAATGTTTTCTTATTTTTGTATTCTAAATTTTATTAATTCAATTTACCATTCCAAAAAAGAAAAAAGAATTATGTTTTGACATCTTTGGTACCGAGCCTCTAATTGTTATAATAGGTATGTAGTATAACTGCCCCGCACATAACAAATAGGAAGACATAATAAAGACACGAAAAAGGGTCTAAAATTAAGAAAATTATTAAGCTTTATATTGGACTCGCATACGATGATTTTTCTTAAAGAAAAGTGAAACGATAGTAAGCCTAAAATTCCTGAACTTGGAATACTGTCGAATGGTGATATAGATATGTACTACAAAACCTTTGAGAATATATTATTCCAACGTGATAAAAAGATATGGATCATTAAAAGAACATCCACAAATAAGAGGAAAGTGGTTCCAATGTATGAATCTCTAGTTCTATTAGTAGTGTTTTCTTTGTACGTGGGTTAAACTTACATTGCGAATGTCGGCCATTGCCTCTCGTTGTGCAGGTGAACTCCACATGTTTCTGTTATGTTACAAGTGACGCATCATTGGATAGTAGTCTCAGTAGTCATATGGGTTTCTGGTACAGGAAAAGGGACGTTGGGAAGAACGGCTAAGAACAAACTGCTGGAGCTTTGCTACGTAGCTTGGGAATCTGGATCGGAGTTCTTGTAGCATATAAAGACAAAACCCTAGGATGGAGTATGTTGTTATACAATACAAAATGCAAAAGAACTTTAGTTATGCAACTTAACATAAAAAATATCATAGTACAAAGTTGGAAAGGTCTCCCCAAGCCAAGCCCACACTTTTATATGCAACTTAACATAAAAAATATCATAGTATGAAGTTGGAAAGGTCTCCCCAAGCCAAGCCCACACTTTCATTTTCTCTAATTCTACGTATTGTTGCTAGACAATTTATAAGGATTTCCAATAAGTTAATGAAATGATGGATTAGTATGATTTAATTTAGAGTAGTAGCATTTGTAACATAATCTTATTGAATGACTTTTTTATAGAAACAGACTTCCTATGTCAACAAAAATTGTTTGATAGCTCTCTTTGGTAAACATTTATTATGATTTCTAATAATTTCATTTAAAAAATGAGAGTAATTTCTTTTTTGCATGTGTATGGATAGGGATGAGTTAGAGAACCATCCTCATCTAAAATGAAATCTAACATAACATTAGAGGATTAAATGAGGAATTGCAATGAATGACCAAAGTAATTAAATGAAAGGATTTGGTTATTAAGCTTCTAGATATATATATTAAGTTTGCTTTTATTGTATATGAGCTACAAGAAATAAAAACTACTTTTAAGAGAAAATAACTAATATTTCTATTTTGTAGGTAAAGGTAAAGAAAGTAGTTTTTAAGGTATTGTCATTTTGATTAAAATTTAGAGATTTTTAAATTATTTTTTAATAGATATAGTAACTTTTGTAATATTGAGGTATGTTCTTATGTTTATGTATTCAAATTTTATTAATATAATTTATCATTCTTCCAAAAAAAAAAAAGAAAGTAAAATTTTTTATTGCTTTAATGCCAACAACGTATGTTGCAAGCAAT
Organism: Casuarina equisetifolia; assembly: GCA_028551475.1. Classification (NCBI taxonomy): domain Eukaryota; kingdom Viridiplantae; phylum Streptophyta; class Magnoliopsida; order Fagales; family Casuarinaceae; genus Casuarina; species Casuarina equisetifolia. The sequence continues at coordinate 1,890,141 of CM052357.1, read as the reverse complement.
CAGTAACCTGTAAAATATGTTGGGTTTAAACTTTATCAGGCCAGACAAAAAGAAAAGGTCCAAAAAAGGTTTAGCCCAAGATCCTATTCACCGTCTTCGTCCTTTCTTCTTCATACCATGATGAACAGAAGGAATAAAAAATAACCAATACCTTCTTACTCCTAGAAACTAGGCCTCGAGCTTGTATAATTGCACAGGGGTAAAGGTGAAGAAGTTAGTCTCACGATAACGGGACATAGCTTGGGTGGTGCATTAGCTCTGCTCATTGCTTACGAGGCCGCTGCGGAATCCCCAACTTTCATGTTAACGTGATTTCCTTCGGGGCTCCCAGGGTGGCAACATTGCTTTACGGGATGATCTTCACCAGTTGGGAGTGAAAATACTGAGGGTGGTGATCAATCAAGATGCCAGGGCTTCTTTTTAATGAATCTTTGCAGAGATTTGATGATATCACTGGGACATTGGAATGGGTTTACACCCACGTTGGAGCTGAATTGAAACTTGATGTTCGTTCGTCGCCTACCTCAAACGGGGATTCAAGATTTACAATGTTAGATTATTTTACCATCATAAGTGTGATTCTAAATAAGGTTTAATATCCAACTTTGTACTCACAAAATTATTTGTTTTACATACGATTATTCATTGGCATGAATGTCTAAGTGCTGGGAGATTTATGCTGATCATATAAGACATACATATAACAGGTGAGATTTGTAAATATTTACGAAACTCAAGATCAATTAACACAATAAATAGCTGCCTATAACTTTTTGCAAGCTCTATATACTTAGGTTCTATATATATTCGCCATGCACTACTATTAGACATATGTTCAAAGAAGAGAGTTCAAGTGGCGACAAATTAGCAAATCAAAAATACCAAGTTCAAAAGGTTAAATTTTTCGATTGATTAGGCTTCATGTCAAGGTCACGCACAAATGCTTTCATGAAGGATCAGTTAGGTCTAGGAAATTATAAGCCACCATAGAATTAAGCAAAGTTATTGTCCTTTTTATTTATTGGTTTTTAAAAAAGATTACAATCAAACTATGAGTTTAGCCTATAAGCTTAATAGTTAACTTTTAAATGTTAGACTTACAGTTCTTTTATATCCTAAGAAAGTATGATTTTTCAGCATAGTTTGCTTTTATTATTAAAATATATCAAAGTTTTGTCCTTGTTTCTGAAAAGAAAAGGGAAAAAGACTTGGGATCTACAATAAATTCTCTTTCCTGGTAACGCTTTTATTATGATCGTTGATGACTAACAAAATAGCCTAGTACATATACGGTTATTTTGTATATTTGACAAAATTATTATTATTATAATATATATCTTTACTTTAACCCTAATTTCAACTATACAACTACCAGTCTTCCACCTCAAGTCAAATTGCTAAAGAACCCTTCATATTAAGGATTAGTTATTCCTGAAGCCCTTCTTAATTGAAGTACTTCATTTCTTCTTCCTGCGCATGTTCTTCACTGATTCTTGTCTCTAGATTTCTGGAGGACGTTAATCTTTGTTCTTGTCGATAGAATCCTTCAGAGACGTGAATCTTTGATGCATAAATTGGAAAATTTAGCTCTTTGCTTCAACTAGCAATAGAGAATTTGACTGATTGCTTGATAAACGTGCGGGAGTTTGAATTCCAAGCTATACGTGTTGAAAGTCAAAAAGCCTTGCTGCTTCCGTACTTGAGCCGGAAGTATTCTCCGTCCGGTCAAATGGATTCAAAGTCCCGAGTTCTAAAATGCATAATTCACAACATAAAGTTAGAATAATAAGTACCATGTCCTGAAAGCAAAGAAGTGTTTGTAGCTTCTTGTCTCATATGGTATTAGCAGAGGAGGCTACCAATAGTGATGAACATATCGCATGACATGACGTGAACTTTGTCAAATAAAAAATAATTTCCAATATAAAATAGTTAGGGATATTCTTGTGATGAAATCATTTATAAAATTATATCAAATTAAATATGATTTTTTCAAGTTTCTCAATAGGTTGAATATACAAGTTTTCAATTGTTCTGAAATTCCTTTTAAATAATAAAATATATTTCTTACAGTTATTTTGGTGACTTCAAGGGTTACACATTCAGAATCCCCTTCAAAGGGGAAAAGAAAGACAAATCTCATAATTTTGTTCATTATCATGTAATTTTGTTAGATTAGGGTTGGCTCTTTCATGGGACTTTCGATTTGGTTTTATAACTTTTTATCTTAGTAATTTTGTGTGTTTATATAGAAAATCAAAAACAAAATCTGTATATAAATAGAAAAATATCAAAATAGAGATCGGTCCGAAAGATTCAAAGTAAAAAACGTGGTGACTTGGAATTATCATGTGAACGATGTTTGCCGCTACTCCAATCCTCTTTCTTCTCTCAGCAGTCTTTTTGGACGAAATGAGTTCATTACATTCTTACTTATTGCTAAAAAATCGTGGCATATGACTGAATCCGAGCTTTATAGGCTTTAAAATTGACTTGGGATAGTTTCGATGGATGATTTAAAAAGCAACTCATCTTCATTGGCTACTTTGTTCAACCCAGACCTTTAAACACAGTGAAGAATTGACTGAATACTTCGTGCACGTGTTGAAACTCTCAACAGCTTCTGCGTACTTCTGCAGAATTTTCAGTCTCCATCGTCGCCTTACCTGAAACGCGGATTCAATTTCGAGGGATCCATATCCTGGAAACGTAGATTCATCTTATTGATGGGTTTCAGAGTACTACCTGTACATTTCAGTCGGATGCTAGGAGGGATGATGCTTTGGTGAACAAGGCTTGTGATATGTTGGTGGATGAGCTATGGGTCCCTCATTATTGGTACCAATTGGCCAACAAGGGTTTATTAGTAATGCTTATGGCCGATGGGTAAAACCCAACAGAGATCTAGAAGACATAACTTCATCTGGTAGAAGCAAAAATGATCATTCTCTTGCTGTTGGAATGCAAACGCAAATTTGGTTGAATCAGTACTATACGTTGTATAAATAAGAATTCTTTTGGAAGAAGCTAAATTTTGTAAGGAGATATTTAGTTTTAGACTTCAAGATGTTGAAAAATATCATGTATCAAAGGCACAGAATAACAAAAGTGATACAACTCTCCTAAGAAACCATCAAAAGTAGATGGGTCATTCTCTGCATATGCTGTCAAAGGAGTACTCCTTGTCGAGGAGACACCATTTCAATTTACCCACTAGTCCTTTAAGCAAGACCAAAGAGCATGTGGTCCCCTGAGCATGCTAAAAAGAAAATTGGTTCCATGTATGGAAGTGAATCATTGGAAAATTGGGACAACCTTCTAACTGCAAATTAGTCTCATTTTTTTGGGCTTCTTTACATAAATACAAGAGGTATTTATAAAAATTTTGGAATGATTTGATAGCTATTACCTTATAAGAAAAATTATCTAGTCATATGATTTACCATGTTAGATTATTTTATGATTACAAGTTGGGTGTAATGTCCATTATTGTACTTACAAAGTTATTTATTTTACATGCAATTATTCATTGCAAGAATGCCCAAGTGTTGGGAGATTTATGTTGATCATACAAGACATACTTATACATAATAACATAATACAAATATCATTATTTTCTATACTTGACAAAATTATTATCATATATATATATATATATTTACTTGCTCTTACCCTACTTTCAACTCTACAACTACCAGTCTCCCATGTCAAGTCAAATTGCTACGGCACCCTTCATATTGTGGAAAAATTGTTCCTGAAGCACTTCTTAACTGAAGGACTTCATCTCTTCTTACTGGGCATGTTCTTTACTGATTCTTGTCTCCATTACAAGTCTTTTTGCCAGATTTCTTGAGGACGAAGATCTTTGTTCTTGTCGATAGAATCCTTTACAAATGTGAAGCTTTGATGCATGAATTCGAATATTTAGCTCTTTGTGTCAAACTAGCAATAAAAGAAATTGACTTATCAAAATAGAGATTGCCGTGGAAGTGTCAAAGTAAAAAACGTCAAGATTTGGATTTGTAATGTGAAGAACGTTTGCCGCTACCGAATGCTCATTCTTCTCCCAGCAGTCTTTTTTGACGAAATGAGTTCATTACAATTCTTACTTATTGCTAAAAAATCGTGCCATTTAACTGCAGAATCCGGGCTTTATGGGCATCAAAAGTAACTTGGGATGGTTTCGATGGATGAATTAGAAAGCAACTCGTCTTCATACGCTACTTTCTTCAACCCAGACCTTTAAACGCCCTGAAGAATTGACTGAATGGTTCATACACGTGTTGAAACTCTTAGGTATCTATTGTCTGCTGGTAGTTGAAAGTTCAAGTCAAGATGTTAGGTATCGTGTTCCATGGTGCGAGTTGCACAGACCAAGCCATGTAGACGAAGTTGACCTGGTCACTTCATCTGCAACTATATATACCATCTACCCCCATGATTCCCTCAGCAACCTTCATCCTCCAGATTCCAGGCATTACCAAGTGATCAGAACTTGAACTCCATCAATCATCTATAATCAACTTCCTGACACTGAATCCACCATGATCAAGCTTTCTGTAACGACTGCTTATCAAGAATCTGTTCTCTCTCCCCACGAAACAAAACAATCCAAAGGGGTTTCCGGTTTCACCGAATCACTCTCTCATCTCCTCCATCTCCATGCTGAAACCCCCCATCCCAGTTGGAGCTCATATGGTGAAGGAAAGCAATTCACTCCAGCAGCTTCTCCCAAAGAGGTCATAGCAGACAAGTGGCAAGAGATTCAGGGTTCCTCAGACTGGAAGAACCTTTTGGATCCTCTTCACCCTTCGCTTCGAAGAGAGATTGTCAAATATGGAGAATTCGCACAAGCAACGTACGATTCTTTTGATTTTGATTCTTTCTCTGAGTATTGTGGGAGCTGCAGGTACAACCGGAGCAAGTTGTTCGAGAAACTGGGCCTTAATAGAAATGGTTACGTTGTCAGCAAGTATATTTATGCCATGTCGCAGATAGATATGGCGCAGTGGCTGCAAAAGTCCCATTTGGTGGAGACATGGAGCAAGGACTCGAATTGGATGGGCTACGTTGCGGTGAGCGACGAGGAAGAGACACAGAGGATTGGTCGGAGAGATATTGTGGTGGCGTGGCGTGGAACGGTGGCACCTTTGGAGTGGTACGAGGATATACAACTGAAGCTAGAGCCATTTGGGCAAGGGGATGCTAAAGTTGAACATGGCTTCCTAAGTATTTACACCGGCAAGAGTGAATCCACGAGGTACAACAAGGCAAGTGCGTCAGAACAAGTCATGCAGGAAGTGACCAGGCTTGTGAGATTTTACAAGGAGAAAGGCGAAGTAGTTAGCCTCACGATCACCGGACATAGCTTGGGCGGTGCATTAGCTCTCCTCAATGCTTACGAAGCAGCATCAGCAATTCCCAACGTTCACGTTAGCGTGATTTCCTTCGGCGCTCCGCGGGTGGGCAACTTTGCTTTCGAGGATGAGCTTCAAAAGCTGGGAGTGAAAACACTGAGAGCGGTGACCAAGCAAGACGTAGTCCCTCGTATGCCAGGGCTTGTCTTTAACGAAAATTTACAGAAATTTGATGATATCGCAGGGACATTGGAATGGGTTTACAGCCACGTGGGAGTCGAGTTGAAACTCGACGTTCATTCCTCTCCTTACCTCAAACACGGACTCAATTTAGCAGGCTTCCATAGCCTTGAGACATACCTTCATCTTGTCGATGGGTTTCTTAGTACGACCACGACATATCGGTTTGATGCAAGGAGGGATGTTGCTTTGGTGAACAAGGGTTGTGATATGTTGGTGGATGAGCTTAGGATTCCTCCTTCTTGGCACCAGCTGGCGAACAAGGGTTTAGTTTGTAATGCTTATGGGAGGTGGGTGAAGCCAAGGAGAGATCCAGAAGACATACCTTCGCCTAGTAGAGAGTAGATGTCCTCACTTTTTTTATGGGAGTTGAAACTTAAGGTGTATTTGAATCAACACTATACGTTGTATGAACCACACTGCAGTTCATAAAAAAATAAATTATGCTTTGATTTCTTTGGTACTGAGCCTCCAATTATAATACATATGGTACAGCTGCTTTGAAACTCCTATCTTCAACCTCACAAACAACAAACAGGATGAAATAATAAAGATAGAGAAAGGTCTAAACGTTGAAAAATTATTAAGCTTCAGATTGGACTCTCATATAATGTTATTTCTTGAAGGAAAAATAAATCATAACAAACCCAAGTTACCTGAAACTGGACTACTGTCAAATTGTGATATACATATGTACTGCAAAACCTTTAAGAATACGAAACCAACTTGACAAAAAGAAATGGATCGTTAAACTAACACACTCGAATGACAAATGTGGTTCCAAGCTATGAATCTCTGGGACTATGTTACAGTTTAGCTTGCAGAAGTTGCTTAGTTAAGGGAAATTCTTTAGATTTCTATGATTATTAAGAAGAAGTTTTAGTGTCTTAAAATTAAATATGCTTACCATGGGGACCATGAATGTAGAACAATAGGCCTTATGGGAGCCAAGAATTTGTCATGTCCTCAGTCATCACCTACTCTAAGCTTGAACTACGCCTAATCAATAATTGGATTCTGCATACCTAGGGTTGATTATTTAGGCTCCTTTGTTGACCAACCTACCACTTTTGAGATCATTATAGCTTCTTGGTCTTTAAGACGATCTTCAAGTCTTTCCTCTAGAGCCAATTTGCCACCATAAATATTGCTAAGAGTCTTGCCTATAATAAGCAAGCTAAACAAATTGAGATTATATTTCACCTTATTCATAAGAAGATCGATAACAATATTTATTCAAACTCATTACATTCCTACTCAGAATTAAACTCAAAATTGGACTCTCATATGATGATGTTTTTTCTCACACTGAAGTCTATTATTTAAAGGAAAAATAATAATCTAATAAACCTAAAATTCCTTACTTTGGACTCGTGCCAAATCGTGATAAAAATATGTACTAGAAAACCTTTGACAACGTAAACTCAACTTGATTAAAAGATATGGATCCTTAATAGTTCTAAGCTATGAATCTATCTTAATATAAGTATTCCTTGTCTGCAGGTAGAACTTTGTACATTCCATATGTCGCTGTAGTGCAGTTGAACTCTACATGATTCTTATGTGTTACACTTGAGAGGTCATTAGGCAAAAGATTCGGTAGTCATATTCGATATTTTCGGCTCGGACGTGGTTCCTCGTGGGGGAAAATGGTGTTGGAAAGAATAGGTAAGAACGAACTGCAGGAGCTTTCCTATGCAGGTTCAAAACTGGATCCTGGTTTTTGTAGCATCTAAAGACAAAACCTTTCACCCTGAAAAAGGAGATATAAATATACCAAGAAAGTTGATACAAAGTAATAATCAATTTCTTGTTTTTGGGCTGTAACTTCTCAAAAGGGTTTTGGCAATGATAGAAGGCAGCATGGGTGGAACCAGACCTTTTTATTTATTTATTTTGATATATATAAAAACAAACAGACTTGATGTTAAACCAGGCTTGGATCGATTTGTTGAGATGTCCAGGCAGTGAAAACAGAGAAATTTGGAATCTACTATGAAATAGTTACTGCTATAGGAAAGAGTTCCTTTGATTAGAAATGTCATGATCATTATCAACAGAACTTTTGGTGATGACTGAATTGAGGTAACCGTTTGTAGAATTTTACAGATTTGGAGAGAAAATCACGTTGATGCAATCGATAAGAATACAAATGGGAGCAAAAGGGAGGTTTTTTGGTCAAAGCAATAACAATTATAAAATAGAGAAAATGATTTTCTTTCTTAATATATAATACTTGACCTTTTATAAATAATAAAAAAATATTTTTCTTTCAATACTTGGATCATTCCCATAAAGAAATTTATTTTCCTTAAAAGACTTATTATAAGTGAAAAGTTTTACTGCTATCATGCCAATGACGTAAGTTGCAAGAGATTTGTAAAGTGTGAAATATAAACATTGAGTATTGTGGTGACATGACATATTTAATGGTTGGGTAGGGTAAGGCAAACCTTAATGGGCAATGGCCTTTTCTTGTGTCGGCCGAGGTAGCCTAAAAATTACAGAAAGTACTAAACTAGAGATTGCTTCGAAACTTCACGAGTGGAACGATGGTTGCCGCTACTCAATCATCGTTCTTCTCCCAGCAGTCTTTTTTGATGAAATGAATTAGAACTCTTACTTGTTCTTGCTAGAAAATCGTGGCATACTACGACTGAATCATAGCTTTATGGGCATCAAAAGAACTTGTGAAAGTTTTGATGGATGAATTTGAAAGCAAGTCATCTTTATAGGCTGCTTTCTTCAAACCACAAATTTAAATGCAGCAAAGTAATAGACAGAATGCTTGGTGTACGAGTTGAAACTCTCGAGCGTATACGTCATTCTGAAGAATTGTGGTCTCAATCGTCTGCTGAAAGATGATAGTACCAAGTCAAGAAGGTAGATGTCGTTTCCTATGGTGTGAATAGAAGGAAAGCCTGAAGACTTGACCTTTTTCAGTACTTCAACAGAGTCCCTGACCCAATTGAAGGCTTCAACACTTACTCCCGTTGACCAAATCTTGGAAAAAGAAGTTGACCGGCTCAGCGCAGTTGTCAACTATATATACTCTACCCCCCTGATTCCCTAAGCAATCTTCATCCTCCAGATTTCAGATATAGCCAAGTGATCACGACTTGAACACCATCAACAATCCATAATCAACTTTTCGCCGCTGAATCCAGCATGATCAAGCTTTCTGTAACCCATGCTTATCAAGAAGCTGTTCTCTCTCCCCACGAAACGAAACCATCAAAAGGGGTTTCACGTTTCGCCGAGTCACTTTCACATCTCCTCCACCTTCATCCCGAAATCCCTTTCCCTAGTTGGAGCTCATGCGGTTCAAAAAAGCAATCTACTCCAACAGCTTCTCCCAAGGAGGTCATAGCAGACAAGTGGCAAGAGATACACGGTTCGTCGGACTGGGACAATCTTTTGGACCCTCTTCACCCTTGGCTTCGAAGAGAGATCGTCAAATATGGAGAATTCGCACAAGCCACGTACGATGCTTTTGATTTTGATCCTTTCTCGGAGTACTGTGGGAGCTGCAGGTACAACCGCAGCATGTTGTTCGAGAAACTGGGCCTTGGAAAAAATGGTTACGTTGTTAGCAAGTATATTTACGCCATGTCGCACGTAGATATGCCGCAGTGGCTGCAGAGGTCCCATTTGTTGGAGAGTTGGAGCAAGGACTCGAACTGGATGGGCTACGTTGCAGTCAGCGACGAGGAGGAGACACAGAGGATTGGGCGAAGAGATATTGTGGTGGCGTGGCGCGGAACGGTGGCTGCTTCGGAGTGGTACGAGGATATACAGCTGAAACTGGAGCCATTTGGGCAAGGGGATGCTAAAGTTGAACGTGGCTTCCTGAGTATTTACACTGGTAGGAGCGAATCCACGAGGCACAACAAGACAAGTGCTTCAGAACAAGCCATAGAAGAACTGACCAGGCTCGTGAATTCTTACAGGAAGAAAGGCGAAGAAGTTAGCATCACGATCACCGGACACAGCTTGGGCGGTGCATTAGCTCTCTTCAACGCTTACGAAGCAGCGTCAACAATTCCCAACGTTCACGTTAGCGTGATTTCCTTCGGTGCTCCCAGGGTCGGCAACGGTACTTTCCGAGATGAGCTTCATCAGTTGGGAGTCAAAACACTGAGAGCGGTGAACAAGCAAGACGTAGTCCCTCGCATGCCAGGGCTTGTTTTCAACGAAAATTTGCAGAGATTTGATGATATCGCAGGGACATTGGAATGGGTTTACACCCATGTGGGGGCCGAGTTGAAACTCGACGTTCATTCATCTCCGTACCTCAAGCACGGACTCAATTTAGCAGGGTTCCATAGCCTTGAGACATACCTTCATCTTGTCGATGGGTTTCTTTGTAGGACCACGACATATCGGTTGGATGCGAGAAGGGATGTTGCTTTGGTGAACAAGGCTTGTGATATGTTGGTGGATGAGCTTAGGATTCCTCCTTCTTGGTACCAGTTGGCGAACAAGGGTTTAGTTTGTAATGCTTATGGGAGATGGGTGAAGCCGAAGAGAGATCTGGAAGACATACCTACACCTGGTAGGGAACAAAAGGTCCATAGTTTTGTTATGGGAGTTGAAACACAAGGTGTACTTGAGTCAGTCCTATCCGCTGTTTGAGTCACATGTCGTTCATAAGGAAATTATGCTTCAGATGAAAATTATTAGCATTTAAGAATATATAATTTTTGTAAAAAAATATCATTTGTTGAACGTGGCTTTCTGAGTATTCACAGTGGTAGGAGCGAATCCACGAGGCACAACAAGACAAGTGCTACAGAAAAAGCCATAGAAGAACTGACCAGGCTCGTGAAGTTTTACAGGGAGAAAGGCGAAGAAGTTAGCATCACGATCACCGGACACAGCTTGGGCGGTGCATTAGCTCTCCTCAACGCTTACGAAGCAGCATCAACAATTCCCAACGTCCACGTTAGCATGATTTCCTTCGGTGATCCCAGGGTCGGCAACGCTGCTTTCCGGGATGAGCTTCTTCTGTTAGGAGTGAAAACACTAAGAGCGGTGACCAAGCAAGACGCAGTCCCTCGCATGCCAGGGCTTGTTTTCAACGAAAATTTACAGAGATTTGATGATATTGCAGGGACTTTGGAATTGGTTTACACCCACGTGGGCGCCGAGTTGAAACTTGACGTTCATTCATCTCCGTACCTCAAACACGGACTCAATTTAGCAGGGTTCCATAGCCTTGAGACATACCTTCATCTTGTCGATGGGTTTCTTAGTACGACCACGACATATCGAATGGAAGCGAGGAGGGATGTTGCTTTGGTGAACGAGGCTTGTGATATGTTGGTGGATGAGCTTAGGATTCCTCCTTCTTGGTACCAGTTGGCGAAGGGTTTAGTTTGTAATGCTTATGGGAGATGGGTGAAGCCGAAGAGAGAGGCAGAAGACATACCTACACCGAGTAGAGAACCGAGGGTCCATACTTTTGTTATGTGAGTTGAAACACAACGCTTACTTGAATCTATCCTATACTTTGTATGAACTAAATTTTCTTAGTTGAATTAACTTTTGTAATATTAGGGTATGTTCTTTTATTTTTATATTCTAATTTTTATTAATTTAATTTACCATTCCAAAAAAAAAATTATGTTTTGACATCTTTGGTACCAAGCTTCTAATTGTTATAATACATATGTCGTATAACTGCTTTGGGATTCCAATCTTCAAACCCCCACATAACAAATAGGAAGACAACATAAAGACACGAAAAAAAGGTCTAAAAGTAAGACAATTATTAAGCTTTATATTGGACTCCTATACGATGTTTTTTCTTAAAGGACTAAAGAAACGATAACAAACCTAAAATTCCTTAAGTTGGAATACTGTTAAATGTCGATATAGATATGTACTACAAAACCTTTAAGAATATATTATTCCAACGCGATAAAAAGATATGGATCCTTAAAAGAACACCGACAAACAAGAGGAAAGTGGTTCCAATGTATGAATCTCCCGTTGTATAAGTAGTGTTTTCCACATGTTTCTTTTATGTTACAAGAGATGCGTCATTAGATAATAGTCTCAGTAGTCACATGGGATTTTTTCCCCAGACTGGGTTTCTAGTTCAGGAAAAGGGACGTTGGGAAGAACCGCTAAGAACCAACTGCTGGAGCTTTGCTATGTAGCTTGGGAATCTGGATCGGATTCCTTGTAGCATATAAAGACAAAACCCTGGGATGGAATATATTGTTTCACAATATAAAATACAAAAGAACTTTAGTTATGGAACTTGAAATAAAAAATACCATGGTATGGAGTTAGAAAGATCTCCTCAAGCCAACCCTATACTTCTATTCTCTTTGGTTCTTTCCAGAAGATTTATAAAGACCTCCAACAAGTTGATGAAATAGTGGATTAATATGATCTAATTTAGACTAATGGCATTTACAAACATAATTTTATTAGATAACTTATAGAATAAGACTTTTCTATGGCAACAAGAATTGTTTGATGGCTCTCTTTAGTCAACATTTATTGTGATTTCTAATAGTCTCTTGTATAAAATAAGAGTTATCTTAGGGATGATTTAGAGAAGCACCCTTACTTAGAATGGAATCTAACATAATATCAGATCATTAAATGAGGAATTGAAATAAATGACCAAAGTAATTAAAAGAAGAGATTTGATTCTTAAACTTCTAGAGATATCTATATATATTTTAAGTTTGCTTTTTTAGTATATGGACTAAAAGAAATAGAATTTTCTTGGTATTTACACTAGTAAGAGCGAATGTACCAGGTATAACATGACCAGCGCCTCAGAGCAAGCCAATGAAAAAATCACCAGGCTTGTAGAATTGCACAGGGGTAAAGGTGAAAGTTAGTCTCACAGTAACCGGACATAGCTTGGGTGGTGCATTAGCTCTTCTCAACGCTTACAAGGCCGCTGCGAGAATCCCCAAACTTCATGTTAACGTGATTTCCTTCGGGGCCCCCCATGGTGGCAACATTGCTTTCCGGTATGATCTTCACCATTGGGAGTGAAAACACTGAGAGTGGTGAACAATCAAGATGTAGTCCCTTAGATGCCAGGGCTTCTTTTTAATGAATCTTTGCAGAGATTTGATGATATCACTGGGACATTGGAATGGGTTTACACCCACGCTGGAGCTGAATCTGAATTGAAACGTGATATTCGAAATATTTAGGAAGCTCAAGATCAATTACTTGTTAAATGCACAATAAATAGCTGCCTATAACTTTTTGCAATTTCTATATACTTAGGATCTATATGTATTCAACATGCACTACTATTAGACACATGTTCAAAGAAGAGTATTCAAGTGTGGACGAATTAACAAATCACAAATACCAAGTTCAGAAGCTTAAAATTTTTGATTGAGTAGGCTTCTTGTCAAGGTCATGCACAAATGCATTTATGAATGGTCAATTAGGTCTATGGAAATTATAAGCCTCCATAGAATTAAGCAAACTTGCTCTCCTTTTTATTTATTGGGTTTTTTAAAAATTTGCAACCAAACTATGAGTTCAGCATATAAGGTTAATAGTTAATTTTTAAATGTTAAACTTACAGTTCTTTTATATCCTTAAAAAGTATGACTTTTCAGCATAGCTTTTTTATTATTATTAAAATATATCAAGGTTTTGTCCTAGTTTCTAAAAAAAAAAAAAGGAAAAAAGGAAAAAAGGAAAAAAGGACTTAGGATCTACAAGAAATTCTCTTTCCTGGTAACGCTTTCATTATGATCGTTGATGACTAACAAAATAGCATAATACATATACGGTTATTTTGTATATTTGACAAAATTAGTATATATATATATATATATATATATATTGACTTTAACCCCGATTTCAACTCTACAACTACCAGTCTTCAACCTCAAGTCAAATTGCTACAGCATCATTCATATTAAGGATTAGCTATTCCTGAAGCCCTTCCTAATTGAAGGACTTCATCTCTTCTTCCCGCGCATGTTCTTTACTGATTCTTGTCTCTAGATTTCTGGAGGACGTTGGTATATGTTCTTCTCGATAGAATCCTTGATAGACGTGAATCTTTCATGCATGAATTGGAAACTTTATCTCATTGTTTGAACTAGCAATAGAGAAATTGACTGATTGCTTGATAAACGTGCGGGAGTTTGAATTCCAAGCTGTACGCGTTGAAAGTCAAAGAGCCTTGCTGCTTCCGTCTATTCTTTGTATTAGTCAAATGGATTCAAAGTCCCAAGTTCTGAAATGCATAATTCACAAAACAAAGTTAGAATACTAAGTACCATGTCCTGAAAGTAAAGAAGGGTTTGCAACTTCTTGTCTCATATGCTTTTAGCGGAGGAGGCTACCTATAATGATCAACTTATTGCGTGACGTGAACTTTGTCAAATACAAAATAATTGCCATACTAAAATAGTTAAGGACATTCTTATGATGAAATCAATAATAACTTAATACCAAATTAAATATGATTTTCTCAAGTTTCTAAGTATGTTGAATATATAAGTTTTCAATTGTTTTGAAATTCCTTTTAAATAATAAAATATATTTATTACAATTTGTTTGGTGACTTCGAGGGTTACACATTCAAAATGCCCTTCAAAGGGGAAAAGAAAGGAAAATTTCATAATTTTGCTCGTTATCATGTACTTTTGTTAGATTAGGGTTGGCTTTTTCATGGGACTTTCGATTTGGTTTTGGAACTTCTTATCTAAGTAATTTTGTGTGTTTATATAGAAAATGAAAACAAAATCCGTCTATAAATAGAAAAATATCAAAATAGGGATCGGTTCGAAAGTTTCTAAGTAAAAAATATGGTGACTTGGAATTATTATGTGAACAATATTTGCTGCTACACGAATCCTCGTTCTTCTCTCAGCAGTCTTTTTGGACGAAATGAGTTCATTACATTTCTTATTTATTGCTAAAAAATCGTGGCATATGACTGAATCCGAGCTTTATAGGCATTAAAATTGACTTGGGATAGTTTCGATGGATGATTTAAAAAGCAACTCATCTTCATTGGCTACTTTGTTCAACCCAGACCTTTAAACACAGTGAAGAATTGACTGAATACTTCATGCACGTGTTGAAACTCTCAACAGCTTCTGCGTACTTCTGCAGAATTTTCAGTCTCAATCGTCGCCTTACCTGAAACGTGGATTCAATCTTCTTGATGGGTTTCGGAGTACTACCTGTACATTTCGGTCGGATGCTAGGAGGGATGATGCTTTAGTGAACAAGGCTTGTGATTTGTTGGTGGATGAGCTAAGGGTCCCTCATTATTAGTACCAATTGGCCAACAAGGGTTTATTAGTATGCTTATGGCCGATGGGTAAAACCCAACAGAGATCCAGAAGACATACCTTCATCTGGTAGAAACAAAAATGATCATTCTCTTGCTGTTGGAATGCTAACGCAAATTTGGTTGAATCAGTACTATACGTTGTATAATTAAGAATTCCTCCAAAAGGATTCTAAAAAGAAAATTGGTTCCATGTATGGAAGTGAATCATTGGAAAATTGGGACAACCTTCTAACTGCAAATTAGTCTCATTTTTTTGGGCTTCTTTACGTAAATATAAGAGGTATTTATAAACATTTTGGAATGACTTGATAGCTATTACCTTATAAGAAAAAAAATCTAGTCATATGATTTACTATGTTAGATTATTTTATGATTAAAATTATGATTACAAGTTGGGTGTAATGTCCATTATTGTACTTGCAAAGTTATTTGTTTTACGTGCAATTATTCATTGCAAGCCCAAGTGTTGGGACATTTATGTTGATCATACAAGACATTATTATTCAGTATAACATAATAACATAATATAAATATCGTTATTTTGACAAAATTATTATCATATATATATACTTGCTTTTACCCTACTTTCAACTCTACAACTACCAGTCTCCCACATCAAGTCAAATTACTACGGCACCCTTCATATTGAGGAAAGATTGTTCCTGAAGCACTTCTTAATTGAAGGACTTCATATCTTCTTACTGGGCATGTTCTTTACTGATTCTTGTCCCCATTACAAGTCTTTTTGCCAGATTACTTGAGGAGGAAGATCTTAGTTCTTGTCGACAGAATCCTTCCCAAACGTGAAGCTTTGATGTATGAATTCGAATATTTAGCTCTGTGTCAACCAGCAATAAAAGAAATTGACAGATTGCTTGATAAACGTGCTGGAGTTTGAGTTCCAAGGTGTACTTGTTGAAAGCCAGAAAACCTTGCTACTTCCGTACTAGAGCCGGAAGTATTCTCCGTCCGTCCAGTACCTGTTGAAGTATTATGTTTTTTTTTTTTTTTTTTTATGAAAGGTCAAGAATTAAATATCACTATAGAAAATGAATGTATTATGTTGAGAATGAATGTATCGTGCTCTTTGTATTAGTCAAATGGGTTCAAATTTTTGAACTCTAAAATGCATTATTCACGATATAAGGTTAGACGATTAAGCATGCATCCTGATAAGTAAAGAAGTGTTTGTAGCATCCTGTCTCACATAACTTTTATTTTAAGTATATTGAAAATGAAAGAAAAAGAGAGAGAGAATAAACCCTTATATAAATAGAAAAATATCAAAAAAGAGATTGCCGTGGAAGTGTCAAAGCAAAAAACGTCGAGATGTGAACAATGTTTGCCGCTACCTAATGCTCGTTCTTCTCCCTGCAGTCTTTTTTGACGAAATGAGTTCCTTACAATTCTTACTTATTGCTAACAAATCGTGCCATACAACTACAGAATCAGGGCTTTATGGGCATCAAAAGTGATTTGGGATAGTATCGATGGATGAATTAGAAAGAAACTCATCTTCATAGGCTACTTTCTTGGACCAAGACCTTTAAACGACATGAAGAATTGACTGAATGGTTCCACACGTGTTGAAACGCTCAAGTTTCTATCTTCTGCTGGTAGATGAAGATCCAAGTCAAGAAGTTAGGTATCATTATCTATGGTGAGAGTTGCAGAGACCCGGACCCACTAAAGGTTTCAACACTATTAACTCCCGGTGACCAAGTCTTGTGGACGAAGTTGACCTGGTCACTTCATCTGCACTCTATATATACCCTCTTCCCCCATGGTTCTTTCAGCAACCTTCCATCCTCCAGATTCCAGGCATTACCAAGTGATCAGACCCTGAACTCCATCAATTATCTATAATCAACTTCCTGCCACTGAATCCAGCATGATCAAGCTTTCTGTAACGCATGCTTATCAAGAATCTGTTCTCTCTCCCCACGAAACAAAACAATCCAAAGGGGTTTCCGGTTTCGCCGAATCACTCTCTCATCTCCTCCATCTCCATGCTGATACCCCCCATCCCAGTTGGAGCTCATATGGTGAAGGAAAGCAATCCACTCCAACGGCTTCTCCAAAAGAGGTCATAGCAGACAAGTGGCAAGAGATTCAGGGTTCCTCGGACTGGAAGAACCTTTTGGATCCTCTTCACCCTTGGCTTCGAAGAGAGATTGTCAAATATGGAGAATTTGCACAAGCAACGTACGATTCTTTTGATTTTGATTCTTTCTCGGAGTATTGTGGGAGCTGCAGGTACAACCGGAGCAAGTTGTTCGAGAAACTGGGCCTTAATAGAAATGGCTACGTCGTCAGCAAGTATATTTATGCCATGTCGCAGATAGATATGCCACAGTGGCTGCAGAAGTCCCATTTGGTGGAGACTTGGAGCAAGGACTCGAATTGGATGGGCTACGTTGCGGTGAGCGACGAGGAAGAGACACAGAGGATTGGGCGTAGAGATATTGTGGTGGCGTGGCGTGGAACTGTGGCACCTTTGGAGTGGTACGAGGATATACAACTGAAGCTAGAGCCATTTGGGCAAGGGGATGCTAAAGTTGAACATGGCTTCCTAAGTATTTACACCGGCAAGAGTGAATCCACGAGGTACAACAAGGCAAGTGCGTCAGAACAAGTCATGCAAGAAGTGACCAGGCTTGTGAGATTTTACAAGGAGAAAGGCGAAGTAGTTAGCCTCACGATCACGGGACATAGCTTGGGCGGTGCATTAGCTCTCCTCAACGCTTACGAAGCAGCATCAGCAATTCCCAACGTTCACGTTAGCGTGATTTCCTTCGGCGCTCCGAGGGTGGGCAACTTCGCTTTCGAGGATGAGCTTCAAAAGCTGGGAGTGAAAACACTGAGAGCGGTGACCAAGGAAGACGTAGTCCCTCGTATGCCAGGGCTTGTCTTTAACGAAAATTTACAGAAATTTGATGATATCGCAGGGACATTGGAATGGGTTTACAGCCATGTAGGAGTCGAGTTGAAACTCGACGTTCATTCCTCTCCTCACGTAAAACACGGACTCAATTTGGCAGGGTTCCATAGCCTTGAGACATACCTTCATCTTGTCGATGGGTTTCTTAGTACGACCACGACATATCGGTTTGATGCAAGGAGGGATGTTGCTTTGGTGAACAAGGCTTGTGATATGTTGGTGGATGAGCTTAGGATTCCTCCTTCTTGGTACCAGCTGGCGAACAAGGGTTTAGTTTGTAATGCTTATGGGAGGTGGGTGAAGCCAAGGAGAGATCCAGAAGACATACCTTCGCCTAGTAGAGAGTAGATGTCCTCACTTTTGTTATGGGAGTTGAAACTTAAGGTGTATTTGAATCAATACTATACGTTGTATGAACCACACTGTAGTTCATAAAAAAATAAATTATGCTTTGACTTCTTTGGTACTGTGCCTCCAATTATGTTACGTATGGTACAACTGCTTTGGAACTCCTATCTTCAACCCCACAAACAACAAACATGAAGACATAATAAAGACAGAGAAACAAGGTCTAAACGTTGAAAAATTATTAAGCTTCAGATTGGACTCTCATATTATGTTGTTTCTTGAAGGAAAAATAAATCACAATAAACCCAAGTTACCTTAAGTTGGACTATTGTCAAATTGTGATATACATATCTACTGCAAAATCCTTAAGAATATGAAACCAACTTGACAAAAAGAAATGGATCCTTAAAAGAACACCCATGAACCAGGAATGTAGTTCCAAGCTATGAATCTCTAGGACTATATTAGAGTTTAGCTTACAGAAGTTGCTTAGTTAAGGGCAATTCTTTAGATTTCTATGATTATATAGAAGAAGTTTCACTGTCTTAAAATTAAATATGGTCACCATGGGGACCATGAATGTAGAACAATAGGCCTTGTGGGAGCCAAGAATTTGTTATGTCCTCAGTCCCACACTAAGCTTGAACTACGCCTAATCAATAATTGGATTCTGCATAGCTAGGGTGGATTATTTAGGCTCCTTTGTTGACCAACCTACCACTTTTGAGATCATTATAGCTTCTTGGTTTTTAAGAAGATCTTCAAGTCTTTCCTCTAGAGCCAATTTGCCACCATAAATATTGCTAAGAGTCTTGCCTATAGTAAGCTATCAACAGTATTAATATTTATGGAAATATTTCTTCACCCTCCTCCTTTGGAGCAGCTGGTTCATCTGAGAAGGATTCCGGTTTATGTGCAACTGTTAGTACTGATGCCTCTTCAGAAGAGATCACTCCTCGTTATCTCCCTCCAGAAGACTATAGGGCCACCTTTCAATGGTCTTGTTCACCATTTGACGTAACTGCACTTGGACCGATGATAGCCTCTTCGTCCTATTATAACTCTAACAATGGTCAAATCTTCTTTGCTAGACAAGAGAAAGACGGTGATGAAGTATGTCTGAATTATGTCTGAATGTGTCTCAGGCTAGTGGAATTATTGAGATGGTGGAACCGGGATATCAGTTAGTTGACTCGAGCATGTCACCTATCTTTGAGGTAGGAGAATCCTCTCGTCAGACAGAGAATAATCTGGGTCTGAATGGTGTGGTTTCAAACACACACTTCGACGTGTTACCACCTATGCCTGAATCACTGGTAATCAAACAAGAACCCTTGTCACCTGTGTTGCCTCTAGAGCTGGAACCAAATATGAGGTTGATTGAGTGTACTCTTGGAATGGATGAAGGTTTCTCAATTTACACAGCTAGCAAGTGACAGGTTTCTGAATGGGTTGAACTATGAAGATGTCTTGGCAATCTCATGGTCAAACGAGGAAGGTAATGAAGAGCTCAACATAAGGAATTATGATGAAGCTATGTATGGACCTCCTGTTGATTACGATGTTGGGACTCTAGCTAATACAAACAATATGGAAGACAGTTTCCTAAACGAGAATTGTGGTAACCAAGTTGGAACGTGTACCATGGATGAATACCTTGGTGAAGAAGACCCACTTACTGCCTTAAGGGTCTATGAAGAAGAACTACCAAAAGAAGAAGAGGAGTTCGTGGGGTCTACGCACAAAATTGAAGATTTGGAGGATAAGTGAGGGACCCACAAATATTATATTGATCTCTTGATAGAGCTCTTAAATGCCTGCAGCACTACACTATGTGATGATGAGCATCTTGGCAAGTGGCTACGTCTTTTCATGCAAGTGGCATGCAAGTTGTACTTTGTCTTTTGTTATGTTGGTTGGCTATATAAGAGCCGTGTAAGATGTAAACCATAAGCAAGCAAAAATAGACTTGACGTTCTCCTTTTGCAAACACATTTCTTGCTTTGTGTTTATGCTTCTCTTATTCTCTTTTCCAGTCCAATTTCTTGCTAACTTTTTTATATTTGTTCTTAAATATTATTTTCATTTTAAGCAAGATAAACAAATTGAGATTATATTTCATCTCATTCATAAGAAGATCGATAACAGCATTTATTCAAACTCATTACATTCCTACTCACAATTAAACTCAAATTGGACTCGCATATGATGGTGTTTCTCTCACACTGAAGTCTATTATTTAAAGGAAAAATAATAATCTAAGAAACCTAAAATTCCTTACTTTGGACTCCTGCCAAATCGTGATAAAAATATGTACTAGAAAACCTTTAACAACGTAAACTCAACTTAATAAAAGGATATGAATCCTTAATAGTTCTAAGCAATGAATCTATCTTAATATAAGCATTCATTGTCAGCAGGTAGAACTTTGTACATTCCATATGTCGTCGTAGTGCAGTTGAACACCACATGATTCTTATGTGTTACACTTGAGAGGCCATTAGACAAAAGATTCGGTAGTCATATTCGATATTTTTGGCTCGGACCTGGTTTCTCGTGGAGGAAAATGGTGTTGGAAAGAATAGGTAAGAACGAACTGCTGGAGCTTCCCTATGCAGCTTCAAAACAGGATCCTGGTTTTTGCAGCATCTAAAAACATAACCTTTTACCCTGAAAAAGGAGATAATCAATTTCTTGTTTTTGGGCGGTAACTTCTCAAAAGGGTTTTGGCAATGATAGAAATCCGCATGGGTGGAACCAGACCTTTTTATTTATTTATTTTGATATATATAAAAACACGCAGACTTGATGTTAAACCAGGCTTGGGTCGATTTGTTGAGATGTCCAGGCCGTGAAAACAGAGAAGTTTGGAATTTACTATGAAATAGTTACTGCTATAGTAAAGAGTTCCTTTGATTAGAAATGTTATGATCATTATCAACAGAACTTTTGGTGATGACTGAATTGAGGTAACCGTTTGTAGAATTTTACATATTTGGAGAGAAAATCAGGTTGATGCAATCGATAAGAATACAAATTGGAGCAAAAGGGAGGTTTTTTCGTCAAAGCAATAACAATTATAAAATAGAGAAAATAATTTTCCTTCTTAATATATAATACTTGACCTTTTATAAATAATAAAAAAGGAATTTTCTTCCAACCCTTGGATCATTCCCATAAAGAAATTTATTTTCCTTAAAAGAGTATTACTGCTATCATGCCAATGACGCAAGTTGTAAGAGATTTGTACAGTGTGAAATATAAGCATTGAGTATTGTGGTGACATAATATATTTAATGATTGGGTAGGGTAAGGCAAACCTTAATGGGCAATGGTCTTTTCTTGTGACGGCCGAGGTAGCCTAAAAATTAAAGATTGCTTCGAAACTTCACGAGTGGAACGATGGTTGCCGCTACTCAATCATTGTTCTTCTCCCAGCAGTCTTTTTTGCTGAAATGAATTAGAACTCTTACTTGTTCTTGCTAGAAAATCGTGGCATACCACGACTGAATCATAGCTTTATGGGCATCAAAAGTAACTTGCAAAAGTTTTGATGGATGAATTTGAAAGCAACTCATCTTTATTGGCTGCTTTATTCAAGCCACACATTTAAATGCGATAAAGTAATAGACTGAGTGCTTGGTGTACGAATTGAAACTCTCGAGCCTATGCGTCATTGTGAAGAATTGTAGTCTCTATCGTTTGCTGAAAGATGATAGTACCAAGTCAAGAAGGTAGACGTCGTTTCCCATGGTGTGAATAGAAGGAAAGCCTGAAGACTTGACCTTTTTCAGTACTTCAACAGAGATCCTGACCCAATTGAACGCTTCAACACTTACTCCCGTTGAACAAATCTTGGAAAAAGAAGTTGACCGGCTCAGCTCAGCTGTCAACTATATATACCCTCTACCCCCCTGATTCCCTATGCAATCTTCGTCCTCCAGATTTCAGATATTGCCAAGTGATCACTACTTGAACACCATCAACGATCTATAATCATCTTTTCGCCATCGAATCCAGCATGATCAAGCTTTCTGTAACCCATGCTTGCTTATCAAGAAGCTGTTCTCTCTCCCCACGAAACGAAACCATCAAAGGGGGTTTCACTTTTCGCCGAGTCACTTTCACATCTCCTCCACCTTCATCCTAAAACCCCTTCTCCTAGTTGGAGCTCATACGGTTCAAAAAAACAATCTACTCCAACAGCTTCTCCCAAGGAGGTCATAGCAGACAAGTGGCGAGAGATACACGGTTCGTTGGACTGGGACAATCTTTTGGACCCTCTTCACCCTTGGCTTCGAAGAGAGATCGTCAAATATGGAGAATTCGCACAAGCCACGTACGATGCTTTTGATTTTGATTCTTTCTCGGGGTACTGTGGGAGCTGCAGGTACAACCGCAGCATGTTGTTCGAGAAACTGGGCCTTGGAAAAAATGGTTACGTTGTTAGCAAGTATATTTACGCCATGTTGCACGTAGATATGCCGCAGTGGCTGCGGAGGTCCCATTTGTTGGAGAGTTGGAGCAAGGACTCGAACTGGATGGGCTACGTTGCAGTCAGCGACGAGGAGGAGACACAGAGGATTGGGCGGAGAGATATTGTGGTGGCGTGGCGCGGAACGGTGGCTGCTTCGGAGTGGTACGAGGATATACAGCTGAAACTGGAGCCATTTGGGCAAGGGGATGCTAAAGTTGAACGTGGCTTTCTGGGTATTTACAGAGGTAGGAGCGAATCCACGAGGCACAACTAGACAAGTGCTTCAGAACAAGCCATAGAAGAACTGACCAGGCTCGTGAAGTTTTACAGGGAGAAAGGCGAAGAAGTTAGCATCACAATCACCGGACACAGCTTGGGCGGTGCATTAGCTCTCCTCAATGCAGCGTCAACAATTCCCAACGTTCACGTTAGCGTGATTTCCTTCGGTGCTCCCAGGGTCGGCAACGGTACTTTCCGAGATGAGCTTCATCAGTTGGGAGTCAAAACACTGAGAGCGGTGAACAAGCAAGACGTAGTCCCTCGCATGCCAGAGCTTGTTTTCAACGAAAATTTGCAGAGATTTGATGATATCGCAGGGACATTGGAATGGGTTTACACCCATGTGGGAGCCGAGTTGAAACTTGACGTTCATTCATCTCCTTACCTCAAACACGGACTCAATTTAGCAGGGTTCCATAGCCTTGAGACATACCTTCATCTTGTCGATGGGTTTCTTAGTACGACCACGACATATCGATTGGATGCGAGGAGGGATGTTGCTTTGGTGAACAAGGCTTGTGATATGTTGGTGGATGAGCTTAGGATTCCTCCTTCTTGGTACCAGTTGGCGAACAAGGGTTTAGTTTGTAATGCTTATGGGAGATGGGTGAAGCCGAAGAGAGAGGCAGAAGACATACATACACCAAGTAGAGAATCAAGGGTCCATACTTTTGTTATGAGTTGAAGCACAAGGCGTACTTGAATCTATGCTATACTTTGTATGAACTATATTTTCTTAGTTGAATTAACTTCTGTAATATTAGGGTATGTTCTTTTATTTTTGTATTCTGATTTTTATTAATTCAATTTGTCATTCCAAAAAAAAAAGGAAAAAAGAATTATGTTTTGACATCTTTGGTATCGAGCTTCTAATTGTTGTAATACGTATGTAGTATAACTTCTCTGGAATTCTAATCTTCAACCCCTCACATAACAATGAGGAAGACAAAATAAAGACACGAAAAAAGGTCTAAAAGTAAGACAATTATTAAGCTTTATATTGGACTCCCATACGATGTGTTTTCTTAAAGGAAGAAAGAAATGATAATAAACCTAAAATTCCTTAAGTTGGAATACTGTCAAATGTTGATATAGATATGTACTACAAAACCTTTAAGAATATATTATTCCAACGCGATAAAAAGATATGGATCCTTAAAAGAACACCGACAAACAAGAGGAAAGTGGTTCCAATGTATGAATCTCCAGTTGTATAAGTAGTGTTTTCATAGTACGCAGGTGAAACTTCGTACGTTGCGTATGTCGGCCAATGCCTCTCGTAGTGCTGGTGAATTCCACATGTTTCTTTTATGTTACAAGTGACGCGTCATTAGATAATAGTCTCAATAGTCACATGTGATGTTTTCCCCAGACTGGGTTTCTAGTTCAGGAAAAGGTACGTTGGCAAGAACAGCTAAGAATCAACTGCTGGAGCTTTGCTGTGTAGCTTGGGAATCTGTGTCGGAGTCCTTGTAGCATATAAAGACAAAACCCTGGGATGAATATATTGTTTCACAATATAAAATGCAAAAAGAACTTAGTTATGGAACTTGACATAAAAAATACCATGGCATGGAGTTGAAAAGATCTCCTCAAGCCAAGCCTATACTTCTATTCTCTTTGGTTCTATAAATTGTTTCCAAAAATTTATAAAAACCTCCAATAAGTTGATGAGATGATGAATTAGTATGATCTAATTTAGACCAGTGGCATTTGCAAGTATAATTTTATTAGATAACTTCTTTATAGAAATAGACTTTCTATGGCAACAACAATTGTTTGATGGCTCCCTTTAGTCAACATTTATTGTGATTTCTAATAGTTGCACATAGTAAATAAGAGTTATCTTAGAGATGATTTAGCGAAGCATCCTTACTTAGAATGGAATTTAATGAGGAATTGAAATAAATGACCAAAGTAATTAAAGGAAGAGACTAGATTGTTAAACTTCTAGAGATATCTATATATATTTTAAGTTTGCTTTTTTAGTATATGAATTGAAAGAAATAGAAACTATTTTAAAGATAAAACAAGTAATATTTCTATTTTGTTGATAAAGGTAAAGAAAGTAATATAGAACAGAGCTTTTTTTTTTTTTTAGAAATATAAAATTTTTCTATGGTATTATCATTTCAACTAAGATTTAGAGGCATTTAATTTAATTTAATTTTTAATAGATATAATAAATTTTGTAATATTAAGGTATGTTTTTGTGCTTCTGAACTCAAATTTTATTAATATAATTTGTCATTCTTCCAAAAAAAAAAAAGGTAAAATTTTTTATCGCTTTCATGCCAACAATGTATGTTGTAAGTGTTGGTTTTCTGGTATCTCTCGACAATAGGAAAAAACACAACCCAACAAAACCAAAAAGGTTTGATATTTTGTTATATTTAAATAACAACTAAAATAGCAATACAAATAGTCAAAAAGCAACATAAACAAAAACTCTAAGGCTCACAAACACAATAGCTCAATGGCTCACAGACTCGACAGCTCCAAGGTAAAAACAAGAACCTTACAGAGCAATTTGTCTAAACGGAAAACAACCACAAAATACACTAATTTGTTGCTCACCTAGAATATCCTACGACCTTACTTATATAACAAACCTATCACCACTACCTTCGGATGATTGCCTACTAAAGACAGTTTTCTTTTTGCACGCGATCCTCCACGTTTTGCTCCAACAATCACCATTCTTCACTCTTCCACATTTTTCTCCATATAATCATCACTCTTCACGTCTAACAATCACGTTCCTGCACTTATCGGAGTGGTGATAATTCCAGCAACTCTCATTGGTCCACAAAGATCGGAATGAACCAATTCAAGTATAGTTGTTTGTTTTTCTTTTCCCTTTACTGGAAACGGTTGTCGTGTACTTTTTCCGAGCTAACAGCCCTCACATATATTCTGTGGCATCTTAACTTGTGGAAGACCAGTTACCATATCTCTATTATGTAATTCTTCAAGAGATTTAAAGTTAAGATGACCATACCTTCGGTGCCATAACCAACTCTTGTCTTCTGATGCAGTAAGGACGGTTGCCACAGCATATTGAAACTTAAGAGGAAAGTTTCTTGTACTCCGCATGTTGACATTTGCCACCTCCATATCCATTTCATCAAGTATATTACATACTTTTCCTTTGAATAGCAAGGTATAGCCATTCTCCATCATCTACCCAACACTAAGCAAGTTACATCCAAGTGCTGGCACCTATAAGACTTCTTGTATTGCTTTGACGCCATCTGCAGTTTCCACCAAAACTTCACCTTTTCCAATTATTTCTATAAAACGATGATCACCCAATTTAACACGAGATCTGAAACTCCTATCCAATCGGTTGAAAATGCCTTCATGAGGAGACATGTGATTGGTACACCCATTGTCTATATACCATAAGTTTGGATCGACACAGGTAACGGACAAACTAGCAAAGAACAATGTTGCTTCTCCAGGTTTTTCATCTTGTTATGCTATATTCACTTGTTGATATGCTTTTAACCTTCAATTTCTTTCTAGATGTCCGAATTTCTGATAGTTCCTGCATTGAACCTTTCCTTTCTACCAACAAAACTTTTCCAAATGGTTAGTTTTCTTACAAATCTTACATGGCGGATATCTTCCCTTTCCTGAACCCCGTTCATCATTCCCAACAGTTTCGTCATCACCTTTTTTTGTTCCTACAAAAGCTTTACTTTTAAATGCCAATTCCAAGGGCTCTTTTCCTCTCCTTCTATCAAACCTTTTTTCAAATGCTTCTAATGTCCCTATAAGTTCAGAGACTAGCATAATAGTAAAGTCTTTTGTCTCTTCTATAGTGGTGACAGTGGCGTCAAACTTCTCAGTAAGGCTAATGAGAAGTTTTTCCACCACACGTGAGTTTGGCCATATTTCTCCTAAGCTACGAATCTGACTCACTATGGCATTAACTCTACCATAATAAGCACCAACAGTTTCATCTTCATGCATGCATAGTAATTCAAAATCACGTTTAAGAGATTGAAACCTCACAGCTCGTACCTTTGGAGTTCCAAGATACTCATTCTTGAGTGTGGTCCATACCTTCTGGGGAGTTTCTGCAAAAGAAATCCTAGGAACAATAGGCTCAGTTATCGACATCTACATCACAAGAAGAGTCTTCATTTCCTTGTCAATATTCTTTCGATATTTCTCCTTCTTTGATGGAGTAAGAGTCTTAACATTGTCTACTTTCGAGATGCCATGCTCCACTATCTCCCACATTCCTTGACATTTCAAAAAAGTTGTCATTCGAAGACTCCAGGATTGATAGTTGGTCCCGTCAAAGATGGGCAGTGGAAGTTGAGAATTAGGAATGAGTGGAGTTGGTTACACAGTAGAACCAGTAGAAGAAGAACCTCCAGTTGGTGTAGATGCCATATTTGGAAAGGTGTTATAAGCAAAGACAATATGCAGTGACGATCAGGAACCTGTGAAGGCTCTGATACCACTGTTGGTTTTTTGGTATCTCTCAACAGTAGGAAAAAACACAACCCAACAAAACCAAAAAGGTTTGATATTTTGTTATATTTAAATAACAACTGAAATAGCAATACAAATAGTCAAAAAGCAACACAAACAAAAACTCTAAGGCTCACAAACACAATAGCTCAATGGCTCACAGACTTGACAGCTCCAATGTAAAAACAAGAATCTTACAAAGCAATTTGTCTAAATGGAAAACAACTACAAAATACACTAATTTATTGCTCACCTAGAATATCCTACGACCTTACTTATATAACAAACTTATCACCACTACCTTCGGATAATTGCCCACTAAAGATAGTTTTCTTTTTGCACACGATCCTCCACGTTTTGCTCCAACAATCACCACTCTTTACTCTTCCACATTTTTCTCCATATAATCATCACTCTTCACGTTTAACAATCACGTTCCTGCACTTATCGAAGTGGTGATAATTCCAGCAACTCTCAACAGTAAGCAATCTGTAACCTGTGAAATATGTTGGGTTTAAACTTTATCAAGCCAAATAAAAAGAAAAGGTCCAAAAAGGTTTAGCCCAAGATCCTATTCAACGTCTTCATCCTTCCTTCTCCCGACCATGATGAACAGAAGGAATAAAAAATAACCAATACCTTCTTACTCATAGAAACTAGGCCTCTGTCGAAATGGTTAACACTGTTAGCAAATATATCTATGCCATATCGCATATAGACATATCTCAATGGCTGCAGAAATCTCATCTGTTGGATACGTGGAGCAAGCACTCGAACTAGATGTGTTATGTTGCAGTCAGTGATGACGGGGAGACAAAGGATTGGGCATAGACATATTGTGGTGGCGTGGCGTGGAACCGTGGCACCATCGGAGTGGTCGAAGATATCCAGAGGAAGCTGGAGCCATTTGGGGAGGGGGATGCTAAAGTTGAACACAATTTTCTTGTTATTTACACCAGTAAGAGCGAATCTACCAGGTATAACATGACCTGCGCCTCAGAGCAAGTCAATGAAGAAATCACCAGGCTTGTAGAATTGCACAGGGGTAAAGGTGAAGAAGTTAGTCTCACGATAACCGGACATAGCTTGGGTGGTGCATTAGCTCTGCTCAACGCTTACGAGGCCGCTGCGAGAATCCCCAAACTTCATGTTAACGTGATTTCCTTCGGGGCCCCCAGGGTGGCAACATTGCTTTCCGGGGTGATCTTCACCAGTTGGAAGTGAAAACACTGAGGGTGGTGATCAATCAAGACGTAGTCCCTTAGATGCTAGGGCTTCCTTTTAATGAATCTTTGCAGAGATTTGATGATATCACCGGGACATTGGAATGGGATTACACCCACGTTGGAGCTGAATTGAAACTTGATGTTCGTTCGTCGCCTACCTCAAACGCGGATTCAAGATTTACAAAATTATTGGATTATCTTATCATCATAGTTTGATTCTAAATAGGGTTTAATATCCATCTTTGTTCTTACAAAATTATTTGTTTTACATACAATTATTCATTGGCATGAATACCCAAGTGTTGGGAGATTTATGCTGACCATATAAAACATACATATAACATGAGAGAATTCTAAATATTTACGAAACTCAAGATCAATTAATTGTTAAATGCACAATAAATAGCTGCCTATAACGTTTTACAATCTCTATATACTTAGGATCTATATATATTCACTATGCACTACTATTAGACATATGTTCAAAGAAGAGTATTCAAGTGTGGACAAATTAAAAAATCACAAATACCAAGTTCAATAGCTTAAATTTTTTGATTGACTAGGCTTCTTGTCAAAGGCATGCACAAATGCATTTATGAATGATCAATTAGGTCTATGGAAATTATAAACCTCTAGAGAATTAAACAAACTTGCTCTCCTTTTTATTTATTGGGTTCTTAAAAAATTTGCAACAAACTATGAGTTCAGCATATAAGGTTAACAGTTAATTTTTAAATGTTAAACTTACAGTTCTTTATATATTTAAGAAGTATGACTTTTCAGCATAGTTTGTTATTATTATTAAAATATATGAAGGTTTTGTCCTTGTTTCTAAAAAGAAACAAGGAAAAAAGATTTAGGATCTACAAGAAATTCTCTTTCCTGGTAACGCTTTCATTATGATCGTTGATGACTAACAAAATAGCATAGTACATATACGGTTATTTTGTATATTTGACAAAATTAGTATTATTATATATATATTTGACTTTAACCCGATTTCAACTCTACAACTGCCAGTCTTCCACCTCAAGTCAAATTGCTACAGCACCCTTCATATTAAGGATTAGTTATTCCGGAAGCCCTTCCTAATTGAAAGACATCTCTTCTTCCCGTGGATGTTCTTTACTGATTCTTGTCTCTAGATTTCTGGAGGACGTTGGTATTTGTTCTTCTCGATAGAATCCTTGATAGACGTGAATCTTTCATGCATGAATTGGAAACTTTAGCTCTTTGTTTCAACTAGCAATAGAAAAATGGACTGATTGCTTGATAAACGTGCGGGAGTTTGAATTCCAAGCTGTACGTGTTGAAAGTCAAAAAGCCTTGGTGCTTCCGTCTATTCTTTGTATTAGTCAAATGGATTCAAAGTCCCAAGTTCTAAAATGCATAATTCACAAAACAAAGTTAGAATACTAAGTACCGTGTCCTGAAAGTAAAGAAGTGTTCGTGCGGGAGTTTGAATTCCAAGCTGTACGTGTTGAAAGTCAAAAAGCCTTGGTGCTTCCGTCTATTCTTTGTATTAGTCAAATGGATTCAAAGTCCCAAGTTCTAAAATGCATAATTCACAAAACAAAGTTAGAATACTAAGTACCGTGTCCTGAAAGTAAAGAAGTGTTCGTGCGGGAGTTTGAATTCCAAGCTGTACGTGTTGAAAGTCAAAAAGCCTTGCTGCTTCCGTCTATTCTTTGTATTAGTCAAATGGATTCAAAGTCCCAAGTTCTAAAATGGATAATTCACAGAACAAAGTTAGAATACTAAGTACCGTGTCCTGAAAGTAAAGAAGTGTTTGCAACTTCTTGTCTCATATGCTATTAACGGAGGAGGCTACCTATAATGATCAACTTATCACGTGACGTGAACTTTGTCAAATACAAAATAATTGCCATAATAAAATAGTTAAGGACATTCTTATGATGAAATCATTCATAACTTTATATCAAATTCAATATGATTTTCTCAAGTTTCTAAGTATGTTGAATATACAAGTTTTCAATTGTTTTGAAATTCCTTTTAAATAATAAAATAAGTTTCTTACAATTCTTTTGGTGACTTCAAGGGTTACACATTCAGAATGCCCTTCAAAAGGGAGAAGAAAGGCAAATTTCATAATTTTGTTTGTTATTGTGTAATTTTGTTAGATTAGGGTTGGCTCTTTCATGGGACTTGCAATTTGGTTTTGGAACTTCTTATCTAAGTAATTTTGTGTGTTTATATAGAAAATGAAAGAAAAAATCCGTCTATAAATAGAAAAATATCAAAATAGAGATCTCTTCGAAAGTTTCAAAGTAAAAAACGTGGTGACTTGGAATTATTATGTGAACGATGTTTGCCGCTACTCCAATCCTCGTTCTTCTCTCAGCAGTCTTTTTGGACGAAATGAGTTCATTACATTTCTTATTTATTGCTAAAAAATCGTGGCATATGACTGAATCCGAGCTTTATAGGCATTAAAATTGACTTGGGATAGTTTCGATGGATGATTTAAAAAGCAACTCATCTTCATTGGCTACTTTGTTCAACCCAGACCTTTAAAGACAGTGAAGAATTGACTGAATACTTCGTGCACGTGTTGAAACTCTCAACAGCTTCTGCGTACTTCTGCAGAATTTTCAGTCTCAATCGTTGCCTTAACTGAAACGTGGATTCAATTTCCAGGGATCCATAGGCTGGAAACGTAGCTTCATCTTCTTGATGGGTTTCAGAATACTAACTGTACATTTCGGTCGGATGCTAGGAGGGATGATGCTTTGGTGAACAAGGCTTGTGATATGTTGGTGGATGAGCTAAGGGTCCCTCATTATTAGTACCAATTGGCCAACAAGGGTTTATTAGTAATGCTTATGGCCGATGGGTAAAACCCAACAGAGATCCAGAAGACATACCTTCATCTGGTAGAAACAAAAATGATCATTCTCTTGCTGTTGGAATGCTAACGCAAATTTGGTTGAATCAGTACTATACATTGTATAAATAAGAATTCTTTTGGAAGAAGCTAAATTTTGTAAGGAGATATCTAGTTTTAGACTTCAAGATGTTGAAAAATATCATCTATCAAAGGCACAGAATAACGAAAGCGATACAACTCTCCTAAGAAACCATCAAAAGTAGATGTGGGAGTACTCCTTGTCGAGGAGACACCATTTTAATTTACCCACTAGTCCTTTAAGCAGGACCAAAAAGCATGTGGTCCCCTGAGCATGCGTAAAAGAAAATTGGTTCCATGTGTGGAAGTGAATCATTGGAAAATTGGGACAACCTTCTAACTGCAAATTAGTCTCATTTTTTTGGGCTTCTTTACGTAAATATAAGAGGTATTTATAAACATTTTGGAATGATTTGATAGGTATTACCTTATAAGAAAAAAAATCTAGTCAAATGATTTACTATGTTAGATTATTTTGTGATTATAAGTATGATCACAAGTTGGGTGTAATGTCCATTATTGTACTTGCAAAGTTATTTGTTTTACGTGCAATTATTCATTGCAAGAACGCCCAAGTGTTGGGACAATTATGTTGATCATACGAGACATAATTATACACAATAACATAATAACACAATACAAATATCGTTATTTTCTATACTTGACAAAATTACTATCATATATATACTTGCTTTTACTCTACTTTCAACTCTACAACTACCAGTCTCCCACATCAAGTCAAATTGCTACGGAACCCTTCATATTGAGGAAAAATTATTCCCGAAGCACTTCTTAATTGAAGGACTTCATCTCTTCTTACTGGGCATGTTCTTTACTGATTCTTGTCTCCATTACAAGTCTTTTTGCCAGATTTCTCGAGGACGAAGATCTTAGTTCTTGTCGATAGAATCCTTCCCAAACGTGAAGCTTTGATGCATGAATTCGAATATTTAGCTCGTTGTGTCAACCAGCAATAAAAGAAATTGACAGATTGCTTGATAAACGTGCTGGAGTTTGAATTCCAAGGTGTACTTGTTGAAAGTCAAAAAACCTTGCTAGTTCCGTACAAGAGCCAGAAGTATTTTCCATTGTATTATTATTATTATTATTATTTTGCAAAAGGTCATGAATAAATATCTCTGTAGAAAAATGAATGTATTACGTTGAGAATGAATGTATCATACTCTTTGTATTAGTCAAATGAGTTAAACTTATGAACTCTAAAATGCATTATGCACAATATAAGGTTAGAAGACTAAGTGCCGCATCCTGATAAGTAAAGAAGTATTTGCAGCTTCCTGTCTCACATAACTTTTATTTCAAGTAAGTTTGTGTGTTTATATTGAAAATGAAACAAAAAGAGACAGAAAATAAACCCTTATATAAATAGAAAAATATCAAAATAGAGATTGCCGTGGAAGTGTCAAAGTAAGAAACGTCAACATTTGGAATTGTAATTTGAACAATGTTTGCCGCTACCCAATGCTCGTTCTTCTCCCTGCAGTCTTTTCTGACGAAATGAGTTCATCACAATTCTTACTTATTGCTAAAAAATCGTGCCATACTACAGAATCAGGGCTTTATGGGCATCAAAAATGGCTTGGGATAGTTCGATGGATGAATTAGAAAGCAACTCATCTTCATAGGCTACTTTATTCAACCCAGACCTTTGAACGCCATAAAGAATTGACTGAATGGTTCGACACGTGTTGAAACGCTTAAGTTTCTATCTTCTGCTGGTAGATGAAGGTCCAAGTCAAGAAGTTAGGTATCATTATCTATGGTGCGAGTTGCAGAGACTCGGACCCACTAAAGGTTTCAACACTATTAACTCCCGGTGACCAAGTCATGTAGACGAGGTTGACCTGGTCACTTCATCTGCAACTATATATGCCATCTACCCCCATGATTCTCTCAGCAACCTTCGTCCTCCAGATTCCAGGCATTACCAAGTGATCAGAACTTGAACTCCATCAATCATCTATAATCAACTTCCTGCCACTGAATCCAGCATGATCAACCTTTCCGTAACCCATGCTTATCAAGAATCTGTTCTCTCTCCCCACGAAACAAAACAATCCAAAGGGGTTTCCCGTTTCACCGAATCAATCTCTCATTTCCTCCATCTGCATGCTGACCACCCCCATCCCAGTAGGAGTTCATATGGTGAAGGAAAGCAATCCACTCCAACAGCTTCTCCGAAAGAGGTCATAGCAGACAAGTGGCAAGAGATTCAGGGTTCCTCAGACTGGAAGAACCTTTTGGATCCTCTTCACCCTTGGCTTCGACGAGAGATAGTCAAATATGGAGAATTCGCACAAGCAACGTACGATTCTTTTGATTTTGATTCTTTCTCTGAGTATTGTGGGAGCTGCAGGTATAACCGGAGCAAGTTGTTCGAGAAACTGGGCCTTAATAGAAATGGTTACGTTGTCAGCAAGTATATTTATGCCATGTCGCAGATAGATATGCCGCAGTGGCTGCAAAAGTCCCATTTGGTGGAGACTTGGAGCAAGGACTCGAACTGGATGGGCTACGTTGCGGTGAGCGACGAGGAAGAGACACAGAGGATTGGGCGGAGAGATATTGTGGTGGCGTGGCGTGGAACTGTGGCGCCTTTGGAGTGGTACGAGGATATACAACTGAAGCTAGAGCCATTTGGGCAGGGGGATGCTAAAGTTGAACATGGCTTCCTAAGTATTTACACCGGCAAGAGTGAATCCACGAGGTACAACAAGGCAAGTGCGTCAGAACAAGTCATGCAAGAAGTGACCAGGCTTGTGAGATTTTACAAGGAGAAAGGCGAAGTAGTTAGCCTCACGATCACGGGACATAGCTTGGGCGGTGCATTAGCTCTCCTCAACGCTTACGAAGCAGCATCAGCAATTCCCAACGTTCACGTTAGCGTGATTTCCTTCGGCGCTCCGAGGGTGGGCAACTTTGCTTTCGAGGATGAGCTTCAAAAGCTGGGAGTGAAAACACTGAGAGCGGTGACCAAGGAAGACGTAGTCCCTCGTATGCCAGGGCTTGTCTTTAACGAAAATTTACAGAAATTTGATGATATCGCAGAGACATTGGAATGGGTTTACAGCCATGTGGGAGTTGAGTTGAAACTCGACGTTCATTCCTCTCCTTACCTCAAACACGGACTCAATTTAGCAGGGTTCCATAGCCTTGAGACATACCTTCATCTTGTCGATGGGTTTCTTAGTACGACCACGACATATCGGTTTAATGCAAGGAGGGATGTTGCTTTGGTGAACAAGACTTGTGATATGTTGGTGGATGAGCTTAGGATTCCTCCTTCTTGGTACCAGCTGGCGAACAAGGGTTTAGTTTGTAATGCTTATGGGAGGTGGGTGAAACCAAGGAGAG
Organism: Casuarina equisetifolia; assembly: GCA_028551475.1. Taxonomy (NCBI): domain Eukaryota; kingdom Viridiplantae; phylum Streptophyta; class Magnoliopsida; order Fagales; family Casuarinaceae; genus Casuarina; species Casuarina equisetifolia. The sequence goes on along the minus strand of CM052357.1, from coordinate 1,855,180 downwards.
ATCCAGAAGACATACCTTCGCCTCATAGAGAGTAGATGTCCTCACTTTTGTTATGGGAGTTAAAACTTAAAGTGTGTTTGAGACAATACTATACGTTGTATGAACCACATTTCAGTTCATAAGAAAATAAATTGTGCTTTGAATTCTTTGGTACCGAGCCTCCAATTATAATGCGTATGGTACAACTGCTTTGGAACTCCTATCTTCAACCCCACGAAGAACAAACAGGAAGACATAATAAAGGCAGAGAAACAAGGTCTAAACACTAGAAAATTATTAAGCTTCAGATTGGACTCTCATCTTGTTATTTCTTGAAGGAAAAATAAATCATAATAAACCTAAGATACCTTAAGTTGGACTACTATGAAATTGTGATATACATATGTACTGCAAAACCTTTTAGAATATGGAACCAACTTGACAAAAGGAAATGTATCCTTAAAATAACACACACGAATGACGAATGTGGTTCCAAGCTGTGAATCTCTGGGACTATGTTAGAGTTTAGCTTGCAGAAGTTGCTTAGATAAGGGAAATTCTTTAGTCTTCTATCATTATTTAGAAGAAGTTTCAATGACCTAAAATTAAATATACTTACCCGGGGACCATGAATGTAGAACAATAGGTCTTGTGGGAGCCAAGAATTTGTTATGTCCTCAGTCATCACCTACACTAAGTTTGAGCTACACCTAATTAGTAATTGGATTCTGCATAGCTAGGGTCCATTATTGAGGCCCCTTTGTCGGCCAACCTACCACTTTTGAGATCATTATAGCTTCTTAGTTTTTAAGAATATCTTCAAGTCTCTCCTCTGGAGCCAATTTGCCACCATAAATATTGCTAAGAGTCTTGCCTATAATAGGTAAGCTAAACATATTGAGATTAATTTTCATCTCATTCACATGAAGATTGATAACAACATTTATTCAAACTCATTACATTCCTACTAACAATAAACTTGCAAACCTCCAATGAAAATTCTTTGGGGCTACCAACATTCTCATAATCTTTGGAAACTAGGTGTATATGACAATTACAAGAAAATAAAAATGTGAATTAATTCATCAAAAAATTAGAGAGCAGGTTCAAGTTGCTACTATGTATAGTTGTAATCCTTCAAAATTTCTCAAATTGTATGATGACTTCTTTCAGTAAATATATTCTATGATTTTTATTAATCTCATATTAAAAATATCAATTATCTATTTTTTGAATGTATATGGACAAAGATCATTTGGTGAAATATTTTTGCCCAATGTGGAATCTAATGTGATATTAGAGAACATAATGAACTATAATAGATGATAAAAATAATCAAAGGTTAGTGGTTAAATGAAATAGAGGACACTTTCAAGAAAAAACAATTGATGTTAATATTTTCTTAGCAAAAGTAAAGAAAATATTATGAGTGAGAGTTTTTTGTTTAGAAATATAAAATCATTTTAAGAAAATGTTATTTTAAGAGAAATTTGAGCTATCATCTTTTCATAGATGCATTGATTTTTATAATACTAGGGTATGTCCCGATATTTTTTTATTTCAATATTTGTCAATACAAGTTATCTTTCCACCAAAAAAAAGATAATAATCGAATCCTTGCTATAGGTTTCAAGAAGCAATAACGAAATTAACTGATGGCGTAATAAAAGTGCGGGAGTTTTAATTCCAAGGTGTACGTGTTGAAAGTCAAAAGGCCTCACTGCTTCTATATTTGAGCCAGAAGTGTTCTCCGCCCGGTACTTGTTGGAATTATTATGTTGAGAATGGATAAATTCTATTCTTTGTATTCGTCAAATGGGTTCAAACTCCCGAGTTCTAAAATGCATAATTCGCGACATAAGGTTAGAATACTAAGCACCGTGTCCTGAAAGTCAATAAGTGTTTGCAGCTTCCTGTCTCATATGCTATTGGCAGAGGAGGCTACCTATATTAATCAACTTACAGCATGATGTAAACTTAGTTAAATGCAAAATAATTACCAATATAAAATAGTCAGGGACATTCTTATGATGAGATCATTTATAATATCATACCAAATTAAATATGAGTTTCTTAATTTTTTAAGTAGTTGAATATACAAGTTTTCAATTGTTTTGAATAATAAAATTTATTTCTTACAATTTTTTTAATGGCTTTAAGGGTTACACATTTAGAATGCTTGCTAACTTCAAAGGAGAAAAGGAAGGGAAATCTCATAATTTTGTTCATTATCATATAACTGTTTTAGGGTTAGCTCTTTTATGGGACTTTGGATTTGGTTTTGGTACTATCACTTTAAGTAATTTTGCGTGTTTATATAGAAAACAAAAGAAAAAGGAGAATAAATCCTTATATAAATAGAAAAATATCAAAATAGAGATCGCTTCGAAAGTTTCAAAGTAAAAAACGTCGAGAATTGGAATTATTACGTGAACGATGTTTGCCGCTACTCCAATCCTCGTTCTTCTCCCAGCAGTCTTTTTGGACGAAATGAGTTCATTACATTTCTTACTTATTGCTAAAAAATCATGGCATATAACTGAATCCGAGTTTTATTGGCATTAAAATTGATTTGGGATAGTTTCTATGGATGATTTAGAAAGCAACCCACCTTCATTGGCTACTTTGTTCAACCCAGCCCTTTAAACACGGTGAAGAATTGACTGAATACTTCGTGCACGTGTCGAAACTCTTAAAAGCTTCTGCGCACTTCTGGAGAATTTTTAGTCTGTATCGTCACCTACCTCAAACTCGGATTCAACTATCCAGGGATCCACGGAGAGAAGACGTAACTTCATAATATTGACGGGTTTCAGAGTTCTACCTGTACATTTCGGTTGGATGCTAGGAGGGATGTTGCTGTGGTGAACAAGGCTTGTGATAGGTTGGTGGATGAGCTAAGGGTCCCTCATTGCTGGTAGCAATTGGGCAACACTCCTAAGAAACCATCAAAAGTCGATGTGACTTGTCATTCTCTACATATGCTGTCAAAGCAGTATCCCTTATTGTGGAGATACCATTTTAATTTACCCTCTAGTCCTTTAAGCAAGACCAAAAGTATGTGATCGCCTAGACATGCTAAAAAGAAAATTGGCACCATGTATCGATGTGAATCATTAGTTTTTTTTTTTCTTTTGTGCTTCTTTCCATAATACAAGAGGTATTTATAAATGTTTTGAAGGATTTGACCGCTATTACCATATAAAAAAAATAATTCAGTCATATGATTACTATGTTAGATTATTTTATGGTTATAACTATGATTCCAAATAGGGTATAACGTCCATTATTTGTTTTACGTACAGTTTCCCAAGTGTTGGCAGATTTATGTTAATCATACATGACATACATATAACGCATAAGAACTTTATATATTTATTTATTTATTGAAATGGCTCAGTACCTTGATCACTGTTAATTTTTGTTAAATGCATGAGTTTATTCATCTAAGAATAAGATAATACAACAGTTTAAGAACAAACTTTAGCATTACAATTTATCTCCTTCTATTGCTTTGACAATTTATTATAGTTTTTTATTCCATCCACTTATATGAGTTAAATTCCATTGTAAGAAAAAATCATTTTTCAAATCATCTTTGTCCATGTACATGAAAAAAAGAAATGACTTCTATTATTTAGGTAAGACTAACAAAAATCAAAATATATATTAACCATAATGAATCATCATATAATTTTTTTCTGTTATAGAAAATTTATTTTGACAAACTAGCCATCTAATAAAATTAACTTTGTCGATGTCATTTGTCAAAATTAGATGTTGTTATTTATATATATATTTATATATTTATATATCTATGTATTTACCACTAAACTATGAATTTAACATGTAAAATTAACAGTTAAATTTTTAATGGTTAGACTTATATTTTATCTTTTATGTTATTACAAGGTATGACTTTTTAACCCAGTCTTTTGTTATCATTCAAATATATCAAGGTTTTGTCTTGGTTTCTAAAAACATAAAGAAGAGAGAGAGAGAGAGAGAAAAAAAAAAAAAAACTCAAGATCGACAAGAGATTCTCTTCTTTCGTAGCACTTTCTCTGTGATCGTTGATTACTAACAAAATAACACTATAGAGGTTATTTTCTACATGTGACAAAATTATATATATATATATATATATATATCTTCCTTAACCCCAATTTCAACTCTACAACTACCAGTCTCCCACCTCAAGTCAACTTGGTACAATTCCCGTTATATTATAGGATAGCTTGTTTGTGAAGCCCCTTTAATTGCAGGACTTCAACTCTTCTTCCCGGGCAAGTTCTTTACTTATTCTTGTCTCTCTTACAAGGCTTTTACTAGATTTCTGGAGACGTAGACCTTTGTTGTTGTCGATAGATATTCCTTGCATGTTATGACCGAATCCTTGATACACGTGAATCTTTTGATGCATGAATTGGAATATTTAGCTCTTTTATAGATGGGATATCTTTTTGTTTCAACAAGCAATAAAAGAAATTGACTGATTGCTTGATAAACGTGCAGGATTTTGAATTCCAAGGTGTACTTGTTGAAAGTCAAAAAACTTTGCTACTTCCGTAGTTGAGCCGGAAGTATTTTCCGTCCCGTACCTGTTGCAGTATTATGTTTGAGAATGGATGTATCATACTCTTTGTATTAGTCAAATGGATTCAGACTCCCAGCTCTAAAATGCATTATTCAAAATATAAGGTTATAATACTAAGCACCGTGTCCTAAAAGTAAAGAAATGTTTGCAGCTTCTTGTTTCACAAGCCATTAGCGGAGGGGCCTACTTATAATAATCAACTTATGGCATGACATGAACTTTGTTAAATAAAAATTAATTAGCAATATACAATAATTAGGAGCATTCTTATGATGAAATTATTTATAATATTACATCACATTGAATATAATTTTCTCAAGTGTTTAAGAACATTGAATATATATGGTTTCAGTTGTTTTGAAATTCCTTTTATATGATAAAATCTATCTCCTGTAATTATTTTATTGACATTTAGAATGCTTATGAACTTTAAAGGAGAAAAGAAAGGGAAATCTCATAATTTTGTTCATTATCATGTCCGTTTTTTAGATTAGGATTGGCTCTTAGCTCCCGGTGACCAAGCCTTATAGACGAAGTTGACCTGGTCACTTCATCTGCACCTCTATATACCATCCACCCCCATGATTCCCTCAGCAACCTTCGTCCTCCAGATTCCAGGCATTACCAAGTGATCAGAACTTGAACTCCATTAATCATCTATAATCAACTTCCTGCCACTGAATTCAGCATGATCAAGCTTTCTGTAACGCATGCTTATCAAGAATCTGTTCTCTCTCCCCACGAAACAAAACAATCCAAAGGGGTTTCCCGTTTCGCCGAATCACTCTCTCATCTCCTCCATCTCCATGCTGAAACCCTCCTTCCAGTTGGAGCTCATATGGTGAAGGAAAGCAATCCACTCGAACAGCTTCTCGAAAAGAGGTCATAGCAGACCAGTGGCAAGAGATTCAGGGTTCCTCGGACTGGAAGAACCTTTTGGAACCTCTTCACCCTTGGCCTCGAAGAGAGATTGTCAAATATGGAGAATTCGCAAAAGCAACGTAAGATTCTTTTGATTTTGATTCTTTCTCTGAGTATTGTTTGAGTTGCAGGTACAACCGGAGCAAGTTGTTCGAGAAACTGGGCCTAAATAGAAATGCTTACGTTGTCAGCAAGTATATTTATGCCATGTCGCAGATAGATATGCCGCAGTGGCTGCAGAAGTCCCATTTGGTGGAGACTCGAATTGGATGGGCTACGTTGCTTTGAGCGACGAGGAAGAGACACAGAGGATTGGGCGGAGAGATATTGTGGTGGCGTGGCGTGGAACTGTGGCACCTTTGGCGTGGTACGAGGATATACAACTGAAGCTAGAGCCATTTGGGCAAGGGGATGCTAAAGTTGAACATGGCTTCCTAAGTATTTACACCGGCAAGAGTGAATCCACGAGGTACAACAAGGCAAGTGCGTCAGAACAAGTCATGCAAGAAGTGACCAGGCTTGTGAGATTTTACAAGGAGAAAGGCGAAGTAGTTAGCCTCACGATCACGGGACATAGCTTGGGCGGTGCATTAGCTCTCCTCAACGCTTTCGAAGCAGCATCAGCAATTCCCAACGTTCACGTTAGCGTGACTTCCTTCGGCGCTCCGAGGGTGGGCAACTTCGCTTTCGAGGATGAGCTTCAAAAGCTGGGAGCGAAAACTGAGAGCGGTGTGTTGGGTTGGTCCAGCCTATATTCGGGGACTTACTATTGGGTCCAATTAGGGTAATGTGGCCCTAAGGTTTAAAAGGAAAAATATAGGGTTTTTCCTTTAAGAGAAGAGGTGAGTGGCCGTCAAAGAAAAGAGAGTGAGAGAAAATAAAAGAGCAGAATTTCGCAGGAATTAGAGGCCCTGCGCAGCAGTTGATCAAAAGTCTGGTCAAGGTCGATCCGTGGTCCGATTGAACTGATTTTTTGTCAGCAGGTTCGGGATTGGGTGTTCTTCATTGTGAACGGTTGGATCATCGTTTGGAGCTCTTGAAGTCAGCAGATTGTGGTCGAAAATCTGGGTGATATTTCTCCAACTTTTTCTTGGTTAAGTTGTTGTTTACAACTTGTTTCTTCACTATTTATTGGTGATTCTATTATTGTTGAATCAGTGAATCTTAGTCCTGTTGCTATTGTTAAGGACTTGATTGGGTTGTAACCTAACGATTGATATAGTGGAGATTTGGGTGGACTCCGTGATCGGTCCCGTGGTTTTTTATCCTTCACATTGAAGGAGTTTTTCCACGTAGAAATTCTTTTGTGTTGATTGTGATTTGCTTATTTTACATGTGATTCAAATACATCATTGGTGTTTTAGTATTTCCTCATAGGTTCAATCAAAGTGGGAAACTTTATACGTCGTTTTTCCCTTCAGAGTGGTATCAAGAGCTTAGGTTGTAGTTGTTTTATCTTTGGATTTGATTGAACAATGGAACTAAGCACTAACAGGATGATTAGTTTGAATGGAAGAAACTATCATGTTTGGAAGGGTAAGATGGAAAATTTGCTTTATGTGAAGCGTTGGCACTTACCGATGTTTAGTGAAACTAGACCAGATAACATGAGTGAGGCCGATTGGACTCTTGAGCATAAAATTGTATGCGGGTTCATTCGACAATTTGTAGATAAGAATGTTTTGAATCACATTAGTAAAGAAACACATGCTCGGACTCTATGGAACAAACTTGAATCTTTGTATGCTCGAAAGACTGGAAATAATAAGATGTATTTGATGAAGCAACTTATTAGCTTGAAATACAAAGATGGGCAATCCATATCTGATCATTTGAATGAGTTTCAAGGAATGTTAGATCAACTTTCAAGCATGAATATGAAGTTTGAAGATGAAGTACAAGGACTTTGGTTACTTGGTACTTTACCAGAATCTTGGGAAACATTTCGTATGTCAGTGAGTAACTCTGCTCCCGATGGTATTGTCACTATGGATTTTGCCAAGACTAGTATTTTGAATGAAGAGATGAGAAGAAAGAGTCAGGGTTCTTTGTCTCATTATGAAGCTTTGGTTGTTGAAAATAGGGGAAGAAGTCATAGTAGAGGTCCGAGAGGTTATGACAAAAGTCAAAGTAAGTCTAGATCATGGCATAAAAATGTGGAGTGCCATCATTGTGGCAAGATGGGTCATATCAAGAAAAATTGCTTCCAGCTGAAAAATGAAAAGAAAAATGGTAAAGGTAGAAATGAGAAGAAGAAAGTTAATGAAAGTGAGGAAAAGAAGGACAACAATGATAATGATCGAGTTGCAGCAGCTACTAATGAACTTGTTATTGTGTGCTATGATGATAATGTGAATTTTGCAAGAAATGAGACAACTTGGGTAATTGATAGTGGTGCTTCTCTTCATATTACTTCCAATAGGAAGTTCTTTACTTCTTATACTCCTGAAAACTTTGGCACATTGAAGATGGGTAATGATTGCTTGGCTAAAGTTGCAGGTATGGGAGATATATGCTTGGAGACTTGTAATGGATCTAAGTTGGTTCTCAAGAATGTTAGACATGTACCAAAAATTCGCTTGATTTTGATTTCTACCGAACAACTTGATGATGAAGGTTTTTGCAATATCTTCAATAATGGACAATGGAAACTTACTAAGGGTTCATTAATTATTGCTAAAGGTAAGAAAGAGTCTTCTTTGTATTTATTTCAGGCCAAGATTTCTAAGAATATTTGTAATGTAGTGGAAGATAGGAATGCAAGTGCTTTATGGCACAAAAGGTTAAGTCATATGAGTGAGAAGGGCATGAATATGTTGGCAAAGAAGAACTTGTTATCTGGGATTAAGAGTGCAAAACTTGAGAAATGTGCACATTGTTTAGCTGGAAAACAGAAAAGAGTTTCATTCTATAGTCACCCTCCTTCAAGAAAATCAGATTTATTGGAGTTAGTACACTCAGATGTTTGTGGCCCAGTTAACCCGAGGACGCTTAGTGGAGCATCCTACTTTGTGACCTTTATTGATGACTACTCAAGAAAGGTTTGGGTTTATGCTTTGATGTCAAAAGATCAAGTGCTAGATGTGTTTAAGCAGTTTCAAGTTTCAGTAGAGCGGCAAACTGGAAAGAAGTTGAAATGCATTCGATCAGACAATGGTGGTGAGTACATTGGACCATTTGATGAGTATTGTAGGCAACATGGTATTCGACATCAGAAGACACCTCCAAAAACACCTCAGTTGAATGGTATAGCGGAACGAATGAACAGGACATTGGTTGAGAGAGTTAGATGCATGATTTTAAATGCTAACTTGCCAAAGACATTTTGGGGTGAGACATTACTTACAGCAGCTTATGTTATCAATCTATCTCCAACTGTTGCTTTAGATGGTGATGTGTCAAATAGAGTTTGGTTTGGCAAGGATGTTTCCTATAACCATCTAAGAGTATTTGGTTGCAAAGCATTTGTTCATATTCCAAAGGATGAGAAGTCTAAGTTAGATGTCAAGACACGAGAATGTATATTTCTTGGTTATGGTTCTGATGAATTTGGCTACAGGTGTTATGATCCAGCTGTGAAGAAAATTGTGAGGAGTCGTGATGTTGTATTTTTTGAGAATCAAAATATGACAGATATTGGCCAGAGCGAGAAAAATATGTCACAAGGCTCTAAGATTGGTATTGATATTGATCTAATTCCTTCAAATGATTTACAGCGATAGTTACCAGAACAAGATGAGAGTGATATTCAGCATGATGTTCAGGATCAGGTTCAGAATGACCAACAGGTTGCAGATAATAGTGACACTCAAACAGATAATGTTGTTGATGTTCAGCAGAATCCATCTTCAGTTCCACCATTGAGGAGGTCTACTAGAGGTCGCCATCTATCCTCTAGATACTCCACTAAGGAGTATGTATTGTTGACTGATGCAGGTGAGCCTGAGAGCTTTGAAGAAGTAGCAGAGGATGTGGATAAGAAAAAATGGGTTGATGCAATGCAAGATGAGTTGAAATCTTTGCATGATAATCAAACATTTGAGTTGGTGACATTGCCTAAGGGCAAGAAAGCTTTGAAGAATCGTTGGATTTATAGATTGAAGCATGATGAAAATTCTTCACAACCCCGATACAAAGCCAGACTAATTGTTAAAGGTTTCAGTCAGAAAAAGGGAATTGATTATGATGAGATTTTCTCACATGTTGTGAAAATGTCCTCAATTCGAGTGGCTTTGGGATTGGTTGCCAGTCTTGATCTTGAAATTGAGCAAATGGATGTAAAGACTGCTTTTCTTCATGGTGACCTAAATGAAGAAATTTATATGGAGCAACCAGAGGGTTTTAAAGAAAAAGGTAAAGAGAACTATGTTTGCAAGCTAAAGAAAAGTTTATATGGCTTAAAACAGGCACCGAGACAATGGTATCGAAAATTTGAGTCTTTTATGGGGGAGCAAGCCTATAAGAAGACAAATTCTAATCATTGTGTGTTTGTGCAGAAGTTCTCAGATGATGATTTTATCATTCTACTACTTTATGTAGATGACATGCTTATAGTTGGTAAGAATGCTGCAAGAATTGAAAAGTTGAAGCAAGAGTTAAGTAAGTCATTATCAATGAAAGACTTAGGCTCAGTGAAGCAAATTCTTGGTATGAGAGTTAGTCGTGACAGAAAAGCCAAGAAGTTGTGGTTGTCTCAAGAAGAGTATATCAAGAAAGTGCTTCAGAGGTTTTGTATGGATAAAGCTAAAGTGGTGAGCACGCCTCTTGCTACACACTTTAAGCTTAGTAAGAAACAATGTCCTGTAGATGAGGAAAACAGAAAAGATATGGAAAGAGTTCCTTATGCTTCGACTGTTGGTTGTTTAATGTATGCAATGATTTGTACAAGGCCAGATATAGCTCATGCAGTTGGAGTAGTTAGCAGATTTACTTCTAATCCTGGAAGAGAACATTGGAATGCAGTGAAGTGGATTCTAAGGTATCTTCGAGGCACTTCTAGTTTGAAACTTTCATTTGGGAGTGATAAGCCTATTCTTGTGGGATATACAGATTCTGATATGGTAGGAAATATTGATAATAGAAGATTTACTTCAGGCTACTTGATTAAGTTTTCAGGGGGAGCTGTGGCATGGCAATCAAGATTACAAAAATGTATTGCTCTATCTACAACGGAAGCAGAATTTATTGCAGCAACAGAAGCATGTAAAGAGTTGCTTTGGATGAAAGAATTCATAAAAGAACTTGGTTTTGTGCAAGAAAGGTATGTGTTATTTTGTGATAGTCAAAGTGCTATACGTCTTGCTAAGAACTCTACGTTTTATCAAAGATCAAAACATATCGATGTAAGGTATCATTGGATATGAGATATCATGGAAACTAAAGAGGTTGCACTTGAAAAGGTACATACTGAGGATAATGGTTCTGAAATGATGACAAAGGCTCTATGGCGAGAAAAGTTTGAGTTTTGTCGGCATGAGGCCGGTTTGGATTGTGCTTGAGAAATGGACATATGAAATCTCCCTCATTTGGGCTGGAGGGGGAGAATTGTTGGGTTGGTCCAGCCCATATTTGGGGACTTATTATTGGGTCCAATTAGGGTAATGTGGCCCTAAGGTTTAAAAGGAAAAATATAGGGTTTTTCCTTTAAGAGAAGAGGTGAGTGGCCGTCAAAGAAAAGAGAGTGAGAGAAAATAAAAGAGCAGAATTTCGCAGGAATTAGAGGCCCTACGCAGCAGTTGATCAAACGTCTGATCAAGGTCAATCTGTGGTCCGATTGAGCTAATTTTTTGTCAGCAGGTTCGGGATTGGGTGTTCTTCATTGTGAACGCTTAGATCGTCGTTTGGAGCTCTTGAAGTCAGCAGATTGTGGTCGAAAATCTGGGTGATATTTCTCCAACTTTTTCTTGGTTAAGTTGTTGTTTACAACTTGTTTCTTCACTATTTATTGGTGATTCTATTATTGTTGAATCAGTGAATCTTAGTCCTGTTGCTATTGTTAAGGACTTGATTGGGTTGTAACCTAACGATTGATATAGTGGAGATTTGGGTGGACTCCGTGATCGGTCCCGTGGTTTTTTATCCTTCACATTGGAGGAGTTTTTCCACGTAGAAATTCTTTTGTGTTGATTGTGATTTGCTTATTTTACTTGTGATTCAAATACATCGTTGGTGTTTTAGTATTTCCTCATAGGTTCAATCAAAGTGGGAAACTTTATACGTCGTTTTTCCCTTCACGGTGACCAAGGAAGACGTAGTCCCTCGTATGCCAGGGCTTGTCTTTAACGAAAATTTACAAAAATTTGATGATATCGCAGGGACATTGGAATGGGTTTACAGCCATGTGGGAGTTGAGTTGAAACTCGACGTTCATTCATCTGCATACCTCAAACACAGACTTAACCTAACAGGGTTCCATAGCCTCGAGGCGTACCTTCATCTTGTCGATGGGTTTCTTATTACAAGCACGACATTTCGGTTTGATGTGAGGGATGTTGCGTTGGTGAACAAGGCTGGTGATATGTTGGTGGATGTGCTTAGGATTCCTCCTTCTTGGCGGCAGTTGGCGAACAAGGGTTTAGTTTGTAATGCTTATGGGAGACGGGTGAAGTCGAGGAGAGATTCGGAAGGCATACCTTCGCCTGGTAGAGAGAAAAGCGTCTGCATTTTTGTTATAGGATTTGAAAAACAAGGTGTAATTGAATCAATACTTAATGTTGAATGAATCACATTTCCGTTCATAACAAAATAAATTATGTTTTTTAGCTTGTATCTATTGTATATAGACTGAGTGAAATAGAAAACGTTTTTAAAGAAGAACAATTGATATTCTTATTCTTTTAGTAAAAGTAGTACGAAAAAAACCTTATTTATTTAGAAATATAAAACTCTCCCTAGAAAATATAATTTTAAGTAAAATTTGGAAGTTTTTAACTTTTATCTTTTTTATAAATATGATGGTTTTTATATTGTTAGGGTATGCATTTATGCTTATATACTTTAATTTTTATTAATTCAATTTACCTTTCCACAAACAAAAAAAAAATTATGCTTCAACATCTTTGGTATTGAGCCTCTAATTATAATACCTATACTACACCTGCATTGGAACTCTAATCTTCAACCCCACAAATAACATATATATATAGAGATTTGTTATAACCCTAATTTCAACTCTACAACTTCCAGTATCCCACCTCAAGTCAAATTGCTAAAACACCCTTCATATTAAGGATCAATTGTTCCTGAAGCACTTCTTAATTGAAGGATTTCATCTCTCTTTACCGGGCATGTTCTTTACTGGTTCTTGTCTCCATTACAAGTCTTTTTGTTAGATTTCTGGAGGACGAAGATCTTTGTTCTCGACGATAGAATCCTTGAGACATGTGAAACTTTGATGCATGAATTTGAATATTTAGCTCTTTGTTTCAACTAGCAATAAAAGAAATTGATTGATTGCTTCATAAACGTGCGGGAGTTTGAATTCCAAGGTGTACGTGTTGATAGTAAAAAAACCAAACTTGCTACTTCCGTACTTGAGCCGGAATTATTCTCCGTCGGGTACCTGTTGGAGAATGGATGTATCATAGATTTTGTATTAGTCAAATGGGTCCAAACTCCCGAGTTCTAAAATGCATTATTCACAATATAAGGTTAGAATACTAAGCTCCGCGCCCAAAGTAAGGAAGTGTTTGCAGCTTCTTGTCTCACATGCCAATAGCGGAGGGGGCTACCTACAATAATCAACTCATGGCATGACCAAAAATTTGTTAAATATAAACTAATTAGCAATATACAATAGTTACACACATTCTTATGATGAAATTATTTATAATATTATATCAAATCAAATATAATTTTCTCAAGTCTTTGAGCACATTGAAAATAGAAAGTTTCAATTGTTTTAAAATTCCTTTTATATAAAAAATCTATCTCTCGTAACTATTGTATTGACATTTAGAACGTTTGCAAACTTCAAAGGAGAAAAGAAAGGGAAATCTCATAATTTTGTTCATTCTCGTGTAATTTTTTAGATTAGGATTTCTCTTTTATGGGACATTGAATTTGGCTTTGGAACATTTATTCTAAGTAATTTTTATGCTTATTTGAAATTAAAAGGAAAATGAAAAAGAGAATAAATCCTTAGATAAATAGAAAAATATCAAGGTAGAGATTGTTGTGCAAGTTTCAAAGTAAAAAGGTCAAGATTTGGAATTTTTTTTTGGTTGAAATGTAAGTTTACATTAATATAAAGTAGTGTACAAAAGTAAAGAGGCATACCCCAACTTTAAAATTTTCAACAACTATGCAAAGATAGAAGCTGAAAGCCTCCAAATCTCACTCAAAATGACATTTTCCTGTGAGGATTTTACATTTTGAAACAAAAAAGCTCTCCCTCGTATAGTTTTCCTTACTTTAGCCAAGAGGATAGGAATGTTGACTATTCTATGTTGAAATCGTCTTTTATTTTGTTTTGTCCATATGTAATAAATACAAGCTAAAAATGATATTTTAAGAAGCTTTACAACCAAATCCTTTCCTTTAGTTGCTCTAATCATCCATTGCAATTCTTCATTCCATCCTCCAATATGACATCGAATTCCATTCTGAGCAAGGATAGTCTTCCAAACCATCATTGTCCATGGACATTCAAAAAAGAGATGATTCTTATTTTCAACATGGGATTGACAAAAGTCACAGTATAAGTTAACTAAAGGAAGCCATCGTACCATTCTTTCTGCTGTAGATAGTCGATCTTAACAAACTAGCCATCCAATAAAATTATGTTTGCAAATGCCCCATGTCCAAATTAAATCATACCAATCTACTTTTTCAGTGACTGGTTGAAGGTCTTGATAAATTTGTTTACAGCAATAGGTAGACGTATAAATAATCTGAGTAAGTGTAGGCCTTAGTTTGAGAAGGCCTCTCCAACTCCATGCCATGGTGCCTTTGATATTAAGCTGCATTACTAAAGTTCTTTTACATTTTGTACTATGGATTCATTTACTTCATAATGAAACGTCTGGAAGATGGATGAGTTTTCAAAGCATACGTCCCAAAAGGACTTTATTCAAAGTTTCAGATTTGGTAATCCTAATCCTCCTTCCTTCTTTGGTAAGCAAACTATTTTCCAAACAACTTTGTGGGAGTGTTATGTATCTGTAGTACTTGCCCATAGAAAGTTCCTAATCCATTTTCTCAATCTCATAAATTGTTTGCTTCGGCAGTAAGAAAACTTGCATCCAAAATGTACATGTGGAAATTAAGACTGATTTTACCAATTGTAACCTTCCTGCAAAGCTAAGATGTTTTAGTCCCCAACCTTCTATTCTTCCAAATATTTTATCTGTTAGACCTTTGCAATCAGCATGAGTCTTTTCATAATCAAAGGAACTCCAAGATATCGAATAGGGATTGTACCCATAGGGAAAGGTGTGTGATCTAGGATAAGAAGTTGCTCTTGTTCTGATAACCCTGAGAAGTACATTTGGCATTTACTTGGATTGTAATATAAACCAGTGAGTTCAGCAAATTCCTCCAAAGCTTTTACAAGACAAAGCACTAACTTTATATCTCCATGGCAGAAAAGGAATAAATCATTAGCAAAGCACAAATGAGTGATTCTTTCAAGCTTGCAGTGCCAATGAAACTTAAAAGCTGATGTAGGGGTCTTTGCAATAATAATCCTGTTAAGTATCTCCATAACCAGTACAAATAAATATGGGGATAATGGGTCCCCTTGTCTTAATCCATTGGTACCTTCAAAGTAACCTATATGTTCTCCATTGAAATTTACTAAAAATCTTGTTGTAGTAATACACTCACCGATAAGATCAACAAAGTACTGGGGAGTATTAATAGCTTTCAACACTTCTAATATCGCTTCCCACTTAACCATATCATATGCTTTCATAAGATCAATTTTCATGGCCACACGCTTACCTTTGTCACTCTTGTGATAATTGTGAAGTAGTTCCTGACAAAGCATAATATTCTCAGAAAGCTGGCGTCCTTTGATGAAAGCAGTTTGGTTTTGGCTTATCACTGTAAAGAGAATGACACTCAACTTTTCAACTAACATCTTGAATATAATTTTGTAGATAACATTGCAACATGCGATGGGTCGGTAATCTTTATTACAATTAGGATTTGGAATTATTATGTGAACGATATTTGCCGCTACTCAATGCCCCTTCTTCCCCAGCAGCCTTTTTCGACGAAATGCGTTCATTACAATTCTTACTTCTTGGAAGAAAATCATGGCATGCTATGACTGAATGAGAGTTTTATAGGCATCAAAAGTGACATTGGATGGTTTCGATGGATGAACTAGAAAAAAGCTCATCTTCATAAGCTACTTTCTTCCACCCAAACCCTTAAACACAATGAAGAACTGACTGAATGCTCCGTGTTGAAACTCTCAAGAGCTTCAGTGTACTTCTGCTGGATTAAAGTCCAAGTCAAGAAGTTAGGTTTCATTAACTTTCGGCGAGTTGCAGAGACCCGGACCCATTGAAGCTTTCAACACTATTAACTCCCGGTGACCAAGTCTTGCAGACGAAGTTGGCTTGCTCACTCATCTGCCAACTATATACACCCTCTACCCCCATGGTTCCCTCAGCAACCTTTCTCCTCCAGATTCCAGGCATTACCAAGTGATCAGAACTTGAACTTCATCAATGAACAATAATCATCTTCCTGACACTGAATCCACCATGATCAGGCTTTTTGTAACCGATGCTTGTCAAGAAGCTATTCTCTCTCCCAACGAAACAAAATCATCAAATGGGGTTTTGCGTTTCGCGGAATCACTCTCTCATCTCCTCCATAACCATGCTGAAACCCCTCATCCCACTTCCAGCTCATATGATGAAGAAAAGCAATATACTCCAGCAGCTTCTCCGAAGGAGGTCATAGCAGACAATTGGCAAGAGATCCAGGGTTCTTCAGACTAGAAGAACCTTTTGGATCCTCTTCACCCTTGGCTTCGAAGAGAGATTGTCAAATATGGAGAATTCGCACAAGCAACGTACGATTCTTTCGATTTTGATTCTCTCTCGGAGTACTGTGGGAGCTGCAGGTACAGCTGCTGCAACTTGTTCGAGAAACTGGGCCTTAGTAGAAATGGTTACATTGTTAGCAAGTATATTTACGCCATGTCGCAGGTAGATATGCTGCAGTGGCTGCAGAGGTCCCATTTGGTGGAGACTTGGAGCAAGGACTCGAATTGGATGGGCTACGTTGCGGTGAGCGACGAGGAAGAGACACAGAGGATTGGGCGGAGAGATATTGTGGTGGCGTGGCGTGGAACGGTGGCACCACTGGAGTGGTACGAGGATATACAACTGAAACTAGAGCCACCTGGGCAAGGGGATGCTAAAGTTGAGCATGGCTTCCTAAGTATTTACACCGGCAAGAGTGAATCCACGAGGTACAACAAGGCAAGTGCGTCAAAACAAGTCATGCAAGAAGTGACCAGGCTTGTGAGATTTTACAAGGAGAAAGGCGAAGTAGTTAGCCTCACGATCACGGGACATAGCTTGGGCGGTGCATTAGCTCTCCTCAACGCTTACCAAGCAGCATCAACAGTTCGCAACGTTCATGTTAGCGTGATTTCCTTCGGTGCTCCCAGGATCGGCAACGATGCCTTTCGGGATGAGCTTCATCAGTTGGGAGTGAAAACACTGAGAGTAGTGACCAAGCAAGACGTTGTCCCTCGGATGCCAGGGCTTGTTTTTAACGAAAATTTACAGAAATTTGATGACATCGCAGGGACATTGGAATGGGTTTACAGCCATGTGGGAGTTGAGTTGAAACTCGATGTTCATTCATCTCCATACCTCAAACACGGACTCAATTTAGCAGGCTTCCATAGCCTTGAGACATACCTTCATCTTGTCGATGGGTTTCTTAGTATGACCACGACATATCGGTTTGATGCGAGGAGGAATGTTGCTTTGGTGAACAAGGCTTGTGATCTGTTGGTGGATGAGCTTAGGATTCCTCCTTCTTGGCTGCAGTTGGCGAACAAGGGTTTAGTTTGCAATGCTTATGGGAAATGGGTGAAGCCGAGAAGAGATCTAGAAGACATACCTTCGCCTACCAGAGAGTAATGCGTCCTCACTTTTGTTATGGGTTTTGAAAAACAAGGTGCACTAGAATCAATACCATATGTTGTATGAATCACATTTCAGTTCCTAAGTAAATATATTATGTTTCAACGTCTTTGGTACTGAGCCTTCAATTATAATATGTATAGTACAACTGCGTTGGAACTCTAATCTTCACCCCACAAATAACAAATACCATAAGAAAGACACTAAAACCAGTTCTAAGCTTGGAATGGGCTCTCATATGATTTTTTTCATGAAGGGAAATAACGTCATGATAAACCTGACCCACCTTAATTTGCACTGCCGTCAACCACAAAGCCTTTAAGAATATAAACCAACTTAATAACAAGATATTTATCCTTGAAAGAACACCCACAAACAATAGGAAAGTAGTTCCAAGCTATTAATCACTTAGAGTTTATTACTGTTTAGCTTCAAAGAGTTGCTTAGTTAAGGGCACTTCTTTGGATTTCTGTGATTATTTAGAAGAAGTTTCAGTGTCTTAAAATTAAATATGCTTACCATGGGGACCATGAATGTAGTATAATATGCCTTGTGCAAGCCAAGAATTTATTATGTCCTTAGTCATCACCTACACTAAGCTTGAACAATGCCTAATTAGTAATTGGATTCTGCATAGCTAGGATCCATGATTTAGGCTCCTTTGTTGACTAACCTACCGCTTTTGAGATCATTATAACTTCTTGTTTTTTAAGAAGATCTTCAAGTCTCTCCTCTAGAGCCAATTAGCCACCATAAATATTGCTAAGAGTCTTGCCTATAATAAGCAAGCTAAACATATTGAGATTAATTTTCATCTCATTCACAAGAAGATCGATAACAACATTTATACAAACTTGTTACATTCTTACTGACAATAAACTTGCAAACCTCCAATGAAAATTCTTTGGGCCTACCAACATTCTCATCATCTTTGAAAAGTAGGTGTATATGACAATTACAAGCAAATGAATATGTGAATTTATTCATCAAAGTATTAGAGAGTGAGTTTAAGTTACTAATATATATAGTTGTTACCCTTCACGGTTCCCCAGCAACCTTTGTCCTCCAAATTGTATGGTGACTTCCTCTAGAAAACATAGATTGTGATTTTAATTAATCTTATATTAAAATATGATTTATCTCTTTTTTGAATATGCATGGACAATGATGATTTGGTGAAATATTCTCACCCAACATGGAATCCTATGTCACCTTAGAGAATAGAATAAAAACTATAATAGATTATCAAAACAATTAAAGGAAGGAATTTAGTTATTAAACTTCTTAAGATATTTTTTTAGCTTATATCTATTATACATGGGTTGACCAAAATAAAAGACATTTTTAGGAGAAAATAATTGATATTCTTTTTTTCTTGGCAAAAGTAAAGAAAGTAGTATGTACAAGAGCTTCTTTATTTATAAATATATAATCCTCTTAAGAAAATATTATTTTAAGTGAGACTTGAACCCTTCTAAATATCATCTTTTCACAGATGTTGTGATTTTTGTAATATTAGAATATGTCATTATACTTGTATATTTTAATATTTATTAATAAAATAAAAATAAAATAAATAAAAAAGAACGGATCTTTGCTTTATGTTTCAACAACCAATAGTGAAATTATCTGATGGCGTGGTAAAAGTGCGGGAGTTTCAATTCCAAGGTGTACATGTTGAAAGTCAAAAAGCCTTGCTGCTAGCGTGCACTTGAGCTAGAAGTGTTCTCTGTCCGGTACTTGTTGGAATTATTATGTTGAGAATGGATACATCATATTCTCCGTATTAGTCAAATGGGTTCAAACTCCCGAGTTCTAAAGTGCATAATTCATGACATAAGCTTAGAATACTAAGCATCGTGTCCTGAAAGTCAAGAAGTGTTTGCAACTTCCTGTCTCATATGCGATTAGCGGAGGAGGCTACCTATAATAATCAACTTACAGCATGACGTAAACTTATTTAAATGCAAAATACTTACCAATATAAAATAGTTAGGGACATTCTTATAATGAAATCATTTATAATATTTTATCAAATTAAATATGAGTTTCTCAAGTTTCTAAGCATGTTGAATATACAAGTTTTCAATTGTTTTGAAATTCCTTTTAAATAATAAAATTTATTTCTTACAATTTTTTTAATGACTTTAAGGGTTACACATTTAGAATGCTTGCTAACTTCAAAGGAGAAAAGGAAAGGAAATCTCACATTTTTGCTCATTATTGTATAATTGTTTTAGGGTTGGCTCTTTAATGGGACTTTGGATTTGGTTTTGGAAATTCAACTTTAAGTAATTTTGTATGTTTATATAGAAAATGAAAGAAAATAGAGAATAAATCCTTATATAAATAGAAATTATTTTTCTTTTCACTTTCGGTCGAAGATATCCAATTGTTGTCTAAAGGCAATCTAGGATACCATAAATTCCCTCAATATGGTCATTCTAAGTTTATTTATCCTTCTCAACTGCAGTAGCATTTCCTTTTCTCCAATTAGGTTTCTTTCTACTTCTTTGTTTTTTTTCTTTCTCATGCTAGCCATGAGCTTTTTCTCTTCTATTCCTATAGATTGCAACTCTAAGTCCTTAGCTTGTAACTTGGCATGTTGCCTTGTGAGAACTCTTACTAAGTCAAAGACAAATGGAAAGTGCAAAACAATCTTAAGTCAATATTCAATTGCTTAATTTCCTTATTGTTCCTTGATCACTTTACCCTTACCATTTTCTAATTGATCAATTGAATAAATTTGCTTTTGATTATTCTCCTCCAACTTTGTCAAAAAAATAGAAGAACTCCTAACTTGAAACCAATCAAATTTCGACTAGGATCTCTTCCATTTGTTAGGCACTACCAATAACATCACATACAAAAAATATCGTATCATATGATTAGAGTTTTAAGTTAGACTTTGTTTCAATACCTGCATCAATATCCGCAACAATTGTATTTGTTGCTCTTCTTTCTATATTGTTTGTCTATTAGAATATTCCAATTCTACTATGAGATCCTTTGTCAATTCATCTGCTTCAATAATTTTTTTCTTATCATATCCATTCTTATGCTTGTACACATTCTTATCTTTCAAGTGTTGGTCATGGTCATAGGGTGTTAAGATGGTAGAATCATCTACTTTTTTTTTTTTTGGTAGAAAGGTAAATTGTATTAATACATATTAAAGTACAAAAGCACAGGGGCATACCCCAGTATTACAAAAGTTACCATATCTATGAAAAGATGGAAGTTGGAAGCCTCCAAATCTCACCCAAAATAACATTGCATTAAGAAGATTTTATATTTCTAAACAAAGAAGCTCTCCCTTATACTATCTTCTTTATTTTCACTAAGAGAATAAGGATATCCATTGTTTTCCCCTGAAAACGTTGTCTATTTCGTTCAGCTCATATACAATAAATACAAGCTAAGAAAGATATCTTGAGAAGTTTGGCAGCTAAATCCCTTCCTTTTATTGCTTTGATCATCTATTGTAGTTCTTCATTCCATCCTCCAATGTCACACCGGATTCCATTCTGAGCAAGAATACTTTTCCAAATCATCCTTATCCATGCACATTCAAAAAATAGATGACTTCTATTTTCTAAATGAGATTGACAAAAATCACAATACATGTTTACTAAAGGAAGCCATCATACAATTTTTGTTGCTGTAGAAAGTTTGTCCCTACAAACAAGCCATCCAATGAAATTATGTTTGCTAATGCCACCTGTCTAAATTAAATTATACTAATCCACCGTTTCCCCAACTTGTCGAAGATCATTATAAATCTTTTAGCAACAATATGTAGGACTTGAGAGAACAAAGGTAAGTGTGGGCCTTAACTTGAGGAGACCCCGCCAACTCCAAGCCATGGTACCTTTTATGTCCAACTGCATTACTAAAGTTCTTTTATACTTTGTATTATGAATCCATTTACTCCATAATGAGCCTTTTGGGAGATTAATGAGATTCCAAAACATACGTCTTAAAAGGACTTTATTCCAAATTTTGAGGTTCAGTAAACCTAATCCCCCTTCCTTCTTCGGTGAACAAACAATTTGCCTAGCTACTTTGTGAGGACGATGCATATCTATATTACCTGCCCATAAGAATTTCCTTATCTTTTTCTCAATCTCATAAATAGTTTGTTTTGGCAATAGGAAGACTTGCATCCAAAATGTGCAAATAGAAATAAGGATAGATTTCGCCAATTGTAATCTTCCTACATAGCTTAGATGTTTCATTCCCCAACCTTCTATTCTTCCAAATATTCTACTGTTACACCTTCTTTTAATAGATTGTGTTCTTCATATGTTTTTCTTAATTTTCATTTTTTTAATATGAACCACTTGATAGGATTCATAAAAAATCACTTCATCTCCTTTGTGTCCTCCATCAAAAATTTGGTTTAGTTTTGAGGACACAACAAGTTCATCATTAGACATTTTAAGATTAATTTCTTGTGTGGTGGCTACCATTACTTCTAACTCTTTTGTATTTCCTTTTATTTTCCACACTTTAGATTCCTTAACTAAGCTTTGGATTGTTCATACTTGCACAATTTCCTTCCATAAATGGATTCTTCATGACCTTGTATGTAGAAATAATCACAAAAACCAATATTCATCTCATAAGCAATTTTTTGCCACTTTAGCATTAAGGTGAATCCTAACAAGCAAATGATTAGAAGTATCTATCTCTACACATTATTTATTGCATACAAGTAATTTTCTAAGAAAAAAGTGTGATCATTTAGCTGTAGAAAACTACCAAGTCTATTGTCTATTCTACATAAAGGTAAAGGATTGTAAAGGGGTAGAGGTAAAGTTCGTAATCAAAGCCAAATTGCTATGTATTTGGAGTGGTTACTCTTGTTCTATAGCCCTGACCTTTTATAAAGGAAAAAATGATGGTTCATAAAAACCAGTGCTTCATGTGATGAAGCCACAATGTGATTCTCTTATTAAAAAGGATGAATCTAAATACTTGGAGTAGACATGATGCTTAAAGGATTCCATAAAGGAACAACTTAATCCAAAGTTTGCAATAAGCATGAATCTACGAAATTCTACAACTTGTTCATACTTAGATGAAATTATTCAAAATAATAGTTCCCGTTTATATATTGTAGTTTCTCTTGAAGAGAAGAGAATAGACAAAATTAGTAGAGGTGATAGAAATGAGGAAGCTTTTGATTGGTAAGGATAGAAAGATGATTTGGTAGAAACTAATGGTGTAAAGGACATTACTTGCAAAGGTGACTCAAATCTTTCTGGTGGCATGCCATCCAAGTAAGTTACGGGTGGCAATGAATGGTGAGGCCACCCCACCAATGAGAGAAAAAGGAGGGGGGGTTATAAGAGTCACCATGAGATAGTTAGTGTTAAAAGTTGTTTAGTGGGTGGGGGTATTTTTGGTAAGGTTTGGGTGAGAGAGAGAGAGCCACTTTGTTGTCAACACGCTAACAAGCTAGTAATTGTTTACTAGTCTATTCAAAATGTAGATCTTGGATTGAATAATTTGTATCTCCAAACCTTTTTTTAGTGGAAATATAAATTTGTATTAATAAAATGTAAGGATATACTTTAACATTACAAAAATTACAAAAATTATTAAAAAATGAAGACTAATTTCAGCTAAGGTCATTTTAAGGAGGGCAATCTACTAATTTCAGCCCATTGTCGTCTAAACTAATCCCTAGCAACTGATGGCTTAGTAAAAGTGCGGGAGTTCCAAGGTGTACGGGTTGAAAGTCAAAAAACCTTGCGACTTCCGTACTTAGCCGGAAGTATTCTCCGTCCGGTATGTTTTGGAAGTAGAGAATGGATAAATTCTATTCTTTGTATTAGTCAAATTGGTTCAACCTCCCAAGTTCTAAAATGCGTAATTCACAGTATAAGGTTAGAATACTAAGCACCATGTCCTGTCTTTTATGCTATTAGCGGAGGAGGGTACCCAGAATAATCATCTTATGGCATGACATGACATCAACTTTGTTTAATACAAAATAATTACCAATATGAAATAGTTAGGGACATTCTTATGATGAAATCATTATAATATTATATCAAATTAGATTGATTTTCTCAAATTTCTAAGTATATTAAATATGCAAGTTTTCAATTATTTTGAAGTTCCTTTTAAATCATAAAATCTTTAAATGTCTTCAAGGGTTACACATTTAAAATCCTTGCTAACTTCAAAGGAGAAAAGAAAGGGAAATCTCATAATTTAGTTCACTATCATGTAATTTTTTCAAATTAGGGTTCACTCTTTTGTGGAAATTTGGATTTGGTTTTAGAACGTTTATTTTAGGTAATTTTTGGTGTTTATATAGGAGATGAAAGATAAAAAGGAATAAATCTTTATACAAATAGAAAAATATAAATATAGAGTTTTCTTCGAAAGTTTCAAAGTAAAAAGCGTTGAGATTTGGAACTATTATACGAACGATATTTGCTGCTACTCAATCCTCGTTCTTCTCCCAGCAGTCTTTTTTGACGAAATGAGTTCATTACAATTCTTGCTTATTGCTAAAAACTCGTGGCATAAGACCGAATCCGAGCTTTATACGAATAAAAGTGACTTGGGATAGTTCCAATGGATGATTTAGAAAGCAACTCATCTTGATTGGCTACTTTCTTCAGCCCAGACCTTTAAACGCAGTGAAGAATTGAATGAATGCTTCGTGCACGTGTTGAAACTCCCAAGAATTGAATGGATGCTTCTGCAGAATTTTTAGTTTCTATCGTGGCCTCACCTTAACGCGGATTCTATTTTCCAGAGATCCATAGCCTGGAAACGTACCTTCATCTTGTCGATGGGTTTCATAGTTCTACTGCTACATTTCGGCCGGATGCAAGGAAGGATATTGCTCTGGTGAACAAGGCTTGTGATATGCTGGTTGATGAGCTTAGGATCTATCATTGTTGATACCAATTGAGCCAACAAGGGTCTGATTCGTAATGCTTATGGCAGATGGCTAAAACCCAAGAGAGATCCAGAAGACAAACCTTCTCCTCAACGCTTACGAAGCAGCATCAACAATTCGCTACCTCCACGTTAGTGTGATTTCCTTCGTAGCTCCCATGGTCGGCAATGCCTTTCGGGATGAGCTTCATCAGTTGGTAGTGAAAACACTCAGAGCGGTGACCAAGCAGGTAGTCCCTCGGATGCGAGGCCTTGTTTTTAACGAAAATTTACAGAGATTTGATGACATCACAGGGACATTGGAATGGGTTTTCGCCCATGTAGGAGCCGAGTTAAAACTCGATGTTTATCCATCTCCATACCTCAAACACGGACTCAATTTAGCAGGGTTTCATAGCCTTGAGACGTACCTTCATCTTGTCGATTGGTTTCTTAGTACCAGCACGACATTTCGGTTTAATGTGAGGAGTGATGTTGCTTTGGTGAACAAGGATTGTGATATGTTATTGGATGAGCTTAGGATTCCTCCTTCTTGGTACCAGCTGGCAAACAAGGGTTTAGTTTGTAATGCTTATGGGAGGTGGGTGAAGCCGAGGAGAGATCCGGAAGACATACCTTCGGCCTGTGGAGAGTATAAGTGTCCGCACTTTTGTTATGAAATACAAGTTGTAGTTGAATGGAAACCATATGTTTTATGATTCACATTTCAGTTCGTAATAAAATAAATTATGTTTTGACAACTTTGGTACTGAGCCTCAAATTATAATACATATAGTACAACTGCATTGGAACTGTAATCTTCAATCCCACAAATAACTAATAGGAAGGCGTAAGAAAGACACTAAAACAAGTTCTAAGCATAGAATGGGCTCTCATATGATTTTTTTTTTTTTTGAAGGAAAAATAAAATCATAATAGACCTAAAATACCTTAATTTGGATTATAGTCACGTCGTGATATAGATATGTGTTACAAAGCCGTTGAGAATATAAACCCAACTTGATAAAAAGATATGGATCCTTAAAATAACCCCCACAAACTAGAAGAAAGTAGTTCCAAGCTATGAATCTCATAGAGTTTATTGGAGTTGCTTAATTAAGGGAAATTCTTTGGATTTCTTTGATTATTTAGAAGGTTCAATGTCTTAAAATGGAATACGCAAGCCATGAGTACCCTGAATGTAGAACAATCGGTCTTGTTCGAGCCAAGCATTTGTTATTTCATCAGACATCACCTACACTAAGCTTGAACTGCACATGATGAGTAATTGCATTCCTCATAGCTAGGCTCGATTCTTTTAGGCTCCTTTGTTGACCAACCTGCCACTTTTGAGATCATTTAGCTTCTTGGTTTTTAAGATCTTCACGTCTCTCCTCTATAGCCAATCCCTCTCTACTTTTATAATCAAGCCATCGTAATATTTCCCAAACAGGCTATACACATTAAGATTAACTTTCATCTCCCTTCACAAAAAGATTGGTTGTGGCATTTATTAAACTCATTATATTCCCACTAACAATTAACTTCCAGATCTCCGACGAAAACTTCGTGTATTTGACAGTTACGATCAAATATTTGTATATTCATACATGCGCATTACTCCAAAATAGAGGCATACCGTTACAATACAGATCCTATCCCAACACCGTTCTCCAGAAACCAGCCTCTCTATCCCCAGCATTGCAGCCATCCATTTAGCACCAGTTCCACCTATATTTTCTCAAAAGACTAGCTACTGCCTCACCAACCTTTGCCAATTTGTTCCTCTCAAAAGAACTTGCAAGACCACCGCAACAACTTTGAACGGAATTAGAACTTGTTTTAAACATATGTAAAACACGCACAAATGGGTTTATACTCCCAGAATATTGTAATTGTATTTTGTTGCTTTTTTCAATTTTTTATTTGTTTTCTGTGTAGGTAGAGTGGATGGGGGTAGTGCCAGCAACCAAGGTAGGCATTTGCCGATACATTTTATTGTGTTAATAAAACACAACTTGTCAACTGGCGAATAAGTTAGTAATTGGTTACTAGTTCGTGTAGACTCTAGATGTTGAATTTAATACTTCATACCACACAAACCTTACTTTACACAACCATTTTCCAATTCTTAAACTTACTACAAAAATATGGCATAACATAAACATTCCCAGCTTCATGCTACCAAACTTTTGTGAGTCTTCTTCAACAAAATGAATTAATTTTATCAGTTCTTCCCGTTTGAACGCTTGATACACACGTGGGTGTTCTGTGATGAATAAATTGGAATTTAGCTCTTTTTTCATTCATCGATCCTTGCTAGTCGTTTCAACTACCAATAAAGTAATTGACTGACTCCTTGAGAAGCGTGTGAGAGTTGGAAGGCCAAGGTGTACGTGTTGAAAGTCAAAAAAGTTCCAGGGTTGTCTGGACTTCTGACAAATATGATATTCTATCATCTGGTACTTGTTGGAAGTATATCTCAAGATAGGATTTATTATATACTCTTTCATATCAGTCAAATGGCTCCGAACTCCTAGAGATAAGATTAAAATACCAAGCCCTTAGTCTTAAAATAAACAATGTTCACAGGTTCGTGAACAAGTGAAATCACTTAGAAGAACGTATCTTTGAAGTTAATACCTACCCATGCCATCACTGCGCGAGTCTTTCACGCATCGTCTTCCATGGAGGTTTGGAGGGCAATCTAATAATTTCAGCTCATTTGTCGTCTGAACGTACCCATATCAAGGTAAAAAGATACTTTGACCAGTGACTGCTGAAGAAGTCGTGCTTTCAAATCGATGACCCCGCGTGGCAGTGTCTTCCCGGACCTGTTGGCCTGGTAGTCGAAGTCGCTAATATATAGAGCCGTTCCCTTCACAATTCCTCTACAATCTTCCTCCCCAAAAGTCCAGGCGCTACCCCGTGATCGATCACCTGGTTGCCAACGTCAACTCGATCAATCATGGCACTGTCAACAATGATCTCTAATCATCTTCTTCCTACCACACAATACAGGCTTCCGGTAATCCGTGCCCATCAAGAAGCTGTCGTCGATCGCCCACAACCAAAGCCAGCAAATCGAGCTTCCCGTTTTGCCGAATCACTCTCACATCTCCTCCACCTCCATCTTGAAAACCCTCCTCGGACTAACCATCAGCAACCCAGTTGGAACTTCTACAGTGATGAAAAGCTCTCGACGCCAGCAACCTCTCCCAAGGAGGTCATCGCCCACAAATGGCCTGAGATCCATGGTTCTTCAGACTGGGATAATCTGTTGGATCCTCTTCAACCTTGGCTTCGAAGAGAAATTATTAAGTATGGCGAATTTGCGGAGGCAACATACGATGCTTTTGATTTTGACTCTTTCTCGGAGTACTGCGGGAGTTGCCGGTACAATTGCAAGAATTTGTTCGAGAAATTAGGCCTCAGTCGTAATGGGTACACTGTTAGCAAGTATATCTATGCCATGTCGCACATAGATATGCCTCAGTGGCTGCAGCGATCACATGTGTTGGATACGTGGAGCAAAGACTCGAATTGGATGGGTTATGTTGCAGTCAGCGACGACGAGGAGACAAAAAGGATTGGGCGGAGAGATATTGTGGTGGCGTGGCGTGGAACGGTGGCTCCATCGGAGTGGTATGAAGATATGCAACGGAAGCTAGAGCCATATGGAGACAGGGATGCTAAAGTTGAACATGGTTTTCTTAGTATTTACACCAGTAAGAGCGAATCTACCAGGTACAACAAAACCAGTGCCTCAGAGCAAGTCATGGAAGAAGTCACTAGGCTTGTGGAATTGCACAGGGGGAAAGGCGAAGAAGTTAGCCTCACCATCACCGGACATAGCTTGGGTGGTGCATTAGCTCTTCTCAACGCTTACGAGGCCGCTGCAAAAATTCCCAAACTTCATGTTAATGTGATTTCCTTCGGTGCTCCCAGGGTCGGCAACATTGCTTTCCGCGATGAGCTTCACCAGTTGGGAGTGAAGACACTGAGGGTGGTGATCAAGCAAGATGTGGTCCCTCAGATGCCAGGGCTTCTCTTTAATGAATCCTTGCAGAGATTTGATGATATCACCGGGACATTGGATTGGGTTTACACCCATGTTGGAGCTGAATTAAAACTCGACGTTACTTCATCGCCTTACCTCAAACGCGGCTTCAATTTTCCTGGGTTCCATAGCCTGGAGACATACCTTCATCTTGTCGATGGATTTCAGAGTAATACGGCTACATTTCGGTCAGATGCGAGGAGGGATGTTGCATTAGTGAACAAGGCTTGTGACATGCTGGTGGATGAGCTGAGGGTCCCTCATTGTTGGTACCAATTGGCCAACAAGGGTTTGATTCGTAATGCTTATGGTAGGTGGGTAAAACCCAAGAGAGATCCAGAAGACATACCTTCACCTGGTAGAAACAAAAATGGTCACTCTCTTGCGATTGGAATGCAAACGCGAGATGTGCTTGAATCTGTACTATATGTAGTATAAATAATAAATTCTTTTTGAAGAGGTTAAATTGTACAAGGACAGGTTTTAGGCATGTAGATATTAAAAAACATTATAGTAACAAATTGCATAAAATATAATAAAAGGGATATGACAATTCTAAGAAACCTGCTAGAGTTCTTGTGAATTGGCATTTTCTACATATGCTGCCAAAGGTGTGTCACTTCTGAAAATGAGACTCCTATTTCATTTACCCTCTAGTACTGTAACCTGGCCCAAAAGGCATGTCGTCTCGTTGACTTGCTGAAAAGAAATTTGGCACCAAGGATATGGATGTAAATCATAGGACAATTGGGACATGCTTTAAATTGCAGAATACTTTGATTTTATTGGGATTCTTTACATAATATGAGAACAATATATCCATTTTAAAATGGTTATATAGGTATTACCTTATAAGAAAAATAATATGGTTTTATACTTTACTATATAAGATCATTTTCTCATCATTAGTATTATTACAAATAAGTCCCAACATCCTAAAGTAAAATCAATATTTCATCTATGGTTCTTAATTATTCATTGTCATGAGAGCCTAAGTGGTAGGACACATACACACAATAAGGAAGAACTGTAAATATTTTATAAGATTAGGGATAGACTAATCCCTGTGCATGGGAGACACCCTTGGCTTAGTAGTACATCATCAAGGCCCCCAACCGGTCAGGCTAGCAGGTTGAGAGGTTCAAACTCTTCGCCCTCCCTTAGGATCTAGGTTTGTCATCCAATACCTCTAAATTCTTTTTACTCTTTTTTTTTTTTGGTGAAAGGTCAAATTATATATCACCCTTAAAAAATTTACAAGATTGTTCAATTACAAAATATCATCATCTAAGCTCAAATATTGCACTTGGCAAATTCCAAAGCTCTTGTAAAAATTTATTACAATTTATAAACTTGACTCCTCTGGTAGATGAAATCTTCCTTCTTACATCCTTCTTAATTTTAACAATAATGATTGAGTTGTCTAAACTTGTATCGTTGAATCTTCTTCTATTCCTTTTGCTCCAAATATGATACAATACGGCCTTGAAAGATATACTAAGCAAAGTTGCTGTGAAACTCTTCCTTTTAACAGTCTTGATCATCTAATATATTTCAACTTTCCAGTGTTCAATTCTTCTAGTTAATCCATTCATGCCTAACAAAGCCTTCCAGATGTAGTTTGTGAACCTGCACTTAAAAAATAAATATTCCTATAATTCTTCCTCTTGTTGGCAGAGGTTGCATTGTAGATCTATTGAACTATTCCATTTAGCCACCCGATCTACTATGGAAAGTTTGTCTTTCAAAGTAATCCAGCAGATAAAATTATGCTTGGTACTCCTTCTTTCCAGACAAGTGTTGCCTATTCAGTATCTTCTTTGTTCTCTCTTAATGCTACATAACTTTTGGCAATATTGTATTTTGAGTCCGTTACTAGTTATGTGAGTTTACTTCTTACTTGTAAAATATTCCTAAAACTCCAAGCTAGTGATCCCTTCATCTCAACTTCTAATACATTCCTTTCCTTCAAATTTTCTGTTATCATCCATTTAACCCATAAAGAGTTTAAGTTGGGGTGCACAAGAGACCATAAGAGTTTTCCAATTGTCACCTTATTCTAAGTATGAATGTCTATTAAACCCAATCCTCTAGAAATTTTAGGCCAACAAACTTCTTTCCATGCCACTTTCACTACACATCGTCCATTAGATTTACCTGCCCAAAGGAAAGTTCTAATCCTTTTTTCAATTTCATAAAGAGTCTGTTTTGGTAATAGAAATATTTGCATCCAATATGTTTGCAATGAGAACAGAACACTTTTTGCTAGCTGCAACCTCCCCCCATAACTAATATGCTTAGACTCCCAACCTTCAATTCTCCTCAATATCTTTTCTGTCAGGATAGTACAATCTAGGTTGGAGAGTCTTTTAGTAATCAATGGAACTCCCAAGTATTTTATGGGAAGTTGGCCTTCTTGGATAGGAATATGATCAAGTATTAAAGCCTTGTCCTATTCTGACAAGCTTGAAAAGAAAATTTGACATTTTTCTAGATGCATCTTTAGACCTATTTTATCTTCAAACTCTTGCATAGCATCTAGTAAACACATTATAGACTCTATCTCCATGAGCAAACAGAAAGAGATCATCAGCAAAGCATAGATGAGTGATCTTCTCTTTAGCACATTTCTAGTGAAATTTAAACCTTTTAGAAGATACTTTCTTTTGTATAATTCTGTTAAGAATCTCCATCATAATAACAAAGAGAAAAGGAGAGAGAGGGTCTCCTTGTCTAAGTCCCTTTGCCCCCTTAAAAAAACCTGTATGAGAGCCATTGATGTTCACAGAATATCCTACAGTAGTTATGTAGCTTTCAATCAGCAATCTAAATTTGTCTGGAAACTTCAAAACTTTCAGAGTATTTAGGATTGCATTCCAGTCTATTGAATCATATGCTTTTATAATATCAACCTTAATTGCCACCCTTTTCCCATGAATATCTTAGTGATAATTGTGTATTAATTCTTGACATAACAAAATATTTTCCTTAATGTTCCTTCCTGGCACAAAAGTTGTCTGACAAGGATGTATGAAATGAGGCAAAGCTAGACTTAATCTTCCTGCCATAATTTTAGATATGATCTTGTACAACACATTGCAACAAGAGATTGGTCTAAAATCTTTCATATTAGTGGCATTAATTTTCTTAGGGACAAAGGAGATTATTATTGAATTTATACTTCGCAGTAGCTGTCTCCTCTGAAAGAAAGCTATAACTGCATCTTCTATGTCACTCCCTATAATACTCCAAGCTTTCTTGAAGAAGAAGCTATTATATCCATTAGGACCTGGAGCTTTGTAATCACCAAAAGTATTAAGGACCTTTTTTATATCTTCTCTTTGAACATTTGCTATAAGGCTTCTCTTTGTCTCTTCTGGAATTTCCATGGGAAATAACTCTCTTAATTTTGTTTCTGATGGTTGAAGTTGGTTTGCCCTCCTTAGTAAGTTTTGATAATAACTTGAAATTTTGTTCTTTATCATTTTAGGATCTTCAGTAAGTTGTCCATCATCTATTTCCAGCTTGACAATGTGGTTTTTTGCTCTCCTCTTCATCATGCTTCTAAAAAAGACTTTATTATTACAATCTCCCTCTTTCAGCCAAGTATTCCTTGATTTTTGCTTCAAAAGTATTTCTTCATGCTTGTTATGTATTAGTAACTTTTCTAACCACTCCTTTTCTCCATTGCGCAATTGGGTATTTGAAGGGTCATCAAAAAGCTTTCCTTGTACTATTTGTAGATGCTTCCTTGCTACCTTTATTTTTCTTGGTAATTCTCCAAATTCCTCTCTATTTAGCTTTCTCAACTCTTTTTTCATTTCCTTCAACTTTATCATTGTTCTGTACATTATAGTGCCCTCAACCCTTTGTTGCCAAATATTCTTCACTATTGTCATAAATTGGAGGTTGTCTAGCCAGAAGTTGAAAAATCTAAAGGCACTTTTCTGTCTTGGTCTATTATTGCCCACCTTGATAGTGCAAGGACTATGATCTGACAATCTAGGAGTACTAAATTCAATGGAGAAATCCATATTACTTTGCAACCATTTAGGGTTTACCAAACATCTATCAAATTTACTGCCTTTGAATCCTATTCCTTTACCTTTGTTCGTCCATGTTAGAAAAGGTCTTACAAAGTTTGGTTCTATAAGTTCTGCATCACTTATGAACTTGTTGAAATCTTATATTCCTTCTATCCATCTGCTAGCTACACTTACCCTTTCATTTAGATTCCTCACTGTATTAAAATCTCCTACTAGTAGCCATTGGGTGTCCTTTCTATAACTGTTATAACATTGTGTGAGGTTACTCCAAAGATCCTTCTATTCATTTGCTGCATAAATGGCAGATAAGTACCATACTTCATGTCCCTCTTCCACTTTACAATTCATTACCTGTTTAGAACTACTAAGCACTGTGATATTGAGCTGTGGCTTTTTCCATACAATCCAAATCTTACCATTTTCATTATCTCTATAATTGTGGACAAAACCCCACTGGGGACAAAGAGAATCTATCAACCATTATGCTTTATCTTCTTTTATTTTGTGTTCTAATAAAATGACAATGTCAGCTTTAGCATTCTTGATAACTTCTCGTACCTCCTTTTGTTTAGGGCTTTTATTCATGCCCCTAACGTTCCATGAGAATATGATTATTTGTCTGGGGGTATAATGTTTTCTCCTTCAACACCTTCAAAACCTACAATATCATTGCATCTTGCTTCATTTGGTTCCTAATGATTATTTATCAGCACACTAAACCTATTACTGGTGTTATCCTTCTCACATGTATTCCTTTTAGGGTTTCTTTTGTTTCCACTTCCATTCACACTTGCTTTATTGCTTTGTTCTAATTTGGCCTTTGGACTTGTGGTGGATTCAACTTCATGTGTTATTAAATTTGCAATCTTATCTATTATATCCTCATGTCCTTGGTCCTCATGAACTTGATTTTCATTACCTTGATCCAAATGTTCTTTATCCTCACGTCCTTCATCATAGTTCTCTGTCTGACTTAATGGCTTTTGTACAGGAACCCATATCTCTTTTTTCTTTGTAACACACTCCTTATGTCCAAAGCAATCACATTTCTTGCATATTTCAAGTAACCAACAATACTCCACTCCTACTTAAAAAATAGTACCATTTCCCATGTCAATTTCAAATGAGGTTGGTAGAGAACACTTTGTATCTATTTCAACACATACTTTTGCATATGATATCCTCTGTCTATGTTTAGTAGGTTTATCCATGTATAGTGGCTTTCCAACAGCACTAGTTATAGCTCATACCAATCTCATCCCATAGAGCATGTGGGACATTATGTAATTTTATCCAAATTGGTATTGAAGTGATTTTTTCTTTCTGCAATCTAATAGTATTATGCTATTTTTGTAGAAACATTGGTTTTCCTACCACATCACATATTCCAATTTCTAATACTTCTTTCATCTTTTGTTTATCAGAAATTCTAAAGAAGAAAAAACCATTATCTATTGCAGAAATATTTATTAAGCTTTGTTTTCCCCATTGCTTTTCTACAATTTCTTTTACTACAAAAAATGGTAATTTTGAACCCAAAAAGAAACCCATAACACAATTTTCATAGAATTTACTTCCTTCTTCAATAACTTCCTTAGGAGGAGCAACTCTAATTTTCCCATCATTAAAAACCGGTGACTGGTATTTCATATGAGCATTTTGTGCTAATCCTCCTACTACAACCTTACTCCAAGATTCATGTTTTCCTTTATGTTTGAAGCTCTCCTTAAAGAAAATGTTGTTTGTCTCTTCTAGCCTCTCCTTTTTCTCCTTATTTCTTGGACGCCCTTGGAATAAACTTTATTGGATTTTTTGTTCAATTCTCACCTTGTCCTGTTGAGCTACATTATCCTTGGTCATACTTCCTCTAGCCATGTTCCTATTTGCAAGGGTTATTTGTCTAGATTTCATTATTTTAACTTTTGTATCATTATTTTCTCCTAAAAATTTCCAACAATCTTCAAGTTTCCTTATTTTTCTTTTCTTTCTTCTCTCAAAGTCTGCACTATCTGGGTTTATCCTCTAGAACACCTTGACCATCAACAGTTACAAACTTGGTAATTAACTAATTTGATAGGCAGGATTTTGGTAACACGTACCAAAAGTTCATGATCTACTCAATATATAGACTTAATAGATTCTGCCTTCTTCTACTAACAATCTACTTGAAATTCACTCTTCAAACCCTTTAACTTAACTTAATAGAAATGTAGCTTTTGGTAGGTATATCTTTCTCTTATCAATCCAAAACAAATATCTTAACTAAGCAATCAAGAATTCAAAACAACCACGAAACAGCACACCACAACAAAATTCTCACCTAACACTCACTGCACCAACTTCTACTTCTAAATTGTAAATTCAATATAAAAATAAAATAAAATAGAAAAATAAAATAAAAAACCCACATAAACAAGAAATTCCCACCAACACTCACTACAGCAGAGTCTATTCCAATTATAATCTAATATGCAGAAAAAAAAAATTGTTTTTTACTCTTTTTTTTCTTTTTTTTTTCTTCTTACCTCCGAGCCTTAGGGAGTCCGGCGATCAGCCATCAGGACCTGTTCTCCCACTGGCCAGCTCTTCCTCCCTCCGGCGACAAGCTCTGCCTCCCGCCAACGACCAGCTCTGCCTCCCGTCGCCGAGGAGTGTCTGAGTGACGGCGGGCTTCGGGGATCTGGGTGCGCGGAACGACAGGGAGGGATGGGTGATAACGGACTAATTCTTTTTACTCCAGAAGAAAAAAAAAAAGAAGTGTTTACAATCTGTCACTTAAAGTCAAATCGAGGCAATCCCCGGACTCTTTCCGGGTATGTTCCTACTTGACTGTTACCTCCAATTAGAGGGCTTTATGCTAGACTTCAGGAAGATGCGGATCTTTACCCTTGTCGCTAGAAATTCCCGTGCCATGACCGAGTGATTGATTCACATGTGGATCCTTCATGTTTGAATTAGAATCTTTAGTTCTTTTATAGATGGGACCTTGCAACGTTTGAACTAGCAATAAAGAAATTGACCGATTGCTTGGTAAACGGGAGGAAGTTCGAATTCCAAGGTGAACGTGTTGCCAACTTCAAAGGAGAAAAGGAGGGGCAATCTAGTAATTTTTCTCATTATCTCCCAATTCTTCCAACACAACGACTAATTCCATTGCTGAAAAGGTGTGAACCATCTTCACCGACCGCTGACCTGGTACTTCAGTCACTGGTTTCAAAACTGTAAGCACCGTGATAAAGTCTTCCATGGCCCCCTTGGCCAGCTGAGTTCCAACTCTCTATTACATATACCATCTCTTTCCCCTTCGAATTACAGGCTCTGTCTGATCGTCAACCAGTGACTGAAGTACCAGGTCAGCGGTCGGTGAAGATGGTTCACACCTTTTCAGCAATGGAATTAGTCGTTGTGTTGGAAGAATTGGGAGATAATGAGCGAAATTACTAGATTGCCCCCTTGGCCAGCTGAGTTCCAACTCTCTATTACATATACCATCTCTTTCCCCTTCGAATTACAGGCTCTGTCTGATCGTCAACCGTCATGGCACTATCCACAATGATCTTCAATCGTCTTCCTCCAACACAATCCAGCATGACAAGGCTTTGTACAATACATGGCAGTCATGAACCTGATCTCGGTCGCCCGCAAACGAAACCGCCAAATCGTGCTTCGCGTTTAGCCGAATCACTCTCCCATCTCCTTCACCTCCATGTTGAAACACCTCCACGGACTAGTCTTCAACAATCCAGTTTGCAGTCGTATCTTGAAGACAAAAAGTCTACTCCGGCAACCTCTCCCAAGGAGGTCATCGCCCACAAGTGGCATGATATACATGGTGCCTCGGACTGGGACAAGCTACTGGATCCTCTTCAACCATGGCTCCGAAGGGAGATTATCAAATATGGGGAATTCGCGCAAGCAACGTACGATGCTTTTGATTTTGATTCTTTCTCCGAGTACTGTGGGAGCTGCCGGTACAACCCCAACAAGTTGTTTGAGAAATTAGGCCTCAGTCGAAATGGGTACACGGTTAGCAAGTATATCTACGCTATGTCACATATAGATATGCCTCAGTGGCTGCAGCGACCGCATATGTTGGATACGTGGAGCAAAGACTCGAATTGGATGGGCTATGTTGCAATCAGCGATGACGGGGAGACACAAAGGATTGGGCGGAGAGACATTGTGGTGGGTTGGCGTGGAAGCGTAGCACCATCGGAGTGGTACGAGAATATACAAAGGAAGCTAGAGCCATTCGAGGACGGGGATGGAAAGGTAGAACATGGTTTTCTTAGTATTTATTCCGGGAAGAGTGAATCTACGAGGTACAACAAGACGAGTGCCTCAGAACAAGTCATGGAAGAAGTCAACAGGCTTGTGGAATTGCACAGGGGGAAAGGTGAAGAAGTTAGCCTCACAATCACTGGACATAGCTTGGGCGGTGCATTAGCTCTCCTCAACGCTTATGAAGCTGCGTCGACAGTTCCTAACCTTCCCGTAAGTGTGATTTCCTTTGGTGCTCCCAGAGTCGGCAACATTGCTTTCCGGGATGAGCTTCACCAGTTGGGTGTGAAAACACTGAGGGTGGTGATCAAGCAAGACATAGTCCCTCGAATGCCAGGGATTGTTTTTAATGAAACTTTACAAAGATTTGATGATATCACAGGCACATTGGAATGGGTTTACACCCATGTTGGAGCCGAGTTGAAACTCGACGTTCGTTCATCTCCTTTCCTCAAACACGGAATCAATTTAGCAGGGTTCCACAGCCTGGAGACATACCTTCATCTTGTCGATGGGTTTCTTAGTGGTACCACTACATTTCGGTCGGATGCAGGGAGGGATGTTGCTCTGGTGAACAAGGCTTGTGATTTGTTGGTGGATGAGCTTAGGATCCCCCATTGTTGGTACCAATTGGCCAACAAGGGTTTGATTCGTAATGCTTATGGAAGATGGGTAAAGCCGAAGAGAGATCCGGAAGACATACCTTCGCCTGGCAGGAACAAAAATGCCCATTATCTTGCTGTTGGAATGGAAACAGAAGATATACTTGAATCAGTATTATATGTTGTATAAACTACAATTTTGTTATCAAAGTTTCAATCAACACACAGAATCAGAAGTAATTCTCCGTCACACTAGTTTGCCTGCCTTGAGACATCTCAGCACGCCTGTCCTAATTTTACAAAACCAAAAGCTGCAGCGTCCCCATTTCAGCATTCACCATGGCAAGTCACGGGTTACGTGTTCAAATTTTTAATAGCAAGTTCCAAGTTTAGCTTTTCCAGCTTGACCACGATAAACACTCAGGACGAGGGACATATTAGGTTCCCCATTAAATACCTTAAAAGTAATAGAAAGGTGAACTCATCTGGCCAATGGGACCACGGAAGACTTTGTCGCACTGGTCATACTTTTTAAACCTTGAGTGCTATACCAGGTCAAGCTCAGAATATGTAGTTCACACCTTGACAACGATTGGATTAGTGGTTGTCTTGCAAGTATTATAAGATAATGACCGAAGTTATGAGATTGCACTTACTTTTTTCCTTTGAATTTAGCAGGTTTTTACCAATTTTACCAATTTTACCTCACGCCATAAAGTCATCTTTGCACGTAGACCCCTCCAGTGATGGCATGGGACCCATGGAGCTCCAAAACATCTATCACTTTTAAGACACAGGTTTGGTACTATAAATCTTTCTTTTTTAGTAAATTATAGAATATTTTATGTGTCCTAAAATTTATAATCTATAATAATTCATTATCCATTAGTATTATAACCCCACCTACTGTCTCACTCAGAAATATGAACTCATGTGAATGATACGAAAGAAGACGATACGTCCCTTCTCAAAGTTTTTGGACTTTCAACACGTGCGCCTTGGAATTCCAACTCCCCCACGTCAACAAGGATTTTCCAACGAAAATAAATAAGAACTTTATGTCATTTCAGGAATCGAACTGTAACGTTTTGCCAAAGAGAACTCTCTAGTGCTTCCTGGGGTGTCGTCATTGACTGTGGCAGCTTGACTTTGTTATGGGCCATCTGGGCTGACGGGCTTTTTGAGTAATTGGGCTAAACTTGGGTAATCCTAAGGAGGATGTGAGAATTAAAAGAGGATAATGCACAAAGGGAGGAACATTCTGGATTTGGCTAAAGAAAGCACCGGTCTCGCGGGAAGCAGACAAATGGTGGCAATCTCTTGTGAACGTTGTAGATTCTAATGTACCAATGGTGATAGCCTCCATAGAAGTTGTGAGTTTATGTTAATATTAATGTATGGCTTTTGATTAATATTATTAAATGTAAAAGTTTTATAATGTTCCTATTCAATATATCATTCGAAATTATTTTGTGTCACATTTAAAAGGAATGGAATAAAAAAAAGTTCAATGGTCAAAGTCTAGGCATGTAGACCATTATTATTAAAATAAAATAAAAAATATAAGAGACAAGATTTCATCAATTAAGAGTGAAGTCTATAAATTATAATAAATTTTTACAAAAATTTTAAAATTTACTAAATGTACTTTTTGAGTCTAAATGAGGATGTTGTAATTGAACAATTGTATTTTCTTTGATGATATATAATACTTGACCTTTTACCAAAAATAAAAAAAAAAATAAACAATTTGAGAATGTTGCATTGGAAAGTTCACCTCTACTCTATGCGCACATTTAAGATATCTAATTATCCAAAGCTAATAGCGCGATTCATATTCCCATTTTGTTGGATGTTACGAGACTAAAAAGTTTACTTCTGATTATTTGGTCTCCTTGGTTGAACCGTGGAAAAATAGGAAACATACTAATTTTTGAACTCAAAGTATTATGAACTAAGTTATTAACCCTCTAGCACATGTTGATCCATTAAATATAGAATGTAGGATTTTCAATCCATTAATGGAGGTCCTAAACTCCCATATGTCCATACATGGAATTTGTTAACATATATTTTTTTTTTAACATTGAATTGAAGGTAAACATAGCATTTCAAACATTTCTGAAAATTCTCCATACCATGAAACCACAAACCGATCCTTTCGCCAATTGGAACCAACAACGACGGTCACTCAATGAAGCCCACTTCCATTAAGGCCCGAGTTTCTCATTCTGAAACTACAACAATACTCCAAGAAAGAGTCAACATTAAGGGTATCGAACTTTACTTCTTTAAGTTTTCCATATTTGATTTCTTTGTGTTTTTTTTTTTTGTTAAGTAAATGGAGGATATGAGGGAATTGAGTGTCAAATTTGGGGTTTTTTGATCCTAAGTATGGTTGAGCAATTAAGTCATATGCTTGTCAACAAATTGACAAATTCTTTGTCAAAAGACTTAAAACCTAACTTAAAAACTAATTCGATGATTAAAAGTTCTTTTTATTTTCATTTGTCACTAAGCTTTATTTTAGGAGTCTTATTTGTTGGTGTAGAACTCTCCTATGACAAATTGAGCATTATTGAGTTTATGGTTGTAATGGATGCAATAAAGTTAACTTGTGCTTTGATGCCATGAAAAAGTATCAAAATGCCCAATCTAAAAACATGCGTATTAAGTCTCACATTATAAATTTTATCTTCTAGTATAAAATGTATTTTCTACACACATTCTCTTCAAAGTCAAGGTTGGATAGGATCCAAGTTGAAGATGGCTCGTAACCTGAAATTTGATTGATCAAAACTTACGGTTGGAAAAGAATGTCGTATGTATCTGCTATGCATGGAAAAGGAAATAGGAAGCAGTTGGCTCTATTTTGATTTATTTAAGGTTTTAGCATGCTGAATGCTGGTTCGACTGGTTGTATGCTGCCTAGTGGAGATACCGCTTGTGTCTCCATTCAAAAGCTGATTAGAAGCAGTGGAGTAGCTTGAGCAGGTTGCTGTCTATTATCTAAGCGGTGGGGAAAATGAAACAGCAGATATAACCAGAAAGAAGAAAAACGAAGTAGAGAGTAGAGAGTACAAAGATGTATTGGGGCCTAGGAAAAGTACAGATTGCAAGAGTTCTCTTTGAAAGTAGTTACCTAACCTCCCGTTTTTGGCCTGTGGATGTAAGCAACATTTTGGCCGAACCACATTAATTCTCTCGTCTGTTATGATGTTTGCATACTGTTTATCATTTTTTCTTCCACGTTATTAGTTCTGATGATCATTTTAGTCGCTTGTTAACTGACGTACAACTATTAAGGCAAGAAGCAGAACACGTTAAAGGCCAGTTTCATTCATCTGTCTCTACAAAGGAACCATTTACTTTGTGACACTTGAGTGCCATGAGCCCATGGGAGAACTTGTTGCAGTAGAGTTATTTTCTTCACCTTCTGAGTTCCGACTGGATTTACAAAGATTTGTTCGAGGAAGTGTCTTAACATGGAGGTGAAGGGGATATTTAGATTTTTTCTTGAAATTCGGTTTAAGTTTGTGATTGAATGAATGCGGTTCCTATAATATCCTTTACCTTAGGTTTGAAAGGATAAATAATAGGATGGAAACCCCAAAGAATATAATCCAATTATGAATTTGCTAGTAGCCCAATGGAGTTATTAGCAACCTAAAACCTCCTTTGCCTAAGAGGGATCCAGTTTGACACGTTCCCTCCACCTACTTTAGTTAACTTCAAAAACCTGAATACTTTTCTTCTTCAAACTCTCGTTATTTATTATTGTTTGAAAAGTAACACTCATTTCTTCAATCAAAAGGTTCCGCATTTGAGTGATTTACACTTTTATTCTTAAAGTCAAAAACGGAATAGCATTTTACTACAGTTTTTTTGGCAGTAAGTACAAAAACAAAGGGGGAAGACCTCCCACTTGGTGCAGCTGGAAACGACTCCTTGCGTGGCTTTTACGACATTGTTATTGCAAAGAACATGCAACTATGTGGTTAGTAGGCGCTTAATATGACGGTCGCATGCTCCTTCAC
Organism: Casuarina equisetifolia; assembly: GCA_028551475.1. Taxonomy (NCBI): domain Eukaryota; kingdom Viridiplantae; phylum Streptophyta; class Magnoliopsida; order Fagales; family Casuarinaceae; genus Casuarina; species Casuarina equisetifolia. The sequence continues at coordinate 1,813,638 of CM052357.1, read as the reverse complement.
TTTCCAAACCATTATCACAATCCATTAAAGTCGCCGCCACTTCAAAGCATAAGGCTCATTTGAGATTTAGAGATTACGTTTTATTCAATCACATAGAGTTAAATTGTAGTTCTTTATATATAGGTGGTGTGTGACTAATTAACATTTAGCTAATAATATTTGTACATTAATTTATAATCATGTCATTTCTATGTGGTTGGATTATTCTTTTTGTTTTTAATAAATAATGAGTTTATTCATCAAAGAATAATAAAATACAAAAATTTAGTAACATATCTTGACATTATAATTTATTTAAGAAAAAATTAATTTAAAATTCTCCAATTATAATATAACAAAACATTCATTTGAGAGTTCTTTTTATTAGTAAAATCCTGAATAATATTTCCAAGGACCAGAAATCTAAACCTCTAATCAATTGATACAAGCCCTTCAAAAATCTTGACCATTTTAACGTGACATGTATTGAAGTTCATGAGACTAGCCACAACATTGCTTCTAACCACAAACCACTGTTTCAAACTTCAAAATTGTGGGCTGAAGGTTGTTTGCTAATTTTTTTAGTCCACTTGCCTTAAACTTTGTGCTTTATTCACCAAAGACCCGGGGTTCATGAGAATTACGTATCACGGCACTGTGATACAATAAATAATAAAAATAAAATTAGTTTCCATCCAAGTCAACGTTGCCAAATTTCTAGATGAGAGGTTGGTATAGAACTCCAAAACAACCAGAATAGCTTCGGAACTAGAAGTTGTTCCAGTATCGGTACCAATTTTCTTTTCCTCGCATCAACGTGCCCGCTTATTTTGGGGTCTTGTTCAAGCAACGATGGGATAAGAGACACATCGTCGTCTTGAGGGACAGCCCTCCGGAAAAATATGAGCTGTATGGCATGGAACTGTTTAAGACCAAAGTCTTACAATAAAAAATATAATTACTAGATAATATTTTAATAAAAAACCGTCTCTAAACTCATGAATAACTTCTATGATAAATTTTAAATATATCTAATATAGTATCAGAGTTCAAGTCATTCACTTTAATTCATGTTCAACTTTAAGTTCTTAAAGTATGCTTAATTTGTGAGGAAATATTTATTTCATCTTGCTTAACTGTGAACTTAAGGGTATCTTTAATATAGGAGAGTGTGTGAAGGATATCAACTTTATATCAAAAAAATACAATCCTTAGATATTGTTAAAATATTTTAAAATATTTATTTAACTCTTAAATTATCTTTCAAATTAAACTTTGATCTTTCTAGTAGGAACTAACAAGATTCTTAATCCAAAAAGAAAGATACGTGAAAACTCTTGTTACATAACACGTAGCAGGCAGCTAAGCTGGTCTGTCTGTATGTTTTGTTTTCCTTTAACAATTCCGCGATTTGAAAAGATAGACACACCAAAACACGAAGGTTTCATTTCTTTGATTCTGAAAGCGTGAATAATAATCAATCGGAAGAAACTGTTATCCCAATTCTCTTCCTCCACGTTCTATGATCTGTTTTTGCGTGTCCTTTCCCTCAATAGCAAATACACCACGGAGGCAGGTCACCAGTTCTTGATTTTCAAGGCTCGAAACTCCCAACTTACATAGAAAGTCGCTCCTACGAAACTGAGTTATGTTTTATAAATGATAGTGCATATAAAATATTCGCGGGCTTTTTTCTTTTTCTTTTTTTAATGCAATAAGGCATACAAAATTTGCTTTACGCGTAACACACCAATACAGGAAATGTAAAGAATAAAACATGTACTTTCTCCAGCTACCAATCTTTTGCCTTATGGGTCTTTCATTTCGTATTTTAACCTCTTGTGTGTAAGATGAAAGTTTCATAATGAAAGTATGACTACTTAAGATGAAGCTTAAATAAAGAAAATATTTGTTTAAGTTTTGAAATAGCTTTTCAATTAGGTCTATATGCTTTCTAATATGGTATTAAAGTTCAAGTTGAATTTGTTTCATATTATACAACCTTGAGCTCAATGTTGGTCAACATGTAGATGCATGTATGCAAGACAAAGTCCTACACCAAAAGAAAGTCTCACATGGAAAGTGTGATTCTTTCTAGTGAAGTTTAAATAAAAGTATTCCTCTAAGTTTTGTACTAATTTTTAAGTTGGCTTTTTTGCCTTCTAATACATTTCTTTTTACAATGAGGAACACAAAACTTTATTGCAAAAAAATGAATTGGTATGATCTAATTTAAGCTAGTGGCATTACTAAAAATAATTTCATTAGATGAATAATTTATCAATATCGACTTTCTATAACAAAAGGAATGGTAAGATAGTTCATTTTAATTAACTTATATTGTGATTTTTGTCAGTTCCATATTGAAAACATGAGTCATATGTTTTTTTTTTTTTGAATGCTCATAGACAAATGATGGTTTGGAAGACTACCTTTACACAAAATAAAATTTGACATCATATTGGAATATAGAATAAAGAACTACAATGAATAATTAGAGAAATTAAAGGAAATAATTTGACGACAAAACTTCTTAAGATATTTTTTTTAACTTACATTCATTGTATATGAACAAAACGAAATAAAAGATTATTTCAAAACATAACAATTGACATTCCAATTCTGTTGGCTAAAGTAAGAAAAATTGTATAAGAGAGAGCTTCTTTATTTCAAAATATGAAATTCTCATAGGAAAATGTCATTTTAAGTAAGATTTATAGGTTTCTAACATCTATTTTTTTATAGTTTTTATAATTCTTATAATTTTGGAGTATATACTTCTTTTCTTTTGTATACTATATTTTATTAATGTAAACTTACATTTTTGCAAAAAAAAAAAAGAAACTTTACTATACCAAAAAGTGATATATTCTTCTTTTCTCAACTTATTTCAATTCCAACTACCAGTATATTTTGCTTTCCTTTTTTTTTTTTTATAGATTAAACATCCCTTCTCTTTTTTTGTAGTGATACTTCGAATAGAATGTGCTTATTTCTTGTTGTGTTTTGAGTAAATATTTGGGAAAATCTGAGCCATAAGTCCTAAATGGAGGAAAGAATCTATCGCAATTTGTCCTTAAAATAATACTAACGTATGAATCTCTCATTTAGAATTTTTCTTTTTTTGAGACTCACAATGCCGACTTGAAGCATTTAAAAATTCTACAACTTGATCCGGTCTTGGTCGTAACACTGTTGGAGGTGACTATTATTTAGCATCTGTAACTTCTTTTTAAATTGATTGGGAATAGAAATAGGCTTACGTTTCATTATCCATGTAATGCACTAAGAGATACGCATGGTATAATTTTAAGGACTTTTATTTAGACTTCTAGTCTCTCGAGTTTGTTGATCAATTGATCGGGGATCTACTTTGATAATTAACGGTATGTTTTCAAGCATAGTAAGTCTATTGATGATGAGCGAGCAATTTCACAACCTAACTTTGGTGACATCTAGATAATAAACCTATATATATGGATGTTCATCAATTTAAAGCTTGCAAAGATACATGCTTTTGTTTCATCAACTTTTGCACATAAAATTTACAAAACCAAATAACATTCTTCATTCCTTAAATAGATAAATGATAATAATAAACCAATAGAAAGAGAAATCGTAACGTGCAGCGTCGCTGAAAAACAACACAGCCGGCTAGATCTCCTGATGCAGCATTTGCGACATAATTACTTTTTAGTTCTTGCTTAATAAGGCGGTTGCATGCTCCTGCACCACTTTCCAAGCCCTGATCACGTGTCTTCCCTCGACCAGAGTTGCGCCTACTGCACAGCGTATGGCGAACACGTCCCCCAACATGCAATGAGTCATGAAAACCTGGCCTGACCTGTTAATGGACTCCAATAACTTCTGGTTTAGCTCATTGGAAGTTTCTTCTTCCACAAACTCATGATCACGATCAGCTTTTCCATTGGGCAGAAGCCTGAAACAAACCAGAGCAAAAGTTCTTGGGACTGCAATTTTAAACCTGTCATCCATGGCTACAAGCCCTTCAAACGTCTTGGCCATTTGAACGTGACTTCTCAAGAAGTTCCGAAGGTTAGCCACACCATAGCTTCTGAGGACAAACCATAGTTTCAAGGCGCGAAACCTTCGGCTTAGAGTTATCTGCCAGTCTTTGTAGTCCACCACTTGCCTTGAATCGGTGGCTTTATTCTTCAAATATTCAGGTTTGGTTGACAGTGATTTGATCAAGGCACTCGGATCTTTTACCCAAAGACAGCAACAATCTAAACCAGTCAAGAGCCATTTATGCGCATTGAGACTAAATGAGTTTGCACCCTCGACGCCATCCAAGAAATGGCGGAACTCCGGACAAATGCATGCATTGCCGGCGTAGGCAGCATCTACGTGAATCCACATGCCGTAATCTCTTGCCACATTGCATAACGACCCAATTGGATCAACGGCATTTGATGAAGTTGTCCCAACAGTAGCACATAGGAAAAACGGGACTAGGCCTGCTTCTATATCTCTGCAAATTGCAGAGCGTAGTGAATCCGGTGATAGCGCAAATGAAGTTGACAGGCTAGTCTTGATGACTCTGATATTATTTGGGTGGATTCCGGCTATTCCTGCTGCTTTTTGAACTGCACAGTGCGTTTGGTCGGATCCATAAACCACCAGCTTTCTTATGTTCTCTATGCCGATCAGGCCTAGCATCTGATCCCTTGCAGCAACGAGTGTGCACAGAATGGCCTCACAAGTGGTTCCTTGTAGCACACCCCCGCCACTACCAGAGAAAAGGAAGGATTTTGGCAGCCGAAGCAACTCTCCGAGCCAATCCACGACTATGGTTTCCAATTCAGTTGCCGCCGGAGATGAAATCCAGTTGAATCCGACGACACCGAATCCAGTACTAAGCATCTCGCCTAGAAAACCTGCTATGCTGTTACTGCATGGAAAGTAACCAAAGAAGCTAGGGCTTTGCCAATGTGTTATACCGGGAATTATATGGTCCTGCACGTCTTGGAGAATGGCTTCGATGGGTTCTGGATTATATGGGACGGACTCTGGCAGGCGTTTCCGGAGATATCCTGGTTCAACTTGGCTTCGGACTGGGTATCTCTCAATGTTCTGATAGTAATCAGCAATGAAGTCTATGATCATATGGCCTTGCCGCCTGAACTCCTCAGGGTCTAGAAAATTATTGGTGAGGCTAGAAGAGTGGTTAAGCTCGTTGTCAGAGTTGACGCTACCCATTTTTCGGTAAAGAGAAGGAAATGGTCTCACTTGTTTGGATTACCTAAAGGAGAAAGTGGTAAGGGAACTAGTGATTGTTGGCTAATCGATGAGACAAAATGAAGTGAATGAAGACTTTATGTAGAGGCCTTGAGGGCATCCGACCATCAGAAGAATACCTTTAGGAAATATCTAATCTCATGAAGTCTCTAATGTTAATGATTTCTCTTCTTGACGAGTAATTAAAGAATGAAATCTGCTTTTTCCTATAGAGCTAGACCCCTTGATTTATGGGCCTGTTGGAATAACGAGGGACAAATGAAACTGGAATGATGGATCCCCCGAAGATATGAGGAAGCTCACACGTTAAACGACAGGATGCAGAAAATTCCGCGTTTACTTGTGTTTTAACAATTTACTCTAAAGCAAGTGGTTTCGTTTGTTTAGTTCTTAATAGTTTGTGTTAATTGTAAAGAAAGACCTTATAAAATAATGAAGGGACTTCTACTTCTCTTACTCCACGTTTTGTGATCTGTTTTTGCTTTTCTATCTCTTAATAGAAAAAAAAAAAAAAAACAAGTAGGCATCCTACAGCCACTGGCAAAGAAGGAAGGAAAGGGACAACAATCAATTTTAAAGAAAATGATATCAATTATGTTGTTTACATTATTTTAGCCTTTTGGGGCATTCTTTACTTTTATAAGCATTTGTAGTAATTAGCTGATTAGAATATTCTTATTTCGTTTTCTAGAAAGCCTTGATTTTCTCTTACACTTAGATCAACTTGTAATGAGAGAGTATGTCTTTAAACTTTTTTTTTCCTTATTTATATAAATAAACTCACATATTAATAAAATAAAATTAAAAAAGATAGTTTACGTTTAGATTGAATTAGTGCCAAGAAGAATTTGAGCCACAAGTTATTTATAATATAAACTATGTATTCAAGATTTATTTAATGAAAAAGTTCTATTTCCATTGTAATGAAGGAACTTTTATCTTCTTTTTTTTTTCTTTTTAATGTTCTACAAAAATATGACAAAGGAGTATCAATGCATATTCTAGATGTAGATATAATTTAGGGCATAGTAACAAGTACAACTGACTTAAGCAGATGTTGTCTTTGTTTTCAGACAGCAAAAGCACGAACACTTTCCTCCCTACTAGGTGAACGTATATATGTTGAATCTCTCTCTTTAATTTTTTTTTTTTTTGTTCCACACTAATCTACCATAAGCATCACATTTTGATACCTTGATGAGTTGTTTAAATAATTTTGCTTTGTGAATTGATTTATCACGCTTAGGATCACATGGTAACAAGCCACACCACCTCATGGAAAGAAAAATAATAACTTGCAATATTATAGATCATAATTTTCATACTGATATGAGATTTGAATATCATAATGAAGTAACAATAACTTTGAAAGATTAGAATTTGGTCCTCAGTACCAGATTATGATTGTGATGAGTCATCATCTAATTTCATTGGTAGTATATCTGATTCCGACTCAAATCATTCTCTAATGTCCTTTCTTGGATGAACAACTAAACAATAGAGTTGAATGTATTTGATCATATCATGAGGACTTTTTTTTTCTTATTAAGCGCATGTAATATTGGGTTTAGATTAGGATTATATGCTGCTCTTTAGTCCTAACAAGATATGATATTTCAACCCAATCTTTACTAATAAAAAAAACAGAGAGAAAAGTAGCAGCACCTCACTAGCTGTTAATCTTGCAGTATACGCAATCCAATATAAAATTGTTGGTATACCTGTACAGCATATGTGACCATTAGCAACCACTAGGGCATATTGTATGTGGCATAGCAAAAATTTACACGCTCAAAGAAAGGTCCAGCTTGTCATGCAACTTGTCAGTTGTTCTAATAACTCTCTCAGTACGCCAATAATCAAAATCAAAGTCAAAATCATATGCTACTGGTGTGAATAACCGTATTCGGTAACTTGTCTTACAAGCTAAGGAATCAAATAATTTTCATATTCCGAAGAAGCATGTAAGTCATGCCACGTGTGTTCTGACGTCTTTGGGAGAAGTTTTAAGACTTGAGTGTTTGTTTATTTGCTTTTTTTTCTTTTTTTTTCTTTTTTTTCTAACTACATGGGCTCCAATTGGATTTTTGTTGCTCAAGTCCTTCAAAGCATTAAGGTTCACCTTATCAAAGTAGTCCAATGTTATTTACCAGTCACAAGAAGAATCTGAGCCACAAGTTATTTATCATATAAACTATGTATTCAAGATTTAGTTGATGAAAAAGTACTATTTCCATAGCAATCGAAGGACTATTCTAGATGTAGATATAATTTTTTTGGGTAAAAAGGTAATTTTACAATAAAAATTAGTGTAAAAACACAAAATATTATATTCCAACATTATAATATTTATGAAAATTACGAAAATAGAGATTGAAAGCCTCCAAATTTTATTCAAAATAACATTTTCATAAAAATATTTTATATTTCAAAATTAAGAAACTTTTCTTACTTTTGCCTACAAAATTGGGATGTCAATTACTTTATTCAAAAAACATAATTTACCCAACAAGCACATCTGACATGGTTTCTCCTCTTTAAGAATAAAGTTATAATTTACTAAAGATACAACTTGTTTAAGCAGATGTTCTCTTTGCTTTCCAATTGTAGAAGCACGGACACTTTCTTCCCTATAAAGTGAAGGTATATACGTTGAATCTCTCTCTCTCTCTCTCTCTCTCTCTCTCTCTCTCTCTTTTCCTTTTTTTTTCTTTTTGGTTTCGCTCTAATCTACCACAAGCATCACATACGAATCCCTTGATTGGTTGTTAAAATCATTTTGCCTTTTGAATTCTTGTATCACGCTTAGGATCACACGGTAACAAGCCTCACCACCTCAATAGTCATTAATCTTGTCATATAAGCGATCCAATATAAAATGTTTGGTATATCTGTCCAACATATTTGACCATTAGCAGCCACTAAGGCATATCTGTATGTGGCATGGCACATACACGCTCATAGAAAGGTCCAGCTCGTCATGCAACTTGTCAGTTGTTCTGATAGCTCTCTTAATACGCCAATAATCAAAGCCAAAGTCAAGATCATCATATGTTACTTGTGTGAATTATTAGATTCGGTAACTTCTCCTAAAACCTAAGGAATCAGATGATTTTCCTATTCCGAAGAAGCAAGTACGTCATGCCACTTGTGGGTGATGACGTCTTTGGGAAAGTTTTAGGAGTTGAGACTTCATTTTTCTAACTATAGGGGCTTCAATTGAATTTCTGTTAGTCAAGTCCTTCAAAGCATTAAGGTTCACCTCATAAAATCAGTCCAATGTGCTTTTTTGTTTTTGTCTTTCATTAGGAGTTGTCTTCTTGTTCAAATCTTGTATTTTTATGTTGTTTGGGACCCAATCTTATGTGGTTTCCTTATCAACACAACATTTTAGTAGCCATACAACGCTACTAATTATAAAACCGTAAAAATATTAATCAAACATATCAAGGTGAACTCAGCATTTAATTGTGGACGTAGGTCCTGCATTTTCTTTATTTATTTTTCATTAATTTTATGCTTTCTCTTAAGTTCCCTCTAGGCTCTATTTTAAAATCAATGCAATACCGCTTTTTATGGCTGCTTAACAAAATCAGTACATCAAAAAGGCCCTAGAGTGCTATTGTACTGGTGCCCATCATTCTTTATATCTGCTATACATGCGAAACCCCAAATTTTCCTTGGCTGTCCTGCATCACCCATCAAGTAAGCTGGTATGGTGGCTATGGTCGCCTGCATAAGCAATTGAATTGGCCAGAGATGTGACGGTGCTGTCCAACCTTGTGTTTTAGCTAAAAACTGGTAGGGAACCTGTTGAGAAGGAAGGGGATGAAGGCTTTGTAGGAGCGGGTGGAGAATCCACGGAGACAGAAAGGCCAAGGGCCGAGGTAGGTCAGATCGTGGAGACGAAGAGCGAGACAAATAATCAGTAAGGTTGATGGGATTAACTAGTAAGGAAGGGGATTAATGCATTGGTAAGTGGATGGAACAATCATTTCATGAAGGATAAGATCATCGCTAAGAAGAAAAAAAATGTCTCATTAACCTTTTTAGGTGAACTTTTTGTTATGTCATAGTTAAAAAATTCTAAACTTAATTTTTTGGTTGAATGAGCTTATAATACTAAGGTATACCCATGTCTTTATATTTTTTCATTTTTAAATAAACATTTTACATATTCATTTAAAAAAATAAAACCTCTGGGTTAGTAACCTTTCTTGTTGTTAAAGTTAGTAGTACAAAACACGAGGCCGAAAACACGGAGGTGTGATGTCAATGGAGGGTGGATGTAGAATCGTTCAAAATACTCTTACTATTGAGGGCCCACTAGGCATATGATTAATAAAAACGTGGTGGTGAGTCTATAGTTCCCTAACAATTTCTCGGAAAAATGATTTGAAAATTCAGGGCCTAATATGTTTAAGAATCGGCCAATGTTTAAAGCTGTCATGCATTCTGCCTAGGGAAGAAAAGAAATCTATGCACTCCCTCTTTAAATAAAAAATAAATAAATAATAGATATATTGTAGTTCTAATCTGCCTTATGTTTGCTTCAAAATTTGCGTGACTTCCGGGGAAAAAATTAGTCTTGAATAAAATCAGGTACACACAAATACCTTAAGAAAAATCATGTATGACATGTAAACTTCCAGAAAATCTGCATATGCTAGATTCCGATATTAACTAGAGGCATAAAGCCTATTATGTCATTCCATAATTTTTTCTTCTATCAAGTAAACTTAAATATATAGTATTTATCAATAAACGATAAGTAGAGGTATGTCCCTATGACGAGATCAATAACAACAGCCGAAGAAACAAAGTTATAGTACATTCAATGTTGTAGTTGTAGTTCATAATTTACGTTCATTAAAAAAAATTTATAGTTGATAAAACGTACAGTACCGATTCAAGTACATCTTGCATCTGCATTCCATAAGCAACGGAATGGATACCTTTGTTCTTATGAGGTGGTATGTCTTCTGGATCTCTCTTGGGTTTAAACTTGCTCAGCCCAAATAAGAAGGAAAAGCCCAAAAGGTAAGAGGCCCATGAAGACTATTCATCATCCACCTCTCCCTTCTCCTTCCCCGACGACGCAAATGTGTAGAAAGCACGGAAAAAACTAGAATCTTCAGTCCACCAGAAAATTATCTTCTGATACCAAGCTTTCTCCAAACCACAAGCTTGAAGTCTGTATCTGCTGAAGAGCAAGGAAGCACCGACCTTATGAAGCTATAAATGTTAGAAAACAAACCCGTGAATCTAAACTCACGGAATCTCTCAGGATCTCACCGCACACACAAAGAGAATATTAGTCAAGTAAAGAACACACAGAAATTACGAGGTTCGGGATAATCCCTACGTCCCCGGCCTAAGGAGCAATTCTTCACTATGATGAGGAGGGCTTACAGTGCTTACAGAAAACCTCTGTTTTCTCTCAATCTCTCTTAACCTCATACCTAGGTTTCCCCATAAGGTTTCCTTTTATACAAGTACCAAGGAAACCCAAATAGAATAGGACTAGGAGACCTAAATAGAATAAGACTGGGAAACCCATATAAACTACCCACAATACAAATATGGTAGTTACATAATTACCCTTACTAATTTACTCCAAACCTAACAATTTCCCCCTTTTGGAGTAACATTAGTGCAACATCCCTGCACCATAAGAGAAAGAACATTGCTCCCTAGACTTGACTCTACTTGGAGTCCATTCCAGCAACCCGCTGACAAGTCTCTAGCTTGTCTCTTGTCAGTGGCTTCGTCAACATGTCTGCTCCATTATCATCAATGTGAATCTTCACAAGATCTAACTGCTTGGATTCTAATACATCTCTAATCCAATGATATCTGACATCAATGTGCTTAGACCTTGAATGAGATGACGTGTTCTTACTGAGGCGGATGGAGCTTTGGTTGTCGCTATAAAGGATAACCATCCCTTGTTTTATACCAAGTTCTTGAAGAAACGTCTTCATCCATAGAACTTCTTTTCCACCCTCAGTGATTGCTATATACTCTGCTTCTGTTGTAGACAAAGCAACACAATCTTGTAGCTTAGACTGCCATGAAACTGCTCCCCCTGTGAAGGCGAGCATGTACCCTGTTGTAGATCTCCTTCTATCATGGTCACCAGCCATATCTGCATCTGTGTATCCAACCAATACAGGCTCATCATTACCAAAACACAAACACAACTTAGGAGTTCCTTTAAGGTACCTGAGTATCCACTTCACAGCTTCCCAATGCATTTTACCAGGATCTGAAAGAAAACGACTAACTACTCCAACTGTATGAGCAATATCTGGTCTAGTGCTTACTGCTACATACATCAAGCTACCAACCACAGATGCGTAAGGTGTTTTCTTCATATATTCAACATCACTCTTACTTTCAAGCTTCTGCTCCTTACTCAGCTTGAAATGGCTTGCAAATGGAGTACTTACTACTTTTGCCTTGTCCATGTCAAATCTCTGAAGTATCTTCTCTATATACTTCTCCTGAGATAGCCATAACTTTCCATGTTCTCTGTCACGTTTAACTTCCATACCAAGGATTCGTTTTACCGGTCCCAAATCTTTCATCGCAAAAGACTTGCCTAAATCCTTCTTCAGCTCAGCAATCTTCTTAATGTCCTAGCCAACAATCAACATATCATCAACATATAGGAGTAGGATGACAAAATCACCACCTAGAAAGTGCTTCACAAACACACAATGATCTGAGCTGGTCTTGTTATAACCGTGCTGTAACATGGATGACTCAAACTTCTTGTACCACTGACGAGGTGCTTGTTTTAGACCATACAAGCTTTTCTTCAGTCGACATACAAGATTCTCCTTGCCCTTCTCTATGAAGCCCTCAGGTTGCTCCATATAAATCTCTTCCTCCAAGTCTCCATGAAGGAATGCAGTCTTCACATCAAGTTGTTCTACCTCCAAGTTTAGTCTAGCAGCCAAACCAAGAATAACTCTGATTGAAGACATCCTCACCACAGGAGAGAAAATCTCCTCAAAGTCAATACCTTTCTTCTGACCATAACCCTTCACAACTAACCGCGCCTTGTACCTTGGTAGTGGATTATTCTCTTCTGACTTCAACTTGTACACCCACTTATTTTTAAGTGCTCTCCTACCCTTAGGCAACGACACAAGATCATAAGTGTGGTTTTCCCGCAAGGAATTCATCTCCTTTCGCATAGCTTTCTTCCACTCTTTCTTGTGCTCACATTCATTAGCTTCCTCATAGCATTGCGGTTCTCCCCCATCAGTTAGCATCAAGTACTCATGTGGTGGATATTTCATCGAAGTTTGACGCTCTCTACTAGATCTTCTCACTGGGGGCTGGGTTGATGGCTCAACTGAATGATTATCAACATGTCCTTCAAATTCTTCAACAACTGGAGTTTCAGGAACTTCTTCACTTGCTACATCCTCAAGTGGCCCTTCCTGTGTAGTTCCCCCTTCATGTGCACTTACTAGGGAAGAAGAAGGTGGGATTATATCCTTAAGACTTTCATTAACAACTCTTGGCTTTTCAGTCTTCTTAAGATCTTCAATAGTCTGATCTTCAAAGAAAATAACATCTCTGCTTCTAATCAATTTCTTTGCAGTTGGATCCTACAATCTGTATCCAAAAGCATCATGTCCATAGCCCAAGAAGATGCAATCTCGAGCTTTATCATCAAGCTTGTTCCTTTCGTCCTTAGGAATGTGAACAGACACCCTGCAGCCAAATACTCTCAAGTGCTTGAAAGAAACCTCCTTACCAGTCCATACTCTCTCAGGTAGATCACCTTCTAATGGAACTGAAGGAGACAAGTTAATAAGATCTACTGCAGTACACATAGCTTCACCCCAAAATGACTGAGATAATCCAAAATGTGAAAGCATACACCTGATCCTCTCAACTATAGTTCTGTTCATCCGTTCTGCAACCCCATTATGCTCTGGAGTTTTAGGAACTGTCTTCTCAAGCCTGATACCCTGAGTTTTACAATATTCTTCAAACGACCCTCTGTATTCACCTCCATTATCTGCACGGACGCACTTCAGTTTCCTTCCAGTTGCTCTCTCAACCATAGCATGAAACTGTTTGAAGACCTTTAAAACCTGATCCTTAGTCTTCAGTGCATAATCCCATACCTTTCTAGAATGATCATCAATGAAGGTAACAAAATACATAGCGCCACCAAGAGTTTTCACCTTCAACATACACACATCTGAATGAATCAAATCAAGAACATGTTTTCTTCTAGACGGGGGTCTTCTCCGAAATGAGACTCTACGTTGCTTTCCAGCTAAGCAATGATCACAAGGCTTCAACTGCAAATTAGCACCACTGACTCCTGATATGATTTTGTTCTTTATCAAATGCTGAAGTCTCTTCTCACTGAGATGTCCAAGTCGCTTGTGCCATAACTCCATGTGATTATCTTCCACCACATTTACCTTGTTTTTCTGAATACTAGCTTCAGTCTTATAGAGAGTACTGACCTTCTGTCCTTTTGCAAGTACAAGAGAACCTCTACTAAGTTTCCATTTACCGCCACCAAAGTAGTTATCATATCCCTCATCATCAAGGACACCAGTAGAGATCAAGTTGAAACAAATCTTAGGGACATGTCTGACATTCTTCAGAACTAGCTTACATCCAACACTAGTCTCCAAGACTACATCTCCAATGCCAACTATCTTTGCCTGTACATTATTTCCCAAGCTAACACACCCAAAATCACCACCTGAATAAGATGTGAAGAACCTTTCATGTGGGGTAACATGAAAAGAGGCACCTGTGTCAACAATCCAAGACGAAACCTGACATGAGATGTTGATCTGAGAATCACAAAAGATCATAATATCCCCAATACCGGATGTAGTTGCCACTGTATCTTTTTCAACTTCCTTTTCTCCATTCCTTGATTCTTCTCCCTTGAGTATTCTGCAGTCTCTCTTATAATGGCCAGACTTACCACAATGATAACACTTGACATCTTTCCTCGAACGTGAGACTCCACGTGATCTATCAAAATTTGGTGCTCTACTCTTGCTTCTACCTCTACTCTTGCTTCTGTCTCTATTTCTGTCTACATATCTGTTTCTCCCCCTCCTTTCTGTAACCAATACTTCTGTATGTCCATGTGCTCCTTGCTCAATTATTCTGGTTTCTTCATTAAGCAAACCTTCATGGACTGACTTCATACTCAAAATGCCACCCGGAGCTGAGTTTGTGAGAGTGACTACCAATGTCTGCCAGCTATCAGGTAAGTTACTTAACAATAACATTGCTTGCAGTTCATCTTCCAGAACAATCTTTACCGTTGCTAACTGATTCACCAAAGACTTAAACTCACTCAAGAACTCTGTCATCGGCCTTCCTACCTTGTACTTTAAGTTAATTAACCTCTTAAGTAGGGAAACCTTATTCTGAGGAGTCTTGCGTTCATAGAGAGCCTCAAGCTTCTTCCATAACTCACTAGCTTTAGTCTCATGCGCAATATGGTGATAGATACTGTCCTCAACAAATTGTCTAATTTGAGAGACAATTTTCTTATTCAACTTCTCCCATTCTTTATCAGTCAGCTTCTCAAGCCTAGCAGAATCTCCTTCCACAGCATCATACAGATCTCTACTAATCAAGTAATCTTCCATCCGCGGCTTCCAAGTTTGGAAATTAGATGAATTTAACATGGTCATACCTTTACCAGAAGTATTCATATCATCCATCACAACAAAAATAAACTCCCCTTTGACTTCCCCCTCAAATAGGAATCAAAAGTGCAAAATTACCAAAATACCCCTCAACAAATGCCAACCAAATTGACCAAAATACCCCTCTGATTATGCCCAAAAATAGTCAAATATCTCCCAAAAAATACCAGAAAAATACTACAAAATTTGGCACAGAAATCACTTGAAAATTCTGTTCGGTCAAAGTCAACGGTCAACGGTCAAAGTCAACGCTCAATCGGTCAACGGTCAAAGTCAACGCTCAATCGGTCAACGGTCAACAGTCAAAGTCAACGATCGCTCGATCAACGGTCAACGGATAGCTGGACCGGGTTGACGAATCGGGTCTGGATCTGGGCTGGGCTGGGTCTTCGGATCCAGTCAACGGTCAACGATCAATGGGTCAAAGTTTGACCGGGTCAATGGGTCAAACTTTGACTGGGTCAACTCTGGGTCAAAATCGGGTCAACAGAACCCGTTTTTTTTTTTTTGCTGCTGCAGCCACGTTTCTCCTCCGATTACCGCCGTTCCAAAGCGGTTTCCGACGAAATAAGAACACCAATCAATAGATCAGCTTCCAACGAGTCTATAGAACTCAAAATCGCTCCACAAAACGCTCAAACAAAAGAGGAATCGCAAATCCCCTTTTCAGGCTCACAGGTTCAACACAACCTGCAGCACTCCAATCAATTTTTCGACCACAAAGAGGTCGGAAATCATACAAACGAAGGCTAGAGAAGAAAATCTGTACCTCAAACGCCGATTTTAGCTTCTTCCTTCATGCGTTACACACCAAGTGTTCGATAAAAGGCTTCTTTGAATAAAGCCTTTGTTGACAGCTTCCCTCTTGTGTGCAGTGTGCTAAATACACACCAAAACAATCGTTCTTCCGCTAACTACCTGACAAAGAACGAGCCTTGGCCCTAATTTAGGAACCTAGGCGCCGATACCAGTTTGTTAGAAAACAAACCCGTGAATCTAAACTCACGGAATCTCTCAGGATCTCACCGCACACACAAAGAGAATATTAGTCAAGTAAAGAACACACAGAAATTACGAGATTCGGGATAATCCCTACGTCCCCGGCCTAAGGAGCAATTCTTCACTATGATGAGGAGGGCTTACAGTGCTTACAGAAAACCTCTGTTTTCTCTCAATCTCTCTCAACCTCATACCTAGGTTTCCCCATAAGGTTTCCTTTTATACAAGTACCAAGGAAACCCAAATAGAATAGGACTAGGAGACCTAAATAGAATAAGACTGGGAAACCCATATAAACTACCCACAATACAAATATGGTAGTTACATAATTACCCTTACTAATTTACTCCAAACCTAAAAATTTCCCCCTTTTGGAGTAACATTAGTGCAACATCCCTGCACCATAAGAGAAAGAACATTGCTCCCTAGACTTGACTCTACTTGGAGTCCATTGCCATAAGACTGAAGCTAGTATTCAGAATAAATACCATGGAGCACATGGAGGAGCAGCTCTGTAGAGAGAGAAAACAATGAAGCAAGAGAGTGAACGGAGTCCTCCAGCAAGAGTTCTCCAAGTTATTAGCTTTGTTGCTCAACCCGCGAGTCCTTTCTTTTTCCCTCGAGTGTTGTTGTATGTGTTAGTTCGTGCTTGTGTAATCAAGAGATTGCAACTCTCTTAAGTTTCCTTCATTGTGTCCCTTTGTAATCTTGCTTGGTTGTATAAAAAGAACAATTTCATTTTTCCAGTTGAAGCTGTTTTTCAGTGTCCAACCTTCTGCCTACCACGTGTTCGACATTTTGCCTCAACCAACCTTACCTCCTCATTTTCCCAATTTTCTTCCATACCTTTGTTCTTCTTCCATCCCATATCCAAAACCCAATAGTAGTGTCAAGTTTCAATTCATCTCCAACATGAGTGTAAACCAATTCCATTGTCCCGGTGATCTCATCAAATCTTCGTAAAGATTCATTAATGAGAAGTCCTGGCATCTGAGGGACTGCGTCTTGCTTGATCACCACCACCAGTGTTTTCACTCCCAACAGATGAAGCTCATCTCGAAAAGCAATGTTGCAGACCCTGGGTGCACCGAAGGAAATCGCATTAACATGAAGCTTGGGAATTTTTGTTGTGGCCTCATAAGCATTGAGAAGAGCTAATGCACCGCCAAGCATTGTCCGGTGATCATGAGGCAGACTTTTTCACCTTTCTCCCTGTGAGATTCCACAAGCCTGGTGACTTCTTCCATGACTTGTTCTGAAGCACTTGTCTTATTGTACCTCGTAGGTTCGCTCTCACTAGAGCAGATACTACGAAAATGATGTTCAACTTTAGCATCCCCGTCCCCAAATGGCTTTACTTCCTTTGCATATCTTCATACCACTCCGACCGTGCCACGGTTCCACGCCACGCCACTACAATGTCTCTCTGTCCAATCCTGTGTGTCTCCTCGTCATCGCTAACTGCAACATAGCCATCCAATTCGTGTCTTTGCTCCAAGTATCTAACACATGTGATCTCTACTGCCACTGAGGCATATCTATATGTGACACAGCATAGATATACTTGGTAACCGTGTACCCGTCTCGGCTGAGGCCTAGTTGCTCGAACAACTTGTTGCGGTTGCGCTGGCAGCTCCTACAGTATGCTGAGAAAGAATCAAAGTCAAAAGCATCATACGTTGCCTGAGCGAATTCTCCATAAGTCATAATTTCTCTCCGAAACCAAGCCTGAAGAGATCTAGTAGATTGTCCCGGTCCGAGCAACCATGGATCTAAGGCCACTTCTGGGCAATGACATCCTTGGGAGAGGTTACTGTTGTAGAATTCTTTTCATCACTATAGGAGCTCCAACTAGGCTAGCGAAGATTGGTCCGAGGAGGAGTTTCAAGATGGAGGTGGAGGAGATGTGAAAGTGATGCAGCCAAACGTGAAGCCTGATTTGGTGGGTTAGTTTGTGGCCGATGGATAACACTTCTTGATGAGCACGGATTATCGATAGTGCCATGATTGATCGAGTTGACGTTTCCAACGTAGCGATCAATCACTTGGCAATGCTTGCAATTCGGAGGACAAGGACTATTGAAGGGTCGTGGGAAAATCAGGCTATATATCAGTGGCTTGAGCTCCCCATGCCAACAATCTCTTGGAAGACTTCGTCACGCGGGGTCATTGATTAGAAACACTCATACGCCAGTCAACGTTCAGAGTAGGTTTTCACACTTTGATAGGGATTAGTATATTGGTTAGCTGCGTTAAGTATTACACTCCCAACTGGTACTGCACCAGAAATATAACATTTAGAGGAAGCGTGCAAGAAGCTGCAAACATTTTTTACTTCCAAGACATCAGGTTTGGTATTGTAATACTACTCGTGTAACATGCATCCTAGATCTTTGAAGTTGGAACCCATTTGACTAACTTGAAAAGAGGACAAAATGGCATCTGTTCTTAACTTATGGCTTCAAATAAGTACTGAAGAAGCTGCAAAATTTGTTGACTTTTCAACACGTACATCTTGGGAATTTAACTACAACACTTTTATTAAGCGATCAGTCGATTACTCTAGCGCTAGTTGAAACAACCAGATGGACCCAATGTGTCAAAGAACTAGTAGTTCTAATTCAACTGCCAAAGAATACCCACGTGTATCAAGCATAAAATTCGTTGAAGAAGATCCATCAAATTTTAAAGCACCGAGTTGTCAATGATTTGTATCTGATGGTCAGTGACAGTTTTTCTAGCTTCAGTGGTTGATGGTTGCACAAAACAAGTACCTAAAATGAGTCGAACCTAACCATGGGAAATGCATATTCTCTGATCAAGCATAGTTCAGGCTTGGCAAAGGTAATGTATGACCACAATACCTAGTGCTGGGGCGCAAGCAACTCCCATTGTTCTACTTTCTTGGAACTCATGGTTAATCAGTGCAATTTTAAGACCAAATCTTCTAAGGATGAAAACCACACAAAACTCTCTCTAGCCAAAGATTTGTTGCTTAACTAAGTAGCTCTTCCAAGCCATTCAATATAGTTCAAGTACTTCTCAATTAGGCAAGCTGCCTTATGTTTATCCTCAATAGTTTGTTCTAAGTCAAGCAAGAATCATATTTTGGAGGGAGGTCTTTTATTGCATTTCTTTTTGTTATTTTTGTTTTCTACAATGAACATTAATAGATTTTATTTCATAAAAAAAAAAATTTTAAAAAAAACTAGAAAATAGAAGGCCGCCTTATAGAATCATCACTAGAAAAAGGCTATAAGCCACCAAAGACTTGATTTACACTAAATAACTATTCAAGACGTTAAACAACAAGTATCATAAAAAAAAGTAGCAAATTTACAAAAAAGTAGAATTGTTTTACTTAAAAGTTGTTTAAAAGAATCATTTTCCTTTGAATGAATGGTAATTATTTTTTTAAATGAATATGTGAGTTTATTCATTTAAGAATAAGAATATATAAAGTCAAGGAGCATATATTAACATTACAGCTCAACT